>JAREIS010000037.1:3762500-4365000 GCA_030060385.1 Muscicapa striata striata
GTAGGCTATATTCTGCCTTTCAGTCATAGACCCTGCAGAATGATAAATAGTATTTAAGATTCAGGCAGAATCTTATGAGTGGAAGAATAAATGTTCATATTGAAACATATGGGCAAACAGGATCTCCTTGAGTGTGTAATAGCAATAGTTTTGATTTCTGGTACCTCAATACCCATAGATAAATTCTATTGTCTGAGCTATCTCTGTTATGGATCTGTTTTCCTTGGTTTGGACCTGAGGAAGGGCATTTGGGAATCTGATTTAAAAAAATAAAGGAAAAGTAAAAGGAAGTTCTAACTTGCAGAAAAATATATGTGATTTTGTGTGATGGGATTTGGTTTTATTCTGTATTTGCTCTATCAGAACGACTAAAAATATCAAGGGATTTTCTCCCTGTAAGGAAATACAACTCAACTTCTCACAAAAGGTTTCAGTTGGTGTCCACATAAGGATCTATTCTAATAAAAACTCTGAATTTTCAGCTAGTTAAAATTGAGAGCAGCCAGCTTCTCTACCACTTTGCAATGGCCTATATCTTAAGAGTATGGGATAAATACAAGCAAATTGTGATGATGATGGTGCTTTGCTTTCTTCTGAGCACTGCATGGTCTGCTCAGTGTGCTGCTCACCCACCTTGTGAAGATCAGTCTGTGACTCTCTGCAGAGCTCTGAAAGTACACAACAGGCTTTAAATCTAGGGCGAGCTACACAGGTCTTATCTCTCCCCTCTGACACACACACAGGCTATGAGGGAACATTTGACAATCTAGCTCCACCAGAGCTAATCACTTCTCTCTGCAGGGAAAGTCAGGCAAGTTTCTGTAGCTGTAAGTCAGCGTCGACACCAGCCATCTGGCTCCTCAATCTTTTCTTGTTTAATGGCAATTGCCTTCCATTAATTGTTCCAAGGCCATTCCTATTTTCCATTAGCCCCTGCTCTTAAGCAGATGGTTTGAAACAAATATGTTCAACAATATAAGTAAATTTACAGGCACGCAAGGACTGTAGGGATGGATGAAACTAGAAAGAAAATGGTTGCCTTCACTCTGATGTGGACATGCATATTCCTGTTCCTTTGGGCAGGACAGTTTTCCTTGATTTCTTAAGGCTCCTTGTGGCTGTGCGATACCTCCCTGTCATGAGGTGTCTAGTTGTGTGCTAGTCTGAATTCTGCCCTTGTTTTTGAATATTATCAGGAGCAAATTAATTCCTTCCTCAGTGCCTGAACTTGCTTATTTTTTACAGAAACCTCAAGTACCGGTTTCCAAGTAATGATGTCTATATAAGTAGAGATAATAGGAAGTGTTCACCTTTAAATGTATTGTCATTTTCAGAGAACAGACAACAGGGAAATGTTTTCATTTGCATTTTTTGTTTCCTGCTGCAATTATCACTGTTTTTACCAGCTTTATAAACCACTAGTGCTTTTGCTGCAATGATCCTTCATAAACCAAAAGGCAGATCAGCTGAAAACATGACATGGTTAAACTGAAGGTAACAAAATTCTTGATGCAGTAGCAGATGGCTAATCAGGCAATATCACTGCAGGAGCAAATTATGTGCCACTGGCATCAGCACCTGTAGCTTTGTACCCAGGCTTTGAATAAGAAATGCCAAGCAGTGTGGCTTTAAGTGTATGTTCTGACTGTAATCACAAGACAGACATCTGCGAGTACAGGTTCTGCTTTGAAAATGCAATTCAATACTCGAGTAAAAAGATTTGGGTGCAAATTTTGCCAGTATAGGTGCGATTTCTTTCTTCTTTTATTTTTGGAAACAGAAGTTGGACTGTAGGACTGGTATGGGGAAGGGAGCAGGAAGATTTTTGTGAAGATTTCTATGATGGTAGTTCATGATTTAAAGAGAACTGAACTTGTTTGCAATGGCTCTGAGAGCATTCATACGGCCACGACTCTGCACCTGAGGATAAACATGGCTTTGCTAAATATGAGACTGGCTCACAGTAGAAGGCCTACCTAGGCCAGTATTCTCCTCTTCATCCTGGGTGCTGCTGATCAGCAGCAGATATTTACATAGGAATATGTAAAGTGAGAGGAAAGGAGATGATATTCTTGCAGGGCTCAGATCAAAAGCTACACTACTTCTGTTGTTTACTTGCACTGCACTGTCCTGTGTTGCATTAATATAATAATAATTTTTGCTCATTACAATTTCTGTTTCTTTGTCTTCCAAGTTTTGCTTGTATTGTGTTTAACACAACAGGGAAATACACATCAGGATCTGATGAAAATATAATTGTCTTTTGCAAGAGCTTTGTATTCTATTTCTTCATCTAGGCATGCTGTTGCTTCTTTCTCCTCTGCTGCTGGTCCAGCTGGGATACAGGAATATGCATTGAGTTATTTTCAACAGAGAAGAGACAAATTAATTTTCTGCCACAGAAATCCAAATTATTGATGCAGAAAAGTCATTTAAATACTGTCCCCATCTCAACTGTGGAGGAGGATTGGTTACTGCAACACAAATATGTCAATTTTACTCTCCGCATTAAAAATCCTGTTCTTTAGAATACATGAGGGTAAACAGAAGGTAGGAGTTTTCCCAAAGGAAATAAATCAAAACATGGGCCAGATCAAACTTGTGCATATAGAATCATAAAATGGGTTGGAATGGAAGGGACACTGAAATATCAGCTATTTCCAAACCCCCTGCAGTGGCCAGAAGCACATTCCCACTACACCAGCTTGCTCGTAGCCCCATCCAACCTGGCCTTGCACTTGGTCTTGTTGAACTTCATGAGGTTCACATGGGCCCAACTCAAGCCTTTTAAAGTCCCTCTGAATGCCCCTCCTCTGTATTGAATCAACTCTACCACACAGCTTGTCACCTGCAAACTTGCCAAGGATGTCCTCAGTCTCATTGTCTGTGTTGGAGATGAACATATCAAATAGCACTGCTCCCAGTATGGACCCTTGAGGAACTCTGCCTCCATCTGGTTTTCACCAGTGCATTCAGCAGTTGACTGTAACTCTTTGGATGCAGCCTTATCCATCTAACATTCCATCCATCAAACCACATCTCTTCAATTTAGAGGCAAGATTGCTGTGGATTGCCATGTCAAAGGCCTTACAGAAGTCCAGGTAAATGGCATTCATGGCTCTTCCCCTGCCCACTGATGCTGTCATTACATTGTCAGGCACCATTTGCTCTTTGTGAGGCCCTGTTGGCTTTTTCTGATCACCTTCCTGTCTTCCGTGTTTCAACTCATGTTCCAGGATGATCTGTTCCATGGTCTTACCAAGTACAGAGGCAAGGCAGAAAGGCTGGTAATTATTTTTCATTTTTTTGAAAAAATGAGTGGGAGGTTTTTGCTTCTACATTCACCAGGAACTTTGTCTGACTGCCATGACTTTTTCAAATATGAAGGAGAGTATTTTGGCAACTATATAATCCTATTTCCTCAGAGCTCTGGCACCCAGGATCCCATAAACTTTAGGTTCCTCAAGTTATCTCAAACTGTCATTCTCCTATGATGGGAGACAATGGGATCAACCTTTCCTCTTCAAAGTCAGGGTGAAAGAGAAGAACTATTTTACTTGGACAAGCAGTATTTCATTTTGACACTCTGTGCAAGTGTCAAACTTTCTGCTCATTACATGCAAATCAGAGTATCCCTTCCTTATCTTGTTCCTGGGAGACTCACTTTCTGTGTGTCTTGCACACAGAAAACTTGTAAAAACTGCAGTGCATGATGATACAAAGACACAATCATGATGGCATTAAAAAGGACTTGAAGAGGAAAATTTGTGGGTCAAGATGAGAAAGTTGAAGTTATTTTCAGTGGGACACAGAAAACTCTTCCTGGAGTCACTCTGAGACTCTGACTGACTACTGAGAGGATCACTTGTTTATTGCTATGGTTCTTCCATTTATCCAAAATTGGGCTAGAAAACACCCTCAAATTAGATGGATCTGAGAAAAAAAAAAAAAAAAAAAGGAATTTACATATTCTCCATGTATGTATGTACCCACCCACAGACAAGGTTGTCTGTGGGTGGGTACATGCACACAAACAAGGTTGTTCTTATGAATGTGTTCTCATCTTCATGTGTCATTGCAGAAGGACTTGAAGTTTCATCAACAAAATCTTAGAAAATCACCAATCAAATAAGGCAGTACCCACTCCAGCTCTGATCTGTTTCAACCACTGATACCCACAATGATTTTTTGCACTGACTTGGAGTCTTGCAGTATGTGTGACATATTTTGTGCTGCTGGGCACTCTGCTGCTGATCTGCCTAGCCCACCTAAGGATTGGTGAACTGGGCTTATAATGAACATATTTCTTCCTTCAGGAAGGATGAAGATGTCTGTGATGGCTAACCTGTATTTCTGCACTGACTGAGATGCATCTCATTATAACATTCTGGGGGATGAGAGATTGCTCATCTTAAAAAGAAGTGATTCATGGTGCTTCAGAAGCAACTTCTACTCAAATTCCATGCTTTTTCAGAAAACTGACACCCTCCTCATCGTGTAGAGGTGTGAAAGTACGAGTGCATGCTGATACCACAGCTCCCTCACGAGCCAGAGCAACAGATGATTGCTCATCCTCTTTGAAGGCTTAGAATCTTTGTTCTATTAGCAGGACACATCTGGTGCTCCCACAAAGGGTTTTCAGATGGGAAGTATTCAATAAGTCTTCAATTTTTCTTGGCAGCAACAAGGTCCCAGTGAAAACATTGTTCTAGTTTCAGGCTTTGCTGTTCAAAAAGGGACAGGATGTGATAGAGGATGACAGGTGTATAAATACCTGATGAAGAGGGCTAAGGAAGATGGAACAAGAGACTTCTTAGGGTTATCCAGTGACAGGACAAGAGGCAATGGGCACAAACTGAAATATAGAAAATTCTGTGTAAAGAAAAAACTATCCTAAGGTTGATGGAACATGGGTACAAGCTGTGTAGGAGATAATGCCATCTCCATCCTCGGAGATCTTAAAAAAGGTAATGGCTGGAGTCTTAGGAAACCTTTAGCTGACCCTTCTTTGTGTAAGGGAGGCTGACTACATGACTTCAGAGGTCCCTTGCCACCTCAGTTATCCTTTGATTCTGCAAATGGTTTTGGGTACTCTTTTTTCAAATGAAGGCATTAGGGGCATCTTAATTCTCTCTGCCCATCTTCTATATATTTCTGGTTTTATTATATTTGTGTGGCCATGCAGGTATGGTAGATGAATATGTCTATTCTGGTGAATTTTCTAACTCTTTGTACCCACTAGTTACTTTTGATAGCCTTTGTTGTGACTATAATAGAGCTGTTTGAGATTCTGAAATACATAACATGAAATGAGTGCTTTTACTTGTCTGTTTCACCACAAGGCCATTGTAAAGTAGGAACAAATATCTTGTGTTTGGTAAGTTAGAAATAGTTAAAAGAGTGAACATGGTGGCCATGCCCCAAGCTTGCTCTTTCTTGGTGAGTAATACTGATTGAAAGTGATAAATGGCATATGCAGCTGGAGGAAACTCTTTGTGAATAATGACATTTCTCTCTTCCATGAAACAGTGTGCACTGTCCTGGTGCTCAGCAGGAACAAATATCATCCTCCACAGTCTCAAATGCAATTCCAGGTTGGCTGCTCATAATAATTCCCCTCCAGATGACAGCCTTTAGGACAGAGAATAACATCAATACATGAAAGAACTGAAACCTTTGTAATTTTCAAATCTGAAGGCATTGAATCAGCTGGTGTCAGTCCAGCCAGATGACCAGAATGGTGTGTCTGTTCATCAGAGATGGTTTCCAGCTTCAGCTGGTGCTACAGGAACAGTTTGGAAACAGTATTTATTTGTCATTTGCCTTTCAAGTTAAGGAGGCACCATGCTGACTGAAAGCCACCACTTGTGAAGATCTAAGGGCATGAGAAAGGAGGTCTCTAGTTAATTCCAGGATGGAACTACAGCATGTGGAGTTGTTGAGTCCTTGTATAACCATATTTCCACTCCTCTGCTTTGCTCTGTTTAAGGAGTTTGCTGTGCTCAGTATTATTTTGCAGGGACTGTGAAGAGTGCCTTTTATCTGACATTGCCTCTAGCATGGGAGTGGAGGTAAGCTGAGGTCCTTGTGCCATTGGATCTGCATGACACTGCTCACTGCCAGAGACATCTACTTTCCAAAGAGGGTTGTGAAGTACTTACATCTCTTCCTTGACTTGCATTTTCTATTACAAATGCCTTGTACTCACAGTTTCACTATAAATTATACATAAATGTTTTATCAAATGCAAACTGAAATAGTTAGCCCAGTTTCCCCATTAGAGAAATTAATCTATAATATCAGATTGACAGTAAGTGAAATTTAATTGTTGGATGTGTAAATTCAGACCAGAAGTCTGTTTTGATCAATTGAAAGATTTCTATAGATTTCAGTACACTTTGGTTTCACGCCCTTTAAACTGTAGCACACTGATTTAAACATCAGGGCATTCAGGTGTTTATCTAGTGGAAGTAAAAGAAAACAAACCACATTGTGTCATTATATATCACATCGTTATTTGTTGCTGATCTTAAAAGAACTGATTTGCTTTTTCTCAAAACTTTATATGTAAGAGAGAAAATACATCCCCCAGAAGCTGCTGGCCTGAAAAATGCTAGTGAAAAATTATATCCTCTAATGAATGAAAAGTAATGAAAATGTAAGGAAGATTATATGTATACTGCATAGTAAACAACCCCCCAAATTATTTTGGAGGGCCTAACTGCATAAAAAGAGGAAGTAAGGTGTTTTTGCTAACACTCACACCATACTACACAAAAGACCAAAGAGAGAGAGAAGGTGGAAAACTGTGAATCCAGTACTTTAATTTAGAAGAATGGAAGGAAGAGGCAGAGGGCTATACATCCCAAAGGTCTCCAACAAAGGTGGGCTCACTGTGAAATAAAAAATAATTATAAAATGCAGGAGTTTGAGCAGGTCCAAAGACACCTATTTCAAAAATCTTTATCATAAGCAATAAGATTAATAGGGGCAATTTCTAAGAATTGCAAAAGTTTGTTTTGCTCTGAAATTATCAGCAGTTGGATTTTTATGGCTAAGCATTATATTTGGCACCCACTGAAAACTCATTAGCAGAAATATGGTTTGAGGAAAATAATTTCACTTGGATATTCACAAATCCAAATGAAACCTGCAGGAAAAAGAAATACTAAAATACTGAGTAAATATTTTACTGAATATTTAAAATATTTCAGTATTCACAAAATTAATTTTTTTTACTTCTAAAATATTTGAATTTTACACTCTTGAAGTGCAAGTTTTCAATCCTTTGCTTTTAAAATGTTATTCTTCATTAAAAATTATCCTTGTATAAAACAAACAAAAAAAAAGTCCAGATAATAAGTAACCCATAAACATAGAAAGTAACATCAGGGTGAGGGTGAAGGGGAGAGAGGTGGCACAAATTTTACCATATCAGATATTATCAAGTACAAAAGCCCTGCAAAGAAAATTCTCTGGGCCTAATAGAAAGTCCTTTGAAGTCAGTGGGAGTCTTTTCATTTACTTCAAAGAGCTTTAGATCAGGCCTTATTACAACAGTATAAATAATGCAGTATGAGCACAGAGAATTGGGACTTGGCACATGGGTGTTATGAAATCTGGAATAGTAATTCGTTCTACACAAAATGGGCATAATAACAATGGTTTGGAAAAAGAAATCTCAGATACAATTAATCTAAGTAACAAAATTATTAAAGCTGTTAACTTTAGAGTTAATAATTTTGATTGGGCTGTTAACTTTGGTGGTAACAATTTAGTAGATAAAGATTTCATTTTTGACTACTCATATTTACCATTCTGCTGCACATATTCTTGGAGAAAAAAAATAAGTTTATTTTAAAAAATTGGCAATTTAGGCCAGGTTTTTAAATGCTTATATTTTTTATGCATTCCAGTTGTAGATTAGTTTAGCCCTGACTCTCAGATTATTTAATGGGACATTGGGGAAAAAGTTGATTCTCCAAATAAGAATTAATTGTAGTGTCATACCATAGAACTGACTACTTTGTCTGTTCTTTTACACTGGTCTTTTTGATGAAATCTTTCAAATATCTGTGTTTTCAATGATTATATTTCTCTTCTTTGCTTCTCCTACTTTTAATAGTAACTTAGTTTACATTTAACTTTGTTTTCATTATAACATTTCAGTGCTGTGCTATTTTGCCTTCGTATCAACACAAATTCCACCAGCTCATAAAGGAGCTGTGATTAAATAATAACTGAGTCTCATGAAGTATTCATTAGCTCTCTGTATGTCAGAGTCACACTGTGGTACTCCCACAGATGATAATTTGAGAGGCATGGAAAGGGTATAACCTGCACATCACTATCAAATTTAGCAAGTGCAGAGAGAGCAGAATTACAGTTCCTTGATACCTAAACTGTGCCCTGATTCAGCAAAGCATTTGAACCCATGTTTAATCTTGTATGTACACCTTGATTCTATTGAATCACTGCCTAATGCAGATTTAAATTCTCTGATGAATATGGAATAAATTTATGCTTTGAAACAAAGCATGTGTGTTAAGTTCATTTATTAAATCAGTTTTCCATGGTGACCTATCTCCTAGAAAAGCCTTTCTCCAATTTTCTAGTTGGAAGCACTTTATTTTGTGTTGCATTTTTTGTTTTTTGGGAGTTGTTTGTTTGTTTGTTTGTATGTGTACTTAGCCTTCTTATTTTTAATATCAGAACATAAATTATAATAGAGATAAATGCTGTCAAGTTGATTTGTACATGTCTCAAGAATTTGGTAAAGAAAGCCTGACCTTTATTCTAATTTATGCAGGGAGAGTGCCACAGCTTAGACTGCAGCAGTTTTCAACCCCTTATGACTTTTTATTACCTTCCAAGCTCCTTTAGGAATCAAGCCCATGTGCTTCACAATCCCTTCTTCATCCAGATGCCTCACTGGAAATCTTGGCTCTCTGCTGAGAATGTTTTTGACCACTGTCCCTCAGTGTATCCACTTTGGATGGCTTTGATTTCCCCTGAACCTACACATTTCTCAGGGGAAGCATATCCTCCCTTGCAGTGAGCTTCAGCACATTCCCATGGCCACTGGCCTGAGGCAGATGCTGAGAACCAGCAGCCACACCTGCCAGTGGTACCTCATGAGCCTGGGCTGACTTGATAGAGAGGACACAGAGTAACACATTTTATATCCCAGCTGACAATTCTGATGCTGCTCCATCAAATAAGTACCTGGATCCACATCTATCAATGGGTAATTTAATTTCACTGGGCACATTACTGTTTGAGATGCCAGAGCTGGGTTGTGTTGCTTGAAAACGGAAGCACCTGGATGGATACAGCCCTAATTTAGATCCCCACTGAACACATACATATGAATTTGTCTTAGATTTGTTTTCATGTTTGTAATTAAGGATAATTAATGTGTCTTTATCTTTTTGCTCTGAGAAAGACCAAGCTTATTTTTATTATGAAATATATGTGGTTAAACAACTTGTATACTTCAATTTTAAAAGATACTCGTGTGGCTTCTACTCCCTTACAGAAAAAAAAATCCCCTGCAATCCTCCAAACAAGACCAGAAAACAACTGATTTCTCACTGTAAATAACTGATCATTTCAGTCAACTCTGATCAATTGTAAATTTAAAAAATAATGCTCATGTAAACGCCTCTTCTGTTTTTCTGTTTATCTTCTCCCCATTCTCTTGTTTTTCTTCATCTGTTTGTTTTTTATTATTTTCCCTCTGGTTTTTTCTTGTATCTTTTTGAACAAACACTCTCTGTCTTGTCCTTCCTTCTCTTTTCCCACTCATCCCGTCCTTTTTTTAACTTCCCTGATTTTACTGCTCTTCCCTTCCACCTCATCTCCTCTAACTCCACAATCTCATTTCAGTAATAGCTGGTATTTCTGCTTTCACTCTGCCCATGTATCACAATGGAATCAATTCATCAGGTTTCCTGATTGAAGACTCTTCCATCTCTACAAAAACTTTGGCTTGAAAGTGATACTATGCTGTATCAGCTGTAGCTGTCAAATCCTGGCACCATGACAACTGGTGGCACACTGGTTTTATTCTAAATTTCTGTTCACAGAAAGGAGTCTTCATTGCAAATACTGTGTGTAGGTTTCAGGAAAAAAAATCTCTGTAATTGTTCCTGCAAAAACCTTAAGTGCAGCTTCATTCATGTGATATGTTTAGAAAATGATGGATTAAGTACTTCTATATGCAAGAATATGAAGTATGGAGGACATTTTATACAAGGTACTTCCATGCTTCCTGTTTTTGGATAGTAGTACCCAAGAACTCAATTGTCTCTCCACGCCAGTTTTCAGAGTGTAGTGGGATTATTTTGGTGGCAGTGGATTTATCAGATTTCCTGACACCAGATTACAAAACAAACTATATTGGTAACAAAAAAAAAAATCTTCATTTAATTACATGACTCCAGGAGATCAGGGTAAATAGTCAAGGATGAATACCTTGATAAAATGAGGAGTTATCATGGCTGTTAATTTTTTTCCCAAAATGAATTCTGAAGCTGTGAGTGGCAAATTAAGAAATAACAAATAAAACTATAAAGCAACACATTAAAAGATTCCACACATTTGTCAGTAGAATTTAACAGCATCAACACTTATGCCAGCAAAGGTCTGTGTCTTACAGAAGTTTAATCACATCTGTCACAATGAAAACCTCATCTTGTGTTCCACATGTGAGTTCTGTGTTTCACAAGATGATTTCATAGATCACTCTAACTTCCTCTAAAAACCAAGATCCTGCTACTCCTTTCAGCTGCTCTAGTGCTCCTTTTCTGTTCATCAGAGGGTGGACAGGAGAACACACATTTATTAGTTCCATTACCATTAACCTCTGTAGCCCCTTTACACCTGGTAACCACTGCACTTTGGAAGAGAGGGGTTTTCTGTCCAACACATGGTTTAGAGCTCTTTCTGTCCATGTTTTTTCTTTTCTGCTATCTCCTGCTTCAACAGGAGTAACTCAGTTTTGAGCAGGGAACCTGTGTCTGACAGTACTGGCACAGGTGCTATTTTAAACTCCCTTTATTCTTCAAAACATGTAGAGGTTAATTAGCCCTTACAGCTGATTAAAGCTGGATATGTTAGGAGAGGTGTCATGATTAAAAAGCATGTGAAGAAATTTATGACTGACAGGACAATCTTCCATGACAATATTTATTCTTACACATCTAGTTGCCCTCCTGACACCGTGCTTAGAACTCAGGTTAAGCATTGCATATCTCATTAGGAACTGGATGCTGGGCATGTTCTGCAGAACATTGTCATTTAGGAGCTAATGGCATCCATCTACTCCAAGAAAAGATTCCCAAAATGATTGAGTGTAACTATATGGACAGAAATACATACAGAGAAATGGAACATGGAAAATATTGATAAGCACAGCTGTACTAGTTCTGCTCACAGGTCCAATCTAGTGCCATTTTCTATTGCCAGCAAGGACATATGACCCTTCCCTGCTCTTGAACCACATACAGAACAGGGTTTTTCCTGACACAGTTTGTCTGTCTGTTTAGAAAGTTCTTCATGGTTCTCTCTTCCAAGCCTTTCATTCTGTCTATCCTTGTACTCCTGACAAGCTCTTTGAGAAACAAGGTCCTTTGGAAGGGTGTTGAGAAGGTAATTCAACCTCCTGTTGCCTGAAGAACCACCTCCTTTGATTTGTGGCTTTGTTGTCCTCATTTGATACTCTTGATGCTTACACTGGGAGAGAGTGAATAATCAATCCCTCTCTATCCTCTGTATGTTATTCACAGCTTTGTATGCAACATATCTTCAGTTGTCTCTTGCCCAGGGTGGAGAAATTTAGTCTGCTCAGTTGGTCATTCCTTGCTTAAGAGCTGCTCCATAGTTTCAATATCCCTTGCTACCTTTCTTATGCTTTGTCCAATTTCCAAATTTTATTAAAAGGATGTGAGAACTGTGAATATATATGGTGATATAATTATCTTTCCTGGTTCAGTAAACAATTGTCAAGAGGGTTATCATAATTTAAGTATTTCTGTAAGTTAGCAGAATTTTCATTTCAGAACAAACTCCCAATTCCTGCACAAAGAACAACAGATGTCTGTTGTGACCCATTTAGATGAAAGTTACAATCAGAGCTCCATCCTTGGAAGAAGTCTGGGATATGTGTACTGATGGCAGTGAAAAATGGAACTGTAAATGTCCTCAGAGAAGAGAGTCCATTTTAGATGCTGCTGCATAATGAAGCCCATTCTTCATGTGAAGATGATCTTTTGGTCCTCAAAGCTGCATTACACTTCATTAGACAAATATAAATATCAAATTCTCATCAGAAAGTGGCAGTGATGGATGTCAAATGGGTCTGGTGGTAGACTTGCAGTACTTATAACTCACTGTCAAAGTATTTCTTTAATAACTTTATGATTTGAACCTGTTTAGAGTAGCCAGGTAGTTCCTAACTGACTTCCAGTTCCATTTTCCACCTTTTTTCTTCAGGTCTCCAAAGCAGGCATATTAATTAATGACTTCTAGGAAATAAACTGGAGACTACAATGTCTATGAACATTACTAACCTGACAATATCTTTCAGTGGCAGCTGATCATGGACCAAATTTGTATCCATATCCTAACAAAAGAGGATTTTGTAGGTAATTAATATTTCTCTCTCTCTCCAATTATCTTTCCAATCCACTTTTCCCTGGAGCATAAATTTTTGCCAGGTCATTGATATTGTTCTGCAGAAGGTACTACAGAAAAAAATTATACTTTGTATGCCAGTAATTGGTTAGCACAAGAATTTACAGTGATTTGTGTCATAATCTTTCTAATTTACACTTCCTACCAGCCTGTGATTGCTTGTAAAATCTCCAGTCATATTTTTCAGCCACTTTAAATAACTTTAATTTCAGCCTGCAGACACAAAGGTGGCATATCTATAATAGAAGTTCCAGACTTTTAATGAAAATGCTTTTTGACATAAAGACAATGTGTGATTTTAGGTAAGTAGCAGGCATATGAAGATCAAAAATTTTGGGTAGGGTCAGAAATGCACAAAGCATATATGTGTAATGTAATTTTTCCTAACTTAGACTTCAATCAGATTATTTGCCTTGAAGATGAAAACCTTTGGACTTTGATTTGCCCTTGGGTTGAAAGATACAATCACACTTTGTTACCATGTAGAAATTCATTATATAGTGGAAGATACTTAAAAAACTACAGCCCCAAAATGAAAAAGTGGATATGGATGTCAAGCTTATTTTTTTTCTTATTTTTTATAAGTAGAAATGCTACTTTTAGATTAAAGAGTTGAATTTCTTCATAGTAGCTTCTGTGGGATAGTAGCTATGTTTGGGATTTGTGCTGAAAATTGATCCCTAGTCTCTTAGGGATGGCTAAGCACTTGGGAAATACTGAAGGAATTTGTTATATATTGCTTGCATGCACAGCTTTTGCTTTACCTATTAAAGCATCTCTATCTCAAGCCACAAGTTTTCTGTTTTGCCCTTCTGATCCTTTCCTCCACCTCACGTGGTGGGGAATGAAGTAGCAGCTGTGTAGTGATTAGTTGCCAGGTGACACCTTCTTATTCCTTACCTTTTTGAAGAGGGAAAGGAATTAGAACTTTTTTTACCATTTAATTCTTATTAATCCGTCTATTTTTAGCCAGAGTTCAACAAAGTATGATGCAGTCATTAGCCAGTGATAGCAATTTTCTGTGTTTTTTCTGCACTTCAGCAGTGAAGTGAGCTTGACACAAATTTTCCTTCCCTTAATGCCTGATTTTCCCCATAAGAGAGCTGGAAGATGATCCTTGTGACCTTTTTGAACAGAAGAAACATTAAATAACATCAAGTGGCTATTTGCAGTCTGACAATTTTATTAACTTTATCCTCTCTGTCTCCTGCAATCTTCAAGTTAAATTGGCCTCTATGGGGCACTGCTAGAATTTCCATTTGAAATCAAGTTTTGCAAGAGGTCAGGCAGACATCAACAAAGAGGCAAAGCAGAGAGAAAGATAGAAACAAGTAACCTAAAGCAATTCACATTATTGAGATGGTTTGACTTTTGGTCACATCTGAATAGTTCTGTTGGCAAGGGAAAATAATTGTAAGGGAAATAACTACTTATTTTATTTTGATGAAACAATGTTTTTTTAAGAAAATCATGGGACTGTAACTTGTGACTGAAGTCCTACCCTCAGCCTTGGCCCCAAATAACTTCAGCCTCTGAAGCTCCATTTTTCCCCCGTAGAAATAATTTCTCACCTTCATATGCATCTTAAGGATTGGTGTCCTCATATATGAAATATTGTTGGGTCCTCTGTAACAATGACTGTATATTCAAGTGTTCCTCCTGCCTTGACACTTTCAAAACACAAAAGGGTTCCAATATCCTCTGTTGTTCTGGTGTGCTGAAACTCAGTGACTTGGACAAAAATTTCCCTGTTCCACAAGAGTACCAGGATGTCTTTACAGTGCCTTCCTCAGAAACTCATTCTGAGATAAAACCAATTGTTTACTCATGACAAAAAATACTGTGCTCTCCTTGTAGTATGGGTCCTAGAAAAACATTTCATCTGAGAGGCCAGACAGTAACATTTAAATGACTGGGAAGCAATAAAATGTGGTTTTGTAGGGAAGGTGAGTTTGCTAAGCCTCCTCTCCATGCAGCATGTCTCAGCACATCTGGCACATCTGTGAAAGCAGGCTGGGCTGGCTCCAGAGCTGATAATGGAATGACTCAAAAACTCCCTGACAGCCTCCCTGACAAAACTTGCTCTGCAGTGATGCAGTCCAACATGGACCAGCCTGGAGCCACTGGACCCAATGTGGATGCTAGTAGAGGTGTTTTTCTTGCCCCAGGCTGTCATGGGGATGAGGAGACATGAACCTCCAAAAAGACATGCTCAAAACTACTGAAACAGATGAGATGGGGATGAAGGAGGGAAGTTTCTTCTATCTGAGTTGCTTGGGCTTATCTTTAACAGCCTGAATTACTTTTTCATTGTATGGAATGGCAATACATGAGCACAAACCAAGAAATGGTTATCAGCTTTTCCTAGTCTCAAAGCTCATTACAATATTGCAAAAAACCCAAGGAATGTGCTTATATGTGCTATTAGCTTTCTGTCATGCTGGCATGTTACAATTACCTGAAATGTGATAGTTTCCCAAATACAGAGCCATGACATTCAATAAAATAATTAAGTTGCAACTTATGGATACAGTTGTGCAGATAATTGCTGACTTAACTACTTAAATTTGCTTAATTATACAATAATTTGCAAGAAAATCCTAAATAATGTTATTCAATTGTGCCAAGTTGATGAAGGTGGGCTTTATAACCTGGGGATATTTGTTTATAGAAAACTATTTCGCTATTGTTTCTCTTCTCTCTGCCCATTTCTTCCCAACATGAGTGATATCAAGGTGAAATCTACCATACATTGTGTATCTGATTTTGATTTTTTTTTGCAATCAATTTGTCTGCAGTTCACTTAGCAGAAACTACAGGTCCTTTCCCGGGTATTAAACAGACTTTGATTCAGGAATAAGTTTAACCTAGCAGTTATCCAGGCTCTGTGTTGTGCTAAGGAGATAAATGAGAAGGGAGCACTGGTGACAACTGATATGTAAAAGATTGAGGTTCTTTGCCCTAGTTTTCACTGGCAGTCAGGCTTCCCACTTCTCTGAGCCCCTGAGCTCCTAGATGAGGGTTAGGGAACAGAAGTCCCTCCCACTGCAAGCAAAGAGGAGGTTTGAGACCACCTGGTGAACCTGAATAGCCACAATTCTATGGGGTCTGAGGGACATACTTGACAACTGGACCAGCAAGAACCCAACAAGTCCAAACACAAAGTGTAACACCTGGGCTTTTATCTTCTAACTGGTATCTTGCTGGAGGTTTTTTTCAATTTTTTCCCCCCCTAGATGGACTTCTATTGCCCTGGAGAATTCAGTCTGTAAAATGCCAAGCAGCATTTATTTAACTTATTTTCTTGGTTTAAGTTGTGGGAACTCCAAACCTGTGATAACCCAGCAGATGAAAATCTGGCTCTTTCTTTCATACTGTGGAGTTCTACTGGAGATACATGCCTTGAAACCTGCAATAAAGAAGTACATGGTCAGAAAGGGCTACCACACTTTGCTGAATAAAGATGATTTCCTGAATATTTGTCACAGTGGTTTGAAAGCATGAGACTCTAAAGCAGTAGCTTTGAGAGCTCAATCAGCAAGAGTCACATTTGTGCCTAGGGAAGCTGAGAAGCAGCAACCATGACTCCAAATTTTATGAGGAGTAATCCTGAGACACATTACTCAGGGAATCCTGGAAGTGAAATGGAGCTAGTATTGACATCAGTATTTACTTATCTAGAAACTGCTCATACCCATCCTTTAGTGGCATTGATACTGTAGCTGGATTTTAGGAGAGGTAATACCCTTTTCTAGGCACAGTTTCAGGTACAGTAGCCTTCCTGCAGATTCATGTGTCTGGAGATGGTTTGGAGGGTAAAAATAACTGACACAAGGTGTGCTGACACAAAATCATCTTGGAGGCTCTGGAGCTTCTCTCATTAGGCAAATGTCCTCCAAAAGCTAGTATGACCTCAATAAACTGCTAACTCCATTTAGTTCCTTTTTTGAAGGTGAATAAAATTTTTGGATTTTAAACAATTTTTAGTCTCTAACAGAGGTGTCTGTCCTAATGCTTCTTCTGACAGTCACACAGCACTATTGTGTTGGACAAAAAAGGCTGCTACAGAATTTCTATTTGCTTTTTTCTTCCTACTTATTTTCCATTTGCAGTGAAGTCTCCTTGTGTGTAAATTACTTTTAAAACAGCTTACAGCACACCTGCTCTGTGGAGTTATTCCCACCTCTTGCTGAGAAGGGCACTGAGTTGCCTGAAGCCAGAGCACAGTCCGTGCACTCAGCGAAGACAGAGAAAATTAGAAAAAAGGACAAACTGTAACCAGTGACTAATGCTTCTCTCCCTCTCCCCCTGCATTTTACCCATTTCCTACCAGCTCTGGTTTCTCCTAATTTGTTTTCTATATGTAGTTCTCTCAGTTGTGCATCTGCCTGGCTCAGTCTTGCTGAGGTAGCATTCACAAAATCTCATGCTGCAGTTTGCTCCTTCCGTGCATTCCTGTTTTTCTGAATGTCTTTGGCAGACTTCTGCTACCATTACAATATATCTTTTTGTTTTTCCTTTAATGTTTATGGCCTAGCTGCTGTGTCAAGGCAAATGGTTTGCTCTTGT
This sequence comes from Muscicapa striata striata, assembly GCA_030060385.1. NCBI lineage: Eukaryota > Metazoa > Chordata > Aves > Passeriformes > Muscicapidae > Muscicapa > Muscicapa striata. The sequence goes on from JAREIS010000037.1 coordinate 3,779,766, forward strand.
TTTGCATGGTCCATTCTTGCCTTTTGCTTTCTGAGATAGGCAGCTGTTAACACAGAGCTAACCCCAGCAGAGAGACACAAGACAAGGTACTCTGAAGAGCCAGGGGTCAAAGCTGCATGTCAGCCCTGACAGACAGCCATAGCTTATGCAGGCTTGGTGTGCAAGACCAAAAATGAAATTTATGAATGGGCAGCCCCAAGGCTATTTGTTGTGTTTTCAGCATTCTCACCTCCTCTTAACAGGGTCTAAGCCAACACTGTGTGGCACACACTGAGAAGGGTTTACAGGGGAAATCTCTATCACCCACATCAGCTGCCAGGCTGTAATCAAGAACTCAACAAACTTGCATTTTGCATTTTATGTCTACACTGTTTAACTTAAATAGATAAAAGACCAAGGGCTTTGGACCTTTAGAAGAGAAAGGACAACTATTTCCTTTCGTTTACATTATAAAGAGACAGGGACGCTATTTCTCTCTCTCTCTCTCTTTTTTTTTTTTTTTTTTGCCAAAAGGGATATAGCATTTCAGGAAATTCAGTCATAAAAGACTAAAATGAACTCACAGAAGAGTTATGTCTGGAATTTGTAAAGTACAAAGGAAAAGGCAATTAGCTACCCAAATCCTATTGAAAGTCAATAGCCTCAAGCCACTTTGAAAATCCCAGCATATAAAACTCACTAAAAGAGAACTCTGCAGTAAATGTGAGTGAGGGAGGAGAGCCAAGAAAAGAACAGAGAACAGAAGATATCTATTAGGCAAAAATAGGTGTGGAAATACATGCTGTTGATACAGCCATGATGGAAGCTGCACATGCACTCTGGTTTTTCTTCACTCTCTCATAACACATATATTGCTCCCATTGCTAACTAATTTATCACACTTTCTCCTTTCTTCTACAAGTGGCCTGTAAGTCTGCTGCAATCCCTAGGGGTGTGTGTCTATGGGCAACTCGCAAGCTACTCCAATGACTGTTAGTGGAAACACTAGCAAAAAGCTTTTATGCAAGGAAACTAGACTCCTGAAAGGGAGTGGCTGTGCAGCTGGACTGCAAAAAAGCACAGAAATTTGTCTACCTGATGGTTCTTCCCAGAAATATGCATGTTCCAGCACACAGATGGTGGTTTTGGGTTTTGTTGTCTTTTTCTGGTGGGGTCCACCCCCTCCTGTGCTTTAAACATAGCAGATCTGCCACTGCTTTTATCCATCCATGATGCCAGAAGAGTTCCCTTGCTCCCTCAGTTGAAAATTGTGGATTTTGCTGTGGTAGATGGCAGCTGATATGGTTTTGAGGAATGCAGGTTTTGACAGTAGAGCCTAAACCCTCCATACTCCCTACTCGAAGCACATATGACTTTCAGTGGAGCTGAGCACACAGGCTTTACTGCTGAATGATGTGCAACCCTCTATTAATTAAATAAGCAAACGTCCACAATCACTTGCCAACACATTGTATTATCACGAGGGGTGCAGGATGTCACTTTTGTGCAGGCCATCTGGAAATGTGAGCCGCTGCTTCAGCAGTTATCAAAATCTTTTCTCATGAATTTTAATTTCACTAGTAAGTGTTCCCGAGTAATCGCTAAGAAAGGTTTGGGCGTGATTTGTCGGCTGATTCCTTCAGAGTAGGACACAATCATTTCCTAATAGGATGCCTTTCCACTAAATAAATAGCAGTTCAGTCATAAATCAGCAGAATAGCAGTGCAGAAAATGCTTGAATTAAGATACAGTCATAAAACCAAATCCCAGTATAAAAATGAGTGGTTGTTTCAGACTTTTAAAGGTACATTCACCTAATATTTGAGGGGAGAAGAGTTCTATTATGGTTCACAGCAAAAAGGGTGCACCTAAATCTTTTTGCATTGACTTAGGTGATTTGCCTCCTGCCTTTCCTCTTTAGTTCATTCCTTCCATTGCTATTCAGTGAAGACACATTGCATTCCAACTATTATGCTTTCTCTAAGACTAGGTGGATCTGATTTTGTAACTAACCAGAATGCAATAAAACCTGGCTTATCATTCTTCATGATTAGTTTAATATTCTATTAAATGAACTTTAAAATGCTGCCAGAAAGCAGAATACACATTCAATGAATGGTAGAGATGCCTGTGAAATCCAGTTAGAATACCTGGAATAATAACTTCCCCTTGTGTTGATGGACCATTTTGGATGCTATTATACTCCACATGTGGCATCCAGGAACCACTTCACTGACCTTAGCACCTGTTCTTTATTCACATACCCTGTCTCAGCACTGCAGCAATGGCTGTTTCCTTTCTTAATCTTAATGGAAGGCCTGATCCAAGACTTGCTGAGGCCAATGAAAAGCCTCCCATTTATATTCCTGTGTTTTGGACCAGGTCCACAACTTACAGCCGGCAAGATAACAAGCATTCCTAGATTACTGAGCCATCATTTTGACAATGATGATAACGTTTTTGTTATTTTCAAAGCAAGTGACTTTCATGAATTATGACAGTGATTACAGTATTCAGCTCCTAGCTGGGAAATTCTTCTTGCAAAGGAAAAATGTTAGAGCATATTTGATAAGCAACAAAAGAGCATCCTGATACACAGCCAGTTTGGTTTTCACAGATCTGTTGAGGAGCTTTGTCACCTGTAGGAGTGTTTAAAGATGTGGTGCTAATTCTTAGCAGTGGTGAGCACCTGCAGGACAGTGCTTCCCCCACCACTAAAGAATCCACTGAGCTGTGCAATCTTATTGATTCATAGGCTGGTTAGGGTTGGAAGGGACTTCAAAGATCATCTATTTCCAATCCATTATGAAGGGCAGAGACATGAACAGTAGTAATGGGTCATGAAAAGAAGACCCATGGTTTGGAACCAAAGCATGATTGCCAACTGCTTGATTTCAGTGTTATCATGTTTGGTGGTTTTGCAAACAATAGTACCCATGTTTATTCATTGTTTGTTGCAGGAAGAACAAAGAAATGTGAGGCTGTGTTCTGACAAGACACAAACCTTACAGTTCACCATGCATTATTTTTCTCAATTCATATTACTGTCCCATGGGATTCTGAAGGACCAGCAGTCCTTTCCTCAGCACTGGGTTCCCAGATACTTAAAGACCAAGGTATTATCACAGTGTAAAAGAAAGTTTCATACTAAAAGGGATCTGGGCATTTATCCTATGGATAGTGATGAAGCTATGTTTTTTTGAATATGATCTGAAATATTCTAAGCCATTAGAAAGTAATATTTTATATATTTCACTTATTTTCAAAGTGGAATTATGAAGCATTTCCATTTTATTATTTTTAATACTTGAGAGAGCTTTGTATTATACACGTAGTAGTAGTAATAATAGTACTAATAATAATAGTAATAATAACAACAACAACAGTAGTATTTTGGTTCATGCATTTGTACTGTAGTAATACATGGGATCCACTTGTACTAAATACTGGACTGATACTACTAAGAAGATTGGTTTTCTCCTGAGGTCTCCACTCAGGAAGCCTCCTCTTATCCACATCCAATAGGCTTGTTGATGTCAGAACCTCAGCAATTCTGTGTAGCCCTCATCAGAAAGGATGCTGAGGTTTGCTTGTTTCTCTAAATCGTATATTTTCTGAATTGATAAAAATTAATTCCCAATTAGTTATATTGGTATTTCATTCAAAATGTTAACCTGGCAAGAACCATTTTTCTTGGAATATTTGGCAATATATTCTAGTCCTCCTCTGGCCTAACAGATCCTGAGACATGAAAAATATAATTTGTTGGAAAAGTGAAAATTGATATTTAAAAAATTGTTATTGGGTTTGATTTTATGGCTGTGGGCCAGAGATTTGTTTCCTTATTTTCCCATAGCGAGGTTTCATGACATCAAAGGTCATGTTAGAGAAATAGTGTCTAGAAATAATGGCTGTAATGGTTCAAATGTTAAAGGAGAGAAATGAATGCTGACAATGAATGCTGCATGTAAGATATGAAGGACCTTGTGTTCACATGAGTCAAGGTGAGGAGGAGTATAAGAACTAATTTTGAAAATTTTATTAAGCTTAACTTGCTCAAATTCCAGCTTATGAAGACAACTTTTTCCTGCAGCAGCTCTGTGTTTTCAAAATGGCTCATTTTTATCTGAAGCAATCAACACTTGTGACTCTGCTGGCACATTTTGTGATGAGGAACAGAGGTTTGTTGACAGGAAAGTCTTGCAGAGTGGTTGTCTCCACAAACTGTGAGAGCAGGAGATTTCTGGGATGAGAGAGTCAGACAGGGCCATCTTGGAGCTGCAGGTTGTGCAGCATGTGGAGGTTCCTAGGGAGAAAGCCATCCAGTCTCCTGCCTAGCTGTTTGCTCACAAGGAATGTCACCCACCACTCCCAGCTGCAAGCTCTGTCTCACAGATGGTGCCACCCCCACATCACAGAGAGGCCCAGGAGTGTGACAATAACTCCTCTACACTGGCTGCTGTGGATTAGCTGGTGCTGCCACTTTGCTCAGTGTCGTGGCTACCTTCCATGTGGGGCCATGGAACAATCCCTTACCTAAATAATCTCACCAGGTCCAGCCTGAGCTGACCAGAATAAGATCTACCAGGGTCACTTTCACACATGCTACTGTTACCCAGTTTTCCATGCACCACATATTGTCTGGATTTCCCCATGGAGCAGGCAGAACAGCGTGATGGAGGACAGGTAAAGCTGAAGCAGTAGTTGTTGAACTCTTAGAACTTCCATCATGGATGGACCCCAGCTCCTTGTTTTGCCTAGCTCTCCAGTAGCCAGGGTTATCCAATATTCCCACTGCCTGGTCACTTGAAGATCTGCATTTAACAGAGAAGTAAACAGGGCAGTGTTTGCTCAGAGTTACAAGAACAACTGTATTTTCAACAGACCAAATTATAATGGCAGTTGTGCTGGGAGACTGTGCTATTAGCATCCTGTCAGTCAAAGTAAAATACCTTTTTATCAGGCTTCACAGACTGAAAGAGAATTGTGGCCTCACCTCTCCCAACTGGCAAACATAAAACTGAAGCAGCCTTGGCATGTTACATATGTGGGAGATTGAACCATGATAAAGGAGGAGGACAGTTTCCAGCTTGGCAAGCCCTGGAGGCATGCATCTGTTCTCAGCCTGAGCCATCCAGTACCATCTCAAGCTCTGAATACTCCTTCTCCCCTGGCACCACAGGAGAAGCTCATTATGCAGTACTATCCCTTTCCTCAACATGTCCCCCAAGGTATGGAATGAAATGGCCAAGTTACTTTCATTGCAGAGGTAATTATCTGCATTTCATCCAGCAATGAGGCTTTAGCAGAAACACAAATGGAGGAGATTTGGTCTGTTGAGCAGAAAAGGGAAAATTATGAAATGTAACAGCTCAATTTTGTTTGATACCCTGCTGCTGTTCCTCCATCTCAGTTCAATTCCAGCCTCAGTATTCCAATATAGACAGCTCTGTGGCTTTTGCTACAAACTGACCCCTTACTGGGGTACTCAGCCTGGAGCTAAGGGGTCCAAGGCTTTTCTAAGACCCTACAGCTGATGAAGGACATGGCATAAGGGTTGTTATGTAACTTCACAAGTGTTGGCCCTCATTCACACAATTGTCATTGCACTCAAGACTGCAGCAAAGGCATAATCAGGGTCTAGATTTTGGGCATGAGTTCATAACTCTCACTGCTGATTGCTCCGTGTGCATATTCTGCCTCTTGTTCTCTCCTTCTCCATGCATCACTCTTCAGTGGGAAATGTTTCCACTTGCATGAACAACTGACATTCAGGCATAGCTGCATCACATCCTGGGGATAATTTTAAGTCTGTTGTAAAGACTAGACTTAATCTCTGTGCAAACTGTAGTCCTCCAGGTGTACATGGCAGGTGGAATTGGAAATATATTTTGCATTTTGCATCTTGGTTTAGCACTGGTCAGGCCCAGGGAGGCCTCCATGTACAGGCTGGGAGAACATCAAGTGGACAGGGCTTTTGGAACCTGTCAATCACAGCAGACACACTACAGACAGAGCTTCCTTCACAACTGCTGCGTGCCAAAAAGATGCCAGCAGCCCTCTTCCATTTTCCATCCACAAAGTCATGCTTTTTAAGTAGAAAAGCTAGAAGATTGTATAATTTTTATGCCCTGTATTTATTTTAAACTACCTTCTTTTGCAGAGCAGGTGAAAAAAATGCCAGCTTAGAAAGCTGTCTTTGTAGTCATAAATCGTTCCTTTGAGCATTTAAGGAAAGATGTGCTTATCAAAGTTGAAATAAAAGTTTAGTAGCAAGTAACATTTAACTTAAAAATTATATTTTATAATTAAAATTTATTTTGGCTCTGCTGCATGCCAGAAAGCATGAAGGAGTGTTTGTTATGCTCTCAGCAGAACTTCCCTGAGGATGACTGCTCTGTGCTGGTGGGAATGAGGGTGAGAGAAAAACAGTTCAATGCCAAACAGGCTGGGCAATGGACGATTGACAGCAGCCCTTTGGAGATAGACTTTGGAATATTAGTGGCTAAAAAAAAATTAAGATGGGCTGAGAGTGTGGATTCACAGCCCCAAAAGCCAAGTGTTTTCTGTGCCCATCAAGTCAGCAGAAGTCATTCCCTCCCTTATCCCTGCTCTCCTGGGAGCCCAGCTGGAGTACTGTGAACAGCTCTGGGGTTCCAGCACAGGAAAGTCATGGACCTGTTAGAGCAGGTCCCAAATAGGGCCATCATCATCATCAGGAGCCTGCAGCACCTCCCCATGAGGACACTCTGAGGGTTGGAATTGTCTAGCCTGGAGAAGAGAAGGCTCTGTGAAGCCTTACATCAGCCTTTCTGTACCTTGTGGGGTGCTACAAGAAAGATGGGGAGGATTTCCTAGGAGTGAGCCTTAAACCAAAATAGAGTAGACATAAAGAAGAACTTCTTCACTGTTAAACTAGTGAGACACTGTAACACACCTTCTCCACAGCAGAGAAGTTGTGGAAGACCCATTCCTGGCAGTGTTCATGGTCTTGTTGGATGGGACTTTGAGAAACCCTCTCTGATGTCCCTGTCCATGAACACTGATGTATGAACTAGGAGGTCTTTGAAGGTGTCTTTTAACCCAAACCACTTGCTGTGATGGTTGGGTGATGATGATAATGATAATGATTCTTCCTGGATCTCAGTAAAAAAGGTGCAACAGCAGTTGGCTCAATAAAACATCTGTTTTAATAAAATAGATAGATAGATAGATAGATAGATAGATAGATAGATAGATAGATAGATAGATAGACAGAAGAGTGTATATAACAAGAAAGCTTTGCATCCTTTCAGATGCTGGGAACTCTGCTTTTGTGCAACATTGGGCAGACCCTGAATGGATTTTCCCACAATGCAATTGCAGAGCAGATCTTTTTGGTTCATGGAGAGACAGTTTTTCTTTTTTGTCTATCGAGCAATTGTGGAGCAATACAAGAAAACAACTTCATTTCTAAAGGATGTTAAATCTAAATAAAAGCTTCTTGCTAGGCTGTGAAATAAAGTCCCAGTTTCAACACTCATATTAGGAGGATTAGTAGTAAGTGTATAACTCCCTCAAAGAATGAGGTAATCAGAAATATTGCCCTTAAGAAGTTTTCCTGATGGAACTTAGTATTGAGCTCCAGCACTGAAGTTTTCTCAGCTGCAGTATTTCTTGATACCCTGTTTTCCTGACTGCTTTCCAGTGTAGATTCATGTTTCATTGAATAAAGAATGTCATTGAAATACACTCCTCAAATCATTATCCAACCAGGCTACACAGTGTCAGATCTGCACATAACTGCATGCTAAAAGTTATCACCTTAAAGCTGATCTGTACTGATATCTGTTCATATATATTGCACTGAATATGGACACAAAGGACAAATCCAGCTCTAAATAGTGATGCTGGACTATTGTCAGTGACCACAGTGGGCAACAAGAGCCATTGGTCAATCCAAAGGAATAAGCAATAAGTAAGTGCAAGGGAATAAAGCCAAAAGATCATAGGAAAGTTTAAAACAACTTGTTGTTTTAAAGAAAAAGGAAAAACACCACGTCCCCCATCAGTAATAATTATTTACTGAAATTTTAACATTTTAATAGAGCCACTGTAGGTAAGATATTTAATGAATTTCAAATGTTTTTTACACTGAGCATGATTTTAATTTGTTCTGCTGTTCTTATTTCTACTTCTTTTTTTCTACATATTATTTCCCAAGCAAAATTCACAGCTTGTCATTCAAACTGAGTATATTTCTCCTTTTGGGGAAAAAGAAAGAGAAAAAGTCAGGTCAGATGGCTTGGTACCTCAGCTACTACAGTGCAACCTTTTTTTAAGAGATGTCAGAAACCACAGACATGAACAACAGGAGGAGAGAAAGAGTAAAGAGTGGTTTTCACATGCAAGCCTTATTTGCAAAATCATACTGAGCCATCTGACAGACACAACTGCAAAATCTAAGGGCCAGTAGTGTTAATAAGGCACTAAATAAACAAATGATTTAATCTGCACACCTTTTCTAATATATCTTTCTGAAAATATGCTTTCAGAATTTATAATCACAGCTGTGAAGACAGAAAGTGCTAAATAAAATGTAACTCTCACTGATGCATGCCACAGGGCAAGCTGTGATAGTTTTATATCACAACAGTGTAGGATGTAGTCATGGAATAAAAATACAAATCTGATTAGATGCATGCAACAGCTTTGTCTACTTAATATCCAGTCTGAGAAATTAGTGTTCATTCAGCAAACTGGTTTCATTCCAGCAGTGGGAGTTTTCAATTATTAGAGCTAGATCAGATCCAAGGATAATTTAGTATCAGCACATTTCTGATTGAAGGCTTTGTGCCACAAACCATCTGACGAGGCTAAGAGATTCTTTTCTTATGCTGTTTCCTCACAATTGATTTCTCTCCCTGCTTTGCATTTTCACATAATTAATATTTTATCTTTGCTAATTTAATGCCATTCTTTCTTCTGTTTATGTGTAATTTCTTTCCTCTTGGGGAAAAAAAAAATCCTCACTGGTACAATTCTCATACAAGAAGACTGATATTGAAAAGGAGGATGGCAGAAAGAGCGAATCTTTTCTCGCAATTCTTCTCAAACTGCTCACATTTCAATAACATCTATTTTGAGTGTCACCAATCTTCCTAATCCTCTGACTGTAGTTAAAATCTTCATGAGCTCAAAGTATCTAAACCAGCAAAAGAAAGGCATTCACAGCTAAGGCCAGCTAATATTTCTTATGTTTCCACTGCTCTGTCAGAGTGTGGAGTTGTGGTTACAGACTTACTGGCATCACAAGGCTGAGTGAAAGTGATGTTCTCCTTAACAGGAGCTGGACCAGACCTGAGCCTCCATACCCATAGTTTGGTTCCTGACAGTTGCTCAAAGAACTGTGATCCTTTTAAAAGACTTGTGCTATTGCTCCCAGTCCTACTGACTGACAAGAAGACATCCTGCCCAAACTTGCCAAGTGCATTTACTGAAGAAGCAAAAATAGTGACAAGAGAAGCAAGGAACATGCCAATCAATCATCAACCCAATTTTGGTAGTTGTCTGTTTTCATGCTGTTAGATTAGGGCAGCACTTAGCAAGGGGCTTGTGCATATGGGATGCAAATCCAGACTTGCCCTGCACTCTGAGCTGCTCCCCATTGTCCTACATAGCCAGTGCAAGGACAAGTTGGACAGTGGTGGGAGCCTGTGCCTGCCCAGCTTTGACCATGCTTGATTTTCCAGCTGCTCTCCTGGCAGCACAGCCCAATCTGCTGTGGAGCTCTGCAGCAAGAATAACTATCAAACAGTCTTTGAAAACAGAAGCATTTTACTATGCTGCCAACCTCTATCAGGGTTGTGGCTCTGCCACAGAGATTAATGGCTAATTGCAGGTAATTTTTAATATAAATGCGTGAGTATGTGTGCATGTATATGTGTATGCACACATTTTTTAGCTGCTGTTTTCTTCTTTTTTCCCCCCTTAACCCCTTTCATACAGAAGCTGCCATGAAGAAGAGGGGATGAGGGCTAGGTGTTTAACCTTGGGAACACCTGAGAGGAAAGAGGTGAATGCTGAAGGAAAGAGTGTAATGGAGAATGCACAGGGGGAAGTAAAGTACTTAGGCAAGCAAATGATTGAATCACTGACTGGAACAACCAGGTCTCTGCTGGAGATTAATATGAATGAGATGCTATGCTTCATTGACTGTTTACTTAATTTCTTTAAACATCAGTATTGCTTTTATGTTGCACTTGCCTAACTTCGCTGCAACTTGGTATTTAATCTATAAAGTCATTATTAGCTGAATGGTGATTGAAAAGCAGCAGGAAGATACTCTGATTATGCCTTAATTATTGCCCTGCACCTGATTTTCACAGAGAACATGTACAGTCCCACCCTCCCTGTTGCTCTCAGCATCTCTTATCTGAGTCATAACTAACGTTATTGAATGTGTCTTAGAAAAGAACTAAATGTGTTTCCACTGATTTCCAGAATAAGCTGTAAGCCTACAAAGCTTTGTTTGTCTTCCCCTCCTTTCTGGTCCTAGGCATCAAAAGGAGTTATTTGGTTAATGGCTAATTAAACACTTCCCATTGAGTAAGCCAGAGCTTTGTAAATCCACATCTTCCTCCCTGCATACTGTTTGGAATCAGCCAAAAGTTTTGAATTTGCATTTTGCCAAGTTGCCAAGTTTGCATTGACACAAGAGGAAACTTTGAAGTAAACAGAGATAAAGCAAACCAGCAGGTTCTTAAACCAGAGGATATGAAGCAGAAAAAATCCTCAACTGTCCCTTCAGGTAGAGACTTGAAGATACATCCTTGTTAATGAGGTGCCATGCTGGTTTATTAGATCACGTAGAATTTAAAATTTAAATCCTAATGAAGGCACAAAGAGCTACAGAAAATAGAAGGAGTCAGTGTTGTTTTATTAAATGATATGCCATCTGCCTTTCTTATCTCCCAATGAACTTACTATTACCATCTTTGTAATTAGCACTGACAAATAGCACAGTCTCAGGAAACCAGACAAGAAGACATAGTGGATTAGTTTTGCATCACTAGCAAAGTGGGGCTAGCGTGGGGCCACAACTTGGGCCATGTGGCTTTCTGGCAGGGTTATTTTTAACCTATTTCAGTTCCTACCCATGAAAACACACAAATATGGAGACCACAGTCACAGAATCATAGAATCATTAGGACTAAAAAAGATCTCTTAGGTCATGGAGTCCAACTGTTAAGCCAACACTGTCACTCTGTGCTGGTTTCAGACAGGGTAGAGTTAATTTCTTCTCAGGAGCTGTTGCAGAGCTGTGTTTTGGATTCAGAATGAGAATGGTGTTCACAACACACTGAAGTTTTGGGTTTTTGCTAAGTTGTGTTTGTCCTAAGTCAAGGACTTTTATTCCCCCTTGTCTCGTGCTCTGCCAGTGAGAAGGTTTGCAAAAGAAACTGGGAGGGAGCACAGCTGGGACCAGTGACCCCAGCTGACCAAAGGGATATTCCACACCATGGAATGTCATGCCTAGTACACAAACTGGAGGAGTTACCCAGAAGAGTGGACCAGCTGGGGAAGGGCTGTCTGGCATTGGTCAGTGGGTGGTGAGCAATTGCATTGTGCATCTCTTGTCTTTCCCTTCTATTATCACTATTAGTTAGCATTATTACTATCTTTTACTTTATTTTCAACTATTAAATTGTTCTTATCTCAACCTATAAGTTTTACTTTGATTCTCCTCCCAATTCCACTGGAGTAGGGGCAGAAACAGTGAGTTGCTGTGCAGTGCCTAATTTCCAGCTGAGCTTAAACATGGCACATGTCCACTGCTCATGTCTCCAAGTGCCCCATTTATGAGTCTTTTAAATACTTCCAGGTATGGTAGCTCAGCCATTTCCCTGAGCAACCTATTTCAGTCCTTGATAACCTTTTCTTGTGAAAAATAATTTTCACAGTGAACAGTCGAAACCTCCCTTGCTGCAACGTGGGGCCATTTTTTCCCTGCCTAACACTGGTTTCCAGGAAAAGAGAATGACATCCACCTCTTCACAATCTCCTTTTGGATAGCTGTAGAGAGCAATAAGGTTTCCTCTGAGCCCCCTTCCCTTAGACTAATCCACCCCAGTTCTTTCATCTGCTTTTTATAATGCTTGTGCTCCAGAGCCTTCACCTGCTTTGTTGATCTTCTTCAAACATGCTCCACTCCTCAGTGTCTTTCCTGCAATAAGTGTCACCCAGGTGTATGCACATTACTACAAAAACCTGGGAACATTTTCCTGAATCTGTAGTTACACTCATATCAACATTTAAATCCCTGGCAGGGGAAATCCATGTCTGTATAGGAAGGGAGACCCTTTCCAGCTCCTTTATTTCTTTCCTCCACTGTCAGCAAGGAGCACAACAGATGAAGAGCAAATGCCCCTTTCATGAGACCCTCATAAATGTAATGATACCTCATAAATAGTCATGATACCCTCGTAAAAATTCATCAGTGGGAAATATTTAGCCTGAAAATTGGAAGGGAGAGATAGCTGTCTTTTAAAAGACAAGCTTGTCTACTTTGTTGAGAGACCTCATCAACTCTTTCTTTGCAAAGGAAATTGCTAGAAGATGAATTGTTAGTTTCAGCTCCTTCTACAGTGAGCCATTAGAGAGGCACTGATATGTTAAAAGTGGACAATTTTTGGTGTTTGCAGACTGGAACAAATGGAATTAGCATTGTAACTCTGCTTCTTAAAGAGGAGAGGAAATGCCAAGGTATTTCTCTATGTTACAGAGAAATTCACCTCGCTGCAGTTTTGCTGATCTGCTCAGGAGGGAAAAACTTCCCTTGTTCTTTACATCCCTAGGAGATACCACTTGGAATATTTGCAAATATTTAGAGATTCTGTGGTGGAAAAAGAGAGCAACATGTAAGGCTTCCCAGAAAATAGCAGAATACAGTTGTTTATATATAAAACTGTAGGGCACTCAGACTTTGTGAAAAATCTATTTTAAAGTCAGGTAAATACTGCAAACATGATTTTTCCTTATTTAAATTATAAGAAAGGAGAAAGATATTGATATGTGCTCACTGAACTAAAAAAAAAAAAAAAAAAAAAAGAATAGTTAGAAAGTGTAATTAAACCTCATATAGAAAATGAATAGTTCAAAGATGATTTGCAATTTTGGAAGTTTTTAATTTATAAAGGCTTCTTTAAATATGCTCATTTTGTTTTAATGGGCAAGACCTTTTTTTAAAAATACCTTTCCCTTGTTAGGCTGTCTTTCTTTAAGAAAAGGAATGAAAAGCTGAGATAAAATGAGCTATTCCAATTTATTTTTTAAGCAAAAACATTCAAAAAGGGCAAAAGATTATTGTTGAAATTATTTCATTTTGATTGCCTTGGCAAATCAATGGCATTCAAAGGAACATTAGATCTTTTACAAAAAAGGTAATTGGAAGAAATGTCATTGCCACAGGCCTCTTTTTGATCAAAAAAAAAAAAAAAAAAAAAAAAAAAAACCCCCCCCAAAAAAAACCCACAGAAATTTCCACCTGTCCTACTAAGATATTTTTTTATCTTTGTTCAAGGATCAGTGGCCTGTCATAGTGGCAGAATAAGATGGACACTGTTTTATCTATCAACTCAGTTTCTTGTGTGACCCAAATGATTGGTTTACAGGATTACCTGGCAGCCACATCACCTCACTGGGACAGGCTGGGTTTCACTACCAACAACCTCAGCCAAAAGCAGACTTCTCACTGCCTATGCCAAGCTCTGACACAATTCTCTGTGCAGAAAAGGAGCATCCATCCCAACAGGTAATTTAGTGGATGTTCCAGTCAAGCACTTGAGCACTTGCAAAGAACATGGATAAGAAAAGAAAAGCAAAGCAAACAAACACATCCAGACTGGCTATGAAAGGAACTTTGACTAAGTCAATGTAAGCTTGGAAAGAGTCATGAAGCAAGACAGCAGTAAAGCAGAGATAGATATGATTAGGTGAGTTGTAAGAATAAAGGATACTACAGAGCTGCTCTAGCTTTTCCAAAGGATCTCCTGAATCTTTCCCTGAGGGGTGGACCACTTTTCTTTGTTCCCTTTTTATTATTATTTTTTTCTTTACTGCACAGATAATCAGATAATTAGGTGAGTAAGGGAATGTTATCTGCAGAGCTCTGTGCTGGCATGAAAGGGCCAGGCAAGGTTTTACTTGGAATCATTTTCTGTTCCCTGCTATGGAAAGGAGCCAAAATGCTTTTGCCTTCTAAAGCCTGGACCCTCAGAGTCCAAAGAGAAAACACAATTTTCTGCTCTGTCTGACTAGGTGTTACTATACAAGCTTGGGTCTTATTTCTCAAAAATACAGCTGTATTTAAGTCCAGCTGTTTTTCTCTGTTAACTGCTTGCTTTGTCTCTCACTAATGAAATGAAGGAGCTCACACCTTTAATAGCTCACCAGATCATTTCATTCTGGGGTAATTCAATGAAGTAGCATGTCTTAGAGGTATTAAGAAGTCTAAGGAAGCTCTGATTTATCCAAAAGTGGAGGAGGAATCAGTGGATTCTCCTGACCCTTTCTTGTCACAATAGGAGATGTGGCTTTCTCCATAATCATCAGCTGGAACTTAGGAACCATCTCAGAAATGACTCTCAAAACAGCTGGAATTTCCAGTGGTTCCACTGGGCACTATTTTGACTTGAAAATGAGTTTATCTGCAACAATATTTGCTGTTTCAGAATTGTAAATGTTCTAGAATATTAATTAAAGATGGAGACAGGATATTTCATAATTTGCTTCAAAAATCCTCAGTATTCCACAAATTTTATCCACACAGAGGAACAGCCATATGATAGGGGTATCCAGTAAAAATTGCTTTATTTTCTCATATCTGTGATTTGCAAGAAAGAGTTTATGAATATGTTAGAGACTAAGGATTATTTGCAGACATTATTCAGTGAATAATTTTGAGTACCTTTGAGAAAATTGTCTTCATGTTGTGAACACTTCACTAATGGAAAACAGCCAACATTTATAAATTAATTATAAATTATTTACTCAGCTTTAGTCACAGTCTTCTTGTGGAGGAAGAGGAAAATACTCTTTGAAGTACTGTTTGATTTCTCATCTTTGATTATATTAGTGTTCTATTGCAGAGATGGTTGTGTAATGATCATGGGACTGCTTAGATCTATTTATTTGGAGGATGCTTTTAGAAAGCCTTTGGGCAAATCAGTTAAGGTCAGATCCATGCAAGACCTCCCACCAAATTATTGGCTGGCTGTACAAAACCCCTCCTTCTCCAGCATTGAATTAGGGCTTCTGAATGGAGGGCCCAAGATTGATTTTTGGCCACCACAAAAACAAATTACAAAGTACTTCCTGAAAATAATGTCTCCTCTCCTCCAAGCCTACATCTGTCCACCTGAAAACAGCATTGAAGCTGTGCTATTTACTATTTATTATTTGCTGTTGTCCAACTGAAGGCAGAACTGCTGTCCTTGGACCTGTACCCCATGAAAATGGACAGGAATGGTTCCTGTGGGACTTGAAGGGCACTTTGCAGCACTGCTTCTACCTGCTTGGACCACAAACTTCATATTTTTCCCACTGCTCCCTTGCTCAGGCAGCACATGCTGCTCAGTCATGATCCATGGCACTGCCACGGCAGGCACTATCCAAACATATAATTAAAAAAAAAAAAAAAGCATCAACAGATCAACAGCAGGATAAAGGTTTGAGTTTTACAGACAAGCATTCAATAAATAAAATTATGAAGAAAATGAGGGATTTCCAGAAGGGTGCTTCATTACTAAAACAGAGATATATGCTGAGAAAAAAACAACAGCAAGACTAATTGGCCTGTTTTGGTGCAGGATAAGGATGTTCATATTTATGCAGGGAACATAACTGTGTACATGTCTACCTACTCATTAGAGGATATGAAACTTTCATTGTAAACATTGTAATTACAGCATAACCACCTTTAGTCTGGAAACAATTATCTGCTATGGGCAGGGAAGCAGCTTTCTGGTTTTTTGCATTCTTCTGGGAATGCAACTTGAAACATAAAAAAAAAAATGGAAGTCAGTAAAAAGTTTTGCAAAGATGTACCTAAGTGCTTGCATATGCTAAGCAGGAAGAAGATACTCCATTTTCCCCTCTACCTACATGTCATGTTACAGCTATGCAAAAGTAATGATAATGTTCCTTATCCCCCAACCACAGTGACAAACCATCAGCCACAGGAGTGAAGCTACAGTCTCAGGGGCTCTGGATTAGTGTCACAATTTGCCTGGTAAAAAGTGAGTGTCCTGAGGAGTACAGAAGAGGATAAGTTTCTAGTAGTTTGTCCCTTCAGCTGATGGCAGAATTTTTCTGCCTTGACTCCCTGCTCTGTAGAGCATCCTGCCTAATACCTTTCAAGCTGTGTGCCAGCTCTCTGGCCTTTTGATTCAATGTCAGTCCCAAGAGGTGCAAGTGCTTTTGTAAAGTGGCTTCAACTCACAGGAAGCTCAGAGGATGATGTGAGATTTTGAAAAAGTCTGGAGGCCTGGCCATGCATGCTTATGTGTGTCTAATTTAGGGGGCTCAGTGCACCAGATTTTGTAGGTAAGCTGATTTGTTTCTTGTCTAGAAATAGGTGCTTGGTTAGAACAAAACCACTGACATAAAATGACACATTTTTTAGTACTGTGAGGAATGTGATAACACCACTTGCCTGTGTGTTACTAATAGGGATTGAAAATCAATAGGAATAAAAGCCTAAATTCAACTCAATTTAGATGTGTTTCCTTGAAAGATTAAGGGAGAATGTGAGCTTCTCAGCTCATATTCTTAAATTTTAAATACAAATGAGTAGCTCTTTTTTCCTGATGTATATTTACATATTTATAAGTGTTTCCACACTCTTTTATAGTACAACATTCTGTGGCAGTAATTTCTCCTGTGACTTCACTAAACACAGAAGGGCTGAGCAACCACATATATGGATACAGAGAGACACACACACAAACATACACAATGTGTAAAGACACATAAGTACAACAGAACTCAAAAATTCTGAGTGCCATTCACAGATATTTACTTAGGGAACTGAAATTACCACAGAAAACCAGATAGCAGGAATTTGGTCTGCCCCAGAGGAGCTCAAGACTGCTTCTCTGTCCTTGAGGACTGCAGTTTCCCATTTTCAGTGGTGCTATTGGGTATATTTTGTGGCATGTCACAAAAGGTCACTCTAGGAAAAGGGGGGACAATTCCCTGTGACCCTATCCATTCCCTAATTTCCTAGTCCCAAGCACCACTTGCTAATTCCTGGGCAACTGTGTAAAGCTGACAGCCCTGCTGAACCCTGTACCTAAAAAGGAATTCAGAAATGTGAGGTTTAGGTGGAGTGGCTCCAGCTCACTCACATGGTGTTGGAATGTGCTGTTATGAACACAGGGAAGAAAGGATAACAAGGAAAATGGGAGATACCTTTTAGGGCAATGTAAATCACTGATGCTTGTGCCTTATTCTAGTGAAACACCATAGAGCAATGTTCCAATAGCAAATACATGGGATTTAAATATCTCTTCTGTTTAATTTTGCATCTTCTGAGGTGAAGGGCACACTAATCTGCATGAAGCATTCTTCACCTGATTAACTTCATAGATTGCATCAGGTAAATGTAGATTTATTTTCCGATTTATATGTAAATTTTAAAGAAAGTTGTCTTGTTTATGAGCTTGGAGACATGGGGTACATTTTTTCAGTATCTGTAAGTCACTGCCTTGTGTTTCATGCTTCAGTAAAGCATTCTGGCATAGCTTCTACCTTGTGTTCCCTTGCAGCTGAGCAGAGACATGTTTAAAGAAATACAGAATGTTAGTAAACTCAGTGCAAAAAAAGCAACACTTTCAGATTTGCTTATTTCTGAGAGAAAACATCTCATTTTTTTATTTTGTTTTTGAAATGTAGGACAATATAAAAGCCTTTGGAAACTCAGAGTTCAAAGGGAAAGTAAAAAATGAAACAAAAGCAGAATGTTTCAGCAGTTATTTAAACACTTTTCTAGCACTATTAAATCCCACAGGTTGAGAAAGGGTAAATAACTGAAAAACTGCTTTATAGTAATGTAACCTGTAATGTTACTTAGGGGCTACTGAGTGGAAGGAACTTGTCTTTTTCTCTCATATTACAGCTATTAGATGCTACAAAGACTGAAAATGATACCAAGCTCTACAGATACCAAAAGGAGGATGCAAAAGCCCTGCACTACATTTCCCTCAGAACTATAAATGAATTATTCTTTTTACTAGACCTACCAAGTCCAAAAGCACAGCTATGAATACTTTGCTACTTTCTATTTACTGCTGTTTACATACAAAATGTAGAGTAAGAAATCCCATCGTTCCTAAAACCAATGGTTTATCCTGTTCCCACACTATCCTCTGGCAATTTTGCACATGGAAAATGCTTAGTGGGAGGTCCACAATGCTTTATAACAAAAGTTTATATGTTTAACTCTTTTTGTCTAAGCTGCCCATCCCAAAAACTGCCTTGTTGTTGTCCCTCTTCTCCCTTTGTTTTTATAACATTTAAATTTTTTTACCCTCTTGCTCAGTTAGGCTTGAATGGCATGATATATTTCATTATTATTACATTTAAGCTCAAAAAATTAATAAATGTACTCAGGAACAAAAGTAAGAAAAATGTGGTTACTATGGGAACATACATTACAATTTAATCTGCTGTAACATCTGAAGAACCCCTAGGAAATGCAAGGAGACACCCTTTCATGTCAGAATAGCTTGAGCTGCTCTTTACTTCTCTTTTTGGGGTCAGATTCTGAATCAGTAAATCCTTCTCCTAGTTTCACCAAGAATACTCAATGAGGACATTGGGGAAATCTGTCACAAAGGGTTTGGTTTGGGTGGGGGTGTGTTGTTTTTTCCTGATCCACACCATCTCACATTCTTTGCAAATCAGAAGTTAAGTGAAGGACTTTTTAGGTTTGGATTTGAAGTGAATGAATTCCTGCATTCTTTCTCTAGTTAGAAAATCAAAAGTAACTGAAAAATTTCAGAAGCTCATTGAAAAATGACAGTAACGAGAATCTGTGCAATTCAAGAAAAATACCTCACTAGAACACTAATGCATGATAAATACTCTCCACACAGGAAGACAGAGACCTGCACAATACATTAAAGCAACCAGTGAGAAGGAATCCCCAATTCACCAGAAGTGGAAGGGGAATCCAGTATCTGGGTGTGGGTTTTTCTGTTTCTTTGGCTGGGTTTTTTCCTGATCTGCTTAACTACTTCTGATCAATCTTTTTCTTAGATATAACTTGAAACTTCACTATCACCTAAATTTATGAGATTCTTTCTTCACCCCTTATGCCTGAAAGAGGCTGTGAAAGAATAAAGAGGGATTATAATTTAGGGGATTATTTTACACAGAGCTAGGCTGTGAGTCAATATTCACTAAGGTGAACAAATGAACCTTTTAACAAAGGGTTATTTTGACATTGAAAAGCCACCAAGAGTTTGAAATATGAATATTTGCACAGTGTTACAAACAAAGCCATAAGTATAACTGCTTTTAAAGGGACTTTTCTTTGCAAAAAAAAGCAAAGGGAAAACAACCCTCACATATCTTGTATTAATGAGGTTTTTCAGTTTGTCAAAGAGAAAAAGAGATACTCAATAGTTTTTGAAACTCCTTAACCATCATTTCTTCAGATTGCTTTCTCCACAAAAAGAAAAATAAATTCTTTCCATTTTGAGATAAAAATTAGAGATAAATTATGAGAAGACTTAATTGCACAGGATTTGCAAATTGACTTGTCAGAATATTTGAAATATCTAAATTTCCATCCCATTTTAGGCATAAGGATGATTCTACTTCATAGATTTGTTTCGTTGTGGCTTTCAATTTTTTTTATTTTGTACCCTGAAAGGCAATGACCATATAAGAATAAAAAAATAGTAACATAAAATCCTTACTGTGTAATTACCATCATTGGAAGAAGTATTTGACCTTCTGAGATTATTAGGAGAGCCACATTCTCAAGGTTTTGAAAATTGATTTAATTGCTGAATGATACATGTCTACTTTTTCTTAGTCTTGGTTTTCTCAAGTAACTATAGCCACAGTTTTGCTGCTGGAACCAGTGTTAACTACAGTTTCAAAAAAAATTATTGACCATGAAGATTTTCTTTTATTTCAAAGAGTCTTTTTCTAGTAAGGTGTTTTATGTACATGATGTTTGTCTATATAGAGGTAAATCTTGAAATGCAGACTGTCAGCAGAAGATAAATATGTGCAGGTCCTCCAGCAGTCTGGAGGGAAGTATTCAAAATCCCACCACTAGAGTGTATCCCAGATGGTCTTTTCCTCTTTCCAGAGCTCAGCCCTAGCTAAACACAATTCAGTTTTGTCCCTTGGCCAGTGCTCCTGGTCCAGGGCTGGGGCTGTTACAGCTCTCAGGGCTGCCTTCAGTCTGCTGCAGCCTCATTTCTGCCATTTCATTTTGTCAGCCCAAAATTTCCTGCTGAGCTGAGGTTTTCTTCTGCTTCCATTTCCTGAAGGCTTCTCAAGGTGCTTGTTCTTAGAGAGCGAGGAAACACAGTTTTGAGAGAAAATCAACAAGGAAAAGGCAGTTTCCATCCCTGGCTGCTCATCAGAGGAGGTCTGCCTTTAGGAGAAAAGTCTCCAACGTGCTTGGACTTACAGAACAGCAAAACCAGCTCCAAGTTCTTTCCCCCTCCACCCTCCCAGCTACTGCTGTGTAACTCATCCACTGTCTCCACCAGCTCCCTAAGCACTGGCCCAGGCTCCCAGTGGCATTTCCAGGTGCAGACTGCATCTATTCTCTGTCACTGTTAGGTTTAGGAACACACATTTACCTACAGACTCCTGACAGGATGAATATCAGGGTGTGTATGAGTGGCAATTTTCATCTGCAGGATACTTAGAGCATTCCCAATCTGCCCAAGCAGGAAGATGGCCTGGCTTTCCTCTCTGATTACCAGATAAATGAATATAGTGATAAAAAGAAAAAGAGCCCTGAAAACATGTTCTTAACTATTTTCCTATGGATGCCACTAGCAACTGCTGAAAGTTTTTGTGTAGCTGTACAGTTACACAATACCTGATCACAGTAAAACAAAACCCTATGTTTCAGGCAAAATACTATGAAATTGCAGCACAAAAAAGAATATGTTCCCTTTTTTTTTTTTTTTTTTTTTTTTTTTTTTTTTTGGTTATTACCTCTCTCTATTTCAGTATATAGTATGTATATAGTCTAAAAAAGCTGTCATCTATTGACCTAAGGGAAATATATGCATGTCTTACATTGTCTTTTGGATCAAATCACACTTTTCTTCTACTCCTCTAGGCCTGCATTTTTAGAAGAACTGAAGGACAAAGAGGTTAAGATAACATCTCTACTCCTGTGATGTTACTTGTCCCTAACCTTGACTGAACAGCAGTGAAGGCAAGATAAAAACTTCATAGCATGAAAGGAGTAGAAATCTGCTACCCCTTCGAGCAGACTGAAATACAAAAATTCAGCTGTGCCATAGACATGCTGAGGGTGCTATATTCAGGAGAAATAACACCACCTTATATTTCCTGAATCTTCTCTGTGGCTCCAAAGTGATGGGGAGCAAGGTTTCTTAATGCCTCCAGCAGGAGCTGATGGAGCATACATGCAACCTGACTTGTGACTGCCATAGTCTGTCTGGTCCCAAACCCTACCTGCAGGGTCTGCACAGCCTTCTTGCCTTTCACACACACCAGACAGCAGACATGTAGCCATGGATTTCAATATGGATAACCTTAGTTGCTTCTGTCTTATTCCCAAGGTTCCCCTGGATTTATCAGGCTGATTGTCTAGCCTTCCATAGAAAAATAATAATTAATCTTTTCCTACCATGTTCTCCTTGCAGTGATTTAATCAAATCAGGCATGGAATATCCTGGAAAGATAAACCACAATAAGACAATGTGCAAAAGACCAAGAAGTTATGATATGAAAACTGTTATTTTGCAAACTGTTGAGGACATGTAAAATTAGACAGATGATTAAATCAATGACAAAAGAGGTCAGCTTTCTCTATAACATGTTTCAAGTTTACTAGTAAGCTCAGTAGTAAGCAGTCACAAACAGAAGGTTGGGAAATACTTTCATCTTTAGACAGAGAGTAATTCAGTCATCATAGACCTCAACTCAATTCATTCTAAATCTCTCATACATCTGCTCTCTTCTGCTTGTGCCCTTTGGTGTAATGCAACTCTTCTATGCCTTGATTGAGCAATTAATTGAGAGGCCCAAGCCTCAATCTCTGCTCACTTCTCCCATCACCCCACTTAGGACATGGACTTTCCAGGGCTTGTGCCCTCAGTGTGTGCATGCTGTCCTTTAATGTTTGAGCTTAATAAAAATTGTGACAGAACTTCAAAGCAATACCCTGGGATTTTTAGAAGAAAGCTTATTGTCCCAACAGTGGCCTGGGGCCTGAAATTACCAACTGAACAACCATGGACAAGTCATCTCATCTTCACTTTGCCTCAGTTTCCTCATTTTGAAAAGGCTTTGAAACAAGACACTGGGGTCACAAAATATTCAAGTGTATGAAGTGACATACATTAATATAAAAGCAGGTTGTATATTTTTATCTCCATTTAATTTAATACACTGTGTTATTTTCTGAACACACTATTAATTCAATGTCTTGTGGAAGTTCTGTATAGCTCACAATAAGTTGGATTCTGTCCCTTGCTAAGGTAGTATGGATGACACTTGATAATCCTTTGACATTATTTCAGCCTACCTAGATACCATATGAGTTATTTCAGTCTTTTCATTCTCTATCAGCATAAAGAGAATTTTCATTCACTATCTGGGCTCTTCCCCTCACATACCTGTGAAGGCAATCCTTATTCAATACATCATTAGGATGTGTTGCATATGTAAAAAAAAACCAACCCTCCCTTCCCCAAACCTACAGCCATTTCTAATGTTTGTCTCAATAATCTTTCACTGCTACATTTTTATGGAAGGATGTAGAATGCTTATTCTTATCAAGAATGTAAGAGCTGGTATCTGTTTGTGTCTGGAGAAGCATTTTTTCTGAGCCCCTGCCAAGCTATCTTCAACAGCACTGAAAAATATTACCATCACAATTGTGTGATTGTGGTCCATTATAATGGAATTAATATAAGCCACATAGAGAAGCATTTCAAAGCACTACATTTTTGTACAATAATCTGATTCGGAGCTATCACTAGCTGAGGAAAGACTACATGGGGATTAACATGACACCCTCTGTTAATACACACTCCCGTGGTTTGACCAGGAACAGTCAGATAAATGCATTTGTCTCAACCAATCCCTACAGGTCCAAGGGGAGCCAAAAAAGCAAGACTGAGCTCAGGGGAGTACAGTGCTTCATGACTGAAGTCAGCAAAAGCTAATCTGTTATCACATTTCTGATGAAAATTTCTTCTGAAATGGTATAGAATATTTTTTTGAAGATGAAGTCAGGAGATGTTTCAAGAAACCATGTTTTTGCAAGCTGTCGGTCTTCGTGGTTTCTCTCATGCTAGATTTGGATTTCACAGCCTGTTAGAATGTAAAATATCATTTTCCCTGTCTTCTTTAGCTCATTGATGTACCACATCTAGAGTGATAAAGGCAATCTGATACAGAGTCTGCAGACCTCAGGCTCAGCATGACAACTAACAACTTCAGAGCATGCAGGAGGCCAGGGCACAACACGAAACAGCTGAAACAGCGCAGAGACACTTTCTGCAGCACAGCAAATATGCCACAGCTTGGGAAAATCAAAATAGTTGGAAGATAGAAAGAAGGTCAAGAATTTAAAAAACAGGAATAACTTTTCTATAACTACTGATTTGTTTGCTTCTAATACTCACCTACTTCCTACGTACATCATCTAGTGACCAGCAACAAATTCCAGACTTGTCTGTAGCTGTCAGTCCCCTCATCCACCTCGTGCTCCATCCTCTTGGGTTCTGTCTGCATGCAGAATTTAGGCCTCCCACAGGGTGATGCTGAATTAGAGAACATTATCTGGACCAGACCTGGAGCCATCCCAAAAGAGACACTGAAATTAAAGAGAAGGATACTTCCTATTCTGCATTTGATTCAAAGTCTTTTATTCAAATTGAAAAAAAAAAATTCCAGGAACAAAGACTGAATCTTGCCTTCCTACCCCCTAGATTAACCTCCTCACCTCATGTTCCTGCTTGCTTGATCTTTCCTCACCTGTTCATCAAAGTTATAACCATGCAAATATTTCTCAAAAATAAAAATGGTATGCAGGCCATTGTGGTTAACAGCTACTTTGAAGGCAAGGAACTTCCCTACAAAAACTTTCTGTGGCCCCAGAAAATTGTCATATGGTAAAACCAGCAGAACTGGAATCCCTCATTGATGTATCATGGTGTAACACCTGCAAGACCAATCACTTCTCTGACACTCAATGAAGAAGAGAGCACCCAGAGTCACTTGAAGTGCCAGACTTCAACTTCAACACACTCCTGATTTAATGCAAACAGGTTTCCTGTTCCTGGCTGTCATCAGTGCTTGTGGGAACAGGCTGGTATTATAGACACAGCACACAAAATCACATGACTTGCCACAGTGCCTAGAAAGGTAACACACCATCAGCATATCAGAGAAATTCCTCAGCACACAGGGTGGAAGAGACTTTGTTTACACTCAGGGTAACTCAGTACTGAGTCACCCTGAGCGTGGGGAATGAGGGTGAAGATGAGCAGCACCAGGAGCTGATGGATCTGCCTCAACAGGCAAAATATCTGTTGCACAGTGACAATGAGGAGAAATAAGATAATGAGCAAGAATGCAATTTAAATTGAAAATAATTTTTTTATCAATCCTAAGAAATCTTGGTGAGGCTGTTACTCATGATTTCAAAATACCAAATGGTTAATACAGTGTTCTTTTGCTGTGCACAAGTAGCTCTGATACTGGCTGAGTGGTTAGTTCTTTCTTTCAGGGCTGAAGGAGAGATTTTCAGAAGAATACACTTCTATGTGCCTTAGAAAACAGCCAGATGTAAAAAAATTTTTGTCAGATGTCACTTGGAAGGAACTGCTTTGAAAAAAATTGACCTGTGATATTTTCCAGAACTTTTCAATATCCTACCAGATGATAGGGTGACATGCTCTTGTATGTTTATATCATCATGGAAAAAAAAAAAACTGCAAAAATGTCATTTTGGGGCAGCCTCAGAGTTAGCCAGGCTTTCCTTCTTACTTGTTTGGGGACAGCTACCTCCTGATGCTCCATGCAGGACATTCCACTAGACTTTTTTCTCTTACTCTATCAGACAAAATTCTTCTAAACAGGAAAATAAGCACATTGTACTTAAAAATAGACAAAATAGACATTGGTTAAAAAGTTTTTTTTCTGCTTTTTTTAACAGGAATGTTCAGCAAACCTGAGAAAAAATGTTGGTTATTTTTCTGTATTGCCAAATAGATCTTTGGGGGTTTTACAAAAAGAATAATAATAAAAAAAAAAAGTAGTTTCAGCTGCAAAACCTAATGCAGACATAGTGTTTAAGTGTTTTGCTGAATGGAAGTTGTATGAAGAAGGTGTATGCTGAAAATCACACACCAAGGGGCAATACTGTAGCTGAGTAAGGAACCAGACACCTCCTCTGAATGCATGGACTTGCCTAAAGCACACTCTTCTGTCGAGGGCCCCAGCAGTGAGGAGAACAGTCAGGCCACATGTGGTGGCACAGAAAGCCTGAACACTGCAGTCATCAAGATGGCAAGAAGCCATCAAGGACGCCCACAGCAAGGGAACAGAGGCAAGAACCAGCACCCATACTCTTTTTCAGCTTTTACCACGAGCTCTTCACAGAAATTCCTGCTTCAGAGCCTAATTGCTGTCAGGAGAGTTGGATCAGGGGTGTAAGTAACTGGGGCAGGATGGAGCACATGGCAGCAGTGCCCCAGGGTGCAGCTGGCAGCCTCTGCTCCAGGGGCCATGTGGTGCTCAGGGAGGAAAGGTTTCAGGCTGGCTGCACACCAGGAGCAAATGCAGCCACACATATCCACAGACAGAAACCTGGACATCTATTTTCACCAGCCAATTAGGCAACAAGGTGAACTCCCCAGGTATCTTGCTGGGTATCTTATCTTATCAAGGATAAGCCAGCTGATGTCCCACAGTTTGATATATTTAAAATTCTTTAAGCTTTGGAAATTGAACTAGATATGGCTCTTCTCATTGTAGTGCTCTGTTTCAGTTCTTGTTTTTATCAGCTGTGCATCAACTACCTCCTCCATTGCAATTTTATTAGATGCTAGCAGCTATATTCAGATAGTTCTTAAGCGTTTATGTTTTTTTAACAGGGGGAGAGCTCCCCAGTTTGGTGTCTAATGTAGACAAGATGAGAGGTAGGGTTAGAAAAAATTGGTTTATTGGAATCTCCCACAGTTGCCATGGCAGTGCAGAGGGTGCCTACCCTTCTTGGTGCTGGCTTACCACTGTGACAGCAGCTCCCATTTCCCCAGGAGCTGTCACCACTAGAGCTGGAGCTAAAGTTTAGGAGTTACCACACAAAATGTGGAGCCAGTCTGCTTCTTGTGACAGAGACAAGGGGAGAAACCAGAGTAAGACAACCTTGCAGGACTCATATGCAACTGATGAGAATTACCATTTTTTTCTGGTGTACATGGTGACTATGCTGAAAAGAAGTTGATGGCTTGCAAGGCAAACAGACCTAGTGTCCATGTTATCTTTGCATGCAGTCTTGAGTCAGTTCAAGCTCAGGGTCATCTTCTAGAAAGTGATATTTTGGTCTTTCCAGGGCTTCCCAGCTGCTCAAATGTTGGGATATGCTATCATTGCTGGACTAAACACAGAGCCCAGTATAAAGCAAAAAGGAGATAAATGTAGTTTTGAACACACACATGGCTCCCCCTTCAGTAGCACCAACTCCATTTTTGGACAGGATGTTTGAATCCTGACCTGTGTCCCAGGACTGTGCAATACAGGGATTACATCTCCAGAGAAGTTAGTCCTGATCCAGGCTCTCTTCCTGACTTCAAATCAGCCCTGCTGCTGTCTGCTACCCCGTATGTCCACTTGAATGAGCAGATTTTCAGATTCAATAACCTGCATGGTTCAGCCCATGACTATTCCATCCAGGCACAGAGTTTTGGTAGGAATCTGACCATTCAGTGGTCAAGTGAGCAAGAGGGTGGAGTGTTGTAAGAGAGAAAAAATTAAAAGGAGGAAAGTTTGTTCACAGTCAAACACAGGTGGGGATATGTCTGGGAATTGGCTGTTTTGTCTCCTCTCTGGATAAGGCTATCATCTCTCCTGGAGCACACACTGATTTTTGTTGTCAAACAGCCTTCAGCAAGTGATATTCTGGAGTTGGTAAATTCTATTAAGAATTCTCACATTTTTATTTCCAAAATCTACTGACAGTTTCTTTCAGGTGCCAGAGTATATCAAATCCCATCCCTAGGATCATTAGCTTACACTGGCAGGACTGAGAGATTGGCATAACGCACGGTTAGAAATTATGTTAAAGATTTTTGGCATGCCATTCCTTCACATTCCACTTGCAATTAATTATGTCCAAACCTTCCTGATGCGATGTTGAGGACACTTTAGAAGGGTAGCATCAGCTTTTCTCTTGACATATTTGCATTAAAAATAAGGACTTTCCTGTTTAAAAGAGGAAAAGAGAGGATTGTTTGAGCCAAAAACGATGCAAATAGTCTTTATCAAAGTGTGATACTCCCAAGTGTGTAGTCAAACAGAGAACAGTTACCATGGTGACACAGTTCAGCTTCTGTTTCCCCAACTGGATGATGCAATACTGATTAGCTATGCTCATGTTGGGATGGTTTATTTGGTGGATTTATTTAAAAAACAGCTTTTAATGGACATCTATATAGATTTGGTCTATGACTAGGTAGCTCAAAAGGCGTGTGAATAAGGTCAGAGCAAAATTTTGTTCTCAGTTTTTGAAAACATTCCTAATATTTTTCTACATTAAATCATCAGTAGCAATTGATCCCAAAATAGGAGCTTCAAGTGAAATTCTTAAAATTATTTCTTATCATTACTCAACATCTTACAGTTTACTGTAATTTTTTTTTTTTTTTTTTTTTTTTTTTTTTTTTTTTTTTACTTCAATCATACTTGGGCCATTCCTAAAAGCATTTCAGAATGATCCTAGGAAACACCTCTGTAGGTGTTGAAAATTTGCTCTGGACTCATCCTTAAGACCACTTTTAGTTGTGTGTGACCTCATGTTGGAGAATCAAAGTCAGCAATCTTGAGTTTGCTTCTACACTTCAAGTTATGCTTTACCAGTACTTGAGTCTAAGAGCAAGGCAGATTCCAGCAGTCCCCTCATGAATAATGGGTCCCAAATACATTTAAAGACATTTGAAATGCTCAGAGGCAAAGGGGCCTCTTGGCATGAATCCCAACAAAAGACATCTAAGTACTTCAGAGAATCCCACCTGGTACATACTGCACAGTTTCAGGAGCCCAAAGTATTCACAAAGGGGATAATTTCAGGTATCTTATGCTCTTCTCAGTAATAAAGTCTATGGCCCATCAATCCACCACCTTCACAGCAATTCACCCTCTATTTTACTCACTCCTACATCGTCTTACATTCCTTCACTTCCTTCTCTCTTACTTGCTTGGTGTTATCATCTCAATCACTGAATAACTCAGGTTGGAAAGGCTCTCTGGAGGCCATGGATTCAATTTCTTCAAAGCTCAGCTCCATCAAATAAGATTTTGCAAAGTCTTATTTTCTCTGGCAGAGATTAGTTTCAAACATATCCAAGGATAGAGACTCCACAGCTTGCTCCAGTTCTCAGCTGCTCCCACTGCAAGGACCCTTTTTTGTTACATCTATTAATTATTAGCCTGTGCTAAGGAAAGCATTGATTCTTATCCCTGTGCTACATACCTGCAAAAAGTGTTTTTGGCTTCAAATTCTGTGTAAAGTGAAAACTGAGTGTTCATCTGACCACATCTTTCCTCCCATGTGTCTTCGTTATGATGCTTTCACAGACATTTGAAAATTAAGGTGATTTCATGGTATTTTATTTTTAACATTCAATGCAGTGGTGACACTGCAGAAAGACAGTTTTCTGCCTTAGCAGCAAATCTAAACACATGAGGGTTTTATCACTTTTATCACATAGAGAACTTTTATTTCTTCATGGGATCAAAATTTACTTAAGAGAATTTCTTGAAGTTTTCCACAGTAAATATATTTTTTGAATGTAAATATATGCATAATATAAGCATTCATGCTGACACAAGTGGGTTTTTCAAGGTATCCCATTAAATCTAAGCATGTGCTTAACTTTTATCTCACTAGAAGCAGCCGCCTAAATTTTGATTTTTTTTTTCCTGGCTAATTACTACTTGCAATTCAGTTCATAACTACTAAGTGGAAATCTTTCAGAAGTGTCCTGATTTTGCTTAGGTGGAATATCCTGCACCATGCACTGCCTCTCTGTCTTTCTGAACAACTTGTATCATGAATGTGTATGAACAAGAAAGCACAGCTAGGGCATATGGCCTCATACTTCATGTTTTCAGGCTTTTATTTTTTCTAATGTTTAAAGCAATTAAAAAAACAGTCTGCAATATGTTTTCAATATTGGGAAGGGAGGAATAGTTGCATAAGTTTAAGAGTGAAGTTTCCATCAAATCCCCTCAGCAAAACTGCTCATTTGAAAAGTGCTTATGATGAGAAAATTGGGGTTTCTTTTCACTCCTTGTGTTTTCCAGGAAGCTGTTTTCATACTGAATGCACAGTGAGGTCAGGCATGGCAGAAGCTTTAGAGGTGCAGCACAGAACATGTCAAGGCAAAGGTGGGTGATCTTGGGATCAGCCTGTGCTTTGAAAATCCAGCTGGCAAACAGCTGAACTTCACATCCTGAGGGAGCTCCTGCTTTATTCCCCTTTGCTAACAGAGTGGCCATCTGGAGACATTACATGTAAAGCCTACTGGAAAAAGAGTCTTTCACACTGCAGTCATCAGAACAAACTATTTTTTCATCTACTATAGTAGAGTGAATGAAAAGGTACTGCAGAACTGGTTATTTCAATTTTCATGTAGGTAAAATAATCTATCTCACATTAAAGTGGTTATCAATATGAATTTTATGGGCCATACTTACATTGAATAAATCCATGTTTCCACTCAGAGAATTTCATATATGAGTCTCTTTACAGGGATTGCATAGGGTTGTACTAGACCTGAACTTCATCTGGAATGAACTGGGATAACCAGACTGAAGGACATGTGATGTGCAGACAACTGGAAGTCTGGCCTGTTCTGTTTTGATGTAAGGAAAGATATACCCCCTTTCCAAATGGGAGACCCAACAAAGTAAGGTGCAATCACCAGGCTGACTAAAATATTACATCTTGGAAAAATACAAGCAATTTGGATCCCCAAAGCCAGTAAAAAAGTTTCTCTCTGTTTTAAAACCAAATTTCCCTTAAAAAAGTTTCCCTTAGTGTACAAAAATGCTTCCCTTTGTTTCCTAGTGGGGTGGTATTCAAGGTTTTAAGTTAAAATATTTTCAATGCTGACCTCTAATGCCACTCAGGCTCCTTTGGGAAGTGCTTCTCCCTTCTTTTAGAGTCTATATAACTGTCCTTAAACTAAAAGCTTGTGGATACAGTCACAGTGCTGTCTGGTCCAATTTGGTTCTCGGTTTTTCTGGGTGGAAGCTCCAATAAAGCAAGGCAAGGTCCCTGTCCTGCACAGGCACTCTCATCTTCCCCCAGTGTGTTTTGAATTGGATTACAAAACTTTTTATTGACATCACATTTGTGCAGGATCTGTACACTGAGAATGGTCTCAGAAACTGCACCAATTGCTCCTCTTTCTCCTAAGTGCCAGTGGCAGCACTGATTTGTCAGTGCCTTATCTGAAGTGCTGTGATCAAGGCATCAATTCATGTAATCACTTAGAGCTACAACACCATTACCTTATCTTTGGAGGATGTATATTCCCATGAGAATCCCTTGTTTTGTACTGCTAATTATTGTTAACAGTGATTTGCAGATGACTCTCCCTTATACAATTTCTTTCTTTGTATTCCTTTTTCTGGAAGCTGCCAGAAGCATTTGGTTTAGGATTGATACATACTCCAATACTGATCAAACACAGCTTTGATTTTCCTTTGTTTCCTTCTTCTCTCTATCACTGGTTCAGTTACATTTCAGGAATGATGAAAAAGGCCGGCCGGGAACTAATTATAAAAAAGCAAGTTGGAAGAAATACAATTTGTACCATTGTCCTTTATCTTTCAAGCAGCTAAAATGATCACTAATATTTCTAAAATGAAAGGGAAAAATTAAGATTCGACTGTTAGAATTGAGCTGTATTATAAATAATGGTTACTAGGGAGATTTCAAGAGAGCTTAATTTGGGAGCATAAGAGTCTTTGAGAGGTACTGAGCTGTGTACTCCTAAATCCCCCCATGATAACTCTTGAAAAGTAATTAGATCACTTTAAAAAGTACAGTAGAAACATAGAGGTCAGTATCTTGCTGAACCACAGGTCTGACCTGGTTCCTTAGTGACCAGGGCTTGCAAACTGTGGCTTTCCATTTTAGCACAATGCGACAGGCTACAGACTCCTCTGCCTCTTCTGTTTTACAGCTGCTTTTCCAGGATATATTCTTTTTCTGAATGAATATAGTTTCTGGAGAACTCTCTGTTTCTTGGTAAATTTCTAGGCAGTTGCTGATCTTGCTTTCTTATCTTCCATCCCAGGTCCTGCCACTGCTTCCTAATTTCCCCTCGTCCATCCATGGCTGTCTTAGTGCCCCCCTCACATTCTGCTTTGGTCCTAGCTCTTGTTCCAGCTGTACCAGCAGGCAGTCCTACATAGAAGGTACAGCAAAATTAATTCATTTGAGACCTGTTTTGAGGTCTTTTCCCCCAGTGCTAGAGTGAGGTTCAAATGGTGAGCCATTATTTCAGCTAAAAACCAGTAGCATTGCAAAACAGAATTCCTACAGATTTTGGCTCTTATGGTGCATCATTATTGATTTCTCTGTTGCTTCACGTTGATTCATCTCAACCGAAATGTGTATTTTTGATATAAAATAATTCACTGGTGCCTCCATTTTAGATACATAATCTGAGAAAATGGCCTGAAGTAATGAAGGGCACTGTTGAAAACCAAGGCTGCTTTCAGTCTAAGCAGGCTTGGAGAGTATTCCTTTGTCACATGGCAGTCACTGTCAGTTCATCAGAAGGCAAACTTTCTTCCCCCTGATAGCAAAGGTACACCACAGTCCATGTCTCCAGCATCCCACCCCATGCCCCTAGTCTGTGCTAGTGCTGACCAAAGACATCTGGGCCCTGAGAGTGCCCAGAAGAGATATTCTAGGGAGGAGTATCAAAGTCAAACATACAGCAACATTTCTGTCATGTGCTTCTCACCCTCCAGCTTCCTCAGATGGATGTTGTTTTTACATAGTGTAGTTCTCTTCATTAGCTTTTCCTGTCTCCACTTGAATCCCCTAAACTATTTGCAGCCAAGCTTTGACCAGGAGTGCCACACACAAGAACTACCTCTTGTTTTTAATCCATCTCCTGTTATTTTCACCTGACAGTCCTCATTTCTCTCATAAGAGACATAATGAGCAGTCATTTCCCTCTCTACTCACAGCAGGGGCACTTAAGGAACATCCAGGAGAGCAAAGCACAAATATTTTTAAGACTCATAAATTAGGAAAAGTTAGAATCCTTTCAAAAAAAAAAACCAAAGTTTTCTCACAGTTTCACACATATTTTAAATGAACAGTGGTGATGATGAAAGAAGAGTCTCTTGAGCTGGAGTCATAATCCTGCACATCTAGGAGCAGGCTGCACTTAGCCTTGAATGAGGCTCTCTGGAAGGATCTATGGATGGTGAACATTACTAAAGCCCCTGCATACTGTTTGTGAGTTTTCATGTACATTAAAAAGTGATAAGCTGGCCACCTACTGTTCATATTTTTGTATCAGATGGTTTTGTCTCACATCAAGAGAAACTAAATGGTTTTCGTTTAAAACAGATGGCAAACTGTTGGCAGGAGCTTTCAGAGGCATCAACAATTGTAAAGTAAAGTAGGACTCATAGGACAGATGAGAAATTAAATACCCAGTGCTAGAAAGTGACCTGAAATTAAATCCAAGGTATAGGCCATCACACAGCAGGATGTTAAAAACTTCCCTACAGATCTGCATTTTGCAACTAGCTCCTGTCTCTTTCAAGGACAGAGCAAAAGCCCCAGTTTGAAAGAAGATTGCCTTTTTGAGAAATGAAGATTCACATCCAAATCTGGATGAGGTTATTTGCATGTTTGTCACAGACTGTTTCAAACAGAGTTCCTGTCCCTCCTGAGCCAGGTGAGAAAAACTTCCTGGTATGATAGAACAGCTGAAACAAAACACCATGAAAGCAATTTGTGGTAATAAAAAAGACAATCTTCCAGCCTACCAAACAGGAGTGTTCAAAATATATTTCTGAAAAACACACACATCTAGGTTATGACCTGTAGGTCACCCAGCTGAAAGCCTGAGTTAACATCTGGCTTAGGAAAGTCTGCAGCTGGAATGCACTGGCAGGTCAATAGGCACAAGCATGCTGAGAGGGTACCAGGACTGGCAAGATTGAAAGTCTTGCATTTCACTTTGCCTCAGCACAGTGACCTGAGCATGGCTGTTCTCCCTGCTGGGATGAAGAGCACTCCCCATGACAGTGAGCCTGCCTACAGGCTGCCCCTGCTGCAAGAGATGAGTCTGAAAGCTGCCACATAAATATTTGTGCTGCTTAGGAATGGAAGCACAGGCCAAGGGCTGTTTAATCCAGTCTTGAGGAAGCCAGGCAGGCAGACATGCAGAGTGACAGCTGTTTTGTGGCTCTCAGTTGGGGCTGGCCCCACCAGCTTTTGTCACAGCACACAACACTCTCTCTGTGTGCCAGCTAAGACATCCCCTACCATTATTTCCACTGACAATGAAACACTATCCCTAAACACACTTGTAGCATCCCTATTCATCCCTTCAGGATGCTCTGAACTTTTGATCATACTGACTTTTGTTTCTCATCTTTCAAGGGTTCTGAATAACTGCAAGAATAAGTTTTGAGGAAATCCAAAATAAGTGCTCAAGCTTTACTCCTTCCATAGGCACTGACAAGGTAAAAATTGCTTTGTGTCACATTAAGGTTGTTCAACACTTTCAAGAATTTTCAGGACTTCAAGGCTTCTCTTATTCAGGGAAATAGAAGTTTTTTTCTGCATAGATGTATTTTAATTATCACCTAGCTAGTTAGAGAGAGAAGGAGAAAGACAGTCCTTCCTGAAAAGGGTAGATGTGCCTTCAGTTTCTCCCAGGATCAGTCAGTCCCTTTTCCTCCCACTTTCTCATAACTCTCTAGTGAGCCAAAAGTCTTCTGCAGATGAGCTTAAGCTGAATTAATGCTTTTCAACTAGTCATATTTTTCTTAAGCTGTTTGTCTCTCCACACATAGCTCTATTCACTCCTGGACTCCTTTTATGATGTCCAGACCTCCCAATTTCTCCAAAGAAGAGTCATGGCTAAGTGGAATAGCAGCTGGGCTCCCATTTTCATGTGAATGGTTGGTTATGTGCCTCTGGTTTAATTGATTTGGCTGTTTTTTTCTGTATCATTAGAATGAAATTATATTACAGATCAAAAAAGTCTTATTTAAAGCAATGTTGACATAATATTTTGATTTTTCTCATTCTTTTGTGTGCCCTCAGAGAGTTTGTTGACAATACCAAGCAGAGATGTAAAGATGACACATTTGAAGAAAGTGATGCCATTGTCATTTTCTTTTTTTTTATATCTGAGCTGATGTCATATGGTATGAAGTATTCCTTTTTTCCAGTTTGTGTCAGCTGTCCTAGTCCTAAAACTTTGTGCCTTTGTGCTCTAGCTCTCCCTTTTCCTCATGCAGCCATGTCCAAAACACAGCACTGCTATCTGCATCTCCAGTGTTCTACTGCTGGAAGCAATTTCCATGCAGTAAAAATCATCTTTTGTACATCCTTGTACAGAAATGTTGATATTTTCTCTCACAGTGCACACACAATAAAGCATCTTCATCTGGCCTGGGCTATGAATGTACTTCAAACAATTCCCAAAATCTCTTGGAATAGCAAAACTTAAGGCAAACCCTCTAACCCAATATCAGGCTGGTGCTCCACTGGATGCACTGTTTCCAAACTAACACAGCTTAAACCCAGGATTCCTTAAAGCACTTTGGAACTTCTGTAGTTTTGACGTGAGCCCCCGAGATACAAAAGAAACTGAGGACAAATCCAGGTTGCAGGATGACTTTTAATGTGATAATGACTTTGCCAAATTCTGCTCATCACATTCAGGGTGCAACCCGGGCTGCAAACTCTCGAATGCCTGACCTGGGGACAAAGCCAGCCTAGGATAAATCACAGTGGAATAGAAGAGAGGATTTTAGAGCAGAGGAATGCCAGTGGGATTAGTACACTGTCCCTGCAATGAAAAGCAGCCATCCTGCTCCAGAGTACATGACCAGCTTGTCTGGGCACTAGCTCATCCTTCAGAAGAGGCATCACCCCCCTCTTTCCAGAAGGATCATGTACCAGGTCCATACAGCAGGCACCAGATTCAGAGGGGTGCAAACAGTGCTAAAGCCTCACAAAAAGTCAGAAAAAAGTTGAATTTTCTTTCTAAAGTTATATGGCACTTCCATCACAACATCCTCAAGCACACTGAAGTACACAGCAAAAATGCTCTCTTTAACTATCAGCAAGTCTTTCCTTTTACTTTTGATTAGTTATCTGTGGCATTCTGGTGTATGGATTGCCTCTACACAAGTGAGTTGGGATTTAACTGAATTTTTTGTTTTTCCTAAATACCTGGAGGCAACCTGGCATGCACACCCTGTGGTATGAATTAATATCTATTACCTCTATCACTCTATTTAATTCAGCTAGCAGAACATCTAAGTAAAAAGGCTTCTTTGGAGCTTTGAGCCTGTCTAAATGCCTCAGGTGTTTTCAAATTTTTTTATTCTCCATGAAAAATGCATCCCCAAATGATAAATCATTGTGAAAAGTGAACAAGTAGCAGATCCAACTTTGTTCATTAACAAACAATGTATTCTGTGAACACAGGATATGTCAGACTGCATTTATCTATCTCATCCCCTCTTTTCAAGGGCAGCCAACATCAGATCCTTCAGACACAGATGGGAAGAACCAGTGCAGGGCAAATTTGCTCACCCATTGATCCTGCCCTGGTGCCTCATTGATCTGCTATGGTGCCTCATGCTGTGGGGGCTGGACACCACACCCTGGCCTATGAAATAGGAACAATAGGATGGGAAGCATGGCACAAAGGCAAACATTGTAGAGTCAGAGAATTGTTAAGATCCCCAAGACCACTGAGTCCACCCTTTGACCAAACACCACCATATCAACTGAACCACAGTACTAAGTGCCTCATCAAATAATTTCTTGAGTAATTCCAGGGATTATGACTCCACCACTTCCCTGAGCAGCCCTTCCAATACTTGATACTGTTTTTAGTGAAGAAATTCTTCATTGCTGGCAGAGAGAGCAGGAATGATTTGTAGTGAAACATTTCAGGTC
Source organism: Muscicapa striata striata (assembly GCA_030060385.1). NCBI lineage: Eukaryota > Metazoa > Chordata > Aves > Passeriformes > Muscicapidae > Muscicapa > Muscicapa striata. The sequence goes on from JAREIS010000037.1 coordinate 3,816,427, forward strand.
TTGGTGATTAGTACTGAAGCTTATGTGTTCATCACACATTAAAGTAGTAGTTCCACACAGGAATAATTACAACATGAAGAAAATTACTGGATGGAAGAGAGAGATCAAAAGCCAGGCTATCACAAATCCCGAGGTAGCTGAGAAATGAGGCCATCTTGGATTAGAAAAAAAAAAAGGACAAAAGAATAGCCCCAGGATCTTGCTTTATTTCATGGTTTTTAGAGGTTCAGGTTGTCAGGTTGTCATGAATCATACTTAAATATTGCATCTTTCCAAATTGCCTCTTTATCCAGAAATTCAAAATAAGACAGAAAGGCTGTGAGCATCATATTTCTGGGAAAAAAAAATAAAAAGAAAAGAAAAGAAAAGAAAAGAAAAGAAAAGAAAAGAAAAGAAAAGAAAAGAAAAGAAAAGAAAAGAAAAAGAAAAGAAAAGAAAAGAAAAGAAAAGAAAAGAAAAGAAAAGAAAAGAAAAGAAAAGAAAAGAAAAGAAAAGAAAAGAAAAGAAAAGGAGTCAGAACAAAAATTTTTCTCTTTCATGAGATAAAATATTCTGAAAATTTGTTCATTACAGCACTGATTTTTCAGTCTGAAGAAGTCTCTTGTTTGAATTCCTTGCCATCTTTGAGATCCTTGCTTCACTGAATGTTTCACTACAGTAAAACAGTAAAGAAAGATCATCAGGAGACATTCTTTCCTCTGTTTGGCTCACACTTATCTGGAGAAGAGAACACATCTCATGTTAGGGAAGGGTGTGCAGTCAGCTCCAGCAACATTTAAGAAGCCAGGGCACAGAAATAGCTGGGGGTCTAACAGCCTGTATGCCCTGTGAGCATTTATTATCCATAAAGGAGATGTGATACTATAAGAGGCTGAACTGTGTAAACCACCTGTATTTTCTTGATGATAGTATTTGTTAAAATACTTGGTTAGAAAGAAGAGCAATGGAAGCTGAGCTAGGACTCTGAAAAGATTACTCAGCCCTGTTATTTTTTGTGTAAACAAAATTTAGAGAAAAGCAAAAAGACACAGAAAGCTGTAATTTATCTTGAGCTCATCAACTGAACAGAAATTGCTTAAAAGGCACATTACAAATACTTTTATAAGTGAGAGTATAATGCTGGAACAAAAATTTGCTTATCTATATGATGTACCAAAGAGACAACCAAATGCTCAAGACTGCAGGTTTTACTTGATTGCACCGTTAGAGAAAATTCACATAAATCCCCTGTTGTGAAAAAGTGTAGTAATGGGAAATTGTCAACAACTGTTATTTACCTGGGAATTGGTCTTGAGCTTTCTATGGTATGTATGAGCTTACCTTCCCCATTTAGCTGTTCTCACAGGGCAATGCCTTCAAGACCTGATGATTTAGTAAAGCCAAGGATGTGAAAAAAGCCTCTGATCTAAAGCAAAACCTTTTCATGGCTGGGAAAAATCACTTATGAATGGTTTCAGGAAAACAGAATGGAATAAATATGAGCAGAAACATTCTACAGTTGACCTGATTTTTTTTTCCTTTTATTACTTTTTTTTTAAAAGTGATTTTTGTACTCACTTTACATTTACAATAATGTCTGAACCACTCAGCCAGCAGCAGATTTGGAATCACAGCCTTATTCCTGACACAGAGTCTTTGGAATAAAGGCAGGATCTTGCTGGGTCATGCAGCAGCACCAGACTGCTCCCCCTCAGCTGATGGGACCTGATCTGACATTACAGCTGTGCTTGCAGGGCCAAACTATTTGAACTGGATTAGTGCATTTTTGTCATGTGGCTGCTGTATTTCTGGCTGTGTATTTCCTGGCCTGTACTTTAGTCCTTAGCTAAACCTTTCACAAGCTTTCCTTCAGACATGAGTAGCTCAAGGAAGTACCCTGTTCAGAAGGCACAGCTGAAGCTGAAACATCATGTTTGCCCACAGCAATAAGCCTTGGCAAAACATGAACATAAGGGATAAGATCATCAGCTACTGTGGACAAGCTGTTGAGGATCTCCTCCTGTCTTCACAGAGAGCTGGGAGCCAGGCAGTCCCTTGAGGACACTTCAGCTGCTTAACACAGCACTGCTGCACCAATTAAATTCCCTGTCACAGATGCTGAAACCACAAGAGTTGCTTAAAAACTCTAATCAGCACCATAGTAGTGATATCAAAATGGTAATGGTGTGGTGTGTGTTTGACAGAATGTGTCCCTTGAGAGCCAGAGTCACTGCTGCTCTCTGAGACCTGAAAAGTTCTGCATGAGACAGGGGGTGGCTTCTTTCCCTTTGCTGAGTGGCTTGAAAGGCACAAACTGAATCTGCAAAAGCCTGGTCAGAGCAAATGTTGTAGGATATGATATTGTCAGAGCACTTCAGCAGCTGCTCAGTAATTGTACCAGTGGCTAAAGGTGCATTAGCTGAGTGCATTCCAGGAGATGTGCATACACCTCTAAGTGGTCTGAAAGTAGGAAAATGTTTTGCAGGACCGGGTGTGCCAAGCAGAGAGTAAACCAAAAATGGTGGGACAACTTCCCCCCCACCACCCCCAAAAATGCAGGCCTTCTTTTGGTGGGACCAAGTGAAAAAGACAGTCATTCAACACTGGAAAATATTGGATTTTGAGGGATTGGTTTGACTGTCTAGGGTTCGGCAAAAATATTCTCAAGGGAGCACATCTGGTCTCTGCCATAGTTTGAGACTGAAAATAAGTCCCAATAATAATTTTACCATAAAATGGTTCAAAAATTTTTGAATCCAGTAACAATTTTTGAAAAAATTAAACAACCTTTTAATATGACTATAAGCTGTTTCAAAACAGCAAAAAATCTGTCTAAAAGCAAGCTGAATAGAGCATTGCAAGTCTGGAAGTTTGCTATTAAATAATTTAGATAACTGGCATTGCTAGTTATATTATTTTTCTTTGTTCATACAGTAAACATTACTTTTTAGGACCCTGTTTCCAAATCAGAGGTGCCAGTTTTGCTCTCTCTTTTTGGGTATTTCTGGGTCCCTCATAAGCCTATTTTCAGATGAAAACTCCTGGGTCAGAGCTTGATGCTCTGGGCTTGCAATCCACAAGCCTAAAGTGGTTTTCATGGGAAAAAAAGGAAGTTTGTGGCATCCAATTCAAATCCACCAGATTAAGGACAGCAAAAAAAAATTATTTACATCCACCTGGCTAAAATAAATCTGCAAGGGTTAAGAGACTTGGCTTGTGCCAGAAGAACTACCCAATCTATCTTGGGAATCCCTGGGAACCACAGCTGGGAACCTAAACTTCAGATGAATGTGATGCTCTTTGCTTCTTGTCCTGCCAATGTGGCTTTATGTGCCACTAAATTAGTCCCATTTCATGGTATAGAACTGTTGTGAAGCTGAACATAACTTCCCATATATTTGTTCATGACTCGTTTCAAAATCAAAACATGTTTTAAATACTTTATACACCCATTACTTTTTATTATGAGCTGCTGCTCATAAGAATAGCACTGAGTTTTATGGCAACACATCATCTGATGGAAATGCTCTTTTGCTGTTATATCATCCCCTTGGATAAGAACTACTCTGCTTCACCACACACCACTCCACTTCAAACACAGTTTTGTACCCACAGTTAAACTTTTGGCAAGAAGATCAGGCTTTCTATTATGGTCTACTCAACCACTGAAAAAAAAATCCCATTATGTTCACTTAAAAATCATTCTCCCATTTCTCCTTTTTTTTTTTTCCTTCAATTAACAGGTTTTTTTTTTTCATTTGTACATGGGAGACAATAAATGCAAATTGACAAAAAGTATCAAGAAGGAGTAACAGACAAATATGAAAGCAGAAAATACTGATCAAAACTGACATTTTGACACAAATTCTGTGTATTTTTTCTTCATGAGACAAGGTTGGGCATGGGAGTATTCCTATGAGAGAGAACAGTCAGAAAACCTGGTTCCAAGAGGAGAGGGTGGCAGTAGTAGCAGTGCAGCTCATTTGAAATGCTTAAGCAGAACTGTCCTTTCTAGGTTAGCAGCAACCAGCAGGAAAACGAGCTCTGTCATTGCCAAAACACCATTTTTCGTGTTTTCAGTATTCTAACATCTGCTTTCTCTGTCTCTTAACAAGCACTGAGGCACTTGTTCACAGAACAGAAATCCTGTTTTCCCAGTCAGCCCCTGCCTCTGCCTTCTCTGATGGTTTCACTGTAAGGACCAATATTTTCTGATTCAACATTTACTTGCAAGAGCCCTTTACAAGCTCCTTGTGTTTCCCTGCCTATGCAAACACACAGGCAGCAATGCTGTGACATTTCTCAACAGTTTAATTATCTTTTTTCCATCATGTTGGGCTAAGACAGGAAGGCTTAATCTTACTGAATGTTTCTATTAATGTAGAGACACTGAAGAATATTTCTACTAACAATTTTGATACATTTCTTCTATTTTTCAAGGATGAGGCAAATTTTATTGCCCTAGGTTCACTTTCTTGTTTTCTTCACACAAAAAGATGCACCAAATGAAAAAAGGGGACATTTTTTTCAAGTATAAACCACATACTCTTCACAGGGATATACAAAACTAACAAATAATTAACATATATTTGAGCCAGCTTTACTGAACACAAAAAAAATTTAGCATTCCACTTCACTGTTAAGCAAAGAGAAAACAGAAACAGAACAAAACTTTCATCGTCCCTTTGAAATCTTTCCATATTTATTTATCTCAATAGAGAAGTTGGATTTTTCAGACAAACAGCACACAGCAGTCAAGGTCCAAAACCCAAGAGCACTTAAGGAAACAGAATAGGTGTCAGTCACTGACATTTCATTTAAGGTGTGCAGTTCTCCACTGGAGTGTTATATTTCTTCTGTGGGGGGTTGTTACAGCTAACAAATTTTTGTCTGTTTAGCTCTTTATTCAGTAGAAGAAATAAGGTTCCATGATCAACACGATCTGATTCTTTCTGTGATGTATTCACAACTTCAAGCAGAGAAAATAATAATTGCAAACACATTACCTGTAGAAAATTAATTCTCATTTATTCAGACTAATGAATGGACTATACAAATGTGAGCTTCTCCCCTGCCAGTAACAACTGAACAAAGAACTATAATCTTACTGGATTAAGTGATTATAGGAAGATGAGTAACTTTTAAAAGTGCAGAAAATTCCAAACTGGTAGAAAGAAAATTGGCTAGGAAAGGTTCAACAAGATGCCTTCAAGAAAAAGTAGATAAAGAAGAAGCACTACTGTGTAAGACCTATGGGAAAGCAATTAAGATATTTGTGTTGATAGCCACAATGCCCAGATGCCTGCAAATTATCTAAATCGACAGCCTACTTTAAAGAAATTGTACTTGTACCTCATTGTGTTTATCTTGCTTTCTTGCTCTGTCATTGCCTTATTGCCAATCTTTCTTATTTTTTCCCTTGTCTTTTTTGTAGAGCTGGGAAGTGTAACTTTAGCCTCCAATCACAAACACTAATATAGATGGATTTATTAACTCTCATCAACATTTCCCCCTCCACTCCCATCTTCATCCCTGTGCAAGTATGTTTCCTCTTAATTTAAATTCCCTTGACATTCTATTCCTGGCTGACATCAGTCTGAAAATAACCCCCTCCCAAACATTATAATACTCTTTTTGAAGTAAAAATTCTTATCATATCAAGTTTCCCTTAAGTTGGCCTGAAATCAAAGTTTGATAACAGCAGCAGAAATATTAAATCTGTAGACATTTAGAATTTGATTTCTCATAAAGCTGTTCCGTGTATTTACCAGCTGCCAAGAAGGTAAACACTCATAAAAGCCTTTCTGGCCAAAGACAGCTACAAGTTTAGAAAAATTGCTTTTGTTTTGTCCATAAAACATGTTTTCATTCAACATTTCTCTCCCTCTTCTCCAAGAAAGGGATCATTCTTTGCAGAAGTATACAAAAGAACCATAAGCTTTTTGTAAAAGCTGTTTTCCCTTGGGGAGAATACCTAAATATCTCAGGGGAAAACTTCCATGTTTATTTCAAATGAATTTAAACCTGGCTGCTGATGCTGGTAAGCCTCAGCTCTGAGATATCCCAGGGAGATGAAGAGCACACAGCACCAATGTTGTGTGGTTCTTAACCCTCTGGCACATTCAGAACTTCTTGTGCACTGGGGCAAGGATTGGGTGAGCAGTCTGGGCTGCAGATCTTGACCACAGCCTCTAAGCTTTTAAACTCAGTAGATGCTTCCCCACTGAAGGGTTTGCAACAATCTCTCAGGATACTGGCAATCCATACCTTGACAATCATACTCCATTTTTCTCTTGCTTCAGGTTGTTGATGCACACACTCCCAGCGTGTTTTCATTCAAAGTGTCAATGATAAAGAAAATGGTATCAAAACTGGAAATATCCACTGCTCCTCTTCAGAAAACCCTGTCTCCCAAGCTCCTTGAAGCACTGTCAGATAGCCAGCCTCCATCTTGATGTTCTCTTTTCATTCTTCTTCTTACCCTTCTTCTTCTTACCCTTCTTCTTCTTACCCTGTGTTTCTTTTCTTTCACCCATCACTTGCTTCCTTTCCTTACTGCTTGTTATGTTTGACAGATGACCTGGGTGATCAGACTCCTTTTAAACACTCATGCTTGTTAAATTATAAGAAATCAAAGCTATTCTTTCCATAGAGTTTTCTCTGAAATAGCAACACGATCATTCAGTTCAAGAGAACAGGAAAAACAGCATCACTTTCTGCTAAAAATTCATTGGGTAGTGTGGCAAAATCTGACAACCCTGCCCAGGTAAGGGAGGTATCTCCTCTCTCCACCCACTCAACTATAGGGGAATTAATATTTTGCAAATGGCTTATCTCATTCATCAGCCTCCACAAAACCTTTCTTGCTTTGCCCCCTCCTTTGGGGGAATTAATACTTTGCAGAGAGCTTCTTTCTTGCTCCCTTTCTCATTTATTGAAAGCATAGCCATATGTAACTTGCCATTTGCTGTCTTAATTCTCCTCTTGGTTTTGACATCACAGGTAGGAGGTCTGAGCATTCCCTTTACTCCCTGTCCTGAGAGCTGCAATGAATCCCTTCCCTTTCCTCCTGCTCAAGACTAAAACTAGAGAGCAACGTTAGTTCTTACAATGATGCTGATGTTTTCTCTGTTTTTTTATCCTTAAGGGTGCTTCTGTTTTAAAATTAGTATTATTACTCCAAATCAGCATCAGAGAGGCAAATGAATGAAAGAAAATATCAGGAATTCTGAGATATTAGTATACTACAGCCTCTCATTGCTATCAGATACTAAAAAATTGTTTAGTAAATTCTCCCATGTCAATTAGGTACCTTCTTTTTTGAGAGGTGCTCAATTTTTGTAAACTTACTTTAAGTCCCCTCTGCATATTTTATTGGGTTATTGGACTAACTGAGAGCAGAAGTTCTTGGGGAGTCTGTGCCTATGCTCAGTGCTGCTGCTCTCTTTTTGATAACTGCATTTCAAAGTCTCCACTTGCAAAACAAGGATGACAGCAAGTCCCTGAACTGCTATGTAGAATGTGACCAAGAAAGGAAAAAAAATGGTGAAAGTGAGGTCAAGTGTTAGGAAAAAAGCCCTGAACATGTAAGGCATTAAAGCCATGATGAATCAGAGGATAAGCCCTTTCCCAGATTTTAGAGACTACAATGAAACATTAATGACAGGCCATGCCAAAATACTGGACTTGTTGGACTCAGGAGACGACCCGTGAAAACCACACTGACACTCCTGAGTCAAACAAAGTGTTTGGCTGGCCTTGATGGATTTTTGTTTATCAAATTCCCTATAAGCTTTATGTTCTTTACTGGACCTGAAAAAAAAGCTATTTTAAAATTATTAAAAATTTAAAATACCATTTTTCTTCTGGCTAAATTGCAGTTCAGCAGGGGCAGGTAAACCGAGTGTTGGAAACTGTCAAAAGGATTGATAATAACAAGCAGTGTCAGAGTTGGGAGGGGACCTGGACTGGTCTTGAAGTGAGATATTTCTGTCTAATAAATTTCAAGTAAAAAAATAAAATTTTCATCTCTGTTCTATGTATAATGGAATTTCCCTTTGGCAATGGACAGATGGCCATGTGCTGTGCTAGACTGTGCTAGATTAGGTACATCTGGACTAAATTAAGCTGGGCACCCACTCTGTCTACAGAGACACTGAGAATTAATGACCCCAGCTAGGTCACTGTCAGAACTTCCTATGTTGTCAGTGGGGCCAAGAAAAAGTTCCCAGCAACTCATTTTTAGAAAAATCTAGTCCACATTTCAGTATTTTTTCATCTTCCTTTTCCCTGGTAACATAAGCTAGGGTTACTTTGAGGTCCACTAAAGCCTACAGACAGCAGCAATGACTTTCAAGAGAGAAGGAGTTTAGTCTGTGGAAGTTGTGTTGATTCGTGTGATATGTGTAAAATTAGATAGCTATGGTTTTGATCTGGATATATTATTTTTCAATGAGGAAGAACACTCTCTTTAGCCTTTCATTCATCTGTCCTATTTCAAATGTCTTATTTCTGTTGAGTTTATGTAATGGACTTGCTGGCTTAGCTAACAACAAAGCCCCACAGCTACTCTCTCACTTCCCTGACCCCAGCAGGATCAGGGGGAGAGAACTGGAAAAGTGAGGAAACTCATGGGTTGAGATAAAGACAATTTTATGGAAGAGGAAGAAAATTATAATACTGCTATGAAAGAAGTAGAATATGCAAAACAAGTGATGAACCATGCAATTGCTCTCCATTCACTGACCAATGCCCAAGCAGTTCTCAAGCAGTGGTCCCCAGCCAGTTTCCCCCATGTTTGTGTACTGAGAAGGATGTCATATGGCATGGAATATCCATTTGACCAGTGGCTCAGCTGTCCTGGCTGTGTCCCCTTCCAGCTTCTTGTGCCCCTCCAGCCCCCTCACTGGCAGGGTGTGAGAAGCTGAGAAGTCCTTGGCTCTGGTAGAAACACATCTCAGCAACAATAAAAAATACCAATGTGTTATCAACATTATTCTCATACTAAATCCAAACCACACTATTTTATCTCCTACTAGGAAGAAAATTAACAATATTCCAGTCAGAATGAGAAATGCCTTTCTCCAGTACAAAGTCTGGGTGATCAGCTCATACACACAAATCTCCATCAGGTCAAATGAGAAAAATTCTCTGTCCTATTAGAGAGTGCTACTCCTTCAAATGAATATCCATAGTGCCTTCTGAAAATATGCCCTTTTCTATTGTCCTAACAACATAGCAGAAGAGATGGGATGGATACAGAGAAGTTTGGGAAGAAAGTTGTCGTTATATCAGTTTCCTTCTCTCAAAGCTAGTAAAATTCTTAAGCAGCACAGAGGCTGCAACTAGACTTAATTATTGATTGCCAAGGATCCTTGAGACCTTCCTAGGGAGGCCTCATGATGAGTACAAACTACAGTTCATCATTATTGTCACTGAAAGATTTACAAGATGAATGTTTTCTACATGCATCAATTACTAACCCAGCTCTTGCACTTAGAGCTTTGAACCAAATTTAACATCTCCAAAAAATAGTAACATTCCTACTGTTGTTTGTCAGTTAAATCTAAAACTTGCATCTCATAGTTCAGGAAGGAAAAATATTTGCTTCAGGTATCTAATTTTATTCTTTTCACCACAGGCCCCAAAGGCTTAGAATTATATTTTTGCATAAACTTATTGCAGTTTGCATTACTGTGAAGCCACTTTGTGTACCAGAACCATCCTTCCAGAAACAACTTCATTCATAAATCTGACACTTAGTTAAATAAAGGCTCAGGTCTGCAATAATGGCAAAAGGAAGTTTCCATCCACTTCTTTTCTGCAGGAGTTACTCTTTTCTGTTGGGTTTTCTGGACATTTTTAAGCAATCTTCTGCCCCTCCTATCCAAAGCAGTGATAGGAGGTGTTTCTCAGCCACAAGTACAACTAAGGCCAGATACATCCATTTTTAGATTACTTCAAAACACCAAATTGAACATCAGCTGTTGCTGACACTGCCTGTAATTCTTTATTGGCAGAGTACATTTAGTTTTGCAGCATATACTCCCTAATTTCCTTATAAACAAATGCTTACACTCCAGCATAAACAAAAAGTTTTATGTCTGGTGGTGAGGAATCACAGGACCCCTTTCTGCCTCTGCATGTAATAATGAAGTTTGGGCAACCAGACTTATTTATTTCAGATAAGAAAACACACAACCAAGAAATATATCTTCCAAGTTTTTGTTAGGAATATCCTATGTGGGTTAGAAAGGAAAGAAAAGATGAACTGTTTGTTTCTAATACCAGAACTTATTTTGCCTTCCTGTTGTTTTTGTAATATTCATAAAGGAGGATGCTTAGAGCCTGCTGGCTTTTGTAAGCTGTCATCAGATTTAGCCATGCAAAACCAGAACTGAGTCTATTTAGCTTTGTACCAAACTGTGAGGTCTCAGGACAAGTGAAATGTGAGTTCAGCTGTACTGACAGCCTTGTGGGCAACCCCCTTTGCTTTTTGCTTTGTTCTTCTAAAGCAGTAAATCTTCCTGAGGTAGATTTAGATCATAATATCTTGCTCTAAACTCTGAAATGATTCACCTTCAAGGGTTACATGTTGGGCCTTCATAGCATGGTCTTTTTTGTGGCAAAAAAAAAAAAAAGTTGTGTGTCAGATGGAATAGGTGTTAAGGACATTGGATATCATACCACCAAAAGTGAACATGCTCAACCAGTGTTATTAACTAACACAGCTCAGTAGCAGACCTAGCAATATTTATAGTTTTTCTGAACACTTTGGAAGGCTCTCAGACAGCCTTTCAGATTTCTTTCTTTGTCAGACTTCTTTATTTATTTCAAATGTATACTTTTAGCCTTTTTGCAAATAGGATTCCTTAGTGTTAACACAGAAGACATGTAAAAATACAACACAATGCCCAAAGATCTTTCACTGGCTAAAAGAGATGCTTTTTATCTAATGTCATAAGTTCAGATGTGTTGCTGCTTTTGGATCAAGGATATAGCATGAAATTATATGGTTCTAGGGAAACAGCCTGTCAGAAGTTTTTCATCAGATTAATTAGAAATTGTTTTTGCTCACTGAAAATTAATTCTGATTTTGGGGAGACAGGACTGCATAAACCAATATCAATTTCAGAGCATTTTTGACAACTTTTCACTAAAGCTGAAGTCCTAATTTTGGAATTCATTTTATATATTACTTTCAGCTGGATTATTTGTTCACCATTTTGTTATGGGTGCTTATTTCTTAAACCAGATTATTTTACTGGTTTGAAATAAATTGAGACTCTAGGAAATTCCTTCCTTAGCACTGGATATGCATAAGGAAGCTGCAAGCTGACAGCATATTTGTAGTTTTTTAGCTATCAATTACAGTCTTCAAGTACTGTGCTCACAGGTGTGACAGGAATCTAGATAAGATACTGTTTGATATACTTGATGCAACCATCCATCCAACATTTAGTCTCAAGTGAGTTTCTCCACTTATCTGTTATTTCTCTGTATATCTCATGTCAGCACACCACAGATTAACTCCCTAAATTCAGAATCTGTCACCTTTTGTCTGCAGTGAGATTACTTTGCTTTATGTTGTCTCATTGAAAGCCACAAGTCACAGCACACCTCAGTTTAAGGATGAGTTGGAGTCCTTCCCCTCTGCACTGCCCCTGCACTGTCATCCACAAACAGGTGTTCAGAACAGTGTATAAAAAATAAGGGAATGCATGATTCCCCTACCTGTGTTTACACTGTGGGGCAGCCAGCTCCAGGGGTGGTGAGGAAATAGTAAAAATAGAGCCAGAATTGGGTTGTATTTCACTGGTGTTGTCACAATCTGCCTCAGGGTCCTCCATCTTCAACTCCTGAGAGCTGCAGGTATGAGCAGTGGAAGAGAAGTGTACACTTGAGCACCTCATACAATCATTGAAATTTTAGAGCTTCCTATACATGCTGAATATAGCCATTTCTATTTCCCTGGTCTTAGTGTTCTCATTTTCCTCCTCATAATGTGCTTCCATCACTGTCTTTAGAGAGAACTGAGGCAAAATTGCTTGGTCTGCATGTCTTAATTAAACTACCTTAATCTTTGTTCCACCCTCACAGAGTAACCATTCCACTTGTTACCATTGTTATACTTCATGGGAAAGAAGAGCATTTTCTGACTTGGGACAAGTCTTCCCTTAGCCCAAAACCTTCTGATGCAAAGCTGAGTTCTCACAGAGAAAGGTTCAGCTCTACTTTAAATCTCCCAAATATGTTATTTTCACTTGGACAGCATTTTGGGGTGAAGATACAAATTATCTCCATTTTCAGTGCTCTGTCATTCAGTGCTCCATCCTCATGGGCACAATGATCCATGAAAGCATGGGAGCTGCTTTGCACAGTGGCCTCTTAAGTACTCCACTGCAATAAGGATAATGCATCTAACAGTCAGAGAGGCTGTATTTGACATTTTATGACACACAGCATGGCTGCAAGGTGATGTGGGTCTTGTAAAACATGTCTGTGCTGAGAAGAATGTGGGCCTTATTTATTTATTTATTCACCTTTAATAGGGAGGTGAGCCATGCCACTGGAGCACCTCAGGTATGTAAAATGTAAAAAAAATCCCAAATTTCAAATTTCTGTTGGAGGCCACCTTCTCTTGACAGAGTTGAAGTTGGTGCTGTGGGTAAGAGGTGGTAATGATGCCATATTGGAAATAGTTGTCAGTACTCAGAACTGCCAGCAGAAACTTCTGTGCATCAGACACACCAACCAACTGAACCTCCTCATCTCAAAGAAATTTGTGCATTTAATAGTCCCCATGTCCTGAGAAAATGTCTCTGTGGTGCTGGGGGAAGCAAGAGAGAAGCAGCTCCTGCTTTCCCTCAGCCTGTACCTCCTAGATGGCAAAAAGCTCTGTTCCAGCTTTTCCTTGGGAGCTGCCAGACTCATCCTAATCCTCTGTTTCTCATGTTATCCAGTGGAGGGCTTGTGAAGCACACAGCAGCAAACATGCTCTGTTTGGTCTGGGGAAGGTCCTCCATGGCTACCTGTGAAAGATCACCCCCATTTCAGCGTGGCAGGATGAAAAGTGCTGGCTTGCACTCTGTGCCAGGGGCCAAAGGGACTCAGCCTCCTGAGGGGTCTGGCTGTGTGACAGTCACAGGCACAGAACCTTGAGTGCAAGCTCAGTGTCAGGTTCTGAACCCTTGATGCAGTAAATTCAAGGTTGTGGGGCAGGACAAGGGAGAACTGTCAGCACACTGAGTGCAGACCCTGCCATAGAAGCAATCCATCAAGCTTATGATTACAAAGAACAGAATATTTTGTTGTTAAGGTACTCGAAATAAACCCAGCCCATGTTTCCTTCTAGCAGAACCTGGGGCCTTGCATCCCAGAGCTGCTATGGGGAAGAAAGGACAGGAGGCAATATTATGCAGATGAGTCCACCTTTACTCCAAACCCCAAAATAAGTACTGTGATCATTTCTGAGAGAGAGAGAAAGGACCTGGAGCAAATCCAACTGGATGATGCACTTCAAATTCCCCTGGAGTGACAATTATGGCACAAATAAAGCTAAGATAGTTTTAAGGCTGAGACTAACTTAAGGGTAAAAAATAAAACATTACTGAGGCATTATGTATTTCCTAAAACCCATCATTACACAGTCAAGAAATTATCATCAATAATTTCATTTAATTGCGAGCTAATTTCTTCCTTAAATATAACTTACACACACACTTTCAATTATCTTTAATGGTGTAAATAGCTTGAAGAAATTGGATTACTCACTAAGAGAACTAAGAACCTTCAGTTAAAAAAAAACCAAAACAGTAGCACAGATGCTAAGTTTCTTAAAAGACATAACTTAGAATTAATTTTCAGTCCTAAACTAATTAATAGCTTACTTGTAAATTCTAATAGAAGTTCATTCCACCCTGAGAAGATAAGTGCTGTAAATTGAGGAGAATGTATGTTTTTCCAGTGTCATGTGAAAGGTCAAGCTTAATTTTAAATGTAACATAAAATTCAGACTGTCCTAAATGGAGGGGGGAAAGTGATATATCTTAATAGGGAAAAAGAAAAATCTGTATAATTTAAGCTGTGGCTTAATGTTTGAGGTGTGGGTTTGAATCTTTGCCCTTTCTCCCTGCCACCACCCTACTTTGATCTTAGGTAAATTGCTCAGCCTGTTTCTTCCAAACTGTACAGCAATTAATTATCACACTCCAGCTTCATAAATATTAAGAAAATAACTCAATTTAGAGATGCTGGGACTCAGAGCCCAGGCAGACACAGAAATATTCAGAACAAAGTGCCCTATTAGGTGCAGCAATCATTGACATTTAACAGTACCTATAGCTACTTCTAGCAGAGCTTCCTTTTGTTTGCTTTTTTGTTTATGAACTACACTGTGTGGCAGAGTTTAGAAGCCTTAGGCAGGGCAGGCACCTCCAGTCAGAGCTTCTTACAGTGAACCTGATTCTTCTGGGCCCAAAAAGTTGTTTTGCTGGTTCATGCCATGATGTCTGGTCTACCAGAGCCTAGAGATCTCAGTTTGCAGATTTTTAGCTCCTAAAATTCACCTTTAACCTATCTATTGGAATAGTTTTACATATACAACAGAAGAGCACCTGGAAAGGTGTTGGCCAAAAAAACAGGAGAGAAAGAACCTGCCCACAAAACCTGGGTCTTCATGATAACACAAGAAAAATATTTTATTTAATCATACAATTCACAATCGTGAAGCATGAGCAAAGGCATGGCAGAGTCAAGGTGCATATGATGATCATGCCTGTGTAATATGAAAAATAAAAAATATCTGGTATCAAATATCAAATACCATTGAATTCTAAATATGACAGCATGAGCAGCAGCAGAGATCCCACCTCATCTGTTCAGGCTCCATGGTTAAGTTTCAAGAACAGTTTAGACATCTGCTGATGGGAAATGCACTCAAATGCCAGAACACCTCCTTTATTACCTGCACCAACAAAAGGGTGTCTACAAAAGAAAATGGAATATAGTATTTTAATTTTCTATTGAATACACTTATTGAGTAGAGGGCACCCCTAGTGTTCCTTCCCACATTTTGCACCTGAAAATCCCTAACTCCTGTCTACCTCATAGCTGTGGTATATTATCATTTTACACCTTTAAAGCTTTAGCAAAGACTAGGTTGCATTGATTTAGGCACACAGACTGTAATAGTGACTTGTATGATAGTCATTGTTATCCCATTCTATCTCTATGGTTACAATAAACTATTAGTTTACATTAAATAATGTAACTTGATTCACTGTCACTCTAAGAATTAAATTATAGGTCTACCTAGATTAATTTCCAGCACTTACAATGATTTCCCCAATGAAATTATTCATTTCAGCATCCATCTAAATTGATTTCTTTGGGGAAAGAAGATAAGAAGAGATATGTGTGTGCTAAAACTTTCCTTGGCAGAAAGTGATACAGTCAGCTGGATATTGTCTATAGGCTAGCAGAATATCTGAAAGGACTTCTTATATGAAAACTCTACACAGCCTGTCTCCTTCAGTGAATGTTCATATCTGAATGTACAGTCCTTATAGCAATGCAAAAAAAAAGTTCTGTATCAGGTAAAGATTTTTTCTGTTATCTCTATGTTAATGCAAAGCTCCTCCATAGTCAGAACCATGTTTACAGATCTGAGGACAGGTGGCACATCCTAAGCAATCTGTAAAGCTACAAATTTGGTGGCATCTTTATGACTCAGAGGATTCTCTACAACATTATGTGTAAGGCAGGAAATAAGTTGTTAACTTACACATTTAATCCTCGTGGCTCTTTTTTGTTTGTTTTATACAGCAGTGGACACCTGTCTATATTTTGTGCTTTGTACTCACATCCCAACTGCAAGATTTTAAGGGAATCTTCATGACATCATTCCTCCATTTTAAAGACAGTGGCCAAAGTACAGAAAAATAATAGAAATGTCCATGTTCAGTATGAGAAAACACAAGAGTAGCTCCAATTGTTGAAATCAAAGATTAGTCCAAGCCAGTGTTTTGCCTTTAAGATAAGCATAGCTGATCCCTCCTCGTGCGTGCAATCTCATGTCCTAAAAACAGCTTATATTGTCATCCTGAGACAAAGACTTATGTCATCATGGACACAAGATATGGCCTACATCTCTCTGAACCAACTTATTCTTAAGCTGTTCTTTTAGAAGTTCTACAGGGTAACTCTATATTGTGCAGGGAAAGCTGTTCCCTTTTTTTTTTTTTTTAAGAATAAACAACTTCTCCCAATCTTCTGTCTCCCCATCATAGAATCATGGAATGGCTTCAGTTGGAAGGGACTTTTAATGACAAATAAATCCAACCTTTTTTCATAAATTTCCCTTGCACTACTGGAAAACCACAAGGAGTTCCCACAGGTCACCTCTTCTGAAAGGAAAATTAACACCAAAGACTGTATAGAAACATTATTGCTTATCATAGTCATGTCATATCACTGAAACAGATGGGAGCAGTATATTCAGATTAGTCACCAGAAAAGGTTGTGATGAATTCTAGAAGCAGCTGGCAAAATTAGGTGGAGGTGGGATGAACTGGCAGAACAGTTCACTAAAAGACTGTTGAAGGGAGAAGAGACCAGAAGGAATAAACACAGTGAGGGCATATTTTTCAAAATATATTCTCACTCTGTATCCCAAGACTGTGAAACAGAAATGGTACAGAAAATTATAGTGAAATTATTTAATGAATTGAGATAATGTGAAGATTGTATTCTCAGAGGGAATCCCATTCAATTCTGGTTATCTACAGGGAGGGGAAAAAAAAAGAAAGAAGAGACAGAGGTGGAAGAGGTTCTGAAAAGAGAGATTACATCAGCTGGAGAACCATGAAAGAAGGAAGGTCATATGGGGACTCTTTCACATGAAAGAACTAAAGTAACAAGAGAAGAGAGGTAGAAGCATAAAAAGTGGTTGTTGCCCATGAATGTTTTAGAGAAAGTGAATTGTACTTAGCTCTTTATTTAGAGGACATATTCAGTGAACTAGAAATGCAACAAACAGTGTAAAGAAGGAGCAGATCCTTTGTTTTGTTTTTTTAAAAAAGGAATTTCTTGTATTTCTTCAAAACCTATATACAGTGAACACACAAAATTCCCATGGATGCATCATTTTATGATTGATGCTATAAGTCTTTCTATGTGCCAAGAAAAGGCCATCCTCACCAAACACTAACTGCTCTTGGAAGAACTAATCTTGACAGAAAACTTTGCATTTGTGTAAGGTTGGTAGTGGCAAGTTGTTCAAATATTTGTGTGACACTGATTCCAAATGACTTCATTCCATAAATGACAGTCTCAATAAACTCAGTCAACTACAACTAGAGATCAGTTTCCAGTCCTGCCCTGGATGACTCTATGACTCTATGACTATCTAAAACCTCAATTGTAATTTATTTCTTCTTCAGTTAAGCAGATATCTAAAAAAAAAAAAATTAAAAAAAAAGGAGCTCACTTTTGCAAATTTGCTTACACAAGAGCAAACTAAAAATTCTAATCTGTAGAAAGAACTATTTGTTTATTTCATCCAGTTTGAGTTCAGACTATGAATTTATTAAGCCTTTCAGTAGGGAGGCTTTTTTAAGTCATAATGTTGTACTTCTCTGCAGAAACACAAACCACTTGTGACCACTTGAATTGAATTCAAAATATTTCTCTGGATCAAATTATGCAGTAACAGAGTGTTTTGACTACATTTTATCTGTATGGCAATTTGCTTGTTATTGATGCTTGTTTATATATATATATCTACAGGCAAGGAATACACATAAGGGGATCTAGAGACTAACCAGGAAAATAGGCTTTTTTAAAATTTCTAACCCCAAGTCCTAATGACAATAACTATTAGGATTTCTTTCCTGCTGTGGTGTGAGGATTTCACTCAAAATGCTGTGCCCCATTGTATTACAGTCATGCCCACTTCTGAACAAGCAGACTTTAAATTCTTCCTTGTTTATGTTGGTGGACAATGAGACAAACTTCAGAATACAAAACTGAAGCATTTTATTTTTGCAAATGGACAAAACTTTCCCATTCAGGTAGTACTTCAAGAGACTTAAAGTTCTTAAACTGAAATTTTTGATTGTAAGGAAACAAAAGCTGGTAAATAAACTCTGTACAGAGAGGATACAGTCCCATATATTCAAGAGGCACATGTAAAGTAGTGGATAAAGCAGTTATACCTTTCCCATGAGCTGAAAATATGACATCTAAAATACAGAAAATGAAGTGGATCAGGTGGGAAAATGGTAGAAACACGGGCAATAAGGTGCAGCTGTACACAATTCTAATGTTTTGGACTACTGCTGAAAAGTCTAGAAATGATCTCAGCATCACGATTTTGCAACTGAACCAGTTGATATCTGGGAGTAGGTGGACACAAAATTATACTGAGATTGCCTCATGGCCCATCACTAATTAGGATTTCTGAGCATGGTATTGCCTTATGACAGTGGGAGGAAAACACTTTCTCCTAAAGAACACCTAATGTCTGTAAAGAACTCATGTATCAGTTTTAGTTATTCCGTGACTTTTTTTTCCCAAGCTACATGCACAATAGAAAATTAAAATTAAATATCTGTGTTTCTTTGTAGTAGTCTAAATTCTGTTTGTGGTTTTGTATCCATATACTGGATGCTTGCTTTGAAACGTGAGATTTACACTGGGTTTTGTGAATGTTGCTTTAATTAGTTCTGCTTCCATGAGACACTAAATATCATGAGATGCAGCAGATGAGGCAAGGAAAATATTCATAAAACAAGTGAGGTCACTTCTGCAAATGTTTGCCCAGCTTTTCCAGTATGGGAATTGACGCTGTCAGATGGCCTATGCTGAAGATGTGTTGGCTCAAACCCTTTCAAGAAAAAAAGGTATAACACTCTTTCATTCATTTCTTCCTGATGGTAATTCACTGAGGCTGGAAGGAGAAAATTACATGGAGAACTATACAGGTACTTTTATCTGTTCTTCAATATGCCAGAAGGAAAAGCAGGTCTGTGGTCTTGCACCAAAATAAACACCAAAACAGACAACTATAGTCATGATAAGGGTAAAGAATCCTGGAGGCCTGGTGAGATATGAAGGCTGGAGGAATTCTCAGACAGCTACTTCTTCATCAGGTTAAAAGAACTTATAAATTTAAACATCAGGTTAAAAGAACTGATAAAATGTTAAGTGGCAGAGGGAAATAAAAGGCTTATTAAATGTATCCCCTCACCACCACACTCCCTGCCATCAGGCAGGAGAACTGTAGAGATTGCAGGTGGCCAAAAGGCAGGGGGAGTGATGAGTTTTTACAAACCCTTTTTAACACAGCAGTCCTTGAGGGGAGTAGGAGGATGTGTGGGCAAGCAATATAAGGGCCACACATGCCCAAACCAACCAAATGTCACATGAAGGTACAAAAATACAAGCTGAACTCATTACCACCTGATCTCAGATAAACTAAACTGTCTTAATAGAGGTGGCTTAAAAATGATAATGTTTCAGTGGAGTTTTGTTTATTGACACCATCTGATATCCTATGATATTGCTATGGTAACTGGAAAAAATACCCTGCTACTGGCATTTTGTGTTAAATTACTGCAGTTAATGAGGAGCCTGTGTTAAAGGTCACATTCTCAGGAAAAAAAAAGCCTTTGAAAAATGCCTGCTAACACTCTCACTTAGAGATAAGTCTGGTTCAGCCAGACTGCCACAAACTGTTATGGACATCCTCTGAAAGGAAAAAAAAAAAAAAAAAAAAGAGGGAGGGGTGTCTCACAATAAGAGCTAATGGGTTCTCTAAGAATTATAGCTGTCACAATCCAAATGACTTGTACAGTTTCCATGCCACTAAAACCATTTGGAAAAAAAATACTAATTGCTTCTCCATGTACAGAACAGAAATTTCTTCTTTCCAGTGACAGTTTGAACCCCCAATTAGTTTGAAAATTGAAGCAAGTCATTTCAGAAAGCTGCCACATGGCATCTGATGAACCAAGATGGCTTGAGTGTCATTTGCTGTTGACTTTTGTGGGCAGAATTCCAGTCATAGCAACAGGACATTTGCATCAAAGACAGGCACAGAAAAAATGATCTCATGAAGAGATGTGAATTGGGAAAAAATAGATGGGGAACTCAGAACTGTAGTTCCCAGGAAACATATTACAATTCGGTGAAAATATTTTTTTGGACAGCCAATGTAAGTGTGCAACAAAACATATACAAAACCTCTCAAAATTACAATTTCATCTCAGAAATAATTTTTAAAAGTGCAAACAATTTTGCATTAGCTTACAATCCTCCCCATTCAGTATTTCAAATGAAAATTTGAAAAATGTGTAAAGTTTTCAGACAAACATGATCCAGTCCCTTGACCAACTAAAGGACTTACATTTGGTATCAGCTGTTTGTCCCCTTCTTTGATATGTCTTCTGTACATAAAAAATATTTATCATCAAGCTGTATGACCCTTCCTGTATATTGGATCTTCCAAGGATGCTGAGATGAAAGGGCAGCTGGACATCTTAAGAATGTTCACCAGACAGAAGTCTAAATGAATACTGGAAAAAAAAGTAAAAGGTGTCTGACTGCAGCCTGAACTGCTGAGAATGATGTTAATAATCCATGAGAAAACTGTTATATCTTGGCCCACTTGCAGGGCTTTCAGTGTATTTTTGATGACATTTCCTGCTGTCATCCAAGGAACTTTTGACCACAGACAGACAGTGAATGAGTTGACAGTGAAGTAAATTTTGTGAAGGGGGTGTGGAGCAGCATAGTGTGAGAATATTAATCCCAGGAATGCCTTGAACACGAAGACACTGTGAGGTGGCAAGGACCACAGAGCAGAGACTCATCCTAAGCTGACTTCTGCCTGCTGCAGCCATGGTCCTCAACCTTTTGCAGTTCACAGGATTCCTCCAGTGGAGATGTAAATCACTGCAGGGCATGTCTGCCAATAGTGGGCTTGCTTTACTGAATTACCTTTCAAACACACCTGTGCAGCACTGCTTAGGCCCCCAGCACTTTCCAGATCAAAACTGACACATTTTGCTATGGTACAGCAATGTCCATCTATGTTCACCACTTATATCTTCATTATTGTATGATTTGAAGCACTGACAGACACATTTATCTTCTAACAGAGCTCTTTTCTGACAGATGAGCTGTACATGCTACCTTTTGTCACTATTTTTGACCTTTTTTTTATAAATTCCCATCTCATATGAGTTTAAATGCCATAGCTGCTTTGCTGTCCATCTCTAGTGCAGCCAGTAGACTCAGTAAAACCTGAGTTGAGTGCACAGAACACGTGAAGTCATCATTCAGCACACCTCAAATGTGCTTAGATCTGCCCCTGCAGGATATCACCTCTCTGGAGAAAGCACACACAGCTCTCTACAGGCAAGAGAGGCAGCCTTTCCTCCTAGGTCAGTCTGTGCATAGCACCAGCACACCAGGAGATCAAGACCCCTGTCCCCTCCCCTGCATCACCAGGAGGATGAATGGCCTTTTCCCTCTCCCTGCCCCAGCTCTGCAGGTGGGAAGAACATTAACAAGCAATGCAGGTACTTATCCAAACCCTAACACAGAAAGAAAGAAAAACCTGATCTTCCCAGCCTCCCAGGGCACTCTGTATATCTTCATGGGCCAGATGGTAAATGCCTTTTGCTATCCCCAGTGGAGCCACATTTCCTGCAGCACTCAATACCTGTTAAGATCCATGAAAAAGAAACCTATTTTTTATCTGCTTTGTACCCAGGCACCCAGTTATTTTATCACTATGCACTTAAACATCTGGCTTTAAAATATTAATATTCAGCTTTAATCAAATGTTAGATTAATTGTCCAAGTTTTCAAACACATCAGCTGCAATTTATCACTTTCTCTGAAACAAGGACCTGTATAATTATATTATTGGATTAGCAGTAGTAAGACAACATGACTTTGTGGAAGGTTTTCCTTCAAATTGTGTGACAGATATCTACCATGGTATGCTAGCGAAAAAAAAAAAAAAAAATTAGTTTTAGGCTTTGATTTAGTTATGCCAGGTTACAGCCATTTGGGAGAGGCACTGTTCTTTGCAGATGAGATCTTTAATTCCTGATTCAAAAGCATAAGAATTTTCTTTCTTAAATAAAAGGAAAATGGAGGAAAATCAGATAAAATGCCAGTTTTCTTTAGTAATGCTAAATAAAACCTTCCTACAATATCAAGACAATAAATAAAGTTGCTGCTATGCTCGGAAAAATCATCATCAAATGCATTTTCAGGCCCTTTATGAGGGTGTTTGGGTATTTCCATAGAAAGCCCTGGATCTGGGCCCTTGAGTAAGCAGTGATTGTATTAGCAGTCAGCTGTAAAATACATTCTGAAAAGACCCAGAGCACAGCCTGAAAGGTTTGGCAGTAGCAATATCCAGTAGACTAGTAGTCATTAGTTCCAGATGATCTACTCCTCTGGACACAGCAGAGGTTCATTTCAAACTATTTTAATTCAAGAGGTCTCCTCATAATGAAAATGAAAAGCCTGAGGTGAGAGCCATAGATTTTATGACTTAATTCTTCAGTTTTTATGGTGTCACAGCCATGTCAACATCACAACTCTGTTCATGTTTTATGTTTCATTGAAGAATTATTGTGGAGGACCCTTCTAGACTGCAAGTGGCTGCCACCTATAGACTCTTTGCCACATCTTGCATTCACAGAAGTGGAAATGTCACTTCAAACCCCTCAGAGGATACCAGAACTCTAATGCACAAGACTTTGTATTTGTCTAAACAAACAGAAAACAAAGAGCATGCTTCAAAGCACTGATGAAGGCATAATACTGCCTGCATGGAAATTAAGTAACTTGTTAAAATTGTCAAATTATTTATATTCTAGAATACAATAGTTAGAACAATGCAGCCCTTGTCCTGAATGCCAGGAGGACAATTGTTAATTTGCCACTGGCTTTAAATAATATAAGAAGAATGCCTTTGAGTCCCTCAAATTCCTATAATTTTACATTATATTTTCTTCAATTTAGAATTATTTGTCAGACTCCAAGGAACTAAACTCAGGCCCAGCAAATAGACTCAGTTTTGCCAGTTAACAACCTCATGCTGTTACCTCAATTTTCATCCCTATTTGCTTCACATAAAGTGAAAATGTACACTGTTAACTTTGCAAATGCTGCCATACTGGAACCCAAGTTCTGTAAACAAGCAACACAACTGATTACCAGTAGCACAGGAGAGTTAATTAATAAGCAGGTCTTTTTGAAAACATCTTAATTGCCCTTTTTTTAACCAACATGGTCTATTTGTGCACAATCTCTTATTTGAAGGTGTTTATTTGAGAGACTACATATTTTAATGAAGCCTTTTAAAGAATTAGAAGATACATACAAATTCCCACGCAGTTATTTGTTTAATTTAAAAGAATACTTTATACAGTAAAATACAAGCATCACCTGAAATAATCAATTCCACTGAAGGATAGGGTAAATTTAGATATGAGCTAATCCTGTAATTGTCTAAAAATTTGGTATACAGAGAAACTATTTATTGTAAAATCATTGCACAATGCCAAACTATATTTGCATTATCTGACAGGTAGGAGAGAACATGAACAGTGTTATTAATTATTCACTAGAAGTCACAATATTATTAACCACCTTGGAACAATGAATATAGGTCTGTTTCAGGTCAAACCATGTGTGACAAGTTTTCTTAGTGAAAACATTGGTTCAACTTAGCAAATTGTTTCAAAGACACAACATTTTTAGTGTAAATTCTGTTTTTCTGCTGCAAAGTGAATTGAGTTGAAATGGAAGCACCTGCTACACATCTGTAAGACCAGGTATCTATAAAATCCTAGTTTCCTTTACCACACAAGAGCACTTACCTGTTTCCCAACCTACATGTTATTCTGACTGCCAGTAAAGACTTTATTTAAGAACTGACTCTGAAAATCAAGGAGGCCAAAAGTGGTTTCAGATTGTCTGACTGGAAAAGAATGCTGCTCTTTCCCAAAACCTTATTTTCTTTCTGCATGCTGCAGGAAAGGAGAAGGATTTTGGTGATATTAGACCCTTTTGTTTTATTCAAGATGTGCTGGAATCTTCCTCTAACAATTCTACTGTAAATATTTTAGTATGTGGACCACAGAAAAATAAGCATCCCCTCAATTAATACATGAAAATGGAATGTGACTCTTTTCCCCCACTTAGCCAATACAGAAAGATCCCCCATGTCATTTGGAGTCTGGGTGGTGACAGGAATAGAAAAATAAGGTTTTCCATTTTCCTTTCCCTCAGAAGGGCTTTCCTGCCACGAAGTGAGGGCTAAATGAAGGATAAAAACTCCTACTTAAATGAATTCAAGAGAACCCACTAAAATCTTGAAATGCCTTTAAGAATTAAGCTCAAAATATTCCAGAAAGCAATCTAGCATCTTCATATATTAGTGGGAGTAAGTTAGTGCTGAATTATTTTAAAATGTATTTAGCTTCCCTTGTTTCATCAACAACTGTTATTAAATTTTAATAAGTAGAAATGGTGCAATAAAATTCATGAAGTCAGTTTTACCAGGAAAATGCAATGAAGAGGGGACTTTTTATGTTAAAATAAATATTTGTTCAGTACAGTTTGTTTTATAATTTAATAAAAGGAAAGGTTTTTTTGGTTTTTTTAGCTTTGGCAGAAGCTTCCAGTTTAAAGTGAGGTTTACTACTAGAAGAACAATATTTAAAGAAAAAGATGTTGTTGGGGACCATGTCAAAGACTTTATAGCAGTCCAAATAAATGATATCTGTAACCCTCCCTTGTCCACTAATGGAATCACTTCATCCCAGAAGGCACTGGGCTGGCCAGGCAGGACTTACATCACCTCCCTCTCCTCCACGTGCCTTAGGATCCATGACTGCTCCATGACTTTCCCAGGTACAGAGGTGAGACTGACAGCTCAGTTGTTCTCAGGGTCCTCCTTTCAAATATTTTTTTAAAAATGGATACAAAATTTTCCTTTTTCCAGTCACCTGGGACTTCACCTCACTGCCATGGATTTTCAAATATCATGGAGAGTGTCTTGGCAACAGCATCAGCCAATTTCCCCAGCACTCTGGCTTGACTCACGTACATTCAGGTTCCTCAGGTGGTCACAAACCTGATCTTTGCTTATTGTAAGAATCACCTTGTTACCCCAGTCCCCCATCCTGCCATCCATCATCTCTCAGAAAGAAAACAAGCCATGAATCAATGACAAACTAGCTGGCAGGACATTAAGCCATCTGTGGTGTAGAAATGGACTATCCCTCTCTAAATTATGGAAGCCTTGGAACCAGAGTGAGTGGTAATCTGCAGCAAAAACTCATAATTATGGGACTTGACATCAAATAGCCTTATAGACCCCCCTGGTATCCCCTTGGTCACTGCTGCATAAAGGAAGCAGAAAAGTTATGTTAATTTTCTGGCAGCCCTCCTAGACTGGCTTGTTTTACCTTAGAAGGAACCTGTAGAATAATGTCATTAAACATTCCAGAAACATTTCTGTGCAGGGATGTTTATGCCTCCTTTGGATCATACCAAGTTCTTCCAAAGCTGTTCTCATTAACTACTCCAGGCTGTCAGCACAGAGCTGCCTGCACTGCCCTGGGCTGGCCTTCTCAACCACTCCTTGGCTTGCTTGACATTCCAGTAAAACCAGCAGGATAAGAGAAGTACAATAAAGACTACAATTTAATTCTGGACACCAACAATGTAATGAAAATCTCTTGCTTTCTGTCATTTTCTTTTCTCCAAATCTTGAAAATAAGCACAATTGTATAGCAAACTTGAAGATGGACAGTGGATTTTCCTTCTCTTAGAAATTCTTTCTCAAACATTTCAGGTTTTAGAGGCAATTGTCAAAGGCTGAAGACATCAATACTCTTATAAAGGAGAATACACATCAATATAGAAGTACTACTATTGTTATGTCCAGGTCTGCTTGTCAGGTTAGGGGAAGGTTGTTCGATTTACTCTGGGCAGTGTGCAGAAGAAACAATAAAATTCTTAGGAGCTTTGATAAACTTTTGCTTGCACAGTTCAGAACATGAAGGTTGAATAAGGCACTTGACAAATTTGAAAATGTAGCCATTTTTGTTTGGAATGCGACAGCATAAAAACATTTAAAAAAACACCTGAGAAAAAGAATAAGGGAAAAGAAAGAAAGAGAAACAAAGGATAAAGAGTAGAAAGATATGCAGTGACCACCTGTGTATCCCCTGACAAGACTTGTTTGTTGCAATTTTGATGTCTATAAGTCAAAGTGATGGTCACAATCTTGATCCCTCAGGGAAGCCCACAAAACACTGAGTTCAATGGGTTAATATACTCTCAGGTTCAGGTACCTCCCCTGGGGCAGGGAGTTTTACACTGAATGGAAACTCTCTTCAGATCGATACAAACTCCCTCTGGCACCTTACAGATTTGCCTCCAGTTCTTGACTGGAGTTTGGAAATTTTGGTCATGTAAATGCAGAGATGATCAACACAGACACAGATAATATTCATACACATATACATAAACACCATGACTCATCTAGACAGCAATATTTCAGAGAAACATATTTATTAAACTTAAATCTATCACATCCACAGAAAGATAAAACACCAGTACCATATGTGTAATACATAATTAATTAATTATCTTCCTTTTAACACATAATAGCCAGTAATTCTATAGATTAATTATAAGCCAGCTTCTTATCCATTTGTGCATTTCCCCAATAAACTCTTCACATTTTCCTTCTCTACCCCCACTCCCTCCCCTGCACCCTGTTAGTCTTAGACCACAATGATCCTTCTGAGACTATGACAACAAATGGCCTTGTCAGGACTCCCACAGTTTACCAGTTTTGTCCTGCTCTGCCAGAATTACTGACTCTCTCTCTCTCTACTGGAGATTTGCACGAACACAGTAATCAAGTGTGCACACAACTGTGAAAAAAGCCGAAAATGTACCCAAAGGATTTGGAGCAACTCAGGCTGCAACAGTATTGGAACAGCTCTACAGCCACAGAGCTGTGCACACCACTGCTTTTCTCCTCCCTCTGCAAAAGCCTCCAGTGTTTAAATTGCATGTGTAAGTGATGTGCTCCCTTGCACTGTATCAGCAATTTTGCTATGATTCAGTTTTGTTGTTAGCTAAAGAGCACTGCCCAATTGGATAAAAGTACAAGAAGCACCCAAGAGCATCCCTGGCTGTAAAAGGTCAGTTTGCTGTGTTTCCCTTTTCCCCCAGATACAGGCTGGCTGCTTTTGTGAAAGAAAGAGTTCAAAGACCTAAAACAAATGAAGACAGCAGGAGGAGCAAAAAAAGAACTGCAACAGTGACCTGAATATTACAGCTACACTGCTCCCAGAGTACAGACAGAAACTTGTCCATCCTCTTGACCATCATGCATGCTTCTCTTCTGTATCCTACCAGCCACTTCTGTACTTTCCACCTCCAGTGACACCATCTTAGCATCTTGATAGTCCTCATTTCTCTGCTGATACATAATCTGGTCATCCCCTTCCTCGTTTTATGAGTGTATATCCAAATGTTACCTCTGTATATGCCATGTAATAACAACTTCCTCAAGAGAAGGAAAAACATCTTTGATGGGGCCAACAGTGAATAACTGGAAAAACTTGAGAACAAGGAAAGTCTGTAGGAATATCCTCTCAAGGTACACCACTCACTTTGAGAAATTTGCAGACAAGGGATTTCT
This sequence comes from Muscicapa striata striata, assembly GCA_030060385.1. Classification (NCBI taxonomy): domain Eukaryota; kingdom Metazoa; phylum Chordata; class Aves; order Passeriformes; family Muscicapidae; genus Muscicapa; species Muscicapa striata. The sequence continues at coordinate 3,844,160 of JAREIS010000037.1, forward strand.
TTGCCTTTCCCTCTTCCCCTCACCCCATGTCTGTTCAGCCTTCATTTCTCTTCCACAATGACCTCTCTACACCCTTGCTGAAAGAATCATTTGCTATGCAGACCTTTCACAGCCTCTTCATGCATAATTCCCTCCTTGCAATTGGGTCTTCAGGCCCCATCACCTTTCCATGGCAGGGTCCTGATCTGATTTTCTCTCCCTTTTACTTTACTAGGCTCTTTCTGTGCCCACTCAGCTCTTTTTTCCTTATCATTCCTTGCCTATTCTGGATGAGTTGATACAATTTTGGGATTAAGTCTTTCACTTTTCCTTTCAAGACGCATAACAAGAGATGCTGTCCAAATTTAGCATGGTGACTGCCAGCAGGGATATGGGTGTGTGCACTCAAGTGATACCTTCATCTACCTGAGGATATCCTCATGTGGCACTTCAGAGAGCATCTCAAACTGTGCCTGTGGTAGAGCAAGTAAAGTGGGATGGTTTTCCTTGAGAGAGCTCAAAAAAACCATGTTGAGTTAGGAAGTTTGGGACCAAACAAAATGTAACCTGAAGTAAATCCCACAGGAGATGTGTAATGGGGATGTGAAAATCTTCAGGGTTTGTTGCTTCAGTTCCTGAGGATCTGGCCCTGAGATCACACCCATGGCAGGTTAGTATAGGAAAATACCCTGGTCCTACTATCTGTTCCCTAACCCAGAGCATTCACTATGGCACAAATGGAACAGAGGCAAGGACAACAGAGAACCAAGCTCAACTCCAGCAGCAGAAGCAAAAAGCTTGCATAGAGAGAGCCAAGAATAGGGTTGCTGAAACTCAAAAGGTCTGAGTTAAACTATGTGGGATTCCCTTCTGTTAATTTTCATAGCATTGTCTGAAAAGTCACCCATGTAGCAAAGAAAAATGTCAGATGTGTCTCCCCATCCCACATCATGTCACAGGCCTGATATGCCCTGTGTCAGGAGCAGCACTTTTTTCCTCCTGGCCTCTTTGCAGAAAAATTTGACTTTTTCCAGCAAAATAAGCTTTGTTACTGGGGGTAGTTTCACAGGAATGAGAGCCAGAAGCTACCAGAGTGATATAGGGCAGGGCCAATGCAGAGGGCTTAGCTGCACAAAGCAGGGCAATGAGCTAAGGCACTGACAGTCCCTGCAGAAACCTTATGGGTCCCCATATGGGACCAAGAGAACACAAAACCACAGAGCACTCTGTACTTACTTTTGCCAAATATCCTTCTAACTCCTTCTGTGAATGACACACAAAAACCCCCAAGACAGTATCTTGGGTTCAAAGCAATTTTGCATATTTTATCCCCCTCAAGGCCAAGAATATAGGCTCAGGAGATCTTTTCCTGCTCCACTTTTCCATTGGTTTAAATCTAGCAAGCTGTCTTGAAAAGACGGTCATTTATTTAGGAACTTGACTTCAAGCCAGAGAGTGTGAGATGCACCCTAGTCTTTTCTCCACCTCTGAGAACAGAATAGTCTATGAATAGATAATCTCACAGCCCACACTGTTGGTGGCACTCTCATCACACCCCACTTCCAGCAGGCTGTATCTCAGCTGGAGATATCTGGAAAAGAGATAGGTGGAAGTGGAAAGCAGAGCACACAAGAAATTCTCATGCTGTGTTTATATCCTCCCAGCTCTGCCTCTCTATAAATGGCAGTATGAGATACTTAAATCTTTGTGCAGCAAACAAATCACCTTAATTGAACACGGTTTTCATTTCAAAACAAGCTGTAGAGCTTAAGGCTGAAGTCCCCTAGAGAAAATGGCCCTCTGATTTATATCAGTGCTGTAAGAAGTAGAAGCTATTTGCAAGGCTGCACATGGATAATGCATGGTGAGAGCAACACAGTTGGAAGTCATTGAAAGAAAGTAAATGAAGTCCCCTTAACAATGGTACATATAGAGGATAGAGTTTTAATTTGTTACAGCACTGGTAATACTGCAGAACCACCTCAAATCAGTAAGTACTTCAAATCCTGGGACAGCTTTGATGCCACCAATTCCATAAAAAGCCCTGCCTCTCCCAAAAGGTGTTAAAACCTATGAATATGCAAGGCAACATGGTAGCACATGGAATGGTGTTTAAACTCTGTACCAGGCAGTGTGGAGCTCACTGAGCTGTATCTCAGACACAAAGTCTAATCTGGTTCTAAGTACACCAGTGGATATTGACTTATGGGAACCAACTTAAAAACCCAGTCAAACAGCAGCACAGCCAGGGAGAATTTCCTGTAGCACCACAAAACCACTCCTGATTCAAACATAATTTCAGCATTATCATGTTGGACTACATTTTTCAATACACAATAATTTTACCCTGAAAAAGACTCAAGTGTCAGATATTTTGGCTATAAGTATGAACACTAAAGCAAAATTAATTGTGTGGCCTAGATAGAACTGTGAACTGTAATAAACTACAAAGGCTTTCATCTTTGGATGCTGAAATTCAGATAGGGAAGATTAAAAAAGCAAACCAAGCCCTGCAGACCTAGTTGGGTTGTACAAACAGGTAAATTCAACACAGCTGTCCCTAATCTCTTCACTGTGATTCAACTTGGAAACACTCATTTTTTCAAAACAACAACAACAAGCTCCACATGATAACATCCAAAACTGATTTCAGACCACTTACACAGCAGAGCTGCTTCACTTCAGTGACATCTTTTTCTAACCTAATAAAACTAATACAAATCCATACTTATTGAGTACAAATATGTGACCATTTACTCTTTCCAGGGCAGTTATACAGGAAAGTCTGATGTAACTCCTTTTTGTTTGTTCCTTGACTAACTGGAAGAGCTAATTTCTTGTGTTCCTTTGAAAAAGAACTCCAAAACACCAGACCCCAAAAGTTCACTATAAAGCCCAGCTTTTATTAGGTAGAATAAGAACTCTGAATCATCATTGTTTTGTTCACATTTTACAGATATATAGCTTACATTAAATTAGTGGTGCTGTGTCACTCTTCAGCTAAGGTGACTGAAATGCCAACTACCATCTAGGAAATCTAATAAAAATGTATTACCAGGTCTCCCAGTAATCCACAGGGAGGATTCTGCCTGTCCTGTCACTTGCAGAGCAATGTGAACACAAGTGTATTCACATTATGCTAGCAATCCATCTGATTATCTGCAACTTCCTCCTCAAGTCATTTAGAAGGAGTTATCATGAAAAAAATGTTGGGTTTTTTGGTTTCATTTATTCTGTGTGTCTGTGTGTTGTGGGTTTTTGGTCCACAAAGCTGAGGGGTACTTTTGGGAAATACAGTCACAATTAAGTTATTTTAAATCAAAACACTTTTGTATAGTTATGCTAGTGCCTATAGTAAAAGATTCAAAGCTATCTTTCCTTTAAGGAAAGGATTAGGTTTGAATAAAATTACATTTGTACTCTTTATATGTTTTTATACATTTTGCCCAGCCACCCTACATGAGTACTGAGCCAGTCATAACACTTACACACATCTATCTTATGTGGGGTTTCCAAATTGCAAATCTTCTTGCTTATCAAGAGGTGCCAGGAGTGAGCACAAACCACCAAACTTGCCAATTGCTCCATCTATGCTGGAAACCATTTAGCAGGGCTGTTGACATGGTAGGCTAAACATTCCCTGTCTCTGAGTAGCAGGGAAGGTATTTCTTGCTGAGCTATAGGTTTGTTATGGATCAGAGAAGGCGACCACAGAAATCAAACTTTTTTTTTTTTCAGGCAAACAAGTGAGGTCACTTAAGTAGTCTTATGAACCAATATAATTTGATATTACAACATTACAAGACTAGATACAGGTCTGATGATTACAGAGAAGGAGAGCAGTGAAAGAAACATCAATGCACAGATATTGCTTTTGCACAAAAATGTGTGCTTTGGAAAAGCACAAAACACTTTTGCTCTCCTTTGCTCCCAACAGGACCGTGGCTGACAAGTAAATTGTGGACAATGAGATTATTCTCACCAGCATCAAGAGCAGTTACAGACATTTAAAGAGCTGATCACTGCTTTTGCCAGAACTGGGAATTCCATGCAGTCATTCCAGTGAAAGAACAGAGCCCATTCTACTTTTCAGCATGGAATGAATATATGAGCAGGGTAAGTGGGATGAAACAGTGTTCATATTCCATCCCAGATTACCAGACATAGCAAATTGGGGCATTTTCCTTCCAATTTGCATTAGCTGAAGATGTATTGGAGAAGGTCTGGGTTTTTTTTAACTCTTAGAGTCAACACACAGAAAGGAATGTCATGCACCTCCCACACTGCCTTTTTATGCAGTTCTCTATTGAAATCTGCTTAGAGAAATAGAAGGTCACAGTTTGTGCAGTCAGCTCAGGACAGATGAGTGGAGTGTGGGGAAGAGGAGATCACAGCGAGAACAATCTCAAGGAATCCCAAAACAATTCTATTTTTTTTTCTCTTTCTGCAGGTATTGTTTCACTGTCTAATTGTGGCCCAGTGAGACAGCCCAGTCAATTCCATACCCCACTGATCATTTGCAGATTATATATTTTAACAGGAGGCAGTCCCTGCATCTGGAACTACTCAAGCAGTCTGAACATTTACTTGAACCTATCATTTAGCAGTCAGAGTTAAATCCAAATTTGTATGTTGTCCTCCTTGGGGAGACTTGCAGGAGTGCAGGCAGAGTAGGTATCAAAGGGAACAGGAAAAATCACAGTCTCCAGAAGCATTAGTTACAGTCTGTTGGCAAGCAGAAGAGAATGGCAAATGTTGCAAGTCCTCCTCAGTGAAAAGCTTCCAGTTTGCACTGGAAATAGCAAGCATTAAAATACCTGTGCCAAAAAAGGTAAAGGGAAACAATAGCTATTTTTGATCCTGTGCCATTTGGATGAAGAGTGAATGAAGACTGAGCTCAGATTGTCCCAAGCCCTTTAAGTCCTCAAACACTCTGGAATATCTGGACCTCAAAGACAGCACAGAGGCCACAGAGGAAGTTGGGTCAAACCTGGAGAGTAAGACTGCTTTCCCAGATTCTTCCCTCAGTGCTGGAGCCACTGGGTGCAGTTTGCAGGGGTTGCTTGAAACAATCAACACAGAAACACCCCTGGTCATTAGCAGTGCAGAGCTGCTCTGCATCTGAGGCTCAGCCACAAGTATCAGCACGTTTGGGATCTCTCCCCATGGGTCCATTAGCTGTTCTTGCAGTAAGAGGTTGTGTTGTGTTCATGTGACCAGAAATGTGCACTCTATCTCCATCTGTTGAAGCTGGGTGGGGCAGTGATCCTTATCTCTGTGGCACACATTATCTGCTAATGGGCCATCTTTAAACCAGTGGGGCAATCATCTTTATCTTTTCCACAACCCATCCTCCCTCCAGGAAGATACCATCTGTTAATGGGTCATTGAGTCCCACTGATATCATGACTGATAAAATTACATCATCTCATTGGGAGATGCTCCAGCCAGGGGGAGGAACCAAGCCTTTCCTACCTGGATAAAAACTGAGATTTGGAACACCAAGATACTTTCTTTCCACTGGATTCCAGAGGAAAGCTGGACCTTTCTACATCATCCCTGGACTTTTGGAGGAAAACTGCACCTTCTACAGGAGCACTGCTTCAGTTGAACCACATCTGCCATTGCAGGGGACTGTAGCCACCATTTAATGGGACTGCTACCAACACCCTGACTGACTGACAGGGTGTCAGGTTGTATTCTGACTCTGTCAGTGTTTTGGGATTGTTCTTTGTAATACTGCATTTCTACTTTAATTTTCCTAGTAAAGAGCTGTTATTCCTAATTCCCATATCTTTGCCTGAGAGCCCCTTAATTTCAAATTTATAATAATTTGGAGGAGAGGGTTTACATTCTCCATTTAAAAGAGAAGCTTCTGCCTTTGTTGGCAGATACCTGTCCTCCAAAGCAGGACAGAGGTGCACCAAATTCCCACATCAGGGTGGTGGCATGGTAGCCTTAATGCCCTGCCTCTTCTACACCAAGTGTAGGAGGATACAGCCCATTCCCCATATCTCAGACTGGGAGATGGAGCAGATGCTGGGAAGTGAAACCCATGGGGCTCAGCTGATGTGATGGGGACACTTGAATATGAGAAGGTCATATGGTGACAAACAGGAAGGAGGAATCTGGAAGCATATTTTGTGCCCATGTTTCAGGCACAAAAAGAGAACTTTTTCCCTATGACATTGTTCAGTAGCTGTTTCCATCCACCTTTTTTTTGCTCTCTTCTGTAGGCTGACAGCTCACTAAACAGCACACATCTTACTGAAGTTAAGCACCATCTCCACTCCCATTTAATGGTCCATGTGCTAGGTGCAGCTGGTTTACAGGTCACTTAGCATCAGAGAATCCTCCAAATACTATTGCTTCATCAACAGAAAACTGCTTTGAATAACACTAGTGGTGATGGACAGCTGTTCCATTAAAAAATTGTACATTAAAGCTAATTATCACTTACACATTGCATAGTTTTCTGGGAAAAAAAATGCAAAAAGTTGCCATTTGAATGACACATTTATGGTCATTTCCTGTGTGCCAGTTGAGCAATAAAGACTTCAAATCACTCACATCAATTTCTGTTCTAAGCTGCCTTTAAAAAACAGACTTTGAAGTAGGCAGGCAATGTAAAGAGACAGAATCAAAGTCAGTGTATTATGGTATTGCAGCCAGGTAACAGTAACTGGTTATTGAATATGTAATAGCTGCACTTTCAAAGACTACATATCCAGAAATGTGATCTCCCAAACAGAATTTCTCATACACTGAGAGGGATTTCTTTTGGCAAGATATAGCTGACTACAGGCTGAACTTCTAAAACCATTATCCATAAGCACAGTTCAGTTAATAGGTTGGGAAGTGGAAGGGAGGGAAATTAAACCCTGATTAGCTGGAATGACACAGCCTCTCCAATGGTTATGCCTTCTGAGATTTTCTCTGGGTTTCCTTAAAGACCTACCTGAGTTTGCCTGCGGCTATGCTAATTAGCAAAGACGACAAATTTGGAAATGCAAATTCATTTTACTTCATACTCAGATCTCTTACATGCTAGGTTAGGTACAGCCTGTATGTGCCCAAGAATACCCAAATGCATACGTTCCTAGGGGCTGGAGTCAGCTGTAGATTAAAGTAAAATCTTCTTTAATTGATCCCTTAGAGCAGCAATGACTGGAGCGAGCATGGGATTTAACCCCAAGCACAAGAGAGTTTCCAGAATGTCTATATGGCTCAGTTAGCAGTGTAGGTAGGCAGAGCTGAGAATCCAGCCCTTAAAAGTCTGGAGAATTCAGTGTCAAAGTTGCAAGTACCAAGATGTGTTTTCTAAAGAGATAACAGTAACAAGAAAAGCAATTTTTAATACCCATTAGAAAACTAATATAGGAAGGTATCAAAATTCCTTCCCTAATTCCTCCCAGGAACAGTGTGAGATGACATTATCCAGCCTGCTGAAAAGAGCTTTCCCCAGTGACCAGGGCTCATTTTGACTCAGAGAAGCCTGGGTGGATTTTATTCAAGTTGCTGTTTCAGAAGCAATCTGCCAAACACTACAACCTGAGCTTCAGGACTCATTCAAATACAATATTGGGACAAAGCAGAAACCAGACCAAATCTACAACTTACTGGATGTTTTTACTCTCAAAGTTAACTTTAACCCCAAGTTATTCAGCAAGATAGTATTTGATTGTAGAAAGCGATGGTATCAACCTAACATTATACAATTCAGTTAGCAATATTCTAAGAAACAACTCAATGACAAAAGAAATCCTTCAGGACTGTACTTGGATGTAGTAATGAAAAATATGTATCATGTTGTCCCCAGGCTGTTCAGAAACAACAAAAGTCAAGACTGTAAAACACAGCAGTGAAGTTAAGCTTTTAAATCTGTACTCAGTAGTGTAACTTCAAAAGTTTACTGCCAAAAATAAGGCACATCCAACCTGGCCTTGAACACATCCAGGAATGGGCATCTGGGCAAGCTGCTGCAGTGTCTTATCACCCACACAGTAAAGAATTTCTTCCTAATATCTAAATTAAATCTCTATTCTAACCCTTTGTCCTATCACTGCATACCCTTGTACAAAGTCCCTGTCCTGCTTTCTTGTAGGCCCCCTTTATGTACCAGAACATTGCTATAGGGTGTCCCTGGAGCCTCCTCACCTCCAGCCTCAACAGCCCCAAATCTCTCAGCCTGTCTTCATAGGAGAAGTGCTCCAGCACTCTGATCATCTTCATGCTCCTACTCTGGACTCATTCTAACAGGCTCACACCCTTCTCATGTTAGGGAATAGCAGAATTTTGCACATAAATTAATCCAGGCTCCTTTAGGACTTGCAGACAGTAAAAAATTTATCCCTGTTTGCTCAATGAATGAATAATAACAGTAGAGATGAGCTCTGACCATGACCCAACAATCAACAAGTACAGGCATTTCCTGGGGGAAATAAAACCTTAAAGTCCAGAATTAGGGCTTTTTGCAAGCACCACTTTCCAAGTAAATCTACATAAATCTACATAAATCTACATATGCTGAGAGAGTCATGGTTAAACACAGTGAACTTTTTATTTCCTAGTTAATTCGGGAACCATAGCCAAAAAAAAAAAAAAAAAAAAACCAAACAAAAACAAACCCTGAAAAACTCCATCCTCTTAACACTTGCAAAGCAGGTAAATCCTAGTGTTGATTTGGCATTGAGCTGTTTTGCACACCACAATCAGCAGTACTATTTCTCTTCCAGCAGTGCTCTGGAGACTGCCCCTGCTCCTGCTGCACTGCAGCAATTAGCAGCTGCTGATGCATTTAAAGCTAACAGCCCTCAGGCTCACAAGAGCAAGGCCTGACTGAGAGATACCTCAATGAGACAGTTCTCACTTTGGGATCTTGCTGCTCTCCTAAAGAAAATAGCCTTCAGACCTGACCTCAGAATAGATCTAAAAGTTAGCCTCTTATTTATTCTGGAGTTTGTCTAAAAAGGATGAGGGGGTAAGACCCAGTGCTGAAATGCATGACTCTGCAATTTCTAATACAAGTATCCTTGCTTGTGAGGCTCTTTCAAGATGATGATATTGCTGCCTCTACCATAAAATGGTATTATATTTGCTACTCAAGTTGCCAGCTGGCTTATCTTTTAACCTTTAAATGGTAATATGTGCTAAAGCATCTTTGCCAACCATTGTACATGACAGACTGTAGTTAAATCACTGACTGCAAGAAGTTCTCATCTCATTGATAGGAGTACGAGTCTTTAATGACTGAGACAACCTATGGCATTTACATAAGTGATATGTTGCCATATATGTTCCAAAAGTGGCATTTTGTACCTGTGTCAGCTTTTTAAACGGTTTATGCAAATGCCTACCTTCACCATAATAAAATCTAAACATGCATGTTGTTAAAATCCCTATAGAAATGACATTATCAGTGGAAAAAATATCACCCAAATCACAATGTAAAGCTTAATGAAATCTTCACCTGCACATCAACACAAGTGTAGCAGAGATGATCACTTCACTCACAAGTGTGGCAGAGATGATCACTTCATTCACAAGAGTAGGAGAGATGATCACTTCCTTCACCAGGGTAGCAGAGATGATCTCTTCATCCACAAGTGTGGCAGAGATGATCACTTCACTCACAAGTGGCCCTTGCCTCCAGGGCTGGAGCACAGGGCGTCCTTCCTTCTTTACTCCATGCAGCCATGGCACATCAGCATCCCAAGTTGCTCTCCTCAATATTCTCATCCAGGCTGCCATTTCCCAGCCTCCCACCATTCCATACGACTCTTCCTTCCTCCCTCAAACACCACGCAGAAGCAACAACTGAGGTAAAAGAATATTTCTTTACGATCTTCCCCACACAGCCCTTCCATTTTCTTTCTACCTTCCCAAGAACTTCTAACCATCATTTTGCAGCTACTCCAAATAAAATTTTTTTCACCCTATTTGCCTAGGCAAAAGCTCCATAAGCAGGGCTTAAGTTTCTTAGTGATTCTTCTTCTTCTCCCTTTTCTTCTTCTTTTTTTTTTCTTTTAATAGTGAAAACTATAGCAATATTTGCTTTCAGCAGGCCCAAGGGAACAGTCTTGTGCCTTAGATGAAGTTAAAATTACACTGCTGGGAAAAATTATACCTTAGTAATACAGATCCTACTAAATTGCCTTTAGCATAGTTATCAAAGTTATTTGGGAGAAACTTCAGTGTTGGCTTGTGATGATAAAAAGAGCTACAAGAAAAAGAAGATCCAAAACCCCTGTATGCAAGATCCACATGTCTCTTGATAAAGACATTTAGAGAAATCGATTCTAATTTCTATCTGAAGCCCATACTTTAGCAAAGGAGCACAGATTCAATTTTATTCTTTGTATTACAGTATCATATATACTGTCCCTGATGCACTTGTTTATTTTGGTTTGAAGAGAGGATAAAGGATAGAATACATTCTGATAGCCCAAGAGACAAATGTTTCCCAGGGATATACACATGCACAGATCCTACTGAAATTTTCTGAACAGCTGTTCATTTATTGAAATCGCCAATAGGCATCAAATACCAGCATAGTTTGGCATCCATAAGCCTTGGTATGCAGACAACTGCACTGAGAACACACATGGACATGCATTCTCAATTCTTCATCTTTCATTACACAGCACCGTACAAAAATAATATTCTGCATGTTTGTAAATGCTGAATTAGGAAAAACAATCTCTAGTGACACATATGTAAATAAAAGCAAAAATCTTACTCCTCTATGTTTAGATACACTCAAGTTCTTACCTGTATTTTATTAGAATTTGGTCTTCAAGTTCCCCAAAGGGGAAAAAGAAAAAAAGACGACTGGTTCAGTTTCTTCTTTAGATTTGGTGTAGCTGTCTGTTGCAGACAGAACCTAAGTAAGGGGACAGGGTAGGACTTTGATCCTTCAAAGTCCCTTGAATTCTATTCTATTGCAAGACTTTCATGTTAGGATGGAATAAACTCCAGAGTAACAATTGACACAAGTGGAGGAGCACACTACAGTCAAAGGATGAGTGTCAAGAAAAGCTACAAGTGGGGATACTGCAAAAACCATTGGGAATGACAGTGGTAGTCCTCTAGAACCCCTTCTACCCAGCAGAGATAAACTGGTACTTCCAGAGCTGGAGTGAGATAATTTATTTCAGATAAATGTGCCTAAATATTTAGCACCCCAGCATGAGGTTCTTGTGCTTGCCCACTCGGTGGCTTGTGCAGTGGCTCCATTTGAGCATCTTATTTTCCCTTTGTAGGAACTTTATGCCACAGGAACAACCCAAGAAGTTCTGCCTTGGATTCATATAAAGGAGCAGCTTCACATTCACCTGTATGCAACACACAATGCTGGGGAGAGGCTTTAATTCTAGAGCTTTTCAAAGGCTTTGTAGAAAGAGGCTGCCTCAGGCAATTTTCTTGGTGGAATAGAGATGAGGCATACAGGGACTCAGCAGGACAGTAGTATGGCCACAAATTTGTTCAGGCATGAGACTATGCAATTACTCTAGTCTTGAGCTCAAAACAAGTCACTGACCGCTCATACCAATACCCAGGGAGTTTAAGGACACAGAACCAGATGGTATTGCCATGATTGCCAGAAATATCTGGTTACCAAGTAAACACTTCAAAACAAACAGACAGGTTATTTCCACACTCTTGGAAAGATCTGTGCTTACCTTCAGTGTCTTCCACCTGATTCCCCACAAATTACACTGTACCACAAGGCCTTTCATTCTAATTAAGTTTGCAACTAACTACAACTGATTTAGCAGTCTAGAAAATATGTGCCTTCAGCTACCTACAGCCAGTGAATAGTCCTTGGAGCTTCAGCAGCAAATGTCACGAGTCATTTTGCACACTGCCCCCCCACAAGTCAGCAAGTGTGTCACCCATTATTACCTCCTGCTTTCCCTCACACCATGAAGAATCAAGTTGCAGATAAGTTGACCTTTAGGGCAAAAAAATTAGATTAAAAAAACTCCACAAAGTAAAACCAATCTTTCTTTGTCATTCTGTTCTTCTGAAATTGCCAGCCTTTTTAAAACCTATGAGATCATTATCTCCAAAAGGACTCTCTCAACTAGGTATAAGCTAGAATAATATTAGACATGGTATTTCAATGCCTAACCTCTTTGAGATAATCTGCCCTTTGATAACATCATTCATTCATTCAATGCAGTCTTTTCTACTCTTTGTATCTATCCTTAATTTGGCTTCCTAGGTAGGCTTAGAGAGACCATGATGTGTTATCAGACCTGTCACAGGCAATTCATGATCTGCCACATCCATATTTTCTTGAATGCAACAATCATCTTAATATTCTTGTTGAACACTCCGAAATCTTAACTTAAACTCTGTACAGTTATTATATATTATATATATATATAAATGTATTATATATATTAATTATTTTATATTAATTATTATGTTATGTTATATTTATTATATAATATATTTAAAATGTTTACACACTTCAGGACCGATAAATCCTTTTAGCATAGTTTCTTCTGTTAATTTTCTGTGTGTACTTATCTAAGGAGATGTTTCTACAAATATACATCCATATGCACACAGATAAGCAAAATTTCCTATTTTCCAGGTTATTTCCAGGTGTTACAAAATAAAACTTACCTCATGCATCTGAGTTTCATAGGGCAATCTACACCAAAATTGCCCCTGGCATTGCCCATGCCATGCCATCTTTGTCCATGAGAGCTGCTGATTCCTGGTGGGTCTCTCATCCAGTCCACAATCCATGCACTTGTGCTGTCTTTGCATAGAAATCAGAGTGAATTAAAAGAAGTTAATCAGATGACTTATAGTGGACAGACATGCAGGGGGGTATGAAGTTTTAAAAAATCTGACACACAAAAACGGAGCTCCTATCATAAAGGAGAATATCCCAGGTTTTATCCACATTAAGGCATCAGGTATGGCCACAGCCTTGACATCTTGCCAATTGTACCCCATAGAAACCTCAGATTCTAGAGAAACAAAACACTAAGCAAAACTTAAAATTGCAATAAACTTTCCTAAAAGCCAGCCAGGAAAAGTTCCTCCAAAATTTGCAGTGTACACTCCTCTGCCTTCTGAAAAAACATTTGAATTAAGACTAATGTTAAATGTGCTCCAGATTGCTGAGGGATAAAATAGCTTATTGGGGGTTTTTTTTGGTATTTGGGAGGAATTTTGTACAAGAAGAAGACTAAACCAATTTATCCACTTTTTGTTAAAATACCCCAACACTTTGAGGGGAACACCATTTATCAACTTTCTATTCTTCCTCAATAGATATTATAGAAGAATTTACATGTGAAGTTCATTACATAAATTTTCCAAGTTGTGTGTTAATGAAAAATTGCAGGAAAACATGAGTAATTTAGAACTATGGAGTTACAACTGTCTAAACTTTCATGGTGCATACTGTGATATTCAGGTACAAGATTATTCAATAATTCCTTTCTAATATTATTTTCTGCAAGGAAAACCAACAGTTACATAAGGGACTTGCTTCATGCTGCAGAATTCAAAAGTGTTTGTCTGGAGTGCAGTTTTGGGTAGCCTCATCCTCTCAACAGCTCAGAAGCTGTACATTTTTTATCAATACTTTAGCTGAACCTGGAAAAAGTGATTACAAGAAGGTGTCTGTTATTAAAAACTAGCAATCAGCAATCACCATTAATGTTGATCTGTTTGCCCAAAGAACTTTCCTCCTTCAAAAGACTACCAAGAGCACAATACAGGTGAAGTTAAATACCAAAAGTGTATACTCTGTAAGAAAGGACTGAAACAACCAGATGAGTAGGGACAGAGCATTCACCATTCCTCAGTTTTCAACATAGTGTGAAGGATTTCCTCCCAGACAGGAAAATTCACCAATCTGGACTCAGTGAACTTTAAGCACTTTAAGGCTTTTTTTTTTTTTTTTTTTTTCCTGGGAGAGAATTGGATTACTCTGTGAAAAGATTTAGGTGTCACATACATCTGTCTCTCTTTGCCGATATCTAATAAATAGAGGCACAAACTCCAGGCTTGGCATTTCTTCCAAGCTGCTCTGCTTTTAGCTGTAACAATTTGTGACATGTACAGAAAGATCCAGTTTCCTTCTCAACTTCCAGATCTTATGCTAATGAATGAATGTCATCCTATTTACTTGCTTCCAAGAAGGACAAATTAGTGGCCAAATTCCAGATTCAGATTCCTAAACCTGTCTTCACATGGACAAACCCATCAGCCAGGGATCAGCACACTTGTGTCTCCTTAAAGCATACCTAGGACAGCTGGGAGGAAAGTCCTCTAATCATCCTCAGCCTCATGCACATGAGGGAATTGTGAAGCACAGGAAAGCCTCAGAAGTAAAACTGTCTTAATCTGTAATCCTCATCTCTTTTATCCTTTTGTTTCTCTCCTTTACAATTTCCCTCCTATTCATTAGATTCATAGCAAAAATTACATTCCTTCCTTTAATGCCATATATATTTGATTCCTTGAAAATTTCCAGCCTAAATACAGGCTTTCCAAAATATGAATTAATTTCTTTGACTGTCAAAGAAACCTCAGTCTCTTAGCTGACCATTATCCTGTTTCTAACATTAGCTTCTCATGTCTAAATCCTTAGTGTGTTTTCAAAAAAAAATTTCCCTCTTCCACTGTGCAGAAGTGTGTTACAGGGTATGTCTTCTGTCTGTTTTGTCGATTTAAACCTAACTGCTAATCCAGTCTGGATTACAAAAATTAGCTAGCTCTTATTCATTCTCTTTAGCTAAGCACAGTCTTTGAAGCCTTCTTGATGCATTTTTGGTGTCTTGGATTTCTGAAGTGACTAGAAGGAAATAAAACAGCCAGATACATTAATTGCATTGTTTTACCTCTATTCTTGGGACTGTTGGGAAAGCAGGTATTTCAAAGTAATATGTTTTCTCCCATGGGTTTTATGATAGTCTTCAGTACTAGCACCAGACCCTTGGCACACCTGAGCCAGGTTGGCTGAGGATGTGTAAAGCAGAGAATGGAGATTAGAAACACAGACGTTTGCATCTCTTTATACAAAGCAATTCCCACTGACTGGTGGTATAAAATCAGTTCTAATTAATAACGAATATGTGTATAGTGCAATGATTGATGTTTGACCACAGTGCAGCCTTTTCAGGGTATCTAAAACATCCTCCTCAATTCTTCCTGTTGTTACTCCACAGCTCAGGAGTTTTCCCAAGGAGTTCTCCCATTTTTCTGAGACAGCCAGCCCACCTTCACTGAGGACAAATCCTGCCTGACCAATCTGGTGGCTGTTGACACAACAGAAGCGTGGGATGCCATCCAGAGGGACCCGGACAAACTTGAGCCGTGAGCCCATGAGAACAGAAAAAAGTTCAAAAGTACAAGATGCTGTATCCACTCACAAAAATAAGAGATTAAATAGTTCCCAAGTATCTTAGTCTTTCTTTCATGCTACAGAAACTTACAACTAGAGCCATAGATACTCTGTATTTTCTTATACAGAGAAGATTCTAGGGTAGGAAAGAAAATAAATAGGAGAAAATAGCGTGTGCATGAAGGTGGCAGAGAAGTGACAACTTGAACTAAATAGAGATGTAAAATATCACTGTTCAGAAGAAATAAATTGATAAAATAGATGTGCATGACCAATAGGCATAACACTCCTCAGTACTTACTGTCTGCGATTTGTCAGAGATCTCTATCATGAGCTTTCATGTATAAATAATTCAGAGCAGATTAAAGTGAGATTCAGCAGTGGAATTAAATACTCACTGACAAGATGACCTCATAACAGCATAAGCTTCTTTGCCTGCCTGTTAGTAATGCAGATTTCTACTTTAGTAGGGCAAAAGGCAATCCTGAGGAAGTTCAAATCTGAGTGAGAGACCTCTCACAGATGGATCCTGTGGGGTCAAAGAACAAGGTTAGCACCATATTAAAACCAACAAGCAAAAATATCTCATGCTGAACCCCACCAATATATTTCAAGGCAAGAAAGAATTTATGAAGAGGGCATAATTGATATCCCACAGGCCCCATGGAGTTTGGTGGGGAGGAGCTTCTCCACAGCTTGGTGGATGCTGTGAAGTTTCACATTCTAACTTGTGGTGCTGCAGCTCTGCTCGTCCTCTACACAGGCAGAGGCAGATCTCCATATTTAAAACCCATTAAAAAGGAATGGAGCCTAACTTGTAACAGAAAGCACCTTGGCTTTCAAAACTCCCTAATTCATACCTTGAGGAAAAGTTGTTGGTACAAAATTATATACTGCAGTATTTATTCCAAAAATATGTTTTAGAATAATCAATTACCTTACATTGAAAGGCCTGAATACTGGGACCAGTTTTGTTTTATATTTTTATCGATAATCCAGGTGAGGGGATTGAATGCTCTTTTAGTGATTTTGCAGATGACACCAAGCTGGGTTGGTATGTTGGTCTGCTGGAGGGCAGGAAGGTTCTGCAGAGGGAATTGGACAGGCCAGATTGATGGGCCAAGATCAGCTGTAGGAGGTATGACCAGCCCCAGTAAGGTTGTAAAGCAGTAATTGGGTTAGTAGTTGTTTTCACATCCAACAGATTAGTTTCCATATCTTCTAATCTCTGTCAAAATTCACAGAGAGTCTCTGCCCCACCATTTACCATGGCCACACAACAGCCAATTTGAAATTCAGTGTGACTGTGGGAACATAAACCTCGGTGGAAGATTAGAGAGATTAATACCTTGGCTTTTGGCAAGCCAGTTACAATGTGCACTCATGAAGCACAATTAGCAGGCCCAGATGGTAATATAGGATGTTAAAGGGAAGCAGACTGCAGATGGAGCACGTGGAAATGGATAATTCAGCTCCCGTGCCTCCCTGTCTTTGAAGCTGCAACTACTGTAGCCTTAAGTATCTTTAATGGGAAGTTTTGCATCTGGTAAAGATTTATGCACAAGGCAGTTTTCCTAGAACTACTTAAATGGGTCTGTATTTCTTCCACAGAATGCTTACTGGAGACTTCAGTCATGCCTTTCAATCTGAGCTGGATGCTTGGAAGCTGGGATATTTGATGGAAAAAACCCAGAATTACTGTTTTTCATGAGTATGAATGAAACTACAGTGAAATAAACCAGATGAAAATTGGCAGAAAAGTAACGTCTGCAGATGATCCTGTTGTCCCTAATAGTAGGATTTGTCAAGTGTGTGCAGTTAACCAATCACACACAGAACTGATGCAACTCTTCAGTTGCTCTTCTATTAAAAGTAAGGGGAAAGAAAAAGGAACAGGCACCAGCTTTGGGAAAAAAAGTAGCAACATAATCTGTTTTTACAGGGCAGCCTCCCATGCAGCAGAAGGTGCAGAGGGGCTACTAACAATTCAGTTTGTTGTCTAAATGTTTATCTGAAAGCTGCAAAATGTGCACATCTTCACCACTGTTTTGGATGTTGTAAAACTGACAATTTGATCCTGCAAATCACCTGTTGGCCAGGTCTTGGCTGCTTGGGAGTACCTGCACAGAGGAGGAAATGCTTCATAGAAGTGCAGCAAAACTCACCTCTTCATCCCCACTGCCCTGCCACATCCCACTGCTGGCTCAGCCCATAAACCAGCTGCAATAGGAATCTGGTTAGCAGGACGAAGGTGAATGTCCCTAAACTTAAAAGTCATTAGAATGTCTGATTTCAGGCAGAGTAAGAGCTAGTCCTACCCTGACTATTACTGAGAAACAATATTTATCCATCAAAAAAATAAGGTTTCTCCCCAATATCTTCACTTGTCCACTTGTGCCTCAAATTAAAAATTAAGACATTTAACAAAGGATAGATACGATCACACTCAATGGTAACTGTTTTTTATTTGTCTTGACATGCTAACATCTAGAGATCTTAGGGTTTGTTTTATGCCCGTTTATATGAGATTATATTCTACACCATGCACTGTCCCTTTCAAACTTAAGACATTTATTCAATGTAAGGCCAAAATATTTTTCTGAAAAATGCACAAATAAATTCATAGTTGTATCCCTTTATGAATGAAAGCCTCATTTAAAACACAAACATGCGGGTCTGGCAAAGTGTCTGCACCTTAATCCCATTTTCCTCTGTTCCAGGAGCTCAGCTTTTTGTTATGCTGAATTCTCTCCAGTCATGAAAACCATATCAGAGCCTCCCCTGTCACTTCACTTCCTTCCAGTCCAAACTGGGAACCACAGAGCATTTGAGATTTCTAACCACATTTGGGTACCAGCTCACCAGCCACTTAATCTTCATTCATAGCCACTTATAATAAAGTGAAAGAAGAGACTTCAGCCTAAACTGTAATTTAAGCCTACAAACATCATTTCAGTAATGAAATAAAACAAATAAGCAAGCACACACTAAAATAACTCCCAAAACCCCACTTTGAAACCATGGGGTAAATTGATACAAACCTCAAGATATCCCTGCTTTACAAATTGTCCAAAGAGTTCTTAGATATTTTTTTCTTCACCATCCTTTTTTTCCCTCCTCATCATAGAATTACTATGAAAAAGAAAATAAATATAAATATAAATATAAATATAAATATAAATATAAATATAAATATAAATAATATAAATAATATAAATATATTGATGATACTGTTGAGCTACAATGGCAGAAATTCTGTATTTTCCTTCTTCCTTTCAAGAAGCACAGAGAGACCATTTGACCCCTCTGGGAGTGGGGAGGGTTGCTCTGCTGAAACTGAGTGCACCTTCTTGGGAGGCAGAAGAGGTTGAAGCACATTCACAGAGCTTTGCACGTACACTGGGGTCCACAGCAACCCAAAGGAGCAGCCAGAATCCAAAAGGAAGGAAGCCCCATTGCAGCAGATGGGGCACAGGGCTTGCTGCCTGCAAATACTCCTGACTGCTACTGATGCTGTGGCAATCCCTTGGCAAAGGCTAAAGCAAGGCAAGAGGCACCAAGCAATTGCTTTAAAGCTTCCATCAACATGGAGCTCCAATAATGGGAAGAGAAGAAAAGAAGAGTTCAGTCTTCCCCCTGCAGAGAGGAAATATGTGAGCCTTAGGAGAGAAGTAGCTTCTATGCTTATAATTGCCAAAGAAAACTTGACCTTGCCAGATTTGCACACCAAGAGGACCCTGCCCATATCTTTGCTAGGACTGGATGCTGTTTTGCTCAGGTTTTCAGCAGATCATTAGAAGGAAGATGATTTCCAGAGCTAAATTTTTAAAATTATTATTGTTCAGCTTTTCCCAAAGTTCCTTCTGCTTCCCATTGCATTGGCAACCAAACATATACTGCCCAAGGTGCTCAGCACACGTCAAAATGGAGAAATATTAAAGCTGGGTTTTAACTCTGGCATTCAGGAAAAAGGACAAGGAGCAGCATGGTGGAGAAAGCTCTCTTCAAATCTCCATAAGGGCACATTTTCCAGGGGGAAAAATGTCCTCAACTGTGGATATGAGCAGTGCTCTACCATTTGCTCTTTCCCCCTGTTGTGCACTCAACCTTCAGAATTCAACTGCCAGTTGGTGCTTTTAATTTAAAGCATGTTCATAACTAAAGAAATCTCCCTCCAGGTTCATTAGAGTCACAGGGTATTTGGCAAGCCTTGCAGCAAGAATTAAATGACAAATATGCCTTTGCATCCGAACTCTCAAGCCACAAATAAATCAAACTAAACAGGCTTCTAGAATTCGAAAATCACCTCAAGTAAATACTGAGCTTTTAACAGTGATGAGAAAGTAAAAAGTGCTTTCTTTTCATGTACATGGCAGCTGCAGGTTACTTAGCTTGCTTTTAAATGGTACTTTCATTTCTTAACAGCTGTATCAGCTGCCATTACCTCCTGATGGTGAGGGACAGAAGGAAGCTAAAATAACCCTCTATACAGTTTGTGTAAATGGCTGCATTTTTGTACATCACCTTTACTGGCATTAAAATATATCTGGTCACTTGTCTGGTTTTAAGCTAATAATAATAATAATCCTCAATGCTTTAGAGGAAAATGCATTTAACAAACTGTTTATAGCTGAGAGAATATGACATCTTCAACTTTCAGTTGATCAATCACCATTTAAGACTTCTAGGTTTTTGTTCTCTCAGCTGGCAAAACTACTCTCAGTCACTTGTGCATTTTCTAGAGACTCTGCTGAATTTACTCAAAGCAGGGTCATTAAAAGTAAACAATCAAACCAACCAACCAACCCCCAAAACAGCACACCCCACACCCACTCAGATGCTTTCCTCGCACCACTTCACTGAGATCAATTTCCTGAGTCTAGTTTTTCATACAGGTGCACAAACAGCTGTGCTGGTGAAATCAAGAAAACACAGGATAAAGTGTTAAACAGTGAAGGGGCTGGGAAGGAGCAGAAGGAGATCTCCTGGCTTCAGTGCAGCACACAGGAATTCAGGAGTATGCAGGCAATTGTGTGTGTTTGTTCTAATTTCCTCCACCAACTTGCAGATCAGCAGGTTCTGGAGCTCAGTACTCCGGAAATGTTATGAAACAAAACTACTTCACCCAGCCTGAGGCAGTCCCTTGACAGAATGGGACTAATTCAAGGACTTCTAAGTTGTGCATTTAGTAACTCCCCTAGGGCCTGGCATAAACCCATTGTCAGACATTTCTGAGTCATTTCATCACCTGCTTATTTGATTTCGAAAAGGATTGCTATTGCCAACGAACAATTTTATCCTTTGCATTCCCCGGCTGTCCCTTTGTAATTGTGACCCTCCAACAGGTGCATTTCCAATATGATTTGTTTTAGATCTGATATATACAACACAAGGGTAACATTAGCTAGCCAAACTAGTAATTCAAAGTTTATGTAAAGTTTACTCTAGCTGAAAGATAGGACAGAATCCAATTCAGGATAAGTAAGCTTGTGTGGAAAGGCAATATTGTATTTGACTTAATACAGCAACAGCAAATTAACCTTTTACCATTTTCAGAGCAGTAAGTTTATCAAAGGTCAGTGATGGGCATTCCTGTCAAAGTTCTGGGAGTCTTAACTCAAATTCAGCATGACCCCAGTTTTACCCAGAATGGTGATTTTTGTTAAGGGTTATTCCCCTGCCTCTGCCTCAATCTTTAGTATTGATAAGGAAATAAATAGAGAGAAAAACAATCACTGTATCAGCGTAGCTCTTATGCCAAGCACGGTGTGCCTAATATAGGAGAAGAACTTTTCCAATAGTTTCCAACTTTACTAATCCCATTTAGGATGTAATTGACAGAAAGCACATCCATGCATTTTAAGATTTTATTCTGTATTGCCAGAAAAAACAGATGTCTCAAAGTGTGTGTTACATTTCAGGAGAGAACTAAAAATCTATTTTTTTCTCATTATTATAAATTTTCACACATATAATACTTCAATATTTTCATGTAGGATATATTTGATGAAGGTCTGCTCTACAAGTGTCTGTCTCATTGTGCAGTTAGTGGCTTCAGCAACTGGAGCTGGAAACAATAACCCTGCTTGCAGGGGTACCTAATCATATTCTGAACCATGTATACATTCATATGGGCACTATAATTTTTTTATGCATAGCCCCTTTGAAATCAAATTACTTATGTAAGTAAGTAGAAGTCTGCTGAAAACCTGGGGCTGCAAATTTTAAGGAAGTGGTCTCTTTCCTATGATATTTTCTGATAGCAAGAGGAAACCATGACAGACGTTAAACACACCATACTGAGAGAGTAGCAGTAAAGTGCCAAAAGGAGTTCATTTAAAAAATAAATTGCTTATTTGTAAGCAAACAAGGCAAAGTCACAGTTTAAGCAACTGTTTTGGAATGCAAACTAAGGCAAACTCATAAAGTTGTTGGCACCCTGTAAAATAGAGCTCCATAACACTGTTGGGCTGTGAGTATAAACCATGTAGGAACTTCAGCCCTGGAATGCATTAAACATGCATATTAGTATCTGCCTCAAGGTAAAACAGGAGTTTAGTACAAGGTTGGGTAGACAGCTGTATATATTTTTTGTGGAGAAAAAACACACAAGGTCAAAATATAACATAACTGGAGTTAGGATGGGAAGGGAATGGGATAGTCACAGAAGCAGAAGACAGTCTGAGAATGTGAAGAACATGGCAGATGAATGTAGATGACTTGACAGTTTATGAAACCCAAATTATATATTTGTAAACTCTAAACAAGTGTAAATCTGCATCTCTTGGAAAGATACCCCCAGGGCAGCAAGGCCAGTAGTAGTCCAGGTGCACAAAGGATTTGAAATGTGACAGCTGGTTTCTATTGTGATCTCCTGCATTCTTAGTCCTGGGACAGAAATAAGGAAACTGGTTAACTTTGCATTATTACCATCCTGCCATTTATTTGCTTAAGGGGAAGAAGGGAAAAGATAAATTCAAAGTTTCATATCAAACACTGGTTTCTAACTTGATCTTGAAATCTGCAAGATTGGCATTTAGTTCTCTTGAACAGTTTAATCTCCTTTCAGAAAAAAAAATAGGGAGGTCTAAAGGAGGACTCTGTTCTTTTAAGGTAGTATGAAGTATCTTGCCTGCCATGACAAAGGATACAATCAAGCTTAAACACAGGATTTAAGACCATAAATCTTTTATGCATGCAACAAACACTTGTGCTCCTGGTAGGAATAGCATCCCTTGCCTGGTTTTGTGTGCCACTTTGTGAAGGGTACTTCAGTTCAGAAACAAATTCTGCTTAGAGAACAATATGATGTAATGCCAAACTGTTTAATCTTGGACTCCAAAGACGACATTGTCTGAAGCCATGTCATACCTGAGAGCAGTGTTAGACACAAGTCTGAACAGTGCAATAATCCCCATCAAAACTGGCTCCTGAGAGGGGAATTTCAGCTTTTCCACCTGCAGAATTGTAAGGCAGGAGCAGAGACTGACAGGTTTCCTGGAACTTTAAGTCTTGGCTCCTAGCAGCCAAGATCTGTGGAGACCATATCTCACTTGTGCTGATAGTCCCATTTATCTCATCCCTTGATGCTATCCCCAGGCTTTCCCTCCCATCCCAAAATACAAATAAATGGAGACACCTCACATGATCATGCAGTCACATTGTTTGAAACAGACTTCAGGAAGTCATCCCGTCAGTCTCCTGAAAAAAACAGTTCCAATCAGAGCAGATTGATAAAAAATTGTCCAGATTTGACATCTTTAAGGATCCCCCCAGAGATTCTTTTCAGATGAAATGGAAAAGCTAACTTTGAAATAAAACCTTCCAAAATGCCACCATTCTGAAACTCCACATGGTGGCAACAGAAGGACTGTGATAACGTTTTCCAATGCCCAGAGCTTAACTACACATTTTCTTAAGCAGGTCATCAGTGTTTGTAATTAGACTCTTAATCTGTACTACTGAAATTAAAGCAGTTAAATTAAAGTTCCTTCAAAAGGAGAATTGAAACCAATGCAGAAAAACTTGAAACTTTCCAGTCTTCAAGCCAAGCCACTGGATCTTCAGGGGGAGCTGAGAGCAACTCCCCCCTCCTCTTCTGTAACTGCTCATCCAGATGCCTCTGAAGTAATGGAAAAATCTCCTGACTCTGTTCTTGTTCCTAACACATTTAAGAAAGTTTAATACAATTTGGTGAGTTGTTCTTCATATTTTTCTTTGCCCTTTCTGCTTCCATTCTGAAGTATTATTATATTAGACTCCCTGAGAGGTCTTCAACACAGGACAAGGTAAGAACAGGAGGATAAAACACTGGGCATTAAAACAAATATCAGCTGTTTCTGAAAAGATCCTGTTTTTTTTTTTTTTTTTTTTTTTTAACTTTCTAACCAACTTTTAAAAATTGCAAAAGCTCTGCTACTCAGACTTTAGGGGTATTTTCTTCAGGTCTACCCTCTTAAAGTGTCTGTTTTCTACACCAGACAGTACCAAAGCCAAGGAAACACTAACGTCTGGAGAGTGAGAGGACTGGCAAGATGAGATTTATCGTGCTGTCTTCTAATGAAGAAGTAGGAAAAGAAAAGGCTACAACTTTTTCTCATTTTCCATCTCTTTTGACTATCACAGACCAGGGGCATGGTGTGTTTCACTGACAGCTTATGGATTGCAATGACCTCAAAAATAACACTCCTCTGCACAACACCTGAACAAGCTCATTCCTCACAGATGGAAGACTTTCTTGTTTGAAGCCTTGTTGTCTCCACCAATGGATTCCCAAAAACCCCTGAATTCTATTGTCTAAAAAGTATCTTCATCCAGGACAGACAAATAGGAGCCCTACTGATGCCTTTGGAAACAGTAATTACCCTGAAACACCCTCTCCCATTACTCATCAGCTTTTTAACAAGGAAAGCTATTTCCATCTCTTGTTGACATTCAGATTCTTACCAAGGATGTCACAAGTATCAGACATCATTAAATGTCTTGCATTCCCCTAATGAAACAAAAATCTTTCAATGTGAATTACTCCCAGCTGTGCAACATCCCATCAGCATCTACTAGGTGCTGTCATATTTGTTGACAACAGCTCCAAGTTTTCTACTAAAACTCTTCCTCTGGAAGCTGCCAACCCCACGAACAAATAACTTGTATTGGATGTTTTGTTGCAAGAACATAGGTTAAGATATTTTGCTTTTTCTGATATTTGCTTTGGAGGGCTAGGTGCTGGTGGTATTCTTTAGTTATTCAGGTATTCTGCTAGTCCTTAACAGCACACAACTTTGAGAGTTATTCCAAGACCTCTGATTTTCCATGAAGCATGGGACAAATGTGTAGTGGTTCAGAGGAGACAATACAAAAAGAAAAGAATCAACCTCATGCTGACCAAACTCTCTTGCCACTCCTGACAGGACTCCTGGAGAGGAGAAGGTTCATATACAGAGATCACCAGTAACTGAATGGTAGTTTGTGGCTTTTGATTAGGAAGAGCATGCAGAGGAAGGAAATAAATTCAGGGTGGCACATATCTCCCTGCTCTAGCATGTGGGAAAAGCAGGTGTCAAGGAAAGACAGGTGGGGTGAGGAATGCTGTAAGTTTTGTATAATCAAAAATGTTCATGCAGAGTGTGATTTAGCTTCCCATAAACATCCTCAGTGGTGTTCTTATAGTTCTCTGCAGTTCAGCAGACCTTTCTTTCCATCCTGGACTGCACAATTACTGTCAAATAAAATACATCCTCAGGATACATGTAGGTATCCATACTCACAAAAGGGAGGATATAATGGTCTTCATTCAGCCTGCATTTATCTTAAAAAACAGTGATGTCATTGAGGCTAACACTATTTTTCTCTAGAACTGGAGCTAAGTCAGAATAATCACACAGCTGGTTAGCAAGGTTTAGTCACAGACAGCACTTTTAAAGTCACCATAACTCAATTATGTTCAGTTGAGAACTCATAGCCATACTTTCAGGAAAGAAGTTGTAAAGGAGATGAAAAAGAATATTTGTAAAGAATAAGCCAACCTTACCAGCCAGA
Organism: Muscicapa striata striata; assembly: GCA_030060385.1. Lineage (NCBI taxonomy): Eukaryota > Metazoa > Chordata > Aves > Passeriformes > Muscicapidae > Muscicapa > Muscicapa striata. Next base: position 3,869,550 of record JAREIS010000037.1, read on the forward strand.
GATCAAAGCTAAAAGTGAATCAGCATTCATTTCATCAGGCACCTGAAGCAGATTTCTCCCTGCTCTGCTTACAGCATGTCAGAATTCCTACAGCTTTCCATGAAACTTGGAGCCATTTTGTCTTTCACCAACTTGATTAATAATACAGAGAGGATTCAAAATTAACAGGATTTTATTTAGTGTGAATTTCAAAGATTATTAGGATATAGGAAAAATTTAATTCAACCTCTTAATAATGGTTACTTGGGGCATTATAAAAACCATCGAAACAAGGAAGTTTCAATAGTGTACAAGAAACAATGACAACTAAAAGATGTAATACAGCTTCAGGTGTAAATTTTCACAGCTGAAGTAGAAGACCAGCAGCATTCTCATATGAATGCTCCAGATATGGACACTCCCTTTTTTCCATGATGTGAACAATAAATTAATCTGTTAAAACAAAAAGGCTACTGGCTCCTATCAAAACCTGTCACTAAAACACACAGCTGGTGTTTGACAGGTTGGCTTCCAAAAGTTAATACAGTATATTGTGTTCAGAATTAAATCTGAGCATAATTCACTCATATGCTCCTAAACAGACACTTCAGTTTAGAAATTAGGGTCATTAATTGAGCCTGCTCTTCAGCAGTTTATTGCTTCTTAGACTGTGATCACTGAAATGATAATTCCTTTGAGAAGAAAGGTACTCCTGGCACAAAAGCCAGCTTCAGAGATTTATATATAATACACACACAGACCCCTTAGCTTTAATTGCCTTTCAAATGGCTTCTCATCACAGATGTGCAGTGGTTTAACAGGTAATATGAAGCCCATTGCAAAGCATGGGAAGATATTTTCTTGCCATCTCCAAATGGGATTAAGAACACCCTTTTTCTTTTTTTTTAAAAGATGAAGACTAGATGGTCACATGTAATTAGGTGAAAAGGCAGTCAATAAGCACTCTTCAACGAAGTGTAAGTGATGTAATATTGATCACCACTCCCTCAACTTCTGCAGAAATTAAGCACTACTGAGTATAATACGATAAGCAAAAAAATATTAAATCAATGAGCTTCTGTTCCACACACACACACACACACACACACACAATAAATTGATACAAGTACACAAATATACAATCACAAGTTTTGTGCAAGAGTTGCACTTTTAAGGTATCACTTTGTTCCTATGCATATGGAAACTGTAGTTCAGAGGTGTCATGTCTCCAGTCTTTGCTCCCTCTTCTCCCTTGGGAATAATTCCAAAAAGGAAGCCCAACTTTGGGGGAGATATATGCACCCTGAGACATGAGGCTGATCTCAGATCTCAGACTTCAGAGGAAGAAAGGTCACCTTAAACTTTGTTTTGTGGAATTACAGAAGCAGAAGCCAAAGCTGTCACAAATATGTCATTCTGGCAGAGGCATGGGAAATATCAAACAATGGTAGGAATACTGATTGTCTAAAGTGAAGGAAAAGGGAGGACAAAAGGAGGAGGAGGCAAAAAAAAAAAAAAAAAAAAGGAGGACAAAAGAGTAACATGGAATAAGAGAGAGATGACAAACTATGAAGCAGATGCATGTGCATTAACCTTGGCAGATGCAGGGCTGAACTCAGGGAGTCCAATTCTTCTTGCATTTGCTTTCCTCCACCCCAACACAACAGCACAAGAAACAATCACAGGACATCCCTTAGCCAAAAGAAATATACCAAATAAAATGCTGTCAAGTATCAGAGATCTGTAATCTTGTTGGCTGATGCTTTACTGTTGATTTCTTTTCCTCAATATTTTAATTATTTTCTAATTCCTCCTGGGAAACTTGTGTCCTAGTTTTCTCAGGAAACACCGGGCATCATAATTACATAAACCCCCATCTACTTCACAGCTTTAAAGGAGCAAAACTCACAAAAAACCCTGTGAAGTTTAAAATGTTAAGAAGGTATAAGCTAATGTCCTAAAGATTTAAAGGAGTCATTTACTATGCAGGGCATAAATGAAAATGAACACAGAATATAAAATCCTTTACATAAACTTAGATCCACTATAAGTTATGTTGATTTAGAAGGGTGAGTTAGCACAGCACTTCACACATACTATTGTGCATTTTCATTTAAGTTACATCATGCTTTATATACTCTTCTCTATGAGCAGGGTTTTTATAAGGAAAACCGAAGTGCTGCAAAAGTGTGCAAACTGCTTTAAAATACAGACACCTGATATTCATTGCACAGTGTTTGTTTCCAATTGGCCAGAGCAAAGCCAAAGTCACATCATAACACAAGACAGCCTGTTCCCTTCCTGAACAAACCCTCTAATCTGGACTCTTTTTTTCTTCTTAGCTTCAGCAAGGGCAAGTACAGGGAGGACCACATGAGTTATGTCCCTATTTCACTCCTACATTTATTTTATTTTGTAGGCATTCTTCAGTCACCATTCACTTCAGGTTTATTCCACATTTCTTTCTGTTACCCAACACCTGTAGTTTTAGTACAGAAAAGAAGAACCTTCAATTTTGATGACACTTTTAAATGGTAGACGACTGGTAAGAGTTTAGTTCTTTAAAGAGACATTTATAAAAATTAGAAACCCAGATATTCACAAAAATGGTTAAAAAATTAGTGTATTTTCTGACCAAAATAGAAGTGCTTCTTCAGAGATTAGGCACAGCTCCTCTGAAATATAAGAGATCTTTTTCTGAGGTGTCATTCCCTTCGTAAGCAAGAACTACTCATTACTTTATTTTCTGAAATGTTTGTTTGTTTGGGTGCTTTGCCTGGGGTTTTGGTTTGGATTTGGGCTTTTTTGGTATTGCAAAATAGACATTCACCTCCTGGCACTGTGAAGTGGACACCTCAGAAGAGACAGGACAGAGACTGTCCCAGCTGTACTTGCAGGGAAAAATCAGAGCAAGCCCAGTTAGATGTTGATCCAACTTAGTTAAATTAAACCATAAATCAGAACCATTATCTAATAAAAATCTTTCTGCAGAGAGGCTGCAGCTGAGCTCTCAGTGAAATCATTCTCAATGCTAGATAAGAGACACCCACTTTGACAGCTCTAATGGGAGTTTCCAACTGAGCCAGGGTGATAACTCTGCCACTTGGACACCTCAGGGTGCATCCATGGGCCAGTTCTGAGCCAGAAGCTCAGGGAGGGACACAGATCCCTTGCTCACCTTCCTCTGGTGCCACTTCACTCATTCTAACTCAGGCTTCATTAGGAGCTCCTAAGCTCTTCCTGCCCCTAAATGAGGAACACCAGCCTGTGGTGGGAGGAGGCATATAAGGATGAACAAGACTAAAGTCCAGCAGTATTGAAGGTAGATCTCCCTGACTGTTGGATAGATTAAACCTGTCACATCACTGAAAATGGCTTGTTCCTATGCTAGTTTGTGACAACAAAATCTGTCTTTTCTCCATTAATGGATGAAAGCCTCTCGCCTGTCAAGACTTGACCTTTGGGTTTCCATGACAGGCTGAGGTGCAATATGTCAATATTCTGCCTAGGAGTGTGTGTGGAGAGATGAGAATGCAGGTTTGAGGGGGATTTTGTTTTATTTTTTTGTTTGTGTACTAATTGGAATTTACTGCTCAATATATTTGTCATCAGGGAAAAAAAAGATTTTTTTTTTTGTCTTCCATCCAATCTCTCCCCTTGATCCAGGAGAGCCCACAAGAGACTGGTGCAAGAAGAAATTGTGACTAATAAAGAATATTTTCAGGCTTGTGTAATGAAACACCACACTTCCAGGTCCATTCTAAAGAAAATAATCTTTAAATCCACAAAGTTATTATAAATTTAGGGACTTTTAGAGCAAAGAATGCTAATTTGGAGCTTGTAACTTGTGTGTTTATGCTCTGGCACAGTTATATGTTAACAAAGAGGCTTGAATTTTCAATCTTACAGGACAAGAATACAAAATTCAGGGTATATTACTGACCATTGACCCCAAGGCCAGGATTGCCAGTCTGTATGAGCAAAATCCCTTTCCTCTTCTCCCTCAACCCCTGAATTCCTTAGCCCTTCCATGGCATCTCTGAAGAACAGGCAGTTTTTAAGCCTGCATGTACACAACAACCTCTAGTGATCAAAGAGGTAACTACAGATAATACAGGCAGCAGGAACTTCTGTTTCCAGAGTGCAAGACCTCTTTCTCAGAGTGAAAAATACCAGGATCACAACACTTGTGACAAAATCCTGAGCATTTTTAGCATCTAGGAAGGATAAAAAGTGCTGACAGCACCCACAATAAAAGTCTTGTAATCACAGCAATTAAAAAAAAATAAAGTATATATTAAAAAAGTATTTATTCCATAAATAACCTCTCTGGACCTAGCTATTAATGAAGAAATGAGAGCCTGAAATCTCTCTGTCCCCATCGAGGAGATATTTTTTTCCCAGCAGGGTGAGACAGAAGAGAAAGAAAGGCTGTAGGTCAGCAAGCACTTTATTACTTCTTAGGAAACAGAATAAGATGAGAATATTTCTAAGCAAATCCTTGCTGGGTGCAAGAAGAATGAGCAGCAATCACTTCATTCAAGTGCTTTGGTGGGAAGTATACTTTCCAGAGTGCATGGCCCCAAACACCCCATCAAAGATAATGCCAAAAATTTGTGACAGGACTGGTAATAAGAGCTTGATTGTCAATTTAATAGAAAGATTTTATTCACTATAACACAGCTTTTGTACAAATTGCTTCTAGTCTCTCTGCATATGTAGACTGGTAAAAAAAAAATACTGAGCACAGATTTTTAAAAGTGCTTTTAGCTTTATAGATAAGAAAGGACCTTTCAAGTGAAAGGCATGCTCCTAAGCAGATTTTTATCCACTCTCCTGCTTCACAAAAGTGTTCTCCAAGTTAGTGGCATAAGCTTCCTGTCCCTGAACTTCTGCTTTTAGACTTCCTTCATTTACTAAAAAGCAAGTTTCTTGGCATGGTTAGAAGGAATTGCTCTCTGGACAGAACTTATTCTAATTTGTCAGCTACAGAGAGAGTCTAAGACAGCCAAACTTCAGGTAGGGTTAATCTCAGCTAAGGGGGTAAGACAGGCCCATCTCTGTCTCTGATTTAGCTTATACTATGGCCAGCCACTTTAAAACCTTTTTAACAGGACTCCATGGGCTTTCAAAGACCTGACCCCACCGTTATCAGTTTAACCAAAGCCTTTTACAGCCCTCTCAACCATAGTGCTATTCACATCATTTCACTAAAACCACATTTTCATTCATTTATACATAGGAAGCCCAGAGAGAGAAAAGTACTGATAAAAAAACCCCAACCACAAAGAAGCAGAAATCTTGGCAAATTTATAAATAGCTAGAAGTCACCAAATAAAAGCAGCATTTCAATCCTATTGCTTAATTTGGAACCCTTATGTGCATGAAAAAGAGAAACTTATACATTTCCCCAGAGCATACACATGATTCTAGAGCAAAGCACTCACTTCACAGAAGCATTAACATAGACTCAAAATAAACCTTTCACATCCACAAGTAATTTTAAAATACAAAGGTGCAGGGGAATAGTTTGGGTACATGTTCAAAAAAGCTTTTGGCAATCCCTACAGATGCCTCTGGTCCCAGCAGACATCTTTATTTTATGCCCTATTCAAAAGGCAGCATTTTTGCCAAACCTTCTCTCTTGGGAGGAAGGGACAGACCACAGCATCCCACTGACCAGGCCAGAACCACCTGGTGAAAGGAATGCAAAATCCTTCCTAACAAGGAGCAAACAAAACCACAGCAACCTCCTGCAGCCCCTGACAAGGCAGGGACAGACCTCAATAAGACAATGGGAGAACATTCCCAGCCTCATTCCTTGAGGCTGGCTTCCCTAAGAGCCCCAACACCCACTGCATCTGTGCCATCTGCAGATGTGCAATTTTGTCTTAAACAGCTAAATGCAAGCTCCAGGGAAATAAATCTTCTGCTTGTTATTTTAGACACAGCTCATATCTAACTCAAGCACTGGGGAATAAGATCTTTCCCTACTCCCTCCCCATGGGTGCACAACAAACACTGGGCTCTTTAAGCAGATTCCCTTCCCCCTTACAGATGTCTTGAGGAAACTTTTCAAGTTTTGATCACAGCTTTTGGCTGGACATTGAAGAACTGATCATTTGACTTCTTCCATTTCAGAAAATGGGTCTTTATTGGCCAAGCTTTGCTCCACTTGTGACAGCTTATGTGAAAGTATATTATTACAACTATAATAACTTCCCATTTTGGAGTATAAATCAGATGCATTCCCATTGTAGAGATTGTTTTTCTCAACCTCTTTTAATTCACGCTTGAATATCATTAGAAAGCAAGGAAAGCCTGTGTGTGGCTTTTAGGCTGCAAGTAAATATTAATGTATTGTGCTTCAACATATAAGCTTGTCAAGGTGCTGCAATGGTAAAGTGATTTATAAAATGAAAAATCAATATGAATAAACTCCAGTGAATACACACCATGGATTTATCTGTAGCAAGGGGCAATGAGGGACCACCCTTTTGCTGTCTCCTACAACTACAGAATATAGTTCTAATAGGAAAACATATTTTCCATTACAGCCCATCTAATGGCACTGAAATCTGGCATCCCATCAACTCAGAGAATTAAACAAAGCCCTTATTTGCAAATTCACTTCAGCTGTGATTTCACTACAATTGGTACTACTGCAGAATAAACACCATGCTGACAAATTGTGTCGGATCATTTAACACTCAAATGTAGGTGTTAATTCTCTGAAGGACAGACTTCAATTAGATGGCATATTTATATGTTTTTTTTCATTCAAAATCACCTTCAAGGTTAATGTATACACTGAAAAATGGAAGGCTCATCTACTAGAAGGATATTCAGATACTAAATATCCACAGTACAGAGGAAGTGGCTGGATCTGTGATTTAGCTTTGGGTCTGCTTCTGGTTAGAAAGCCATTGCCCTGAAATAGTAGGAGAATAACTGGCTTCCAATAAAAGCAAGCAGTCTTGGATAATACATTTCAAAGAGTACAATGACAGAAATTAATTATGCAAAAATCATAATCCCCTCTAAATCAACTGAAATGACAAACAAGCCAACCAAAGTCAAAGAAGAAGAAAAAAAAAAACCACTTTTAAAATTGATACAGAACAGTCTTAGAAATATTCAATTTTTAAAAATTAATTTAATCTCTCTCTTCTATCTCTGCACATTACCTCGGTGTACTGGAAAGAAAACCCAGAAAATTCCTGGAATGGAAGATACACTACCATGTCTTTTCTTAATTTCAGCTTTTATCAACATAAACTACAATCTGCATTATGACTGAATTTATAACAAGATAGAAATGTAGCCTCAGGATTGTTACTATAAAAGTTCAGCTGAAGCACTTTTCTCTTTAACAAGAACACACCTAATGAAACTGTCAGAGTCTGAACTGTGTATCCCTAGATTCACCTTGCTTCATAGTGGCTTAATTCTGTTTAGTGACAAAACCCATTTCTTTCATCACACTAAGTGTTGCAGGCTCCTATTCTTTGTTTCAAGCCATGCAGCTTTTTGTTCTTCAAATATGTCTGGAACAAGAGTAGTACTGTGAGCAGAGAGAAACAATGTGGGGGAAGAAGAGGAAAATAATCTTTGCCATAATTTTTGATTAGATCATAATAAAATCTTAGCACATTATTTCCTCGCCTAATTTTCAGAGTGCCTTTCATAACTCTCCAGGCAAATTAAGCAAATTGGAAATACAAACATGCTGCAATAATAAGAACAATAAACCTTTCTAACCCTTAGGCAGAGTAAGATAACCTCTCCCTCATCTACCAGGAAGATGAAAGTTGGAAGGGTTGACAGACACTTAGGAACCTGTTTTCAGAGTTCTCCAAGGAAAACATTGCATTTTTTTGGTGTTCCTGGTAGAATAGGAGTTATTGGTATGTTTTACAGTTTGTTCAACTAGCTGCAGAAGAATGTGGCAGTGGAGATAATGGTGAGGATTTGGTACAGCAGAGCCAGCTGACCATCAGCTTCAACAATACAACTTCTGTGCTCCGTGTGTCACCAACAAGCTCTAATCCCAACTGGGACGTGTAGATGCTTTTCTAAGATAAATAAACAGCCTATATAAGCAATATCAAAGGCAGCTGAAAATCCAAAACTGAATCCTTAACCTAGGAAATTATTAATTTCTGTCCATTCTACCATCTGACAGCTGGGACTGTCCTTTCACTGGCCTGCATTCAGGACTGATTCCCTTGACAGTGACGTTCCATAGCGCGAAATTCAATCACACAGGATGAAGAGTAAGGGATCCCTAAACCTGGATGTTTGTAAGCAGGAGAATCCAATGGAACTAAATATTTTCAGCAGTGCCATGTCATGAGTTCTGGTTTCCACAACTGACTGCACTGCACAGGGATAGCTGCTGGAGCTGCAGTGCTCATGAAGCAGAGCTTTTTAGCTCTGTAACCAGCTGCTCCAGGGAGGGATGCACCCCCTGCCTCACCAAAGGCAAAGAAGTGACGATATTCACAAAAATTATTTCCTCATTCTCTATATTTAGAAATATTTGGAAGTGACTTAAATGTTACAACCTTACCTATTCTGTGATTCTGTGAATATTCTGGCAGGGCTGTTTTAAACTAATCTACCCTAATGAATTAGGGTAATTCTAAGAATATTCATCACTGGTATTTGTTGGTTGGTTTCTAAGAATACTTGTTACTTAGCCTAATACAATTTAAAGCATAAGCCTTTTTTGAGCCCAGGTATGCTTCCACCTATCCTGAGAAGCAGATATCCTTGGCTTTCCAGGGAGTAGATAGTCTGAGATGATTAGTTTTATAGTAGCTGCACTTCCCTGACAAAGTACTGCTCTGAATGAATTAATGGCATAATGAACAAATGAGTCATTTTCTGACACACTAAATTAAAACAAGGACTGGATTTATGAGCTGTGCAGTTGCACTCAGGGTGACATGCTCCTTTAAAAACAATTTCTGTTTCTTTTTAATGGGAAATTACAAAACTGACATAAGCTACCAAGGCCTGAGAATTTAATATCTATGTATTTTATATGCTATGACTTAAAAAGACCTAATGGAATTGCAACTAACTTCCTTATGTTGCTTTGAAAGTATTAAGAGGGATACATTTTATTGAAATGAACACAGGAGTTGAATGAAGGCAAATAAACATGCATTTATTACCTTTCTACTCTGATTTCAGAGCAGGTTAAAAAATTCCATTTACATACTGTGAGCTGAAGAAACCAAAAGTTACCAATATATATGATTTTGAGCAAATTTTGTTTTCCAATATTTTATCCATTAATTATCACCATAATATTCAAAGATGTTTGAATAACTTTGGAGTTTGTATTGAAAACCAGTTTTTGAAATTATTCAGGTGTTTAATTACTTCCAAATAATCTGCTGATTAATCACTTCTGCTATGGGGTTTCATATGAAATTCCTTAATTATGTGGCTTATGTGAGTAATGAACATGATATAAATGAAAAATTCACAAACTTGACTTCAAAAAAAACTTTTGTTGATGAACATTTAAACATAGCAACATTAATTTTTTTAATATAAATATTTTTTTGTATTTAAGTCAGTAAAATTTCCCACTTGCATATTTACAGAACATGATCAAGAAGAAACCTTTCATTATTGATATAATTAAGAGTTTGTGGACAAATGTACCCCCTATTTAATTACATCTTTGCATGCTTCTCATTTATAAGGACTGTAGAAATGACAGAAAATTGAATGTTGTCATAAATATGTTTTCTCTTGAAGAGAAAATGGAAAGGTAAGCAGTGTACATCTGGGAGAAAAGAGAATCAGGTGAGTCACTTTTTTTCCTGTCTTATACACAAAGGTGCTTTGTTTCATAAAAGTTTCTATATAGAAATCTATGCAATTATGTCCCAGGTCAGCTTCCCAAGTTCATGGTCTTCAAAGCACTAAATTCATTTCAGAATATATAAATACATATATAAATATATAAATATATACATATATAATATATATATATACACACACATATATATATACATATATAATATATTACATATATATATATATATATATATATATATATATATACACATATATAAATACACTTGCACAAGATACCTTAGAGCACTTATGTGATGATCAGAGACATTCTATGGAAAAGAGATTAAAATATGAAATCTTTTTATCTTAAGATTAGAAGGAGCGTTCCAGCTTTTTTTGCCTAAAATTGAAAGAGAAGAAGAGAATGAAGCAATCTATTTATCTATCATCAAAATGGTTGCAAAGTTGAAAAGCTAATAAATGTTGGAATTTAAGGCACTCTAAAGTTCTGGAAATCTGCTATTCTGTAGCTTCATTTTTCTGAAAATGCTTGCTTTTAGACACACTTTTGTCTAATCCTTTTTATACAGGTTTTGGCAATTCTATAAAAACCATCATTTCCCTTTAGAAAGATGAATGTCTGCAGAAGAGGACCTTTCAACCACTCCGTCTGAAGAAAAGACAGGGTTTGTTAGAGCTGAAACATCCGTGTTTCTCAGGATAGCACAAACAAATACAAAAATACCTGTGGGACTCAGTGAGACCATTTCCATTCTCTTTTCTTTAGATCTGTCTGTAACTTGAGCCCCCCAATAATGTCAAGTCTAAAGAATGTGCTACTATTAGTGAGTTATGTTACAATATTAATGTTTTTCTTCTTACACAATCTGGTATCTTCAGATGATGTATAACCTAGAAGGTCAAAAAAGCCCCACAGTTTATGGAGAGGATGGAGCACATCCCTTTTCCTGCTGTCCCCTGAAAAATGAAAACTAAACAAATTTAAAACTGCTGGAACTTCATAAACCAGGCCATGCAGGTATGTCCTCAATAAACCTTTACAGTAGATAAGTGATGCAATTTGTTTTTCTACTTTTATAGCCATCAATGAGAATTAGGCACATGTCCAACTGTCCTAGAAAATATATTTTCCTTACTCATCCCCACTCTTAATATTGGGTGCTGTGGTCTTCTGAAGTATTACAATAATGTTTGGAAGAATGGCTTGATGCTTGGTCCTCATACTGAGTTATAAAAAGCAAAACCTCCTTTGCAGTCTCAATAGCTGTACAATAAAGGTACTTGGAAAAATGCAGCTTTGCTTCTGTTCAAAAACAGAAGAGAAGAAAATAAAAAACCCTGATGGAAACATTAAAATCCCATGAAAATATCATTTTGTTGAAAATAAGAATATGTAATCCTCATCAAGAAATGGGTTTGTGTTTCTCAAATGGACTAAAATGCCTTTTAAAAATACTGATAAAATTTCAATTGCAACTGAATCTCCCTTTCATAAAATTGAGTGGCCTCCTCTAGAACTCAGGGCAGGTCACCACCTGAATGAGAAACAAAGAATAAGTTCTCTGAGACCAGACTTGCATGCTAGACTGTGCAACCCTCCTCTATTCTGGTGTCCACGTGTCCAGATGATGTCAATGGTACAATTTATTAATAAAAATGTCACTTCAGCTTCTTTCAGATCCCTAATAAAAATGCTGTGAGCACTGGGATTCCATTTTATTTGCTGCCTGGATCAACCCATGCATTCATTATGCAACTTCCACATTGCAGGTGAAAAAATGATGCACGGATTTAAAATTGTCTAATTGTTTCATGTTGATTTTGTGGCACTGAAGAGGTAAATGACAAAGATTAGCTTTCCATTACAATAAGAGTAGCTGAGCATGGCAAAAAAGTGACTTCTAACCACATGCACCATGGTTCTGTGATCTAATAGTGTTTTTTCCCATCTGGACACTGGCACATAAAACTCTAAATATATCTGATGTGGCTCTGACATTTCATTTCATCACACTGCTATGTTGTGCCATGTAGTACACTGCAACAGAAGGATGAACTGGCATGACAAGCTGCCAGCTCTAATAAAAGTGTATAGAAATAGATGTGCTTTCAGCTGAGGAGGCAAACTCCTGGTTCAGCCAGAGGTGTGCAAGCAGAAGACAAAGCCTGCTTTGTCCTTGCTCTTCTGAGCTGGTTTTCTTCCACTTCACCCCAAATTAGTCTGCTTGTGCTGACACAACAGTGGGGTCAGATTGCCATTGTTTTCACTGTGTCTCTAGGTAAGGATAACTCCTCTTTCCTGCTGGTTCTAACCAGCCAAAAACTTGCCCTCGTTGAAAATGAGGCTTTATTATTTCAGCAAAGACCTCAGGAAAGACTAGCAGAAAAGGGATGAAGCAGGGAGACAGGTACACTACCTGAGGTAAAAAGAGAAGAATACAAGGCATAAGAAATAGTAAAGCAGTACAGATATTGAAGTTTCAGAGAATAAAAAGTTTAGATGGCAGAGCAAATGGTAACTGGATTGGGATGGTCATAACTTAAGTATGTAAATAAAATTTGCTGGTTCTTTACTTTTTCATGTAGCCCCAAAAGATATATATGTTAAGGAAGACAAGGAGAGATAAAGGTTTTCAAACAAGCAGCAAGCCTATACCATCCACAGCTTCTCTGAGAGCTGGAAATATATTTGGAGGATTCAATAAGAAATAACCTTACTGCCAAAGACATTGGTAGTAAACTGAGTCATATCAAGTTAAAAGATTTGAGCTATGACTGCCCTTTTCAGAATCCCTTTTCAATGGATATCTTCTTTTAATGAAACTCTACTGGGAGAATGATGCATAATACGGCATTTTTAATATTCTCCCCTTTGGTAAATGGCCTGTGGTTGTGCTGAATGTTGTTCTTGCTCAGAAATTAAAAATGTCAGTGGACTTTTCCCAAGTGATGGCTCAGGAACTCAAGTACTCAGATCCCAACCTTCTTTGCCTGCATAGTCATCACCTGGATTCTCTCCAAATGCAGCAGTCAGATTTAGAACTGAACACTTGGCATTCTGCAAATAGCCCCAGACATCTTCTTTGATTTCAGAATGGTGACAGCTCATGAAAAGTTCACAGAAGATTACTGAACATACCACCTAAGGAGCTGTCCAACAGCTATCCTTTTCCTTCATTGAATGTCTGATCACAGAAATTTCTCCACATGGGTCTGGAAAATGTTGCTAACCAGTCAACCAGGCAGATAAATTTTTGAGGGTGTCTTTCTAGAAATTAATTGTGTCTGCATAAAATAATTTTTCAGGGACAACGATTTTGAAAAATTCAGGCTTTTACATTTATCTCTCAGGCATCATCTGCAATAATTGAAATAATTCACTTTGAAATAATTCACTATTGAAATAATACTAACAATATTTTGTTTTCCAAGAAAAACATTTGTACTCTCTTGCCATTATATATATGGAGGCTGAATTGTTTGGGACTTTCTAGGTTGAAGGGGTTGCTGAAAAATCCAGAAATTCTGGAACACAAAAGGTAGAAATTCCACTGGATTCACAGCATTTTGGTGACTACAGTTCACTGCAAACTGGAGATTTGTCCCCTTTAGGCCCTTCCAGAAGATATAAATTATCTTCTATTTTTTTTTTTTTTTGCCTTTGTATGATTTAGTTATGATGTCCTGTACACAGTATTATGCAGGACCCAGCAGGAGGAAAACCAAATAGAAACATTGATTTTTAAGCTTGAGAGACAGGGATTTTTTTTTTTTTTGTTTTGTTTTGGTTTTGGTTTTTTTTTTTTTTTTTTTTGTTTTGTTTTTTTTTTTTTTTTTTTTTTTTGTTTGTTTGTTTTTTTTTTTTTTTTTTTTTCTTTAATGGGATTTCAGTATGTAATTCCCCCAAGTGTTTTCTGTTATCCCACCCAAATATGACTGGTATTTATGATAAATGAAATTGCAAAATGCACTAATCTTTCAGTTACAAATGGTGGTGTTCTTGGCACCGGAGATTATATTTAAAATGTTGCTATTCTTGTCTCCTTTTTTTCTCCTTAGAGCTTTCTGGCTCTTTTTATACTTTACCTAGAGGTCCCCTTTCCTCCAGAGCATAAAAGCAAAATCAAGTGATTATCAAAATACCTAATAGCCACAACAAACAAGTTAAAACCAAGTTGTTAAACTCATAGAAAAGTGAGCAAGATTATTTGAGCTAGGAAAAATATATTAAACCATGATAGAATTTTCTCTGACATGCTGAAGTGCAGTATCAATTTCAATTTTCAAACCTCTTTGTTTTAATGATTATATGGTCCTTTGAGGATAGCTCACTTGAAAATCCTATACAGAATTAGCATGCAGTCCCTTGTTTAGCTTGTTAAAATGCTGATGTTTGCATTTTAAAGTATTCTTGATTTGTATATGGAGTACAGACTGCTTGTTGCTATAGAATTATTGATACTAAAAATAAACAAGAAATTACAGAGGAGAAAAGACATGTTCAGGGACAGAAACTATTAAATAACCAGAGCTGCCTTTCCAACCCAGCTTAGAGTATTTGGAATAAAAACTTGTGTCCACTGGCTTTTGTCCTTTCTCCTACAGCTTAGAAGACAGTGAGGTTTGATTAACCAGAGACTCCAACAGAAAGTTGGGATTCATTGTAAAAACTCAGTGCCAAAGCAAAGACAGCAAACAGAACTTCTGAATTTTTTTGTCAGAGAAGTGTACTCTGCAGCTGTATTCCACTGCTGCAGATATGGAGAGTATTCATGTGGCCTTAGGAATTACCCCAGCTGGCTCAGGTAGCTGAGCAGTTGTCTTAGGCTGCCTCTCTGGTAAATGAAGAAAGAAGTGTTGCCTGAAATGCAATTCCAATTGACCCCAAACAAAAATTTCCCTCAGTCCTGCCCCTTCCTGAGGTGATTCTGTCTCTGCAGGAGCTGGAGAGGCTTTCTGAGGGAAAGCAGTCAGATGAACCTGGGCATTGTCATTATCCTCCAGCACATAATGGGGGTAAAATAAGTTCTGATGCTTTTGCCTTGTAACAGCCTGATATTGCAAGCCTAATGTTGTTTAAGAACTCTTTTTTGTGTTATTTGCTCAATCATTTGATGAAATGCTAAATACAAAACTATGTAAGACTTTTTGCATTCTAAATAGACATTACAGCCAGAGAGAGCACATATTAAATTAAGATTGTAGTAATCTTTAGCTTTCAGGAGGAAGTGAACTCCTGCCCAGGGAATCCTTAATGGATGCCATTACAAAAGGCATGATGTGAGCATCAATTTAACTTCAAATTTCCTGCTGAATGCTTGCTAGAACTCTGTCAACATATCTTTCATGTTTCCTTGCCTATTTGTTCTGCTCATTCTTTTAATAATATGTCAGGAACTTGAAAATTAAGTATGCTTTCTTATTGAAATCGATTTTGCCTCAGCTTTTTTTAAGCACATATCATCTTGCTGTTGCAGTATTTCTTCAAGAGTGCTGAGCATCTGGCTACAGTTTGGCTAGAGATTTTCAGGGGGAAGAGAAGTTATGAAAAACATGTTGGAAAAAATATAAGGAAACACAGCATAAGTATTTCAATGCCTAGGTCAGCCTGAAGATATAAAATAAGAGGGTGCTACTCTAAGAAGGTCACAGAGTGGAACTCTAATCCTATGACAGGTTTTATCAAAGTTGTGCAGCTAAGACAATTTTGAGAAAAACTAACAAAGTAAATGTCTGCACACAAAGAAACATCTGTGCTGGGAGCCCAGAGCTGATGCAGGGTTCCAGGTGGGTCTCAGCTGAGCAGAGCAGAGGGACAGAATCCCCTCCCTCCCCTGCTGCCCACGCTGCTCTGGATGCAGCCCAGGACACATTTTGCTCCCTGGGCTGTGAGCACACCCTGGTGACTCATGTCCAGCCTCTCATTTCTGCTGCTGAGTCTGGAATACTGAACCTGTGCCTTCTTGTTAAGAGAAAATGAGAGGATGCATCACCTGACAGAGTTCACACAACATTATCATTTATGAAGACTTCACAGTTTGCTGGAGATGAAAGGACATTAAGGTAGTGATAGATGCCCTGGAACTTGATATTTAGCAATCACCAATCATTTGAATGTGCCTGTTCCTGGGTATTATAGCCAGATTTTTGGCTTTATGCTTCAGACAGAACATATCTCTGACTGAGACCTCCCAAGATATTTCCTTTTTCTGTTTGGAAAAAGACACCACCTCACCTGAGCAGCTGCTGTGGGACAAGACATTCCATTTAACTCATGCCAGTGAGCAGTGAGATGGGGTACTCTGAGAGTTTATTCCAGTTGAAGATGCCTGTATATTTTTTTGAAAAAACCCTTCTAAAATACTAGTCCCATACAAAAATCCTTTCCCGTGAGAGAGAATAATTTGCAAGGCCTTTCTCTGTGGTAGTGGGCAGAGTGGGGGTGAGTTGAAGGAGCTGTTCTGTCAGGTGGCTTTTTGTGTTACACCTGGAATGCATTGTCTCCACTATGACCCCTGAGCAATATCCAAATGATGAGTAGAAAGCCTGTCATTAGCATCAACGAGCTAGGGAGGGAAAGAGAATTGCTCCAACAATCACCAAGGGACTGCAGAGTTGCAAGATATACAGGAGATCCATCCAACAGCTCATACAACATAACAGAGCACAAATTAAGACCTCCTCACTCCCAGCCAATAGGTCTGGGCCCGTTGTATGGTGCTGTGCATCTTCCCACCTTTAAAATGTTCCACCTTGGTTTGCTTCTCTCCATCACAGCACATTGTGTGATTTCTTTATAACAAAGGATTTTCAGGGTAATGATCATTTACCAGTCTTGCTCAGGCAAAAAGATTGTTTTGAGATACAAGCTCCTAAGCACTTCATAAATACACATTCCTCAAAGCCATTTCCTTCCATATACCTCTTTCCCAGGACAGCAAAGCAGGGTGTTGTGTGCAAACAGGGCAGGGAATATAGAAAATGTGTCCTGTGAGTGGTAACCATTGTGTGTGCTGCTGTGATGTAATTAAATATCCCACATCCCCAGGGCTTTGGTACTCAAGTGTGTGAATAAAACATAACTCTTAGCAAAGTAATGCCTTTGTGAAATGGAGAGAGTATAAAGATAAATTGTGGTCCCAGGCCAATTACTTCATTCATATTATTTCACTCAATTGTGAAGCCCATTGCGTTTTCCAAATTAATTGAATATTTGCATCCTTAATTAGAGTCACTATTAAGGAGACTAAATGGCTCTGTTTTTCACAAAGGACAATAGCATTGTAAACCTGCCTTTGAAACTACCTCTTATTCTTGACCTTGGAGAAAAGGACAAACCCATATACCATTCACAAACTGCAGCTGACCTCCAGCCCATGCAGGAGACAGGATGCTGTGGTAAATGGATTGGAGCCATGAAGAGAAGATGGAAGCTCAGAAATGCAGACAGGAGCTCAGTGTACAGTGGATTTTTTTCTTCTTAATTTTATTTCTTGTTTGGTGGCCAAATTAAAAGAAGAAAAAAATAAAGTAAATTGTGCTTTGAGGTTTAAATTTCTGTGTTTGTGGATAGCCTCTTGCAAATGAGAGAATCTCTTCCTTTCCTGACCTAGTGATGCATCTTAAGAGGTTTGGGCAATTTGGATGTGTTTCAAATGAAAAGGTTGTTTCTCCCTGCCACACAACCTTAAAGTCCAGGTATCAGGTGATTTCTTACAAATGGTATTTATTTTTAGTTTTTTTCTTAAATCAAGTATAATCTTAATTTGTAGTGAAAACAAAAAGCTTTTAAAGTTTAGTCTAAATGCACCCTGAACTCAAAAAACTGAAAGAAATTATAAAGTTTTTGTTTGTTTGTTTGGGTTTTTGTTGTTGTTGTTGTTGTTGTTTTTTAATGTGAGGACAAATAGGTGATTTGCTAACATTGTATTTTGTTGAGTGTGTGGATGCTTGAAAGACAAGAGGTGAAGAATATGAGGTCTTTTTTTTTTGTTCTGGATGTTCATTAGAGGAGGCATAAATTGATGGGTATTATATGGAATTACCCTTTGGAATGTTTATCCATACCACCATTCAGATGTTTTTAACTGCCACCTCAGGTACAAAACTGAAGCACTGCAATGCACTGTGAAATTATTATTAGTAAAGTCAGGCTAGTTCTGCCATAACTTCACTGTGAACACTGGGACTTAATAAAACTCCTAGAAAAACTTACACTGAAATAAGGTTTCTCCGTTGGAAAACATTTTTATCTTATTTTTTATGGAGCATGCTATATCTTATATCCAATATCCATCTTCAACAAATGACATTAGCTCAGCAAGAGTGGACAAGGGAAAATACACCCACACACTGATCCTCACATGCACATGGTATTTTAGGAGAGTGATTTAGTGTCCCTATGGCTTAGCTGCAAACCAAACAAAAGTCACCCTCTCAGAAGTGCTTGTTTCTACAGTTTGTGGCCATGGGTCAGGTTAAGCTGGAAAACAGGAATTTCAATTTACTCCCTACCTGGCTGTATTCTTTGAGGAATAAAGCATACTTTCAGGTGTTATGTAATCCACTGACAAGTACAGAGTTAGGGTTAGAACCAAATGTCTGGAAATTTGAAGGAGAGAAAGAAGGAAGATGATGACTGGGAATATTCACATGCAAAGAGTATATTTTGAAGGATGCCATAAAGAGATGAGGTGGCACAAATCTTGTCACTGTGGCTAAACAGTTTAGTTTTGCAAAATTATCAATACCAAAAGTATTGTTTCCTTCAACTGTGCCTGTCAAGCCAGAAAAGGTAGCACTGAAATGCCAACATGTTAGAGACAATCATTGGAAGCACCTTCCCCCAGGTCAGCACAGTTTACACTCTTGTGATGCCTGAGGCTGCCAGCATGCACACATGCAGCCAGCAGAGCTAAATATCCTCACTCTCTGCTGTGCCCTTGGTCTCTTTTTTTTTTTCCAAGTGGATTTGGACATCAGTCATGTGGATACTAGCACTAAAAATTTGTCATGAGCTCCTTTTGTTCTCCTGACATCAAAAGCACAGGGCAGATTTACATGACCATAGGGAGGGGTTGGCTTGCTGAAGTTGTTGACATCTCAAGTTAATGTCTTGGAAAAAGGATGTGCTTCAGCTTCCCAAAAAAGTTATTTTTAAGTCACAAGAGTTTTTTTCTTTCGGCATGGATCTTAGGAAGCAGTGTGATGAAACATCTTTTTACTGTGAGGGTGACCAAGAACAGGCACAGGTTGACCAGAGAGGTTGTGAAATCATCCTCCATTATATTCAAGAGGTATCTGGACACAATCCTGGCCAACTGGCCCTACTTGAGCAGAGTGTTGGACCAGATGTTCCTTCCATCCTGGATCATTCTGTGATAATATGATTACATTTTTTTGCCACCCTATATATTTCACCATTTCTCAGTTTCTCTTAAAGTGGTAACAATCCAACACTATCAGATGAGGACTGAGACAGCAAAATAAGTGAGTTTCTGGTTACTAATTATCACAGATGTCACAAGGCCAGTAACACATGTTATATCTTAGGGATGTCAGCCTATTTAGATTTAACCCATTTGTACTGTGATTCACAATGTGAGAAGATCTTATGCAATTATAGCTAGTTCTGGATTTTGGAAGGCTAGGTTCAGTCAGGGCTGGGACACAGGTTATATCTACCTACCACAAAAATATATTCTTCAAATATAGCAGGAGCATCTAAGTGCTTAAAACTCTTTTCTTTCCCTTTAAAATTGTAACAGAGCATGAAAAAAAAATGTCTTACCTGTGTGAAATTTGAAGAGGGAATCAGATCATCAGAGTGACACATTTCAACAAATATATTTAAATTTAGCTTAAAAATAACTTTAAGCACTCCTTTCAGAGGCAATTAGGCTTCCTTGTTTTTCAGAGTACTAAGTGTAGAAAAAGAAGCATAGCCATTTATTGCAATGGAAACACCTCCTGCCTCCCCACACACACCCCTTCTCCACCTGCTTTAGCTGCAATTAAATGTCAGGGATGGGGACATGTAGTGATTTGCTAGGATAAAGAGAAAAAGGAGATGTACCCTTCTGGATAAAGAGCTCTTCTCTTAAAGTGCCCCTCTTAGACACTAGGAGATGATTTGTTTCAAAAGCTTCAAAGGTCAGAGTCTAAAATTATCCCTAACTAAAGCAGAAGTCTTTTG
Organism: Muscicapa striata striata; assembly: GCA_030060385.1. NCBI lineage: Eukaryota > Metazoa > Chordata > Aves > Passeriformes > Muscicapidae > Muscicapa > Muscicapa striata. The sequence continues at coordinate 3,889,564 of JAREIS010000037.1, forward strand.
GAGGGAGTTTTGATGTACAGATTCATAAGCATCTGGTTGCTAGGGCAAAACTTGGATAGTAGTTGTATAAAGATAACAACCTCTTGAAAATTAGGGAAGAGCTAACTAGCTTTTCCTCCTCTCTAGCTCCTAAAGAAAAGAAACCATCTTTCTCCAGGTCGTACACTTAAAAGACATGAAGTAGATGTGTTTAGCTAGCAAAAATGCTGATAAAATTTTGTTTTTCAGTTTTAAGTTTTGGGTTTTTTTCTGTCATCATAAAGGGAGTATCTTTCTTCTGTTTATAAATGCTGAAGAACAGAAGAGGAAAACAAAAGAGAGTTTTATTTTTACAGGTTTGCTCTTCCAAAGTTTAGTGTAAAGAAAGATAATATTTAAGCCATAATAAAGCTAAAAATGGTGCTTTTTAATGGATCCTGAAAGAGTTGAATTATTTTTTTTAAAAAAAAGAGCTTTGGTCTCGTACAAGTTATAAGCTGAAATAAGGCACTATATTGCATTTACAGTTTTAGTTTTAAATATTGAATAACTGTATGTGTACTAGGATTATTAATAGAAAGGATGATTAAGAAATATATTGCAAGCTTAAAGGGAAGCTGCTACAATGTTTGTAATTTGCTGAAGCCCATTGATTTTCTATAAAAGAAATGTAAACAAGGAAAATTAATATATGCTGCAGATAAGAAATAAAAATATTTTTACAATCTCTAAGAGATCCAGAGATTTCTTTGGAAAATGCTTGATGTCCAGCTATTCCCACTGTAATGGGTAGGTATGGAAATCACTTTAATTTTTTTTTTTTTAATATCTGGGGATAAACTTACACCCAGGAAAGCAGGTGAAGACAACAGCCTTTTCACTTATGCACAATAGCATTCCTTGGTATTCCTGATTCTTTTGCCTCTGGCCCAGGATTTGCCATAACCCAATGCACTCCATCTCTGTGTACATCAACCACAGTGCTTCTGTCACACGAGTCACCCCAGGGGATGGCTGTGCCCCTGAGCTTGGAACCTCTCTTGACTGAGGTGTGGTTCCCACACTTTGTTTTTTTTGCATGTCCCATGGCTGCTTGACTTAGCTCCACCTCTGAGACAAGAAATTCAGCCCTTTGCAATCTCACCTCATGTTTAATGAGTTGGTGGAAAGGAACTGGCCACGTTTTTCCACATGTCCTCTCCAGACAGGTCATGCACTAGCTAAATCCAATGCTCACTTACTTCCCTTTCTCCTTTTCTTTAACCCAGAAAGGCTCAGCACTTCACTCAGAAAGTGTTTGAGTTTTCTTATAGCCATGAGATGCACCCAGAAATGTGCACAAAAATGCTTGATGTGCCTCTGTTTGGCAGAATCTTATTTTACACCTTTGTCTGTCCTACACAAATTGCTATCTGGAAATTAGAATTCAGCTAGCAGGAGGAAATGAAATGTTCTCACTACAGGAAGAGGCCCCTAAAGGTGGAAAAGCTGATCTGATAGGGGAGTGATAGCATGGCAGTAAACAGCAGGACTGGAACAGCTAGTTATCCCTGACTTGGTCAGAACTGCCTTTCTATGTTATAGACAGAAATTGAGCTTACAGCACTAATCCCAGTCTTAATCCTATTTAACAAAACAGTCACTGGATGTTTTGGATCATAATTTTATTCTGATTCTTTTCACAGTAGAAAATTGCACCAAAGAGGCTCTTTATGCAGGCTGTCTGACTTTTTCATGGCTAAACACATTTGTTGTTATCTTTGTTCTAGAGACGAACATTTCATCCTAAATAATAGACTGTGGTTATGAATTATGTACTCCATTGTCTAAGCTTCTGCTACACACTTCCATGTTAACACAGACTCACATTATTTTCCCTTTCCCTGAATTTCAGAAGCTAAAGCACATAAAAAAAAATCTCAGAAAAATTCCTACATCTCTGCCCCAGAAGCAAACTGTCCAGACTCATGAGAATTATTAAAAGTAAAGTCCTTGGTGAATATTAATGAGAATTGCATTATTCATTATATTTGAATGGTATTATTTAATAATTATACAATAAATTAGAAATTTCTTCAATGTAAATTTGCCCAGAGCAATGTTTCACAAATTTCTGGCAAATATGGTTACTGTTAAATTTCTGTTACTATGACAACGTAAAACAGCTTTCTGCTCCTATGGTTTTTGCTAGTTTTCTGGTGTTTTCAACTTGATTAAAAAACAAAAGGTGTATTCCATTGTAGTGAAATATTGTGAAGGACCAGTGACATGGCTACAGAGAGCATGGCACAGACCAACATCTTGAATATCAGACAGTTGTTGCTTGCATTTTGTTGTCCATCATACCATGAGGCTTTCTTCCTCCTTTCATTGTTTTTTTCAAGAATTCTTCTTTCTTATTTTTAAGCTTCATATGGTTATTTGAAATGTGATCAAATTTTCATGCCAGTTCTGAACAGAATAACAATTTTGCAGGCAGAAAATTCTCAGAATTCTCAGCTTCAGATGCTATAAAGGAGGTTGCTTTTTTCTCAATACTTGTTTACTACAGCAATAGTTGTAATTATGTACCTGAGTATGTAAAATATTTTGGAATTTTTCCTATTTCATTAACAGCTGAAGGAACTGTGATTTTATTGCTCTGTGACAGCCACTCTGAAACCACCTGTTGGGATAAACTGGCAGTTCACAGAAGCAATCAAAGTGCTCAAAACCTTCTAGTTCCTAAAACTGACATGCTCATGGAAGATGGACAACTAATTGTGAGACACAAAATGAGCTGTTTTGCACTGCTAAATTAATTATTAGCCATCAGCTTTTAGCTTTTGAGTGATGAAGCTCTTGGTGAAATCTCCCGATGCTGCAACATGTTTTTTGTCTATCCATTAAAAGCATGTAGTGTCCATGTCTTCAGCCAAGTTTCCCAGTTTTGAAATGCCTTTTCTTCAGTAGCAGAACAAAAGATTTTCATGTAAATATTCTGTTAACTGAAAAGTCTATCAAGCAATGTACTTAGTGTTGAAAAGTCAATATATTTAATTTCAATTTTTAGGCTTTTCTTTATATTGTTTTATAAATATGAACTCAAGAATATTGAAATTAGTTGTTTCAAAATAGAAGATTAGAAAGTTTTGTTCCACAAAGATCAAAATAAAATGTTGTTAATTATCTAAATGGTTTTTTCAATTTTCATTTCAGGAAACAATTTAAGAAATCACTTTACTTTTGTTCATTTGGGTTTTTTTAATAAAACATATTGCAGGAAGAAAAATATGACTAAATATATGTATCAGTCAGAAGAAATACAATTTTCACTGTTGTCAACATAAAGACTGACACAAATGCATAAAGCTTAGAAGAATTAATACTAAAATCAAAGAAGGGAAATGTGTGGAAGAACCATTCTATATCTCAGAAATCACAAGTATGGAGAGAGGTGCAGGCATGAGTGAGGAGAGAGAGGCCTTTCTACAATGACCAGCTGTAGGAGCACTATAAATTTTAACTTTTGTTTGAGGAAAACAAAACCCAACACAGACTCACAAGACAGTAATAACAAACCCTCCCACGTGCTTGTCTCTTTATAGTAATAATTTTGATGAAAGAGTCCAAATACAAGCTGATTAATGGTTGCAGAAACTTAAATTTAACAGCTTAGAAATGAGACAGACTTAGCAGCCTGGTGCATTCTCAGACTGCCCAGAGCTAAGCACTTCTCTTCAGTTTGAGTTGAAGGCTCAAAGCATCCAATGCAACAAGACAGGAGCTCCTCAAGCCATTCTAGCTGAAAATTGTGCCAGTCAAGATTACTATTTTAGAGTGCAAACACTGCTTCATGCCAAAACACTTTCAGGAGCAACAGATCTTAATAATTTTCATAGACTATGTTCCTGCAAATAGAGCACTGCTCTTTTTCAGTTCACTGTCACTGGGTAAGGATGTGTGAATAAGGATGTGGGGAGAACCTTGGTTCCCTCACTACTCCTCTCACACACAAGGCATCAAAAGTGTTGATTCAGTAGCTGAGCAGCTCAGTAACCAAAGCCTGGGGATCTGTGGAGATATCAGCATAGAGAGGTAACAGCCAGCCTCCCTCCTGGGCTGCTGGTGTCTGGGGAAATAAGAAGGTTGTGAGGTAATCTTGCATCATTCTCAAATTTCATTAACTTCAATAGATTCTGACAGATTTTTCTTCTAGGTCATTAATAAAACTTCAGTAAATCTGGCATATAACACTTTTCCTCTGTTTGCTAATCCAACAATTAATTTTTATATTCTTTATAGATACTGTTAAGGAACCTATATTTCTTTTTGCAATGTGTTCATGATATAGGTAGCCTTTGCTTATTAGTCTATAAATATTTATCATGCTCATTTGTTTACTGATCCATACTTTGTCTGGTTTTCCAGGAAATGTTTTTGGACTAGAAAATCCCATTCTGCCCTTTCCTAGAACATCACAGAAGAACTTCTACTGATGCTCTACATGCCTTAGATTTCCAGACTACACACCAGGCCTGGACTTAGGTAGGACACCTCTGAGATGTTCAGGATCTCTGATCCTGATATCTGCAGTGCTGCAGGAGTCAGCACATCACAGCACCAACCTGGCAGCCTGCCTTTGTCATCCCTACAGGGAAATGGGGAATGGGATAAGCTGCTGGCTGCTCTTGTTCTCAGGGGCTTGGCTGGAGACAGGCAGTCAGAACATGCTAAAAACCAGCCTTGCTCACATTTCCAATGTGGCCAGTGCTGAGGTCCAGCTGCCAAAAGATGTCTGGCTGCTTCCTGCTCCTCTCTCCTGCCTCTCTGTAGTGTTGCTGGCTTGGAATAAGCAATTTCAAGCTGTTTGCAGTGGCTGGTATAAAACTGGTGAGTACTGAGTGCTGCCTGTGTGCTAGTAGCCAGCTTTTTGCCTAAGGCATCTGTGGAAATATTTAGGCTGGTGCAAGAACTTGTAACAATGTGCTGTTTAGAAAAAAAAATTAAAATTCAAAAAAGAACCTCACAATACCAAAACCACAAACCTGAAGACTCATTAGATATACTGACCACCTAAAGTAAAATAAAATTGGGCCTTCTTGTACTGGCATGATTAATGGGATGAAATTTAGCAAGGCCAGGTGCTAGGTTCTGCATCCAGGACAAAGCAAGGCCAGGCAGAGGTGTAAATGGGGAGAGGGGTGGCTGGAGAGCAGCCCTGCAGAAAGGCAATATTGGGAATATTGGCTGGCAGCAGCTCAGAGTGAGCCAGCAGTGTGTGCCCCAACAGCCAAAAAGGGGTGCATCAAACACAGCAAAAGCAGCCCATCAAATGAGTGATTATCCTCACCCTGGGTGCATTTCTGGGCCCCACAGTTTAAGAAGGGTGTGAAGGTATCCAGAGGACAGAAAGCTAGAAAGCAGAGCAATAAAGAAAAATATCAAGTGTTTTCATCAGATCTTCTCTTTGCCTTCTGCCTTTATACACACTTATATATGTTCACATTTTCTTAATGAATTTTAGCTGAATAATATTTTAAAATGGTGGATAATTGATAATAGTAAAACCAAGACATGAAAAACTGGTTAGAAGCAATTCTCTGAAGAAAAATGTCTTCTTGGGTTCCATTTCCTCTCTCCAAGCCAACAGACTTTGGATCAAGTGTCTTGCTCGAGCAGAGCATCTGAATTCTGCCTTTGACCCAGAATAAAACAGCAAACATATTTCTGACAGTGTAAGTATTCAAAGATACTGCTTTACCCTCACCACACACAGGTCAGCACATACAAGTGATGCTACTAGAGTGGTCCTTAGATAGGCAGTTTCATTAGTACTTTCAGATTCATTGCTTAAATTGATATTCATTAGGTCTCTTCCCTTAAAATATAAATCTTTAATTTAGTTGTGGATGTCTTCATGTTGCTACAGGTCTTGGTTATGAAAGGAAAGTGTGTTCATCTAAACAAATTTTCATTGTAAAGAAGCAGGACTGAGAAAGGAATAAACTGACAGAAATGGGGAAGACAAATACAGGTAAATGTCAACCATTTTTTTCTGCTGACAGGAATTATTTTATTGACAGCTTTAAATAAATGTGTTAAATCTACATCTTCTGAGGATGCCTGTAACCCTAGAGGAAGTTATCATAATCTTATCCAGACACTGTTGCTTGAATCAGCACAGGGAATATAATTCCTGGTGGAAATCTAGGAAATTATGAAAATTCATGCAAAATTTTCCATCATTTTTCAGACAACCAGAGGCAGACAGCTTGTTGTCCACCAGGACCCCCAGGTCCTTCTCCACAGAGTTGCCTTCCTGCAGGTCAGCCCCAGCCTGTGCTGGTGCCTGGGGTTATTCTTCACCAGGAGCAGGACCCTGCACTCACCTTTGCTGAATTTCAGACAGTTCTCTCTGCCCATCTCTCTCCATCCTGTCGAGATCCTGCTGGAGGGCTGCACATCCCTCTGGGGAATCACCACTCCTCCCATCTTTGTCTCATCTGTGACCTTGCTGAGGAGGAGTCTGCCCCTTCATCCAAGTATTTGAGTAATAAATTAAACAACACTGTGCCCAGTATTGAGCTGTGGGGGATGCCTCTATCGACAGGCTTGCAACTAGATATTTTTAAGTAAAAATATATTGAAAGTCGGTGTTACAAATAATTTGGTAAGGAGAGTTGTTGGTGTGACAAAAAACACACTATAGACACACCCGCTGTGGAAGTTTCAGCCCATCTACTGCAATTTGCAATTTGAGATAACAAGAAGAAAAGAAACATAATAAGCTGGAAATGGATGACTTTTTGGCAAACCCCTAAGGGCATCTTTAATTCAGAGCTCTAATCCTCTTTAAGTTACACCCAGATCTGAGGTCCAGAGTAATGTGTTGGAACATCTACCCTGCCTTCTCCAAACTTAACCCATATTCTTTCCACAAATTCAGTCCCTATGGAAGGTCATCAAAAAGGAGTAGAGGAAATGAAAGGCCAAAAAAGATCTGCTCAGATCACTCAGTGTCCAGATGTTCCTTGGGAGCATTATATCCAAAACTGTGAGAAGCAAAACAACTCAACTGCACTTGTAAGCCTGACACAGATAAAAGCTCCTGACTCCATCTAGAGGTACACAGCTTGTATTTAAAGAATACACACTGCAATCAACACCCATTTCTGAATGAATGAGTGGGGGAATGACACTGAGTGCCAGGGCACTGAAATTAAACAAGAGAAAGCAATCATGAAATAATTGTATAAAGGCAGCTTCTGAGCTGACTGCTACCACTTAGGAAGGAGTCATAAAGTAAAAACAGTTAACTGCATGAAAATGTAAGTTCAGTGTTCAGCAATAGTCAGTAAGCAAAAAAGAAGTTAGGAAAAGAGCAAAGACCAGATTATGGCATTAAATGTGTGCAGCATCTGAATTTGCAGCACTGCACAAGGTCCTAATCTGTTCTGAAAAGACACAAGCAATGCAATGAGGGGTCAAGATGGTGACAAGATGAGCAAAGGCTTTAGCAGCAGGAGCAGCTTAAGAATGAGATTTATCAGCCTGGAAAAGGAATGCAGCAACCCACACATGCAATTTCTTTAGAGGCCTTTCAGTTCTTCTGTGCCATCAATGAGAACACATATGAGAAAGAAGAAAGAATAAAGTTGTTTCAGACTTAGTAATTTTGAGAATTACAATAGCTTGGATCTTAGAGGTAGGATGTGGAAATTTTGGGTTCTAAGGCTCTTTGAAGATGTGGCAGTCTTTGAGGCTTAAATTCTATATTCTGTGTCAGATCACAAGTAGTATGAATGCAATCATATTTTTAAATTGAAAAATTGAAGACTTATAGTGTGTAAACGAATTTCCAAAGTTTTCTTCTTTAAAAACTAAGTTTTCCTGTGCTTAAGCACCGTGCCTGCTTACCCTGCTATATTAATATCTAAAAAATATTGCTTACAGTTAGCCAGTTACATTTCTTTTTAATATGCATGCAATGCTTTCAGACCCTCAAGATTCAAATTCTTGTAAATGTTTTGATAGGATACTTGGGGCTTTTTAAAATATGCTTCTCCCCCTTTTTTACTTTCAAAGAACATCTGTAGCAAAATCCAAACAGCTGTCTGGGAAGCCCAGATATTGTCTCAGAATATGCACAAAGATTGGACATTCATATGACTGCCAAGCCCATTAAATCCTTTCCTTCCCAGAGAGGCTGGGGATGTGGCATGCACAGGCAAATTGCTTTGATTGGACTTGGAGTTTCTCAGAGCCCATTTTGCTCTGCTTACATGAAAAACCATCAGGCGTGGGGGAAGAGAAGGGGGAGAGGAAGTTCTGCTACTAAAGTCAGCAGCACTAAAAGCCTTGTTAATAAGAAGACCAAAATCTTCAGGTTACAAAGTCTTTGTCCAGATTACATACTGATACCAAACACAAGGCTTGCCCCAGATATTTTCTCTTTTTTTTTAATATGTATTATTTTAAAAATACTGACTACAGTTGCTTAAAAAAATAAATTAATATATATAAATTGCAAAATTACAACTACATTGTAGCAAGTGAAGCAAAAAGTGTGTCAGCTCCACTTCTTACCAGGCACAATATGTATTAAAGGTGTTTACCAATTAAGTTACTGTGAATTGAATCTATGCATTACATAGTCATTCTCATTTATTTGAAACAATTGTTGCATTCAAAGACTAAGTATTTGAAAACAGATACTAAGTGATCATTTAGCACAAGCTTTTTGGAACATTATTTAAGTTCCATTTCTTCATGTTTTATGATAAAATTCAAAATAAAGGCATTAATGCAAATACACAAATAATATTTAGTTATGTGAAACTTTTCTCTCTTCCCAGACCACAGGGCACTTTTTATTCAAAGCTCTCAGTGTCTGGAATTCAATGTCTACACAGGAAACTTGTCTGGTTTTCTTCTTTTCTCCCATCTTCAACTCCTGACAGTGACATCACAGAAGGTGTCACCACCAATGAATACTCAGAATCACAAACATCCTTATTTAGCTAGAGAAGACACGGAACCTTAAAACATTCTGAATTTTCAAATAAATGACATAAAGTGTGGTGTTTCCAGGCTTAAAGCACTGATGTGCCATCAGATACTGTCTTCAAGTAATTTATTTGCCAACATCAGATTCTTTTAAAAGTCTGTTTACCACAAGGGCAAGACATGGTTGGAAGTTCATAAATAGGGAGCTGTAAAGCTGATTTGTAGGAGACAACTTTCCTGCCTCCTGTTTAAATCACCATGAATCTTCACCCTGCCTTGCTCAGGGTTAGGTGGAAGAAGTCTTTGTAACAAAGGGTCCCATCTAAAAGGGCTGCTCAGCCTCCATGAGAGCAGTGCAGCTTTTGCTTCATAATTCTAAAATATATTGGCCAAGATTTTGGATGGTGACTGCATTTAATTGCAGTCTTGGTGGTAATGCCTCAGTTGACATAATGAGACAAGTGCATTTCAAGAAATACATTCTAACTGTGAAACAGCATGCACAGTAACTTCAAAGTGTGTAACTGCAGCCCCAGCCTGTCCTTCACATATCTTTTTGGGGTTTTTTAATGAAGATTAATCATAATAAGGACATACCCTAATCTCAGAGCAGATATTCAAAGACTAGAAGCCATTGTAAAGTGTATTGAAAGATAATAAGAATTTTTGAAGAGGAAAAAAAAAAGGAGAAAAAAAAAAAGAGAAAAAGGAACAAAATTAATAAAAAATTCAGATTTTAATATACAACCTTAAGCTAAACTGTTTTTTGGACCCTGTTTATCACCAAATAGTTCCTGCTGCACACAGAAAAGATCTAAAATTTCTGTTTGTGCTTGCAGTGTAAATGATCATGTAATCTACTTCCTTGCTGGCTCCGAGGAGCTCATGAACAATGCAGGATATACAATGAATAAATCTCAAAGCCCATGGGCAAATTTTAAAGTAACCTCTAACAGTAGTCAGGCAAATTACAATCTTGGTATCACATTTGCATCTGTGCCTCTTTTTGAAATCCTACTGAGATCAAGACCCTCATTTGAAGGGTGTTTTCAAGCCACATTCACAGCCTCTCATGTGAATGAAACAAAATTAGGCAAAGAATACTGCTGGGAGTTGATGCATGAAAGATTTCAGAGTCTGTGTGAAACAGAAGCTAATCTGTACATTAATGTATAAAAAGAGGGCTCACATTTGTGGAGCAGAGGAAGGAGAGGAAGGAACCACAGTATCTATACTGCATCAGTACTGAAATGTTTGAGTTAAATAATGAAATCCTGATGTTTTTCATGGATTAGGAGTTTTAAGTATTAGTCAAAGTGTTGTCTTTGATAACAAGACAAGACACAATTAAGCTAGCTCTTCATGATTCACATACCTAATGATATTCTTTAGCTATTTATAAATATGCAGCAGTTATAATTAGTAATGCTATTAGTGATACCTCATCATTGCATTAGCCATAGTGCTTTTACTCCACAGAAATTATGACATTAACTTTGGTAATAAATCTGTTTTTCTTGTCATCTTGTAAACTTAATAAGGAATGCTGCTCACTGAGAAAAACAGATTGATTAAAAAGGTGTCCTGCACTGACACAGAGCTGGTAGTCAGGTTCAGTGGAAGTGTTGAGTTAAATATTCAGCTTCCTCAAAGGGCAGGAGCAGCAGATCACCTTGACAGGTTGGAGCATTACAAAACCCAGCAGGCACAAGGCACAGAGGGGGTGTGCATGCTGGGACTGTGAGGGTGGAACAGATGCTGTGCCCCTGCACCCATCTCTAGCAGTGCCTAAGTAATTCCCTGTAGCTCCAGATCTTCTCTAATACCTCAACCAACCAAGCCACTCTAGTGAAAAGTTCTTTTCCTGGGCTTATTTTGGTAACACCCCCTAACTTGCAAAGAGAACAGTCTGGCCTCAACTAAGCACAGAATAATCCATTGACAAGACATCTCTTTAATTTCAGAGCTTATCTAAGGAATTCATGCTAAGGTGCAAAAAGAAGAAAGGAGAGGCTTGGCCACCTTTACATATGCATCACTCTACAGCCTTTAGCACACTGTTGATAGACCAGAGAAAATGCAGACCAAGAAACATTAGGCTACTTTAAATGATAGTACATAAATTCACATGTATGTGCTCATACATTCACACACATGCATGTAAAGTATATTATCATACATCCACATTCCTATCAGAGGTTTTCATCTAAAATCCATTGCTTTGCTGAAGGATGTTTCCAAAGAATAAAAGATGGAGAGGGATGGATACAGAAAATTCTCTTCATAAGGCTTTTACAAGGCTTGTGACAAAAAAAAGTCAGACATGTCACTTCATGTTGTGGCAACATGCCAGGCCATGTTATCATGCTAAGAGAGTAACAGGGGGAACCTGGTCTGACCTTCTGCAGCTAAAACTTCACATTCTGTGCCTCACTGAAGTGAACTGAGAAGGCTGGAGGCTACAGCAGACCCATGGTTTTATTTTTAGTCTCAGGTATCTTCACTTCCATCAGAGCAAACCCAACAAATGCAGTGAGACTCCACGACATTGCCAGTCAGCATATTGTGTCAATCTAGGCTAGGCTTGGCATTTGACTGTCACTGCTCCCAAAGAAGACTCAAAGATATCAGTCTGTGATTTGTTGTGATTACTTTGTCTTTTTCACAGAAATGTGATAAACTGCAATGAGGAAGACCTAGGTATGTTTCTTTCCCCAGAGCAGTAAATATCTTTAAATTTATTTTTCTAGACAGAAAACTAAAACCTGGTGCAACCAATGCCCAGCTTTTATTCCCCACAAATTCAGATGGCAGCTCAAACAACTACTTTCATGACCACCTGTCCATTTCCTTTCTGGAAAAATAAAACCAAATGTGACAAAACTTCAAACCACCAAACATTTTGCAGTGATATCATCCATTTTGACTCCTGCAGTATTCATTTTCCAGCCAATTGTGTATACAATGTTGCCAACAACAAAAGAGATCCTGGAATGAGGGCATGGCCCCCTTATTGTCTTAGTAGTCCACAAAGAAGAGAAAAGAATATTGGGATTTTTTTTCCTGTAATGCTTTTTCCTCTCTTTGTAGTAATTACTAGGTTAAAAACTTCTTGTCAGTTGAACTAAGGACATGAATTTGAAGAAGTACCATTTCAAAAATTCTAGAACCTACACCTCCAAAAGTAAATCCGAAACTTTTCAGGTGTCAGACTTCCAAAGTTGCACTTGGTCATATAAAATCACTGAGATCAATGACAAAAGAACCTTTCAGATACTTAAATGCAGGAGCATGCTAAGATACCCTGTTAAACTATTTTACTCATTCATCTCAATGTGGGATATGGTTGATTCTGTGATGTTATGAATAAAAAAAGAAGAAAGGAAGTACATATAGATTTAGCTGAACCAGTGTTTATGAATATATATTTTATATAAATATATCCAACATTTTCTTGCTGTCTCTCCTAACTGTAATTCTATCAGTGCTCACCAAACCTTCTCCACTCTGACCCCAAAAGTAGGTTATCACAACATCTCAAAATTATTAAGGTTGGAACAGACCTCTGGAGGTCCTCTTGTCCAAACCCCCTGCTCAAGCAGGACCACATAGAGCCACTTGCTCAGGACAGTCCAAGGATGCAGACTCCACAGCCATTTGCTGGGATAATTCTAGTTCTTTTTGCACTCCTAGGCATGAGAAGGTTTGCTTCCTCACAGCTCTCTAACAGAAAGATTAAGTTCTGATACCAGGTGATGGCTTTCAGATGCTTTCACAAACCAAAGCACTGCAGAGTTTTACTTGATGAAAGCAGCAGTTTCCTCTCTGCAGGATGTGCACTAACAGAAATCATTGCACAAGCATTGATAGAAAGGTGGGGTGAAGGGGGGAGGACTGGAGGAAAGATTAAAAAAATATTAATTCCTGTAATATCTCTAATACCCCAAGCTTTGGCTGAGCAAAACAGAGAACTGCAATGAAAAACTGAAGCAAATATAAAAAGTCCCAGCTATGGAAATTATTACACAAATATCTCTCCATATTGTGTAGGTCCTGAGCAAATCTGTCTGCAAGTTTATCCCCATCTTGGAAAATAACTTCATTCTTCAAGGCAACAACACACAATCAACATCCAGAGCCATTCTACAGAGAAGTATAATGAGGTGTTTTCAGCAAAGATTAAAATGTGAAACTTCTTGTGCAAATGAAGTGTACAGTTGCTATTCTCACTGATGAAAGGAATGAGTCAACAGACCCTTTTAGAGAAAGTTGTTTTGCTCACATATATATGCATACTCCCACAGCAATAAGCACTGGCTTGTAAAATGGGCTTTGAACTCTGTTTTCTTTCCCTTTTTAATGAATAGACACAGTGGGCAGCACACAGCACAAACTACTACCTGAGCCAAACAGAACTGAGTATCAAGCTTACTTAGCTTTATTTGTTAACTGACTTTTTACTAATGAAGAAGCCTGTAAACCTTTTTGTTGCAACCTATCAACAAGGACTATTATCAGGGTCTCATAATGTCAGCTAGATTTATTGTTGTCTACTAGACATTCAACCAAATTAATAGCTCTGTGCACAATTTCTCTGTAGCTATAATTTCGTATATAAGTCATGTGCTGCATAAACATTTCTCAAGGAAAAAGGTCAGGTTGTGTTCTGAAGGACAGTCTCTGTAACAACTTGCAAAACTCATGAGAAAGCCATAACATTTTTTACCATACCAAGGGCCAGATTCTGATTTCAGCTGTTTTAATATCACATGCCTTGATTTAAATCAACATAAATAAGATAGATACAGGTTGTTTTTCAAGGTTATTTTGGGAATGTGAAATTGGGACAGTCCTAAAGCAAATGTCTTTATTTCTTGTACAAATTATCACATGTCATCTGTAAGTAAAAAAGTGTATCCTGGTCTGCAAGAGACTGGGGGGAAGTGGCAACCCAGGCTCTGGAGAAAGTCCAATGCCCATACTGCTTTCAGTGTTTAATATGACACTTTTGCTGTGTGACAGTCAAACAGAAACTCAGACATGAATAATGAATTAGAATCTCATTGCAACTCCACCCAAAGAGTGAACTCCAACCCAACCGCTGACACCTGACACAATTGATAACTAATGCCACAATTTCTAATAAAAACAAATTTTAATCCTCTAAGCAGCTGCCATAAGGGAAATAACATAGGCAGTTATTATGTGAGGCTCAGGCAAGCAAATACTTCATCTTTTATTAATTCTACACATTTAACAATTGAGCAAAATACTTCAGTTTCCATTCCTGCCACGTATTGTGTGAAGATTTTTACCTTTGAAAAAGAAGGATGCTTTAGATCTTCCTCTTGGAGAAAAGAAAAACAAAAAACTACAAAGCAAGGGACCTAAATATTGAACAATGAATTTCTGAACAATTCAGACACAGACTGAATGTTGAAGGGTCCAATCTTGAAGCATTATTTGCTAATTTTGGAGTAAATGTTTAATTACCAGAGTAGTATTTGCAAGTTTCTGATGAAGTTTATGATTCTGTGATAAATTGTATTATTTTGCTGTGATCTTTTTCAATGTCCTTCCTTTTTCTACAGAAGTGTAACATACTTGAGAATTCAAAAAGCTGCTTCAAAGCATTGTTCATTCTTTGTGGAGCCACATCTCTTTGAAGTAGGAAGGCAGAGAGAGCAAAAGCCATCTCTAAATTTTAGTTGAATCTCACATGCAAATTCTTGGACAAATTCAGGCATGAGGTCATTATGGCTACTGTGTACATCTAGAAATGCATGGTACTATTTATCTGCACTGTGACTGTGTCAGCACACACAGCCTGAGTTGCCAGCATGACTCCAAAGCCTGCAGTGAAGGAAGTCCTGAATCAGGGAAGTGGAAGAAAGTGAATGCCATCCCACTCGTGCTATGTGACTGTAAAAAAGGAAGAGCTAGCAAACAACTGCAAACAGGCCCAAATAATAAAAGTGAAATAAAATTTGGATTTCTCTTCACTCTTGTTGTAGACACAAAAAGTATGGTCTAACCCATTAATGCAGAATGCTTGTCTTTTAGCTCTTTGGTTGGAAAACCTTTTTCCTGATATCCAACCTAGACCTCCCCCAACACAGGTTCATTCTATTTACACTGAACTTCTCTTTTTTGGTAGTTGATATTCTTACATTTGGAACATGCTAGACACTGCAGGGCAGCTGGTTGCAAGAAAGAGGTGAATTTAATCATCCCTCACTGAGTTTTATTTTCCATGTTGGATTTGATTAGGCATGAATATAGGAAATGCCTCTCATAGACGATATCTACAGGGAGTTAATAAAATCATACATGGCTGCTGTTTTCCAAGTTTAAGAAGCAGACAATTGAAAGTGAAATGGCCTGAGATCCCTTTTTGCTCTCGAAACTTTGCTGAGTCCATTTCACAGTAAAGGGAGGGTGTGAGAGGGAATCTGTATTGCATTACATTTTACTAACAGAGTGCTATTATAGTGTGCATAAGTATCTGCAAATACAATTTCATGCTCTCTAACAAGACATGACAAAGATCATAATTTCCAGATTCAGAGAAAAGAATGGCATTAGATCAGAGGACTTTTAGCTGCATAATAGTATGCATAGTTTTATCCCTGTAATACAAACCACTGTGCAAGTGTAAACCTTTCCAATACTGTTGGGACAGTTCTTTTAGCTGTCCTGCTCTGAAAGTCATCCCAGATGAAAGTAGACAAACGTGAGGGCAAAGAAAGGGATTAAATCCATCACCAGGAGGTCATTGGGATGCATTTCCAAGGTCAGTATGAGTAGCCAGAACCTTGTTTCTACTTCTGTGCCTTTTGCAGTTATTTTCACATGTCAGCAATGGTATCTCCTATAAAACAACCTCTTTTCAAAAACTTGCATCATCCCAGTGACACTTACTGTACTGGGGATCCTTGCTGCATCTAGCAGTCCTTTTGAGTCCTCTCAGTGTCTCTAAGATTCAAATTCTAAGTCCCCAACCAGTATCCACTGAATTGAACAACCTGAAACCACATGGATTTCTGGTTTTGTATGTCTGCACTCTTCCTAAAGCAGTTAAACAGGCAGATCTAGGTTGAGTCCTTTGATAGCAAAAGCTCTATCATTCTTCTCTCAAATACTTAATCCTTTAAGAACAACTTTGTTATTCAAATCCCTCAGATTTTAAGGCCAGACACCAATTATCCTCCCTGCACCATGGTCATGGCTGCATTGTATCATCAGGAAGATCAGCATGGCCATACCCTCACTCACTGACCCTGTCAGTGGGTTCTTGACTCACTCAATGTCATGTTTTAACAAATAGGTTTATAGCACAGTGGCTGATGTGAGTTCTTTAGTAAATATAATTTAAAATAAATCCCCTCCCTAGAGTTTTTAGTTCACTTAAACAGAACAGAACTATGAATGGACTCTAAAGGAGGAAAAGAGGAGACAAGGTTGCTTGGTGTTTCACCCCTTGAAAAAATAAAACAAGCAAACAAACAAACAAACAAAAAAAGAGGAAAAAAAAAGAGGAAAAAGAGGAAAAACTGTGGTTTGAAAGCTAGCTTCTGCCATCTCTGGTCTTTTTCCACCTGACAGCCCTGTCAAATTGAGTCTCCTACAAAGCAAGTGGGTAACCATGCTAATCCCTGAGCTTCTGGCACTCCAGGGAGAGATCTTTCACAGTGTTTTGGCAGTTGCTGGTTCCCTCCTGCAGACACTCACTTCAGGTGGGAAAGCCATTTCCTATCTCACTTCACAGGTTTAATCAAACCCTCTTCCTCACATCAGTTATAACAAACCCTTAAGTTTCAGTGTAACATTTACTTTAGAACCTGAAATAATATGCTGTAAAATCATTGCTCACAATAAATTTGCATAGACTAATAAGAAGTGTGCACTATATTGTAGGCTATTTTTTTCCAATAACACAGCACAAATTTCTTGATTGCCTCAATATACCTTTCCACCATTTGTAGTAATGTGACATTTAACTGAAAATTTTGATAGCATTTGTTTCAGGAAACTGTGATACTTCTGCAGAGGGGAAACAAGTTTCATTTCCATTTTATCAGTATGGGAAAACAGGTCTTATACCACCACTGTATGTAAAGAGTCACCTCTTGAAAGAATTGGGGGACAATTCTGCAGGGTATCTAGAAGGGACATTTGCTGCAATTAAACCATACATGGTTTAAATGCTTTCAAGGAGTTGGTTTAACATTCTCTGCCACACACTACCTGGCCATTCCCAGAAAAACAATGCAGAATCTTTAAATACATGTAACATTTGCTGCCAGCCTCAGTATCTGTGGGTTAATAAGTCCCTAATCACTTTCAAGCAAAATATATCAGCTGTCTCTGGCTCCAGTCCCACAAGTGCACCTCCCTGGCATCCAAATTTGTTACTATCCCAAGGCAAACCCTAAATCTCCCCATCCCTGTCAGGAGGCAACAATCAGTGCATATTGTCCCTTCACTGCATTAAGGATTCAGACTAGCAATTCATGAACTGTACTCAGAGACAGTGGGAAACTTTTTCCTTGAAAACTAACCACAGAACTTGTCTATGGTTTGAGGCTCAATGGTGCTCTGAGGAGGCAAAGAAATTTGGAAATAAATATTTACAGGACTTTCAGTATGACCACCCATCTCAAACATTAATTGCTTTAGGCATGTCTGAGAATCACTGCAAGCTACTTCCTATGGGAAAATCTTCCATGCAAGAGTTCTGAGTTTCTTAGCCTCAGCAAAGCAGGCCATGGACACAGAACAACTCTCTGCCATGACAGCTTGTTTGTAGGATGCAACACTCTGAAGTTATATAATGGGATAATAATCAACCATTCTCAGGGAAAAACCCTCACAGCTGAGGTTTTATACTGAGATCATGTCAAAAAAGTTGGCTTAAATGACTTGTTCAAGCTGCCTTTGAACGTGGCATTACCACAGAACACAGCCAAACCTCAGAAAAATGAGGATTTGGTCTCATTTGCTTCACGTCTAAAACTTGCAAATAACTTTCTGGTGCTTCTCAGGGTGTTTATGCTGCTAACTTTCAGTTATAGAGCATAATTTTAACAGAGGTGATTACATCTTGTGATACTTGATCTCTCACTCAAAGTGTCTCTCACTCAAACAAGGACTTTATGCAACAGCTCAAATGGCAGCTCATAAGTACAGCCAAAGCTGTCCTCTGAAGACAGTGACTGGAAGTGTGTTAGGACATTTTCAGAGAGACTTTAATATGATTGCCACCAGCCAATAAGAAAAATAATTTATCTATTCTAGATTGCAGAGGCTAATGATGAACCTGGAAAATAACTCAAATATCCATCCAAATCAGCAGCGGGTTTTTAGGTTTCTTAAGAAAAAAGACACCCAGAAACTGTTTCTTTTTCTGGATTTCATTTTAAAGGGGACCCCAAGGCCTTCAGCAATAGAGCACTGGAAAAGTACTCTCTACAATTTTAGTTGTTTTTACCCTCAAGCTCAAAATAGCTGTTAAGTTACCAATTGTTGCCACCCACCCTATCATCCTTTCTTATCACTTACATTGTTAATGTCTGACAGCATTAAAAACCTTTCTTTGTTGTCTACTTCAGAAGAGGATGGACCCTCCCAGTGCATCCATTTTCCCTGAGCACTCAGACATTCTGTAATCCTGTTTCTCCTGAAAACTAGCTATTTCCTTGCATGCCAAGTAGCTTCAGGCAGCAAATTTTGTTGGACCACTGTGTCTGTTTTCACCTCCAATTGTTTTGTTAAACACAATAAAAGAATGACAGATGAATTCCAGGTAACATGGCTAATTAAATACAGCTGGGCATGCCAGTCCTACCAATGCTTCTCAACTTTTCACTGGACACATTAGCTAGCACCACCTGGTTTAATGTATTTAAAAGAATACTACCTTATTCCTCCACATTTCCATCTACTGTTGGGACACATCAGTTGTTCAGTTTAAATAAGTCTTAAATAGAATGAGTTGCACAGAGTTATAATGCCATGTGATTTAATATGCTATTTGCTTTAATTGATTACCACAACTAGGTGAATTTGCTGAAGTCTCCGACTGCAAGCCGAGAACTTTCACCTAGGTACCTTTTCAGCCAGAATGGAGTTGGTTTTCTTAGCATTTTTCCTAGTAGTTGGTGCAGTGCTGTGTTTTGTCTTTGCTATGAGAAGAGCACCAATAACACACTGATGTTGTTAAGCAATGTTTATTCTGAGTCTAGGGCTTTTTTAGTTTGCTGTGCTCTGCTGTCAAGCAGGTGCACCAGAAGCTCAGACCAGGAGGAGAAAACAACTATCAGCAGAAGCTGCAGCTTGACAAGGTTAGGACAGTGAATGGCCTGCCTGCATGGACACAGAGCAAGTTTTCACACAGTGGAGGAAGACTGGGAGATGAGGTGATGCATAATAATGAAGCCAGTAAATCCAGTGCAAGTGACAGGAGTTGGCTGAAAGATAAGCTCAATTTAAATTGTGGCATATCAAATATGTGTATGCCAGATCAGAGGATCAGTGCATCAAAAATCAACATATGGGAGTGCTGTTTATCTGGGACAGCTGCAAAAGCTGCAGATATACTTATTCTCATAGTCCAATTGCCTGAAAATTCATTAAGATGGAAGCACAGGTTACAGTTCTGTAAACTCTCAAGCATATATTTCATTTCATTAACTTCTTGCACTCACAATGATATCTGAGATCAATTGCACTTACAGGTGATCCTCTCCATGAACAAGGACTTCTTTTATTACTGTTTGAGAGACACTGAAAATATAGAGAGAGCTTATCTTATCACTGAGTTTGATCTATGTTGTTTATACAGTAACAAAAATCTTCAACAGATAACCAAATCACACAAGCAATGAAAATTCTCACATTTTTATTTCATCTCATATTTAATGTGCAATAAATGACTTTTATTGCATGCAGTAATTAATTTCTATTAACAGATATTTATGTATGAAATTAAATATTTCATATATTCATTAATTTTATAATTCTAGAAGCTAGCCACTCTGAGATGCACTAATCAGAATTTTCATTTTGGGTGAAAAGTAATTTTTTAATGGGCAGTAATAATTTTCTCTGCCTAATTATTCACAAAAGGTGTTCTGAATCCTGATCTCTTTCCACATAAAGCCGTCTTCATCAACTTCAGCAATATTGTCTTGCATATTCAAGGAAATGGATTAGTCCCCTTCAACATCCTCCCCTTACTTCAGTCATTACCTAGATTAATCAGACCCTAAAATGTTTTTGTCCTAATAAGTTTCTGGCTTTTATTATGCACAAAGTGCACTTGTTCATCCCCCTGGCAGAGGAGAATTTCTGAGCAGTAGCTGGAGGAACCTTTCTGTCAGGACAAGAACAGTGGTGTAAGAAGTGTGAGACATCCAGTCAGGGGGTTATGAGGGCAAAGGTGATTACACCCTTACTCTTATCCACCTACAAACTTGTGTTTGCAGCATAGGAATTCTGTCTCTTTTACTCTTTCAGTAAATAGAATATTCCACTGAATAGAATAGTCTTTTCTGTCAAACTTCATTGGTCAAACTTTCTAAAATAGAATGTTTAAAAATTAGGGTTTATTCCTGTCCTGTAGCACAAAGTAGGTTGTTATACTACAGAAATATATGAAAAAAATATTTTTGTGACATTGCAGTATTTAACAATCCCGAGCTTTGTTAAAAAAAAAAAAAAAAACAAAACAAAACAACAAAATAAGGCAAAATATTAGACTTAGCACATGAGTAGAGAGATTCATAGGTCCAAAAATGAAAGAATTGCATTTGTGTAAAGCTAAAAAAAAAAAATCTGGTGATCCTGGCTGTACCATGGCTAATTACATTGCCTCCTCAATCACACAGCATCATATTTTTCAAACAGCAAAAGTGTCAGAAAGGAGAGACCACTCACTCAAATAAATTAAAAGTGGCTGTCATAAGGGGAAATGTATTCCAGATAACCACAGCCTGCTTGCCAGAATGATAAATAAATAAATAAATAAATAAATTCATAAATAATAAAAAAAAATACACTGCTATGTCCTTCACCCTCAACAGTAAATTAAGAGCAAAATTAGGCACCTGAAGAAAGCCAGAAGATTTTTCATTAAACTGTGAAGGTATTTTATAGCTGCTTGCCCTCTCACTACAAGAAAGCATCAGTCTTAGGGATGTTTCAGTGCAGGAGCTTTTGGAAGGCCACAGCCATAGGTGTATAGACAGCTTGGGACACCTCTCCTCCCAGAAAGCAATAGCAGGAACGTGTCTTAATCCAGTCCCAGCACTCTGGTCTCTGGCCTTCTGAATTTCACATTTTGTGTTGATGTGACATGCTTTGAAATCAACCCCCAGCTCCTGGGAAGCTCAAGGAGCACAGCAATATTGCTGTGGTGTCAGAGGTGTGTGTGTGAGAGCCCCTTTGTTGGGACATAGCTCCCTCTGCTTCATCAAAGTCAGGACACTTCATTAATCATGTACCTTTCCATTTTCCCATTGTAGTTCTTGGCTGGAGTTTCTCTTGCTGACTCATCAATAAAAAATACACCAAATCCCACTTTGATGGAATTTCCTCTTCAACAATAAACCAATGTGAAGCCCTTTAAAATCTCCAGCCTTCAATGTGGCTGAGGTTGTCTCCCCAGTTTGAATGTGGGTGTTTCTCATAACCTGGAAAGCATATAAAAGCCTGATCCAATTTTCACTGTTATACCCTTCTCAAAGACTTTATCTACTTATTGGTGTTCCTTGCATCAAAATAGGGAAATAAAACTATTTCTCAATAATTAATGAAACATTACAGCTTGAAAGAGAAAAGAGTATTTATTACAAACAGATACATCTGCATTTTTAGTTTTAAATACTGCTTGGAAGTTCTGCCTGGGAGGAAGGTCTCCAAATGAACTGTCACATTTTTGGTGGCCTAGATAATGGAAATGTCATCTTCTGGGGAAAAGAACTAGTATTGCCTCCAAGATTCAAAGATGTCCATTGCCATTCTGTACTCTGACTGCCTTACATCTCGTTAGCAACCCAGGAAAAATAACCCAAATGACAGATGCCAATTACAATTCTTCATTTCTCAATTCCTTTAAAAGCCCTGTTCAGATCTGGGTCCAAGGTCCACTCTTCTGATCACATCTTTGCAGTAAATACATCACAAACCCAGCAGTGTATGCTTAGCTTGTGCCCTGCACTGGCAATCATGTCTGAGTGATCTCAGAGAACTTTTACAGCTCAGGAAACCTGATGGTGAAGGGAAGAGTTCATTGTGCATCTTGGGCTGTTCTCACTACTCATTCAAGAGCAGTATCCAGCCTGGGCATGTTGCTGCACCAGGAACCAGCTGTTATGTATGTGAGTTTCCATTTCAGCAAGCCTCTCCAACCACAAGTTCACTCAAATGGAGATTACTAGATACAATTAAAAAAAGAAAAAATTGCGTATATATATATAAATGTGTTACACACATATACGTATGGGACAGACCACAGATCTTCTTCTGAGCTCTTGGAAACTGCACACCTTGAGGTGTCATGGTTAGACCAAGTTCTGACTGATTACAAGTCCTTAGGCAAGATTTATTAGCAGGTGGCAACTCCTATGGAAAAAAAAAAAAACACTGCAAACGTAATTTGCTCTTGAAATCTGAACAACCTAACACAGACATCAAATGGGAAGACACAAGCAACCATAAAAATTACAAACTGTCTCTTCACCCAGGGAAGCAATGTAGGCAGAAAAAAATCTGTTGCCTTACACTACCTAGAAAGCTGTAAGGAACAGATGAACCTTTTCTGACAAAACAAACAAACAAACCAATCTGGACATAAATATTATTCCCAAATGAGGCTTCTTTGTCTAGAGGAAATTGATCAGCAGGATAACTGCTAGTGAGAGCAAGTTTGTTTCCCTTATCTATGTCCAAAGACTTTTTTTTTTTTTTTACCATGCACTCCCTGCACAGATTGCTCAGGCTGTTTGCAATTTGCTTGCAGTTACAATGTGCAATCAACTTCTTCCAGGAGTGCAGGTAACCAACAGGAGACTTAAACAGGAAAAACATTCCCATGGCAAAGTTTGACTCATTTTCTTCTGAATTGAGCTGAATTTTTATTTAATATCATACATCCCACAAGGAAGTTATAGCTCAGATCTTCTATTCTAAAAGTGAAATGTATGTCAGAATGAGGCAAAATACAGAAGAAAGGAAAGTTCTTTCTTTCTCAACCTAACATACCCTTCCTACTTCCATTCAGTTTCCTTCATCATCCTCTGCAAACTTTTCCCCTTTTTTTGGCTTTCCTAATATTCAGGTTCTTCACTTTTTGAGTTCAGACTCAAAGGCAACTATGGACTTTATCCTTTTTTTTTTTTTTTTTCAAATAAAATTTCAGTCAAAATAGGTGTCTTACCAACAAGAAATTGCTTTTCATAAAGCATCTCAGTTTTCTATGGAAAACTCTAGTTTTCATAGAGAAGTATTTTTGAGCTTTTTTGGCTATGAATGACGACTTGTTTATCAAACAAAGTGAATGTTTCTAACCAAAACTTAAGTGACAGCTTACTTATCTCCGAAAATAAACACATTGCTATGAGAACTGAATCATCTCAATCTGGTTCTTTTGGCCCTGCATCTCTTGGCTGAATTTTCTGGTAAGCTTTTCCTGTATTTAAAATATTCATTACATCTCTGCCTGACTTAAATCTGATGGCATCTATAAAAAATGAGTGCACTCTGCAATGTCTCCCTCACAGCACTAATAGGATATTTCCCTTTTCCAGTTAATGGGACCTTCATCAGACTGACAAGTCTTCTCAAATATGATGGACAGAGGCTTAGCCACTTCCTTGACCAGTTCTCTCAAGACTCAGATGTATCTCAGGAGTCCCATGGACTTTTTTGCACCTTAAGGTTCCATCAGTGGTCTTCAGCCATGAGGACTGTGTCCTGTGTGAGGGACCTCACTCTGAAGCAGAGGAACAGCATGGAACAACAGAGACCAAATGTTGTGAGAAGACCACAACACCCATTCCTCATCCTGCTGCACTGCCTGCTGAGTCAGGAGTGAAGCTGAACCTGACAAGAAGAGGGAGTGGTGGAAATGCATGCTTAGTCTTGGTTTTATTTCTTGCTATTCTACTGCTTTGTTATTGGCAGTAAATTAAATTTATTCCTCCAAATAGCTCTTTGTGCTGCTTATTTTCCTCCAGTGCACTAAGAAACCCAGTATAAGGTCTTCGATCTTCCCTGCAGTTTTTTTTCAGTACCATGTGTCAGGAAGCTCACCCTGAACATCCCTCAGGATCAATATATCTGGGAATGCAGAGTTCAAACATGCCTTATGATCTCAATTTCATAAGTGGGAAACCTTGAGCTAACATCTCCCTTTAGTTATTTGGAAAGGCAAATCTACAAGAGCTTGATGAAGAGGTCAGACCCCTTCCTTGTGCTCAAGTCCCAGGAGATGAGGTGAGAATACCTGAAGCATGTGAGGTGACAGGAGCAGCTCTGTAGAGAGCTACTTTTATGCCTGCTGGTTCCCACCACTACCCTAAAAAAACCCAAAAAAACCAAACCAAATCCATGGACACATGCTTTCAAAAGAAAATGAGAAACATCAGAACACACAGACTTGGCACACCTGTACTTTGCCTCACTTGCTCTCTCAGAATCTGGGAGACAGCAAACAACCCACTAGAAACCCCAGTGAGCTATGAAATGGGGAGGGACCTTCAGACACAGCAAAAGAGCAGGAAAATTTTGGGGTTTTTTTCAGCTCACCCATGATATTTTTTTCAATTGTAGCCACTAAATACCAAATTTATCTTTTTTTTTCTCCAGCTGCTAAGAGGCTAGGGAAAGGCTAATGCAGTAAACAGCCATGGGATCCATGGCACCTCTTCACAATGCTTGTACTCTGTCCATATATGCTTCAGTAGCAAATTCATAGCAAATTTGGGTCAAGAGTCAAAAAGTTTATGAACAAAACTCAATAACCCAAGTGTGTTTCAGCATCGTTAGTTTAAATGACACTTCACACTGGCAAGTATATGAGCCAAAAGAAGATATAATAATTGCCTAGACACGCCTAAAGCAGTGCTACAGCCAAAATTATCTAAATTAGCTATGTCAGAGCATTTACAGCCATTGGCATGTCCAAATTAATTGACCTGCATCCTGCCTGAACTGTATCACCCCCATCAACCAAGAGTATAAATTGCTATTGTTGAAGCTAAGCATTAATTTAATTAGTTGCTGAGTTTACTGGAGTCTGACTGCTAATAAACAGGTTGTTTGGACAATATTTGTAAATTAAATGTGCTTAACCGTGTTGGTGATAAGTTTGAGAGCTGCTTCTTTCAAAACTTGAGAAGAAAAACAGAGTCAGAAATCACAAAAGAGAGAGCCTAGTGCACTTTCTCCTTGAGATTATGGATGAAGCAATAAAGCTAAAGCTACACTTGGCCCATGCACTTCTAATAGTGGTTTGCTGCTGGAAATGCCTCAACTGCTGACATAAATATCTTCCCTTGGGATATCCCACATCAGTTTTTCAAGAATTTCAAGCTGTGGCTTATACCTGCTGTGGCCTGATGATGATCTGTGTTGTTAGGATGTGTTGCAGATAAAAGCAGCAGTATCAGAGGTGTGACAGGATGGAAAGCACACAGATTGTTGATTATTGATGGTTAAAAAATATCATTTTTAAGTATTGCAGAGACCTAGCAACAGGACACTGGGAAAACTACTGCACAGGACTGTCCTTTCATGCACCTGCCCACTGAGAGTTCTCAGTGGGTATAATTTGCATGTTCATGTTTCAGCAGGGCCATTTCATTCCACTTGGAAATAAACCAGCACAAGGTTTAGGAATGAGCCATTCAGGGATTTGCTCCCCAGTGAGCAAATACACATTGCATGTACATTGCAGTGTGTACCATCCTCAGAATCCCACACTTTTCAGGAAAGGGAGATTATTCTGAGCATAAAGGGATGTTCTTGACTCACTGGAAGGGCCCTGAGATGTAAGTGGGCTGTGTTACTCTGCTCCTTTTGTGTGAAATGACTTCTGAGTAAGAAACTTCTGCCAAAACAGCTTTGCCAATTAGTTGTTCTTGGCTAACAGGAGGAAATAGGAGCGTGCTGCACGGTCATGTATAACATCTTAACACCTCTCTCCTGTCATCCACATGAAAGTGCATCCCATTACAACAAAAACAGACTCCAGGAAAGGAAAACAGTGCTCAGCCTGTGTATCAGCAGATGAACAGCTTAGTCTGACAGCAAAAACAATTTTGGCTGTTCTGCTAAACATCAATAAATTAAAGCTCATTCTTCCTCCTTTGCTGTACACTTGTGTTTGAGTAAAGAGTTGCAAGACACAATCAGGATAGTATTTAGATTATTTACCCTTAGAATTATTCAGTGCTTAAGATGGAAGTATCTCTTACATCCAAATGCATAATAGCAAAAGAATTCAACATGATTAATGTTTTTGCAATCAATACCAAATGAAGTGCAGGTAATTTGCCACTTGTTTTAAAGCATTTAGCTTATCCCTCAGTGATATTTTGATCTCATATATATACACCACTACTTTCTACAACATCAACACAAGTGGAGTGATAAAATCTGAGGGGCAAGAATGAACAAAAAAGGCAGACATGCCAAATAGAACCACTGGGGTGTCCCTTTTTTTCAAGAGGTACATACATAAAAGTTGATTTTTCCAGTAATTTTCTTAATATCTTGTATTAATAAGTTCAAATGAGTGCTGGCTAGCAAACAATGACTACCATACTGTCTACAGTATAATTCAAACCCAGACCCAGACCCTGACCCAGAATCTGGCGCAAACGCTGATCCTGAACCTTGAACCTAACCCTAACCTTGAACCCCATCCCTGGCCCTAGCCCATAACTCCCAAGCCTAACTCAACCCCAACTCTAAACCTAATCCTTAATCCTAATATTTATCCTAACACTAACTAACTCTGGCCCTAAGCCTTGCCACTAACCCCTAGCCCTAATCCTAGGAAGGGAAATTCAAGATACAAATATATCCAGATTCCACAGGACTGTCAGACAATCATGAACCCTAAACTGCTGTTCCAATCAAGACAGTTCAGCCTCAGTGCTAGTATAAATGTCTTGAAAAGTGGCTGAATTTAATTGCTTTTTTTTTAGTCCATGAGGAAGGTACACAGGGAGAAACATGTCAGAATCAGAAGTGTGAGAAATACGACTTTTGAGTGAAAGCAATAAACTGAGTTTCAATGGACAAAATATTTCTCGCTTAATTTAGGAGTCTTTTGGGGGAGGAGAACACATACAGGCAAAGTCTTCAAAGCTAAACCCAAGACAGACAAGTAGCTAAAACACAAAGAGGAAAAAAGCTAAAAGAGATAGGAGATCATTAACTCATCAGACTTGGTTCTGATTTTTAGAAATGAGAGATGGCAATGAGATTGGGACATTCTAAGTAGCATTGTCAAAAAGCAAAATCCCTTGATCCATCACCCTCAATTTTGAGACATCTGTCTGTGTGGGATTCTAAAGATTATGGAAAGGTTTTGCTCTTTACATTCTTGTGGGATGAACCACTGTTCTCATAGTTTGTTGCCAGGTGGACAAGTTCAAATATTACAGTGTCCAAGAACAGTATTAAGAATTATAGTAGAGGAAAACATCCTTTCTGGAACAGACCAGATAAAAATCTTTGTTACATTATTCAAGGAATTTGTTAAGATGAACAGTCAAGGAAAATGAGAAAAGGAAATGAATGAAATAATATAGCAATATTTGGAGAAACAAATCAACCTAATCAACAGTAAAAACCAGTAAGAGATGTTGCAGCTGTACAAACCACCAAATTCTTCAGAAACTCATCAGTGTTTTTGTATCTTCACTACAAGATTAAAAAATGTTTTAAGGGGAGTTGACTGCTGCCAGCACAAACATAGTTATCTTGTCCAGCTGTATGGCCTGGCTCACATTATAACACAGACTTGCAATTCATTACACCTGCCTTTCTGAACAGCAGGGACCACATTCCTGAAAAAGCAAAACTCCCATGTGGGAAGCCAAAAGGAAGCAGCCAAACAGCATCACCAGATGCTTCCACTAGTCTTAAGAAAATTCTGACACCTTCCAATGCTTTACCAGGAAGAGTTTGAGCTTAGGTAAGTTTCTTTCAGCCTTTGCCACAAAAGCATCTTGGCAGTGGTTATGGGCTGTAAGGAGCAATTCAATCACACTGCCAAACCCTGAGGAGACCAAACAGATAACTGAGTAACCAAATTGCAATGAACACATATTTTAGACTTTCAAGTGGAGAAAGTGATATTCTTGATAAATTTCCATGGTGTTAATAGAAGATTTTAATCATCTGAATGTACTTCAATGCCAGAGATTTCATTATATACACCAAAAGCAACATCATTGCTTATCATTTGGCTCACCATTGCTGTCAAAAAGACAATTTAAATGAGTAACTAGGTATGAAGAATACTATTTAGAGACGAGTAATATATTGAAAATATATTTATTATCTTTTCCATGATTCCTATAAAAAGGTGCAGGCATGTGCATGTGGATAATCAACTTGTGGTTTACAGCATGATTTTTCTAAGTCCTGAACAGAGTAAGTCTCAGAGGCCATCAATTAACTACTGACATCACAGAATTCCCTGCTGTGAGGTTTTGGGAACTGTGCTCTGAATCCACTCTGCCAAGCACTGCAGGCAGAGGGGCAGAGCAGGTTTGGCAATTTCTGTGCTCCCAGTAGTCACACAGACACATGAAATGGATTCCTCAAGGATGGTGGAGCAATCCCATGCATCCCTGCAATCACAATGAATAGCTATTTCAGTCATTTTATCCATCATGATTTGTTAACACTCCAGCACAGGTGTGTTCTGCATTTAAGTCAATTGACAATAAAATTGTAATGATTTCAGAACCTATGAGCAATACATTTTAAGCACTTATATTCGATGTTAAGTCTTTCTGTAAACAAAAATATTTTGAAAAATCCTTGCCACTGGAAAAACATTAAAAAAGGAAACCAAGTGGTCTTTTAATCTACTTATTAAAATTAACTTTGATATTAATAAATAATTGACATATTATTTAGACCTTTATATACAGAATTAAGTAGGATGTAAAGCAAAGGTTCTTTATTTAAAGGAAAGCAATAGATATGAAAAACTGCTGTCGTTCAAGAATAGCAACAAAGTTGCAAATATATTGAACTTTATATAGCCCTGCTTTTGGAGGGAAGCCAGCTTTTCTGCTGTTTCATGTTCCTTTTATTAAACACTTGACTAGATAAAGAAAATCCTAGCTCCCACACACTGAAAAACATTGATTTATCTACAGGAAATTACTTACTTGTTTAAATCCTTTCAAGAGTCACATGCCATAGAGCTACTACTCTTTTTTCTTATGTCAGAGAAGACTCACAGACAGCATCAAGGAGGGAGGATTCTCACAGTCCATGGGGCACAGGGTGGAGCAAACCCTCAAGTCATTCAGAAGCCATCTGAATGGAATCATCAAATCATAACCTTCTTGAAAAAACAGCCAAATTCAACCTCAGTGTTTCCTGAGTTTCTTACTTTCCATCTCTCACACTTGGAGACACCCCATAACCTCCTATCTGACATATTGTACTCTTAATGCATGTGCTAGGCTTTGGGATCATGTTCCTGATCTCTCTGTTTCTGTGTTGATGGTGAAACAGGATCCTTCTGGCTCAATGTCCAGGTTTCCTGGAGAACCATCCTCATGAAATGAGCCAGGCTGTAAGCCAAAAAACTCACACCAAAAATGTGGGAGTCTGGATCAATCATTCAAGATCAACCAGTAAATTACATATTTTAACAGATATCTCCTGCATGTCAAGGTAGGCTCTCCATTCAGAAAATGACCCTCAGTATTATCCTCTGTACTTGTACAATTATTTATTCCAGTGACAACTGCTTAAATGACAAGAACATTTGGCTTAGATAGAGGCCTACGAAAACGTTTCATAGTCCCAAAGAAATTTGTGTGAATAAAACTAATATGTTTGTCTGTTTGCCTCAGATTTGCCTCAGTGGACTTGGTGGAGTTTGCACTACTCAGGAAGCTGCTTTTGGACTGGTTTGTTCATCTCACTCTGCACACCTGAATTTCCCCTATTTCTTATCCAATAAGACAATTTTAGGAATTTCTATGCACTCTCTTTCAGGAATAGGTTCATCTAATCCAGCCAGTTCTGGGTCCCAGGACAGATGGCATCTGTTTTCCATATCCTGGGCTGTGTCCCCCTTTGTTTTAACTTCTTAATTTTCCAGTTTCCAAAATCTGACTCAGCCATTCTCCTCCTCTGCAAGAAAGATTGAAGACCAGTTTTCTTCCCCGTGTAAGCAGCCCCCCTGGTATCTCATCTGTTAGCAGGAGTGAAACCAGTAGTGTGGACATCTGTCTGTCCTCTCTCAAC
The DNA here is from genome assembly GCA_030060385.1 of Muscicapa striata striata. Lineage (NCBI taxonomy): Eukaryota > Metazoa > Chordata > Aves > Passeriformes > Muscicapidae > Muscicapa > Muscicapa striata. The sequence goes on from JAREIS010000037.1 coordinate 3,920,041, forward strand.
TCAGGGCCTGGTTATCGAGTTGTAGGTCTCCCTTTGCACAGACACATCCAAAAAAGGACAGGAATTTTGTGCTACCAACAACTTGACAGGGTGCAGCAAGACACAGTGTGTGGAGTCTGGCTGAACAGAGGGTGTACACCTTATCTTAGTCAAGACAAAGAGAGGGAACAGGATTCTCTGGTAGGTACCCGAAAAGGGGTCAGGGAGGATGATACAAGATTTGGCAGGAAGGCACAAGAATTGTGATAATGCCACGACCTGTGCAGATGTAGGACTCGTTGGCCAGAGGCTGTCACTGCCCAAGAGGCAGTTTTCCAGTGTGGCACTCAAGCCTAGCCAGGCAGCCAGCTGGTGTCCTTAGTAAATGACAGCAAAGAGAAGTGCTGGACAGCGAGCAGCACACGGCGGCAGTGGCACAGAAAGGACAGAATAAAACTTTCACCTGGACCTCTGTGGCTCCTGGCTATGTCATCTACCCTTCTTTCCTTCAGAAAAATAAGGAACTGTTTATGCTTCCCTACTTTCCTTCCACTGTCCCTTCACCTCATGTCTTTGTTCTCCTCAGGCTGCAGACGTGGCTCAGAATCCTAATGAGGGATGGGAAGACTCTTCCCTGGGTAGAGAGATTAAAGTAATTAGATTGGCTGCTCCACAACTCCCTTTTGTTTGCTGGGCACTGAGTATATCATGTTTTCTATAGGTATTTGCTTGTTTCTGAGATCTAATAAGTATTAAATTAATGATCTAGTGTAAAGTATTTCTTGTCTTATTTTGAAACTAATTAATCAGTCTAAATGGGTGAGGTGAAGGGAGTTAGAATAAGTAGTGTCTATTTTTTAGAGAAATTCATTGTGTTTCTCAGGACTGAGAAAGTCTAGGGCATAGCAATAATTTTATTTACTGGTTACCGTAATTTTAATTATACTGATCTATTATAAGTCCTTTAAAGGTTAATCTTGCAATGCTACTTGCATTTCTTCTTGCTCTCTTTTGAAAGATTAATTTTCCCTCTAAGCAGATCCAAGGTCTCTTGCTGTCAATTGACCACAAAACCAATTGTCATGATCACAGAGCTGGCTTGAATTATGAGAAAACTTGTACTTTGCTTCTACTACAATAATTTCTCACACCTTTTGCTTATTCAAAGATATTACAACTAGGAGAAAGAAAAAGGACAATTTCCAACTATAGCTAACATGGCAGAATACACTGATAACTGAGCTGATTTTTCAAGCTATATGGTGAACATATTCCTCCCAGGTGATAAAAACCAGTACAGCAATGATCTCCAGGGGAGGTTTAGATCAGATATTAGGAAAAATATCTTCATTGAAAGTGTGGTCAGGCCTTGAAACAGGCTGCCAATGGAAGCAGTGGAATCACCAAGCCTGGAAGTGTTCAAAAACCTGGTATCTCTTGGGATATGATTCAATGGTGAACAAGGTGCAGCTAGCTTAATTAATTTACTTAATTAATTAAATTACCTTAAAGGTCTTTTCCAACATTAATGATCTTATGATTCTATGAAAGCTAAGGAGAATTATACCACCAGGTCCTCTAGGCAACTTCAGACAACAAATTGAGTCTTTTAGGCAAGAGGCAGAAAAGGAGGTTAGTTAAACAGAGCTGCTTTGTGTCAGCTTCCACAGCAAAAGGCCTGTCAGCAATTTACAAAAAACCAAAAAAATAAATAAAATAATAAATAGCAAAAAAAAAAAAAAAACCAAAATCGGGATCTGCCTTTTTTAACTCATGCTGACTGCCCCTGTTTCCCTGGTTATCCCTTCCATATGATGACACTCAAGATGATCTGCTCCATAATGTTCCCTGGCACCAAGGTCAGGCTGACAGACCTCAATTCCCAGGAACCTCCTTCCAATCCTTCCTGTAGGTGGACATTACATTTGCTAACTTCCAGCCAGCTGGGACATCTCCAGTTAACCAGGGCTTCTGGAAGGCAGGAAGTTAGGGTGAAAACCCAGTGGATCAAAACATAGTTTTGAAATTTCCAGCCTATTAATTTACACAACATGCATCATCTTCCAGTTTTTGCCAAGTTGTCCAGATTTATAGAACTTACTGACCCCAGCTAAAATCAGGATATAAAGTCTTGGAAAAAATACCAAGTAACAACAAAAGAAAATTAATTTCATAGTTTTTTTTTCAAGGAGCAAAGAAGGTCTTCAGTGTTCTGCATTGGTGCACTGATTAAGTTATACCCAGAAATGTCAAAACCAGTTGATAAAGCTGCCCAACCATTCCACAGCTCTGCTTGGTTAGGCTTGCTATTCTGTCTAGCCATAGGAAGCCAAAGGAAATGCCAAGAGATATGTTCTAACAGTCTGTGCTTAGGCACTGAAATAACTGGCCCAGTTTGAAAGAAAAAATCATTAATCCTCCAGTAGCTCCTGGGGCAAGCCTTGTCTCTTTTTTTTCTTTTTTCTTTTTTCTTTTTTCTTTTTTCTTTTTTTTTTTTTTTTTTTTTTTTTTTTTTCTTTTTTTGGTCTTCTATGGAACTTTTTCATTTAGCTTGTAGATATCTTCACTTCTTTTAGAGGAAAAATATTTTCTCTCCACTGGAGAACAAGAAGTACAAGATTCTCCCAGAAAGTCTTTGAAAAGGTTTTCACTACCCCATTTGCTGTGACTTAGTAAGAGTCAAAGTATAGCTGAATAGGAGCTCTGCTTTGTTTAAGTTGAAAGTTGCTCATTCTTTTCTCTAATATACAATTCAAGGGGCATCAGAAAACAGTGGAGCTATTCAAGGCCAGAAATAGCAGGGAATAATAAGAAAGAATATTGCTATTCATTAATTAAGTCCTGTCTCCTTTGCTATCTTAGCATTACCACTCAGTCAAACTGGGAGAAGTTTTCCTTTCAGTCTAAACAACAGCCCTCCTTTGCTTTCCTTTCCTTCCAACTGAAAAATAACTAGCATAGCCATAACCATCCCATTCTTTTCATCTCCCCACTGGTCCCCCCAACACCCTCATCAAATCAAATGAAAAATGTAGATACTACTCAGGTCTGAAACTAATTTGAGCACACCCATGAAGAGGTCTATTTAACATTTAATCCAATGGTGCAACCCATCCACATATATTAATCCCCATCATCTATGGCTAGCAAATATTTGTACAAGAACAAAATACTGCATAGCTAAGGAAAGCATGAGCTAACCACCTCTGAATATATTTTAAATGCAAATATTTTTGCCCTATGTCCATTCCTGCTGGCAGGTCATTTGCAAATCAGGTTTTAGTGATAGGGTTTTTTTGCTAGATCATAGAAAGCCACTGACTTTGGGTAATGAATATTCTCTATATAAGCATGAATACATCTTTATATAAATATATATTCTGCTGTGTAACTGTACCTGAACTGACTCTGAAATGCAGTTATGATACTTCCTGCCTGCTATAGTTCAACCACCTAATGGTCCCTGAACTGTATTTCCCATAAGGTCCTACTTCCCAGGTCTTTGCTGGGATATATGGTGGGTGTCTAATGTATGGATAAAGAGATTAAAGATATCTTAAAAGCAGGAGGAAGCAATATCATGTTTTGTCACAGGTCCAGTTTTATTCAAACTGGAGACTTTATGGGTAAAAGGATACAAGGTATTTCCTCCAAAGAGGAAAATCTTCTTACTTAGATAAAAGGTCTAAATTAAAGAGAAGAGACTGTAGGAGGCTGAAGACATTCTAGCAAAGCACAAAATCTTGGTCTTCCTCCAGATTCCTCTAGGAATCAGGGGAACATTTCTGGTTTAACAGACCTAGAGCCACTGAATTATGGAATGGTTTGAGTTGGAATGGACCTTAAAGACCAGCTAGACCAACCCCCTGGATATGGGCAGGGACACCTTCTATCAGACCAGATTGCTCAGCCCTGTCCAATATGACCTAAAAACACATCCAGGGACAGGGTATTGTAATTTCTCTGGGCAACCTGTTTTAGTGCCACACCATTCTGATGTGAAAAGTATCTAAATTAAACCTACATCCTTCAAGTTTAAAGCCATTACCCTGTTTTGTATCACTTCATGCCCTTGCACAAAGATTCCAGCTTTCTTGTAGTTTCTCATAGGTACTAAAAGTCTGATGGAAAGTCTACCCAGAGGTTTCCCTTCTCCAGGAAAAACAACCCCAACTCTCAGCCTTTCCTCATGGCAGATGCTCCATCACTCTGATCATCTTTGTAGCCTTCCTTTGAACCCATTTCACCAAGTCCATGACCTCCTTCTACTGGGGGCCCTGGAGCTAAATTCCTGGTGGGGCCTTATGAGAGCAGAGTAGAGGGGTTTAATCACTTCCTTCAACCTGTTGTTCCTATGTCTTTTGATGCAGCCCAAGTGCCTGGTTTCAGTTAACTTCTTCCCAGGAGCTGTTGCAGTGCTGTGTTTTGGATTCAGAATGAGAATGGTGTTGATAATACACTGATGGTTTGGTTTTTTGTTACATCTAAACTAAGGGTGCTTTTTTCCCCTCAGTAGTTTTGTGCTCTGCCAGTGAGAGGGTTTGCAAAATAAACTGGGAAGGACAGGTGACCCCAAGTGACCAAAGGGATATTCCACAACATGGAATGGTCATGCCCAGTACACAAACTGGGGGCATCTACCCAGAAGGAGGGACTGACATGGGTTCAGGAAGGGGGTTTGGCATTGGCCAGTGGGTGGTGAGCAATTGCATTGTGCATCACATATTTTACCCTTTTTATTATCACTATTATTATAATTATTTACCATTATTTCTGTATTTTATCTGTTTTAAACTATTACATTGTCCTTATCTAAACCTATATGTTTCACTTTCATTCTCCTCCCCTTTCCACTGAGATGGAGGGGAAAATGTCTGCGTGCTGCTTAATTTCCATCTGGGCTTAAACCACAATCCCAGGACACAGTTAGATTTCTGGACTTTAAGAATGCAGTCCTGGCTCATGTTGAGCTTCTCAACTCAGTGAGGAGTATTGCTGCAGAAAGAGTCACTTCACAATGCATACATTTAGAGAAAACTTGCAGTTCACCTGAAGTAGAGGGAAAGTTAAGGTAGAAGTATTTTACTCCAGCCAACTTTTGGGATTACAAGTACACATGTAAAAATGCAGATTTTTTCATGGTGCTGCATTTTGTTTTGTTTTATTTTTCAGTCTGTTTTTAAGTATTTCTAAATAAGCTGAGGGGGGGAAACTCTTTGCTGTTTCACTAGTGGACAGGGAACAGACCCTATATCTTTTGACTTTCTCACCAGCTGTATTTCCCAGTGGTGTAGATCTCAGACTGGCCTTAATTCAAGCTTGAGGGATAAAACTGTATTTGAATTCTACCCATCTCTAATCAGTGCTGAAAAACATGATTCTGAAGCCTTGCAACTTTCGTTCCACTTCGAGCACTGTTTTATTGTAAGAAAACCAGAAATGTCTCCTAGTCAACACTGGGGGGAAAAAATAGTAAGGAATCAATACAGATAATAAAAACAGTTGTCAGCTTGCTGCAATACAAATCCAGATATGGCACACACATTGAAGAGGTTTCATTTACCTTACTCCTTGATGAACAATCTAGTTTCTGATTTTTAATAGGGTGTTTAACATATTCCCAATTTGAGACAGTAGGAATGATTTAATGAAAACCTCAGCCTCTGTAGGGGATATTTTTGTAGTAAATTCTTGCTGTCCTGGTATCATCAGAATCCTGAATTATTTAAGGCAACTATTTATTCTTTTCTCTGTATCCAGTGAAGTGAGGCCTTGTTCTTTCTATTAATTGTTATTACTAATAGCAAGAAAATAGCACCAAAAGGACCAAAAGTAAGTGGTCATAAGAGGTCCTTTTGTGTTACCTAATTTTCAAGATGGTGTACGATTGTTAATCAGAACATCACAGTTGGGAAAAAATCCCTGTCATACATTCTAAAAAGCATGCATTTGAAATAATTTTGACAGTTTTCCTGCACTTTCTGTGTGCAAGAATGCCCAAATGCCCCACACACTGATGTACTTCTGTTTGAAGTTTGGCTTAGTTTCTGAAGTTTCATTTCTGAGAAAGAACTCTTACTGGTAGCAAAAACTCTGAGCAGCCAGGCTGTGTTCAAACCAAAATGCCTGCTGACTGAGGGACACAGTTAAGAATTGGAAATTGGAAAAGTGGGAACACATGGGAAATTAAAAAAAGTTGAACAGAAGAGATATTTCCTCACAGAAGAAAAAAAAAGTCAGTAAACTCTAAGAATCCATGCTCAAAAAGAAATCGTGCACATTCAACTTTTTTTTTTTCTTTTTAAATAATCATTTCTAGAGAACTTTGGAGAGCCTGGAGAGCCACTCTGCTTACAATTATTTGCATGTTCCATATTCTGAAAACCTTACACTGTGAGATTTGTGATATGACAATGTCAGTATTTGCATGCAAGCTGTATATTTTTGAGTTGCAATTTTGTCCGCCCCTGCTGTTCATTCCTCACCTGGAGCCATAATGTAGTCTCCTTAACATCATAATCACACAGCAACCCATGTTGGTGCCACAAAAAAAGGGCTATGACTTCAGCTGAGTGATTGGTGGGAGCAGAAGGGTTTATATAAAGAGAGATGCTGTCTGCATGCAAATGTGTCCATCTAAGAGGGAAAAAAAGAGCAAGTGAGAGCCATTAATTACAAAGCAGAATGTTGGCTGAATTGCATTCTCATGGAATATTTTTCAGACTCTATGAAACATTCAGCACATCTTAAAAGAAATAAAAAAGTACAAGCTGGCTCAAAATCTCTGTTGTTATCATTTGGCACAGATCACTGGATTCTGGCCCACCTGCAATGTGCAGCAAGTTGTGGTTTGCCTTTTCCTCATTCTGTGAGGATGCTATTGATTCACTGTATCTGTTTTCATCAGCCAGTCCCAGTTTCAGTTCTTTTCTTTATAGGAAACTCTCTGTGCTCAAAGGCTGAGTATACCAGAGAGGTGCCCCAGAGTTTGGCATTAGCTGTCATCAAATAAAATAGTTGAACAGCAGATGGACATTAGAGACCTTGGTTGCTCATACAGCAGGTGCCAGCTGAACTTTAATACCACTAAGCCAGCAAAAAATGTGCAGTGAAGTTGGTAGTCAGGCTGTTATCCTTACTGTTTTCTCCCAAAGACAGGGAACATGAACATATATCCACACACCAAGGCATGTAACACTGCTTCCTCAGCCAGGAGAGGTTCTTGCTTTTCTCCATGCTCTCAGGTTATGCTTTAGGGCTGCTTGGACTATCTTAAAACAAATATGTGGAAGCCAAATTTAATGACAACACTGAGTTCAGGAGTTGTCTGTTTTAAACCTTTCTCAACACTCTCCAGCCTAGCAAATGGATTGGACTCTGCCTGGAAGCTGTTGACAGGAGCATCTTCACCTAACCTGAAACAGAAAGGGCTTTAATTCATCCTCCAGCCTGTTTACTGAAGCCCTGCCCCAGCAAAAACCAGAGGCTGATAACAGAAGCAAGTAAAAGTAATAGGCATTGGTTACTCACGTGAAGGGTGTCTTGAAAAATCTAGTCCAAGACCAAGGAGGTGTCCCAGGACTAGGTATGTCTGATATAGGCTTAGGCAGCTCATAAAAAATATCTGCCCTCATCTCCCTATAAACTGAATTGAGAGAGTCTGGCATGTACAGAGGGCAAATGAGAATTAACATGTCAATGTTCTGCATGTGTCAATCTCTTTGCACTGATGGAATCAGCCTCAAATGACTGGTCCTCTGCTTTCAATAGCTCAACTTGGTGCATAAACCAGTGGATGAATTCAAGCCTGACACTAGCTGCAATTTTTGGCAGTTAAAGTGGTTCTTTTTACATGAATAATTATGTAGAAATCTGATAAATCATTGTCCTTTAAAGAGAACTAAAACATAAAACTCTGTTTTGTGTAGATATTCCATAATAATTGTTTTAGGTAGTGATATCAGTTTTTTATATAAACTTCTCTGTACTTTTACCCTGATTTTCTCTTCTGAAACAGAACTGAAACATACAGTTCCTCAAAACTGAAAAGTTGCAGTATTAAAGAATACTTTAAGTCCTACTTAAGGAATGAGAACTATTAACTATAAAATTACTTGATCTTGCTATGAACATTTTACTGAAAATGACAACATGGAGAAAACTTCAATGGAAATGTACTAAGATTTGAGTTTGAATAAATATATTTTTCTTAGTATTAGATATGCATTGATTAATTGCCAAATTATCTTCCCTGCTGCATAACTTTTGACAGCCTAATTAGAGTCTACATTACAGTTTCAGATCTTTTGATCTTGATCTCAGAGATTATTTGAAGAAGTTTGCCAGCTGATGAGCTGCTGAGAATCTGGTAAACCCAAAATTAAGGCTGCTTAGACTGACAAGATTTTATGCTTTTCCATTTAGTAGAAACTCTCAACCTCATTAATAATGGTGCTAAAAATGTTAGTGCTGATAGGCAATGGAGCTGGTCATAAAACTTTCCAATGGGAAGCTTCCCAATGAAAAGATGAGAATACTCCAAAACCTCAGTCTTATTGAGAAACTAAAGGAAATAATTAAAGGTGTTAATATTTCTCCTTGTTCCATCGCAGAAGACAATAAAAAAAAAAGTTGAGATGGATTCCATTGCTGCCACTACAGACTCTGGAGAAGCTTTGGGAGCTGCAATGGCAGAAATTTTCTTGTTCTGCTGACAAATACATAATAGGACATATCTTCCACTTTTATACCCAAACTTACATACAACAGACCAGCCTGACATGCAGTCCTTTAGGGAGAGTTATATTTAACACAAGATGACTTTTCTGTTTAAACCACCTAAGTTCTTACACCTTTTAACTCACATGGAACAACAGAGCTGTGCTTGATGTCATCTTCTCAGGATTCTTCTGTACTATGACATTAACCCTGCACTTTCTAGTCCTCCAGACAAAGTGAGGGAAGAAATACTTCCTCAAAATTCTCTTTTTTTTTTGTGACAAATAGCTAAATTGGCAGTTCTTAACCCACTCTGTATACTTCGCTATATGTAGTCCAACTTTCAGTGATGAATTCACTCTGCCAGATACATTACTCTAGACTGTTTTTATGTATTCCAGTCCTCACACAAGTGCTCTATCTACAGTTTAGTAGGATTTTGTGAGGTTTTTTTAATCTGTAACATGCTTTCTTTGTGTCCATACTAGCAACTGGGAGAAAAGTTGTTTGTAGAAAATGCTTTGGCTTTGAATTTTCACAGTCGCAACCAAAATACAACAATATCCTGAGATACCTTGTGTCAAAGAACAGACTTTGTTTTAAGCCATTCAGGAGAGATTTAGCAGCAGAACAAGATGTTCTGGGTAAGAGAATATGATGGAGAATGTGATGGAGCAGAAAAAGAGCACAGCTGTGTGGAAAGAGGAAGTTCCCATTTCTGGAGAAATCTACTTATTCTAGGCACATTGCTTCAAACCAGACAGAACCATTCATACCTAGACAGTCATTTCATGGAAGTCCATGTCCATGATGGCTGAGTGGCCAGCTACATCTGTACTATCTCTGGGTTTTGTCATTCTTTATTTAAAATGATGAAAATATGAACAAATAATTACTTTCCTTAGGTAAGGAAAATATCCCTCTCTCAGCCAACCAGATTAGTGGATTACAAATACAAAAATAGCAGCACGTGGTAAGAGGGAGCATCAGCCCAAACACAGGGAGCTTTTTGTGCTGCAATTCACTTTTTTCAGCTTCTTTACATTAGGATTGTAAGCTCTTTTGCTCTCAAGTCCCGAAAACTATTTATAGCACAGTACAACAAGCGTGATATTTCACCACTTCATCACAGGTTGCATTCAGTTGTATTTTCACATATCCTTTTGGTAAATTCTTGCAAAAACTGCATTAATTTGGAAAAAAGTATACTGAAAAAAGCAGGACATTACAACTGGAAGAAAGTTTTTTCAAAAAAAAAAAAAAAAAAAAACATACATGAGCAAAGGCCAAACAGCAGTATTTAATAGTAAGACAGTGGAGAGAAAAAAGAAGATGCACTATAAAGCTGTTGTCTTAATGAAACACATTAAGAGGGACAGTAAACACTGATCTATGTAATGGACACCACAGATTCACTGCCCATAAAAGTAAGTAATAAGGAAATGCTGTGTGAATGGAAGAAAGTTTAAACACAAGGGATACTGTTAAAATTTTATGTATCTCAGGGCTGATATACAGCATGCAAGGGATATGCCTACAAGGGCATAAAGGGTTTCCCCTGTGGTACATTATCTGGAAACCATTTGTAAAGTAGAAGCACATTATTCAAACCACCATAGGAGAATAGTATTTTAAGGGTATGTATTTTCATACTTTCTAGAAGCAATAAAAGAGCTGTCGCTGTGGGTGATTTTCAGTCCATTTAAAAGGCATTGCTCAGAGAGGAAGGAGGTCTTGCCATGGCATGCACTAAGGCAAGAATCCTGGAGAACTGAGACACTGGTAACATTCCTCAGAAGAGAGAGGCAATGGAAAACTTCTGAAGGACTTTGGTGCTAGCTGTCTCCACTCAGAATGGCTACACAGCGCATTTTAATAAGTACTCAGCTCTGAAAATGTTGCACTTGAACTAAACAAAAGGAAACAGAATTGTCCAATTAAAAAACACTTCCAAAATGTGTATTGGTTTAAAATGTCCAGTGGTTGCCTTGCCAATTTTTATCAATAAGCAAAGCAATGTGGTAGCAGTTCAACTTTTGTCCTATTTTTGATTTCACATTTATCATTCTACAAATTTCCTCAGAAAATGTAGGCACTAAAGGCTAAAACACACTGTTCAAGAAGGCAGCTCATATCCACAGTGATTTCATTAATTAAGAGGAGTGTAAGATGATGGCTTTGGAGACAAATTATATTTCCTCTCAACAACTTGGGAAGAATTGCAGAAGGTAAAATTCTTTTCTGGAAAAATTATATTAATGGGGTGTTGGTGGAGGAAAGAAATATTGTTTGCCACTATGAAGAAGTTGAAACTAAAGTAAAATAGAATCCAAATAACTCTGAGAACAATAAAACTGAATGTATATGGTAAATAACACCTAGATACATAAATGGAAGCACTGATGTAACACAGATTTAAGCCAAAGGATCTGAGTCCAGCAGCACACAAGCATTGGTCACTGAGCACCTCTGCTTCCTCAATGGACTGTGATGCCATTGGGGGCCACAACAACCAGTAATCATGGAATGGATTATGGAATGAATTCTAGAATGAATTGAGCAGTAAAAAAATTTCTCCCTAATACCTAGTCTGAACTTGTTCAGTCTGAAGCCATTTCCCCTTGTCCTGACACTACATCCTCTGGTATATAGTATTAATCTTGTTAACAGTGGTGGTCTCCAGCATAAGGCAGGGAAAGACATTAGCTTGGGCTGACATGGCATTTCTTTGTGTTGTGCTTGTGTCACTAAATTAACTGTCCTGACGGATGCATTAAAGTAAATTACACCAAATAGAAAACATCCTAGAAAGTTAATTAATCACTTTTCAGTGGATAAATATTTAAGTGCTTGCAGAAGCACTTTCCTTTTTCCAGAAAGATCTAGCAACTTTTTTCCCCAAAACATTCAGCAGAGCTCAGGAATAATGCAAATGAAATGTTTTGATAGGTCTGTGCCTGAATTTTTAAATGCCTAATTTTACCACAAGATTTCTGGCTGCAGGAAGGGTAAAGTCCAGTTTTTAGAGAAGTCTTGTGTCTCCAGTGGACATCTTCTCTGGGATATTCTCTAAGTGTCTTAAAACAGAAAAGAAAAGGTACTGCTATGTTTCCATCCTGCAGGTTTTAGGATGCCCTTTCTTGAGTGCTTAAGCTCATAATTTCATGGAAGCTGTCATACAAAACATTTTTACATCATCTATTCTGTCAATTTTGATTGAAGTAGGTTTGGGACATAAAGATGTAAATACACACAGCTACACTCCATGATTGTATTTACCATGGTTTTTAAGTCAGACAAAAATCTGTTCAGTGGGTACTGAGACACAGATTTTCAGAGGTACATAGACAATACTCTTAGAGCTTGCAGGTGATTTAATTGGCTGCATCCGAATTTTAGGACTCTGACTAAAGTAAACATCTTGTTGAATAATTTCTGTTGCCTTTAAGAGAATTTTCTACTTCAGTAATAGAGAGAATCTGTATAGAAGAGAAGCCCAGACAATACTAAACAAAGCAGAACTCAGGCTTAATTCTCGCTTACTTAATACTCACAAACCCCAGTGTTAAGACCCACAGTCCCACAGACTTTCAGCAAGACTTGGTTTCCAGATTTTGGAGTTTCTGGCTCAAGATTAAACTGAAATTCACCTTTAAGTTTCTTTCTGAGTCAGCTCACATATGGAAGCAGTATTTCTCTTGCATCATTTTAGGAGTGGGAATTAGATATACCTTTTTGTGTCACCTGTCTATGCTGAACAGCAATTTCAATAGTAACAATGTGAGGTGTTTCTTCATGACTTGCACACAAGAGATTTTCCAGAGGATTTTAGGAGAGATGTGGGAAGAAAAATTCCTGACTACTTCTTCATCTGACATAAGCTGATGGAAATGTGGTGAAAAGAGGGAATCTTGTGGATTTACATGAGCCTCCAGACTTTACATTAATGAAGAAGTGCCATTAAGCACTTCATGTGCTCTCACCTGTATGAGCATTACTGCAGATGAAGGCAGGAAAGCTCATCTGTAAAAGCCAGAGTGGATGGCAAATCAAATTAAGTGAAGACTAGGATCATCAGACATGCAGGAGAATGACAGCACAAACATGACTGATTTAATGGGAGGGAATACATTTAATTCAAAGTGACAGTGAGACAGGAAACCAAGCCAGGGGGCTGAATACAGAGACATATGGACAAAAAGACCAAGGGAACAGAATTAGGCTAGCCAGATCAGATTACCTGGAAGATGAATAAGTTTAGACACTTACAGCTTTCCAAAGACAAGTTGTCAGTGTCTTGAGACTTCAAATGCTATCAACTCATTACTTTGGGTAGAGACACACTGGAGCAGCTCAGGATGCAGAGGTGACCAGGTACCACTAGGAATGATTTCAGCAGTGAACCTGCTGATATACAGACAACAGTACCTTCTGTGTGATTTCCAATGCCTACTTTTTAATCCATGAATAGTTTAATGGCTTCCTGCTCCTGTAATTCATCAGAAAGAAAGGGATTCCTGCAGGTTAGCTTTAACAGGAAAGTCAAGTCTAGCCCTGGCCTGAAATGCATCCCATTTGTCTAAAAAAGTCAGACAGCATGAGATGCCTCAGAGGCACAGAGAGGTGAAACAACTCACCTAAGTCTCTTCCAGCAATTTAGAAAAGAGTATAGTGCATTAAATATGTCTAAACAGTCTAATTTCAGATTCATCCCCACAGGCAACCAAGAATATTCTTCCAGCATATGTGGCATAGTAAGATGCATGTCTTTACTACCACCACTCCTCCCATGTGGCTACACTTATCCCAGGAAGAGGAAGCAGGCAGGATGGAATTACCTCAATACAGATTCAGAATTCAGGTTCTTTGAAGGTTACAGTGCCTTTGGATTCCTTCAGTCCCAGGGGAGAAAAGAATTCCTGTTTATTGGGAACTGGAGGTCTCACACTGATGTACTGTTTTAGCTTTCTAACAGCAAGCTAACTGAAAGCAAAGAGAGCAATAATATTCTGAAACAAACTTCAGAAGACAAATGTGACACCCATCAAATTCACTTGCTGCTAGGTTTAATAGTTCAGCAAGATTAATCCAGTAAGGAGTAAGACCATGCTTCTAAATGAACAAGGACCATGCTTGATTCTTATGCCCTTGAACACCCTTAGCCACAAAATTACTATTTTTTGTGATTCCTCATGACCCGTGAGACGTCTGGGTGGAAGGCAGACAGAAACAGAGCAAATGGGTGGCAAAAATCAGCATTGTGCCCAAGGACCATCTGTCTCCTTCACTGATTCCTGTGCATGCTGTGAAGCTGCTTCCAGTCCTTCCCCAGTAGACTAAGGACTCTCCACCTCCAAAATCTTTGAGGCAAAAAGGGCATGACATTTAGAAAACCATCACAGTGGGGAAAATGAATGTTTTCTCATCAGTCATTAACACTTGCCCACAAAGCCCCAAAGTTAATACAGAAATATAAAAGGTAGAGGAACATAAATCTGCTGGGTAAGAGTATGCTATGGAAGCATACTGTGGAAGTATGGAGGCAAATAAGGTGTTATTACTTACCTCATTGAAAGTGTGGAATTGGCACTCCAGACCTTCATCAAGAAATGGTAATTGAGTCAAAACCAGAATGTGAGACCAGTGACTTTCTCCTATATGAAGGGAAAATTTTCATTTATTTCTTACAGTTGACATTTCATCTACAACTTGATTGTGTTGGGTAATCTGAGCATTCTTGTTAAGAAGCAGAAAGCCCCATGTAACAGAATGCTTTCTATTTTATCAGAACACACTTAGTATCTGAGGAGATAATTTTCCTGAAGTTTTTCCCATAACTATCTCAGTGTAACTTTTTTAAAAAATTTACTTTTCACACACATATGCACTTCCCATTCATTATCTGCATTTATTATGGCAAGAAGGGCTGACCTCATGTGCTTTTGATATCCTGAGAAAAGCAGAAAAAAATTGCAGCACTCTCATCCCCCTCCCCACATATCTTCCAAAATCCTTGAACAGAATTATTCTATAATAGGTAGGTTGCAGAGCTCTCTGGCTTACAGCATCAAAGTTCCAGGATAAACCAAGTATCTTTATGCCAGACAGTGTTGAACCCTGTTTTAAATCAATATTTCAGCTTTAACTGCAGGCAGGAACTTGCTCCTTGAGTTGGTTATAAACACACAAGGGTTACTGTTTGTTTAGAGATGTGGGAAAAAAGGAGATTCTTCTAATGGGCTGAACAACTTCATCTCAGGGGCAATGGGGAGAGGTCTTCTTAAGACATCTGCAGAATCAGAGTCACCACAGATCAGTTGCAGTTGGAAGGGATCTCTGGACATCTTCTGGCACAACCCCCCCTGCTAAAGCCAGCTCACCTAGAGAAGGTTGCACAGGATCACATCCAGGCAGGTTTTGGATATCTGGGGAGCAGGAGACTCCACAACCTCTGTTGTGGAGTAATTTAATTGGTAAATAAGCCAATTAAAGTTGGCATATTTCCCTCTGTTGGTGACCTGATCCAGTGCTCGGTTACCCTTGACATTTGTTCTTTGCCCTTTGTGTGCGAGGGTTGAGGCAGAGCTTGTGGTCTGGGAAGTCTAAGACCTCTTTTCCAGTATGAGTTGAGAGCAGACAAGCTCTTTGCAGCCAGAAAATTTAGCTTATTTACACTGGAGGTCATGTTAATTCCTAGGCCAGACTTCAAATGCAGCTTAAGGAAAGTATTTTTTTAATACTAGGAAGTAATAATTAAAAAGTCTTTACACTAGCACCAGTAATTACCATTGCCATGCACTCTTTTGTAAGATCAGATGACACATTACTATGGGTAGTTCAAACTGTGAAAAGGTCACAGTGAATCTCTCATATACCTGACAGTATATTTCAGAGGATAATCTTCACATTTCTTACATATTGCAGATGTTGTTGATGACTGTCTCAGAATTATTTTTCCTAGTGGGTGGTAGATTGCTTCCTATGTGCTCCATATTCAAATATGGGAAATAAAATCACTGAGGTAAAATAAACTGCTGTTTATCGTTTCCAGATCAGTAGGACTGTGAGCATTTGACCAGAGCAATGGACACAAATATTACAGCAATTAGAGGGTGAGGTTCTTATCCACCTGAATTCCCTGCACCCATCCATCAATATAAATACTTTAAAAAGGTCTTTCTAACACAAGAACTCACCTAAACTTTTTGTCAGGTTTGACACATTTTGTTTAGAGTTCAGAACAAGATAAGACTGATGATGTTTTTCAGATAAGGTGGGGTGCTGATATTTTGATAGAGCTACTTCTGCATAACAACTCTGGTATGACTATGGGGACACAGCTTAAAGGAGGGGAGACAATTGTTAAATCATGCTCTGAAGACCTGGGATAAGAAAATTTTTTTTTTTTTTTTTAGTAAGAGAGGGCTGAAGAATTGGTCTGGGTGAGATGATAAGCAGATAGGGGATCTATAATTCTGGCTAGTTAGGACTGCCTTGGGCAAGCAGGGATTTACACGTGCACTTTAAATGGTCTCACAAAGGGCTCATTGTGTTGGTTGGAGTTAAGGTACAGTAGCTCAAAGCCTGCTCATATTTCTGATTTAGTTATGGTTCCAATCAGAATATTTTTTAACACTTCCAAACCTTTAAGTCCTTAATATGCTCACATTTTGGTCTAATGCAGAGCAGAAAAATACCATACATTATGCTGGAAAAAGCACACATATTGCATGTGTATTTGTATTCATTTTTCAAGTGATTTATATTTCCTTTCATCCTGTGAATGCCTAATGGTTTCACGATGAATACTTGTCCATTCATATGTAGATGTAGGATGCAGATAAAATATGACAGACATTTCCACAAAGAAGAGATTATATTTTATGCTGTGACATTTCTATTCTTTTCTTCCCCAAATGTTAGATGCTTTTTAAACATAGAATAGCTACATTTAATATGGAAGCTTTTGTTTCAGAGGGGAAAGGTGGCTGGTTTTCTAAAGTGATGGGAAAATATTACAACAACAAAGAAAACAAATAAGAATACTTAGCATTTATAAAATAGCTTTCCTCCAAGTGTCTCAAAAGCATACTACAAACAGTAGCTAGGATTGTATCTCTACCCTAAAAAAAAGGTTACCTTTTTTTCCTCTAAAAACCAAGTTCTGGAAGTAAACATGAAAGAGGTGGAAGGGTATGATGATGACCCAAGTTGTATACTTACAAAAGGTCTTTTTATTTTCTGTGTATGTCCTTAAAACTGTCTGACAGATAACACTTGTCTGGAAGTTAAAGTTGGTATATTTCCCAGTTTGCTTGCAGTTATATGCCCTTATTATGAATAGATATGGAATCATAATGTGCCTAATTACAGCTTCATTACTGAGACAAAATATATTTTATCCTATTGTCTTTCTGAACATTTAGTATTTTATGGGTTAGCTACCAGATTATTCCCACTCAGCAAAGGGTTCAATTAGCAGGTCAATGACAATAGAGCTAATGAATGGCAGTGCAAACCTACCTATTATACCACTGAGGAGGGAGCTCCATGCTAGAGAGCACAACTTCAATTGATCTGGTTTATTATAGCAACAGTTCTCTGCAGGTTTGATGAGATTAAGTTCCATTAGAAGAAGCTTTACTTAATTTTAAGGAACCATGTAATGAGCTTCCAACCCATCACACAAATGGTTTGTTACTGGCAATATGGTGGGGAAATTATTGACATCTTATTCTGTTGCTGATGATGCAATGGTGCAGAAGGGATTGTGGATGCCTAAAAATTCTGGAGAGCTTTAAATTGTGCTTAAATGCATCATTCTAGATGGCCATAAAGTAAGACTGCTGGTAGACCAAGTCTAGTAAATGGCTGACATCAGTAAATATTGATGTCATGTTGCTTGGAAAATGATATGACATTTAAGTCTTGTGCATCCACAAGAAAATAAAGTGAAATGGAGTAGTCACACTGAAAATCAACTTTGAAAACTGAATTCATCTGCTCAGAAAGATATATTTTCTGAGTACCCACTGCAAAACATCTTTGCTTCCAACTGTTGAATATTCACTAGGAAGTGCTTGGGGATCACCTATAATGAAACTAGAATTATCCATAAAAACTGTTTACTGAATTATACTTAATACCAAATACTAAGAGAACTGCAGCTTGGTTGTTGACAACACACTTACCAAAAAAGATTAGATTTTTGGTGATGATGAACTCTGCAATTCATTCCAATAATTAAGCTGTAGTTCTCAGTCCAGCTAGGTCAGGATGGACTGTCCATGAAGAATTCACAACTTCCAGCAACACCCAAATCCAAAGACAGTTGGATCACCCCAAAAATCATGCAAACCAGAAGGAACATTTTGAGGGGAGAGTTATAGTTTAAAATTCAGCTCACTAAACATTTTCCATTAACCTCTTAGGGAGTAAGAATTTTAACCACACAATATCCAGCTGTTGGAAGAAGTATCCAGCCCCCTGTATCTACCAGCCAGTGGCAATCCTACACTGTATGAGTGTACACTGATGAGTCCTACCTTGGGATATAAAAGCCTGAGGATTTATACCCTATCTCCTGAACTAGCAACCCAGGAGCTTCTGGAGGAGCACAGACTGTCCTTTTGCTTTGGGTGTGAAAGTTGAGCTCAATCCCCTTTCAAATGTGCTGCTAAGACCCAAAGTCTGTGAAAACTGGGGTAAGGTGTGACGAAGTCAAAGCTTTAATAAACGTACACTGGTATTACACCTAACTTACAAAGCCCAAGATTTCTGAGGCACACTTTCACATCATGGAAAGGGAATATTGAGCCAAGTCAGTAGAAAGACTCTTACAGCTTCTTTTGTTTCCTTTTAATCCCAAGAAGAGATCGCAATGTAAAAGCTAAAATCTTCTGTCCGCTCTTTAAAGTTCATTTGCCTAACAACTCATGTTTACACAAAATGTGTGTTGGATGCCCTGGAGAGTTTTCTGACCTACTTACTAAAAGCAGTGCCGAGTATTTGTTTCCCTTAAATGAAACTAGACAAGTTCTCAGGTTTAATGTTGTTTGTTTTGTCTTACAGATAAATAGACAAGGCAGAAAGTAGGCTATAATGACAACTTTAGATTTCCTTTTTATTTCTTTTAAGGCATGACCATTCACAAATGGTCAGCAACACAAAGTCCTGCTTCCACAAATATTTAGGCAGTCTAATTCCCTTGGGCTACCATATTGACAAGAGGTGTGTGGGTTGTTCTCCCTTATCACAGTCTCTCTGTGTCAGAGTTTATTTGTAAGAAGTTGACAGCAGTGACAGGTATAGCCAATGAACATTGTCCAAATGTCTGGGGTGTGATCTCAAAATCTGGAATTTTGAGGAGTTGGAGTAATTTTTCTTCATCTCTTTCATGTTCCTTTCTAGAAATCAATTTCAGTCACACAATGAAATGAATTTGAACCAACGCTAAGTCAAAGGTCTTGGCAGAATGAGGCCATTTCCACACTCAAAACAATGTAAAAGTACTCTAGCTCCATTCTAGTTAATTGTTATAAGCAACCAAATAAGTAAAAAGCCACGAGCAATATATGCTCCTAGTTACAGAGGTGGGAATTTACATGAAAACCAAGTCACAGACAGCAAATGCTCTTCTGCATTGACTTCAATGGAATAATGCGGAGGACCTTGTTCAACAGTCTAACAGACATTGAACTTTCTTTTAAACCGTATTTTCAAAATATTTTAAGAAGCCCTACATTAGATATTGAATTAATTATCAGGCTTGTGATAAATAAATCAAGTCCAAAGTTCACAAACTCTCCCCTTCCATACAACAAGCTGGAACTTACTTTAATTATGCCCCATTACATGGCAAGAAATCAAATGAATAAAAATAACTCTAGGCCATGTAGAGACATTTTTCCCATAAATTGCATTATTTTGAAATGTAGTGGAATTTGCTTAAGGACTTGCTTCAGACCCTGCACACAAACATTTCTGCCTAGATCTGTCTAGATTAGTCTAGTAATCCAAGGAATAAAATAAACAGTTAAAATTATCTAGGTAATATATTTATGCCCGAAGTTACAGTGTCATCTGTTATTTAAGCAATAATACTCTGATTATATAAAAATATAATATATTGATATGTAAAAATACATTATAGATTAATAATTCAATACGGATGATAATAATTATAAAAAATACAAGATGCAAAATTTAGTAGGCATAAAGGGGATAATGAGTGCCTCTGAAAACATATTATAATTTAGAATCAATTAAAAAAGTGACATGTACTGTTGTCCCACTTGCTTCTGATGGTGGGGGGGAAATGAAATGACCATAAATCAGCCTCCAACAGGCACAAGATTATTTCCCCAGGACTATCATTCATGCCTCAAAAAATGATATTATTAACTTAATAATTGTGTTAATTATTAACTTAATCACTATAAAATCTGGAACAAAGGATTTGAACATTTGTTTCCTCTAGGCTTTGACTCCTTTGAACTGTTTTTAAACCTTTTGGGTTTTTTCTCATCTGTTTATTCAGATTCATCTTTAGAATTCAATACCTACTGACCAGTTTCTTTTAGGCATTTCACATATGGAGGGTGTAATGTTCAATAGCAAATTACCTTATTTAAAGATAAAATATATTGCGTAAAACAACATTTTTGTAAGTTACACTTGGAAAAATACATAGTAATCACAAGATAGAAATTAAACACAATATCATTGTGGTTCCCACTGTCCATCTTTATGATGCTGTGCATATGTGGGTTGAAGCCATTGCTCTCTTCCAATATTTTTTGGTCTGATTTTACACTCTGTGTTGTGTGGAGCCACAAAATGACCCACAAAACAGCCTGGTTGGGGCAGTCACATTTTTTCAGTGCATTGAGTTTCACAGGCACATGTCCCTTGGCCATCTCTTCTGAACCTTCCAGCAGTCACAGCCATGAGCAACAGAACATTGTTTTCAGTGTTTGGATGAAACTGAAAGTGCCCCTAAATACAGGGGTGCTGGAACAGGACTTGAAAAGATTCAAATATTCAACAAATGTTCAAACATTCCAACAGACATTCCTCCAAATGTTGGAAAAAGCACAAAATTTACAGAAGGCAAGAGCTGATAAAATTGTGAAAGACCTCACACAAAATCAGACACAGTAGCAAAGAAAAAAATAACTGCAATAATTTAAAATGCACTCTTACACTCTAAGGGAATATTATTTTTAATTATGGCTTCCAAAATAATCTTTTTTGATCAAGGATTGAGCTGTAAGCTGAGTGGAGTTGATGAAAACCAATAAGAAATACAGTTTCTTTCAGCAGTTGAATATTTCAAAGAAGGGAAAACATTCTGTCTCATCCTCTTTGAGGTCTCTGCTTAGAAAGGGTGTGCTCATTTCTGAAATTCCAGGGATCTCCCTTGCTCTCTTTAAGACTTGGGAGATGTCAAGGATGCTCCCTCCACACATCCCAGAACCATTCAACTCTACAAGGAGCTGAGCTTTGAAGGAGTGAAACAGGCTTTAAATCACCTCCTTCTGCAGCAAGAGATGTGTTTATTTCTTTGTTACGATCTTTCAGAGTTGCTTTAAGCAGTGCATTCAGCAGAAAGGTTGCTCTTATGGTGGGTAATTTAATTTGTAGCTGAACCTGCCCAATCCAGCACAGCTTCAAAGAGATCATAATTCCATTTCAAGAGGGATTTTGCATTTTTAAATACACTTCAAAATCAAATGTTTCATTAGAGATAGTGTACTTTTCACACCTCTTTTAACACTGCAACACAGCTTTTCCTTAGGGAGAGGAAGTTTTTGAGGAAGGGCACAGTGGGCAAGGGAATCATATATGTGTTAAACAGAAAAAGGTATCTCAAGTGAGTTATTTCATTTGCACAGTTATCAAAAAAAAAATGATTATGCCGGACATTTTTATGGAGAAAAAAAACAAACACACCTAATATTTAAATAAATTTTCATTGTCCTGTTTCCCTGGATGATTGGCAACTTCTCTGCAGTGTTGAGCTCCCTGTCACATAAACTCAAAGAAAAACATGGCTCGAGATTAAACATTTCTGAAATAATGGGTGTTAATTCAATATGCTTTTTGAAAGGAAAAGGAGTCATTTGTAAAAGGGTCTCATGATCTAGTCTCCTCTCACTCGTACCCTGATGATTTTTATTAGGCAGGTCCTGTTTCATCAGTGGGAAAAAAAAAATCCAAATATTTTCAAATAATTTTATGCTTCAGAGAATATGTACTGGCACCTGGTGCTGAATCCTGAGGAGGGACCATTTCATACCAATTGACTGGCAAGTCTCCACGGGGTTCTGTGGTTAAGAATTCCTGAAGCAATTGTCCTAGGCTACATGGAAGTGCCTCAAAATGCTACAAACAGGGATCCCTGTTTCCTGCTGGTCCCCATCTCTTCTGGAAAGCTCCAGTTGTAACTATCCCTCTTCTGCCACAGAGCTGCTTGATCTTTGGGAAGTCACTTAAACCTGCCTGCACTGCCAGGAGCTGTGACCCCATTGGAAATTATTCTTTCCTGCACCACAGAGCTGAATATGAATGTCTGGGAGATGTGCAGTTGTCACAGCAGTATCAATGTAAAACCAATTGAACTTCTGACTGATAGCCTCTGGATAGCAATATTCCAAAGCATGGCAGTAGGGGACCAGACACAAACCTGCTCAGACTCAGAACTGGTTTATGCCTCCAGAAATTGAGCCTTCCTGCCTTCTCATGCCATATGAAGAGATACTCAGTTTTGAGCAATAGCAATTTTATGGAGCAGGGATCTTCTCCTTTCCCCATTCAGATTGCAGAGACCCATGACTTCATGGATTAACTGTCATGCAGAAATTTTGGAACCAAGCTAGCTGACTAAACTAAGCAGATGTCTATAAATTACTGATGTGTACATCTTCCCTCTTGTCTAGTCTCCAATGCTCTGTTCTTTCCTTCCTATATCCCTTAAGTCAGTGTTCACAAGACTGCATGCTTTCAAAGAACAAAGTATAAATGTTTCAAGCTGGCTTAGCAGAATTTTGTTTTCCAGCTGGTACTTTCTTCTTCTTTGAACACTAGCATGAAGAATATGCACTTTCACGTTTAACAGTAAGGTTTTTTTATCCTGTTCATGTTCCTCTAGGCATGAAACTTTGTGTTTGGTACAAGTAGGGTGGACAAGATGTTCTAAAGATATTACTAAGGCAATATCTGAAAGGATATTCTACTTAAGATAAATTGTGGAAAATAAAGCCTAAGAGAAAAT
Organism: Muscicapa striata striata; assembly: GCA_030060385.1. Taxonomy (NCBI): domain Eukaryota; kingdom Metazoa; phylum Chordata; class Aves; order Passeriformes; family Muscicapidae; genus Muscicapa; species Muscicapa striata. Next base: position 3,943,013 of record JAREIS010000037.1, read on the forward strand.
TTAAGGTAAAATTTAAAGACTTTCCCTGAAAGATGATGTGTGTTTTGTGGGTGTATCAATTGGTCTAACAAATAATATCAGAGCTCCTTACGAACCTTGCCTCCTTTATATAAGGAATCATGCACAGGTTGGGTGAGCTGTGTGAGAGTGAAAAGATGGCTAAAACAGCAAGGGCTGAACTGGGAATTTCCAGACAGGATGAATGGTATTTAACTGCATAAACAAAAGAATTAGGGTTTCAATATCATGGCCCTAACACACCCACATGCTGTGCAACTCAGGCAAAGACAAAATTTAATACTTATTCATCAGTAGAATATAAGAGTATACCACTTTCCCTTGTAAAAGGAGTACATACTGATAACACATTACAGTGTGCAACAGAATGTATCTCAAATCCATCTTCTGAGGATGGTAAAACATAAAATAATTTTGGATGATTAAATCACTGTGTTGGAGCCTTTCCTCTTTTCCATGGAGACAGCAGTCAAAAATTTACACCAGCAAGCAGTTTCTTCTTACCCTTCTGCCCCTTGTTTAAATGCCCTTCAAAGTCATCCAACTCTATACATATTAATCTATTTTCACAAAACAGGGATCCTAAGAGGGAATATGTGATTTCTGTGCATCAGAAATGTGTCAAGGAATTATTAACATCAATGGACAAGGGAAGTAAAGATAAAAATCAGAAAAGAAGTGGCAGAGGGGAGCCAAAGGCTGAGAAGAGAAATGCAATGGAAAGGATAATTGTGGTGCTTTTACACAGCAAATATTAAAGAGAGCTGTCTGAACATGGAAGCCACACTAATGATGAGCAGGGGGACTAAGCTGTAAGGAGGCACCCAGGTGCTGCAGAAGCTTGTACCTGGGAAGGAAAAGAAGAAGAAAGAAGTGAGTTAGCAGAAACATGGTTGGACTCTGTCCACTGATGACTGAGCTGCTAACAAGAAAGCTGTTCTTTCTATCACCAAGCTTTAGAGGAAAACACTGGGGAAAGGCACAGTGGGGAGGTGAGTACTGAAGCTCTTGCTGTGGGTTGAAGATTGGCAGGAGTACAAAGGTAATGCTTAAGAAATGGTTCCCTTGTTAGTTGTGAGAGGCAAAGCTTTGTCTAAAAAACCATGTCCTCTAAATTGAGAAACTTCAGTATCTAAGACCATGTTGAGGTATGCAAATAAGAAGAGACTAAATTATTTCTGCAAAAGGCAGATGAATGAACAATCCTTAGCTTGCAAGCACTTTTGTTAACATTTTGGTCAAACCATGTCAGCAGCTCTCTGTCTCTAGAGATAAAAAAAGAATAAGCACAGAGTGAAGTTTCCTCCTGTAACTTCAGGCTCTACGTCTGTCATTAAAACAGGATTTCTGCCCTTAAAATTGTGCAATTACACTTTATTTTTCCTTTATACAAAGCTTGTTTATTTCAGTCCTGAACTATTTCATCAACCTATTTTCCATGAAGCTACAAGCAAGTTTCAAAACTTAATAAGCACTTTTAGATTTTGGTGTTTTTTTCTAGTTACATAAATACATATATTTTTCTATTTACATAAATACATACAGTGATGGACTGCTGTTACAGAATTTGGAAAACACTCACTGCCATCAGTTCTTGTACTGCAAACATACAAGAAAATCTTCAGAAACAGAGAGACCTGCTGATCTCAGTGTTATTCCAGCAGTATGTTCTCAATATTGCCTGCTTACAGAGAAAGCTGTATGCATTTATCATCTTTACTCTCCCACTTCCTGTGGTATTCAGCAGGCTGTTGATAACAGCTGATAACAAATTGAGGATGGAAAAGGATATGTGCAGACTTAATATAGATGCTTGGAATAAAATCATTATCGGGCTGTTATTGATTTTCCTCCTGCTTTGAATGTTTCAGTGTTTTGTACACTGTTGCAGAGAGATAATGGATTTTTAGGAGTGGATGTCAAAATTGCACTCATATGCTCAGCCAAATTATAGCTCTGAGACAATAAGGCAGACAAGAGTTATTAGGCAGACTCTTAGAAGATTAAAAATCCTGTGGACTCCAGTGATGACAGCTGTGTCATGGTTCTTTATTCTTTAGACTGAGATCTGGGGCTCACAGCTTAGATGCTTTGCAGGGATTGAACTGCTGCCTTTCTCAGGGACTTAAATTGTAGGGGCTGAACAACAAAGGAAGTGCTAACATGGGAGATGAAACATGTAAATGTCTTCTCACCTCTGATTTTAAGGAATTTATATAATGAAAGGTGTCAATATTGGTTTAGTTTTATTGAGAAGCTGATAGCTTAATAAAAATCTTGGCACATTTTAGTCAAGAATAATTGACAGACACCAAGGTTAGATTAAGGTTCAAAAGACCTTGTTTTTGGATTTTTTTTGCAAGAACTACAAATTGTGTTTTTGCTAACACTGAAGTGTCTTGGCTGCCTCAAACAGAAGAGCAGACCTTCCTTTATAGTTTCAGCCTTTAGAACTGTTAGAATCTAACCAAAGCATTTTAATTCAAAATAGTCTTGCTTAAAGCCAGGCTGGGGTAGGCTGCAAAAGAGAAGTGTCTGAAAACTTTTCCCCTACTTGACCACAGTTCTGTAGGTACCAGAAAGGATCTTTGTTTAAGAGCCCTATTCTTAACCATATGGCTATAATATGGGATGTTTTGAAGGATAATTCCCATTCAGTAGTGCCACAAAGGCAAAAACCATCTGTGATGGAGGGGCATTTTTATATTTCCCTTGCAGTTTGCATGAGTGGTATTCCTGCATGGCCCTACAGGAAATGTGAACCCAGGCCTTCAGGTGAGAATTACATACTGCAGAAGTCTTCTGCTTCCCCTGCTGTACAGATTACTTGTCTGTATCATACTTTTCACCAGGTTCCTGAGAAAGCCATTAGGAGATCCACAAGCTGTAAAAAAAACAGGTGTAATTATGAGTTAGAACATATCCAAATCCTTCTTTTCTCGTGAGTGTGGCTACACAGTCAGACTCTCAGAAAGAAGAGCTCAGCCAAATTTAGGCTGTGCACTGGAAAATGAAATAGGGAGACGAAAAACTCTGGAAGTTTTTTAGGAGATGTGGATCAGTGACTGCTGTCAGAGGCTGAGTTGGTGTTTGGAAGTACACCTGGTGTAGTGTGAGTTTAGAGCCCACTAAGCCTGGCTTGCTCAGTGGCCTAAAGGCTGTCACATCAGGTCAGGTTCTGGCAGAATGGCATTGCCCCCCCAGAGCAGCCACTGTGTGTGAATGAGTTAACTTTACAGTGTTTGGGCTTCATTTTCCAGAAATTATAAATTCATTTTCTCCATTTCTCCATTTTCTTAAAGCAGTCCTGCACTGCAGGCTTAGGGTGGAGTAACTTCTGTCCTTAGTGCTGCTTTTATTGAAAAAGTGTCCCAGAAAAGCAAAATGAGCATGTGTTGGTAATTACTTTAAAATGCAGAGATTTCTAGAACATGGAAACAGTTATTATGTTCATTGCATTTAATTGTTAGCTTCTAGTATCTGAGAACATTCTCCTGCTTAACCGTGTGTGCAAATGAAACTTTAATTTAATTTGTTTAATTTCATTCTGTACATAGACAGTGTTCAGTAAATTTATTAGGATTCTTTTTACATATTGTATTCTTTGCTAAAAAAGTGATAGGTTAGTCATTCTGAATAAGCAATTTGTCAAGCCTGTAAACCATATAAAACTAAGTGCATATATAATTTATTGCCTACTCAAGTAGTTGGAATAATGTACATTTGGCAAATTTTAATTAAAATAATCAAGAGATTGATCATTTGATAGAAATTTATTAATCAGAATTAATTCTTTTTAAAATGTCTTTTAAACTCAGAGTACTATTAACCTGCAACTCAGTAAATTAGATTTTTTTCTTTTTTAATCAGCAGTTTGACAAAAAATGTGGCAAATCAGTAACATATATATCTATATAATGTATTTTATAATACTTCCTGATGTTATATATGAAGAATCATTAACATGATATTTCTCCATTGAAGTTATACGACCAATCTCTTATATTATATTTTGGATGTAATGTAAGGTACATTTCATGAAAGTTTTTCTTGGTAGGCATTTTCATATGGAAAATATCTGCAGCATAATTTTCAGTCCAGACTACTTTCCATCAGAAAGAATTCATCTTGTTTGCCATAACTTAATTTGCATGCATATACAAATGCACACAGAAAATAAATTTATTTGGAGGCTAATAGACACCAAATATTGTGAACTTTACAACAGGCTGAGAGGTTTTCTATCCAGTTATAGTACTTGAAGCTACAGACATAGTTTGAAGAATGAGCATTTTTTAACTTTAAATTTTGATTACCCAAATTACCAGGACCACAGGAAAACAGAATTTGGAAGTTACATTTGCTGCAGTTACCAAAGAGTTTTGATTGTGCATTGCAGGAAGGAATCACTGTGTTAAGTTACTCAAAAACCCTTCATTTAAGGAAGCTGCTAAGTGTCATGAATCTGAACATGAGTTCACACACAGGGTTTTGGGTTCAAATTGTGCTCTAAGCCTGGAGAAGCCAGTATTTGGAATAAAACTAGAAAGGTTTTGATCTCATGAGAACTTTATCATCCAAAAACTGAACTCCTGTTAGACTGACTTAACTGATTATTGATTGCAAAGTCCTTATGATTGAATATACCAAAGAAACTCAAATACTGTAAATTAAGAGATGTTTTGTGATAATACAGGTCTCTGCAACACAAGCAACATGTAGCATGTTGCTACATCTTAAAAAAAACAACCTTTTACAATTGTTCTCTTCTAGCTCTCTTTATCAATAAATACACAATGGAATTGATCTGGGAAAACTTAGTGACATTGGGGCTTTCTCCCAGAGTAAGGAGAGGCAAAGAAAAATTTTTTCCTTAAAGCAATTACTAAAGAAATTACAAGCATATCAACTATGGTGCCTGAAGAAATACAGCTGCAATAAATTATAGAATAGAATTTCAAGAGATGTTACACAGATATTTGGAGATGCTGCTGTGGAAATAAACAATTTTCAAGTGCATGGGTTTTCTATTTGAGAACAGGTGAAAAAAATTGCAAGTAAATTGAATTATATCTAGGGTATTTTTAACAAATCAAATGTTGAAATGGAAATCACTGAGAGGCCTGCAACTGCTTGCCAAGTTAGAAACTTGGGGGGAAACACCCTTGAACACTAAGAGTTGTTTTTTTTAAATAAAGATGTATGCACTGTTTTCCAAAATTCTTACAAGGGATCTGAGCCCCATATCAAATGTAAATGAAAGCATCAACTGCAAGAATTCAATGTGACATTAATTTTGAACGTGCTCAGCCAAGACAACATTTAAACAAAGATTTCTACTGTATCTATTATGATCCTTGTAAACGAGTGCTAAACTTTGTATTCTGATTACTGCAGAAAGATGTACCAGCCTTTCTTAGGGTAAGGCTGGCTAAGCAGCCTATTGAATAAACAGGTATCTAAACTCTTTAGAATGCAAAACCAGACAAAAAAAAAATCTTCTCTCTTTTCCTCTTTGTTGTGCAGCCAAAAGTACCCTGAGAGAAGAGGTGTCATGGCCTCTGCTTCTAACAGTAAACAATGCATAGAGAAATAATCCTGTAAAAGTTGATTGTGTTTATGATTTATCCAAAGCAGAAAGGAGGCATATGTGGAAGCTGGAAACCTGTCTGCTGTGACCAACAGGGATCTGTACACAGACTCACCACTTGTATAATCTCTCTCATATGGAGTTATCTATAACTTATTTGACATTAAGAAAATATCAGTGTATATCTAGATGAATCCCTATTTAGCTGAGTGTTTTCTTTATTATTAAAAAATTGATTTTATCTAGAGTTATTTATTTTGGTTGATTCTTACTATACTTTCAGCTCTTCCAGCAAGAAAATTCCATCTGTGTGATGGATAACTAAGAGATTATATCTCATGCATTGTGATCTATCTTGAAATATTTGGACTATTTTAATACTTAATAGCCTATATATGCTGCATGTTAACATATTAACATTTGAAATTTAATTAATTCAGTGTGATTTTTTACCTAGAGCCTGACTTGACATTTGTCTCTGAAGCAATTTATAAGTACTAAAAAATATCATCATGCATGGGAGTTTTTTTTATGTTTTTAACTGCATCATATGTTTGGGCATGAGTGAGGGCAATTACACTTTCCTTTTTCCAGCAGTTTTTTTCAATAAGTTTTTATACTGAAAGTAGGCGTGCAAATAAAAATGTTGAGATTTATACAAGTGGTGAATCTTCTATTGGTCCCACATCAAAGGCTTTATTTAGTAGCTGTAAGTGATGAAATAAAGCCAATTGGATTTAGGTGCCAAATTACAGATTTCTCTTGGTGACAACTTAAGGCACACAACTGGGAGCATTTTGGCCCAAGTTTCACACTCTTTTTTTCCCCTTTTTTTCTAATTTGTGATGTCATGTAACCAGAATCTGTCATTCCCATCACTTCATGGTACTTCTGCAGCCAGGCTGTGACAGTTCAGATTTAGTCCCTGTATGAATTATATTAAGCAGCTTAAGGAAACTTAAGTGGACTTATTACTCCACCAGTAATGAATAAATGATCTTTTGGGGACTTGAATGCTTGTTCTTCTTGTATATTTCTGTTTTCTCTGTCAAAATAGTCTACCATTCATATTCTTTTTCATAGCATTTTTTTGCCATTGGTACAAAATGTGCAATTTAACTCCACTGACCCTTTTTTTCACGGACTCTATTGAGCTAATAGCAACTGGCATGCTTCAGTGAATTGTTCCTTAAACTTCAGAACATCAGTGCTATTACTTGAGAAAATATATCTATATTATCTATATCTATGGCTATATATTACTTTTTTCCCCACAAACAATGAACCTGTGTTCATTGCCTTTAAGCTTTTAAATATCTGCACTTCTGGTAAATTCATAATTTTCCTCTTTCTAAATGTAGTCCCTGAAGTCTAAAAAGTTTTTCTTACAAACTGTAAAATATTTCTGTGCTTTTGGCAAATTTAGTCCAAGTACAAAGGTGATTGTTATTCATAGGAAGCTGCTCTATTGTGACCATCTTCCTTTTATTCAGGTAACTAATTGCCAGTAAGCTGCTCCACTGACAACCTGACTTTAATCAGTTTTGTGTCTGCACACAAGGAGTGTTTTCCTATGTTTTGGATTATGAATTAAAAGACTTTATCACTTGCATACAGAAAAGAATGGAGTATCAAGTGTGGCTTGTTTATCCACCCACCTTTGGTACATGTTGTGTGTGCTCAAGTGAGGCCTTGTTTGTGTCTAACAAGGAAATAGGGTGTCCATAAACAGTCCATAAACTGGGGCTGTATTTTCAGATATTTTTATGACTATGTAAATTGAAATCTGATAAAACTCATCATTGTCAGATATTATGTAAATACTAGATGCATGTGAATAGTCCCTTTATCATGCTGTGTTTTGTCCTCCACCAGAATAAAGGTAACAGTGCTTGCCTTAAAAATGTCCATTGATTTATTCATTTTTGCAGTTTCTTGGATGGAAATCAGTGTTATTAGTAATTTTACACAGTCTAAATTATAAAAGGTTGGTTACTGGGAGACACCATTTTATTTAGAATAACAATTTTGTGTTGAACTTGTTGCTTGTGCTTCATTGTGCTCCCTGTCCCTAGATTAATTTTAGAAAACCAAAGAAGCCACACAATAACTTTCTGGTATACTCTGTCTGTTCATTTTTTACATTAGTCTTTGAAGTGAAACTGCCCATGTAGTTTTTTATATTATTTTTACACATAAACACCTTAATAAAATTTCCCAGATCTTCTTTCTCAGACACAGTTTCTGATATCTCTGTGTTAGCCAAACTCAGGTTCAACATTTATTTGTCCCAACCAATTACTGTCCAAACCATTGGTCTGAACATCTACTCCAGCTGAAAGGTCCTCATGAGAGCTCAAGGAAAAGAAATCAAGTTAGATGTCAGAACTAAGTGTGCTTATCCATAGTTTTTAGGTGAAAGTTCTATTCAGTGTCTGTCTTTATTTCTGGTATTTTTTTACACCTTTTTCTGATTCTTACATTCACGTGACTACATTTTCTTTGCAAATGCTTGAAAAAAATTTTTTTAAGATATCCATCTGACTGGGCAAGAATTAGAACCAGAATTAGTCTGAGGCTTAGTCAAAAGTTTGTGTATAGCAGATTATATATCTACAATCTATCCTTTATATAATTTATCTAATATTTAAAAGTTTAGCATGCTGCTATTCACATTGCAAATCTGTTGCAAGGAATTGCCCTGCCTCAAGGAGCAATTTTGGGAGGCTTCCCCAGGCAAGGGGAGACCCTGGTGTGCAGCCCACTGCTGTGCTGGAGAGTTCACCAGGCTGTCCCCTATTCATGGAGTGAGATGATTGACTTGTAGTCATATTTGGATACCAGCTGTACATTGGGTTGTTGCATGTTGAACCTCAAGAGACTTGGAGAGGTCTCAAGGGAGACCTTGCTGTGACTTTCCATGCATAAAGGGATCCTATAAGAAGGATGAGGGCAAACCTTTTTAAAATAAATAAAATTGCCCATAATAGCTGCCAGTAAAGCAGGGAAAATACAAGGGAAAAACCAGCTTTGACCAGTCATCATGAAAATACATTCCTGAAATGAATGACAGGGATATTGTATTTTTCAAAGCACTTCTTTCTATGCAAGTTCAGCAGTAAACAGTGTGCTGGATCTGTAGTTGGTGTGCATTGAGTTATTTCTGTGCAAGTCAATGATTTACAGAGCAGCATTCTTATAGTACAGCTATTTGAGGTTTGGCATATTAACAAGACACCATCTTAAATGAGGTGTGTCTACAGAAGAGTTAATATTTAAAATATGGAAACATTTGTCTGTTATCTCACATATGGAGATTTGGCTACAAGGGAAATTGCTCTTCTATTTATAAAATGGTGATTACTTAAGTAATGTTTTAATGTTTTAATTTGGTAGATGCCAGACTCCAATCCTGAGGATTGCAGCTTCAGAGAGCAGCTTGGGATAGCTTGATTTAATAGGGATGGTTGGCTGCCTTGCATTCCCCCCCAGTAAAATAGGGGATTGTTTGCTGAGTTTCTTCATCTTAAGAAGAATGAAATTGTCTGTGTCTTGGCTAGAGCAGGTCAGCAGATGCTTTCCCTCCTTCTTTCTGAAATGTTGATTAAGCCTTATGTGCCATTGGCAGATAGGAATTCTGGGCTGCCTTGAGGGGGCATCTGTGGTGTGCTCCTTTTACCAGATACATTCTGGTGAGAGATCAAAAACCTGCCTGCTCCAGCAGACAAATATGCAGGTCTTTTATTTTAGCCTGTGTCTCCAGCCTCTAAACTGCTGCAAAACAGGCACCAGTAAAAGGATAATGCTGTGAGGGGCACAGTGCTGCCATGTGCTGCAGCATCTTCCCTCAAAGGGACATCTCAGGATGTGTGGGAGAACAGCACTGAAGATGTTCTTGCCAGAGCTCAAGTGTTCTCTGCTCCAGGACTCTTCAGGGAATGATTACCTATATGAGCCAGTTGTCTTGCTAAATCAAAGAACTTAAAAAATTAATTAAAATAAGTAATTTAATGTAATTATTTTTCCTTTAAGTTTTGATTTAATAATTTCCTCTGGAAACAAAATCTGGGATTTTCTTCCTTTGCAGGGCTATGGGCTTGCCATAGTCTAAATGAAAGTATAATGTTGAGAGAGGTTGGTGTCATAAATTTCCAGGGTAGCCTGCTGATGCTGATACTGAAAATGAAACAATTTTATAAATCATAGAATTTTTCAAGTTAGAAGTGACCAGTAAGAATCTTTGAGTCCAAGTCCTAGATAAAACTTGTATTTCCTGGGCAGCCTTCTGCTGAAAGACCTTCTGTGAAAGGACTAGCTGAGAAAACAGTGCCAGACTGTCTTTGAAGCTGCTTTATCTCCCAGTCTGGTCTCAGAAATTCACAAGTTGACTCCTGTGTCCCTTAGACACAGTATTTCCTATAGATTTATTGTTTTGTCTTTGTTTAACACAAAATATATGGTATTGCCTTGTTGCTGTTTGTATATAAAATGTGACATTTTATCTCATGTCTCAGTTCTTCCTCCTCTGTTGTATATCCATTCTAAAGAATGTAAACAAATCTATATTTCTTAATTTGCCTACTCCTGCTACTTAAAAAAGAAAAACCTAAGCAAAAAAAGAAGTAACATACTTAACTTATTTTCTAATGCATCACCGTATTTTGAAAAGTGAGTATTCTGATTCAGAAGAGATTAATTAATGTTTTGTGAGTTAAAAGAAAATGCAATCTTTTTTCTGGGTAGATGCTTCTCCTACTTTTATTTAGGAATTTTACACTGTATTCACAATGAAGCATTAATAAATTTGATATTTTGTACCTGACAATGCACAGAAGAGTAGATGAAAGGGTGTAGAGGTGGAGGGACAGACTCATGGATCTTAAAACTTTTAGTTCTAGCCATTATCCTGATCCAGAAATCCTGGTTGCATAAATTCAGGACAAGAATTTACTCAGGGAAGTTTTTCATCTTTTTTAACAAACAGGGCCCAATACTTCTTGAAGCTGTCGAGTGTCACTTTAGTTGAGTGTCCCAAATTTTAAAGTACTGGATTGAAGGTTTTTAAAGATTTCTTTGCCTGTTGTGATGCTTTACTTGTTCTCTACCAAAGGTGATGGATCAGCTAATAATAATATGTAAAAGTGCTGATGGAAGAGCTTCATATGAAGAACTGAGGGAAATGCAAAGGAATTAGAATACCTGTAGATTGAAATAGAATGGACTGAAGATTTTCAATGGCACTGGAGATTAATTCATTTTCTAGTTGGTGGAAATGGAGGTTAAAAAAAATAATAGTTGTAGAAATTTCTTTCATAGTGTGAAGCACCAATAATACTGCAAAAAAAGAGAAATGGCTACCCTAAAGTCACATTTTTGAAATCAACTTTTTCCACTAAAATGCCAATTGCAAACATTAGTGATAACTTTTTTGTATTCAATAGATTTTATTTCATAAAAGTTCTATTTCCTTTAAGTCTATTTTCTTTCATACTTTGAGCTTTTACACTTCTTTTAGATGCAAATGTTTGCTTTGGGGAGGAGTTTTTTTGTGTGCTTTTTAGAATTTTTCTTTTGCTTTGTTTGTTCTTGGTTACTGCTGCCACTCCATAATATCTGGTGAATTTTTGCAATGTCTGAGAATACATGCTGGTAGAAGTAGCTAGTAGTATTTTAATTAATCCCAAAGTCTTCTCACTCAGTATGCAGGCACTGCAGTTCCATCTCTGCAGACATTTTTCTTATTTAACATGTTTTTGACATGAAATTTTTTTAGGAAACAAATATTCTTCCCCCCATTATGAATTATTCTGCAAATTCACAACCAGCAAAGAAGGTATCTCCATTATGCCATGCCATTGGATATTTCATCTTTTACATTTATTATAAAATAAACTGCAAAGATGCAGCTCTGAAAAGTGGGAAAGGCTGGGAAAATTCTAGGTAGGGTTTTTTTCTATCTTAGGATATAAATGATTATTTGTTTACATCTTTTGCTATTATGTGTATATATCTTTGCAGACCTCAAAAAGAGTAAAACAAAGCTCAAAAGCAAAAAACATTCAGAAACTTAGAATCAATGTTTTATTCTGCTCTGTGTAATGGGGCTGTTACTGTATTTTTCAGTAAATGATTGATCAGTGAAAAGAGTCCCTGAGCAAGGACTCTGAATGTGACTCACTCTCTCAATTTTCCCCAGCTCCTGGGTGTCTAGCTACCAAATTCAAGGTTTGGGATACTGTTGCAGTTTGGCCTCCAATAAATTAATTTATTAAATACTTTATTAATTCTTTCCATTATTAAGTGGCTTCGATGCCCTTGCCATAAAAGCAAAAAACCCCACCCAAAACACTTCCTTCTGATTAGCTTGGACTCTGAAAAAACATTTATCTTGCTTATTGTGACAAAGGGAATTTTGTACTCTTTGCTTGACATCCTAGAAGTCTCTTGGCTAGAGAGAGGATTTTCCAGAGAAACAAAATCATACAGAAGTTATTTGCATAGTCATGCCTTGGGAGCTTGGCTCATGAGGTAGCACTGTTTGAATTAAGCCCCACTAGGTGTGAAACCTCTTCTGCTAAACTGCTTGTTGTTCCTATGCAGCAAACATCATCATTCAGAATCTCAGTCTCCCCATCTGTAAAATAGAATATTGGTATTTATAAAATAATTTGAGTACTCTGGGTGAAAAAATGGAGATGCACTTAACCAGCAAATAGTATAAGAATACCTTCCTGTAATTTCATGCTTCATTGGGTTCAGCTTTATACCAACATCCAACTAGAATATTCATTTCAGAATGAAAGATTAAATCTAATGGTTATGAACATATCTTGCTACCATAAGGCAGTGTCCTTCTGTATATATTTGCTTCCAGAAATGTTTCCATCAATGTGAGATTTTACTTCTCTGTTGTCCTGTTACTCAGTCAATGATTGGCGCAGCCTAATATTTCATCAAGTGACTTTGAATGATTTTTTCCTTCTTAACAGGAGCCCAGTGTCATGAGAAAGTGAGGATTTCCTCAAGCCCTCTGTGTTTGATGTTTAGCAGTGCCTCAGGAAAGCTGAGATCCCTGTGCTGACCAGTCTGCCAGTGTCCCATCATGGGGACTCTGCACAGAGCAGCTCAGACAGGTAAAATTCTCTCTCTTGGCTCTCAGATGTGTAAAATAAAGATCACATGCCCAGTGAGGGTAACTTTGTGAGTTAGTTATGACAATGACAACCTAATGAACAAAGTTCACCTGAGGAGAGTGATTTCACCATGGTAGCTGGCCAGCAGCAGGACATCTCCCCTCTCCCTTGGTTAGCAGCTCCTGTGTGGTTTATCACCTACCTGGGAACATCAAGTTCCCATTCCTGCAGGGATTGAAACAGAACCTGGCCACGGTGCCCTCATTCTGCTCCACCCTTTGTTTCATCTCCCTTAGCATGTTTTGTGTGGGGAGTGTTACAGAGGTTTAGGGCATTGCATTTTGCCACTGCATTTCACCCTAGAATTACCTTTATTGTTATAACTTCTGTTTTAATGTGAATGTAACTTCCCAGCTTTCTCTAATTTTACCCCCTGTCATTTTCCCACACCCTCCTTGTGCCTGTTTGCTTATAGATTTAAACAACACAAACCTTACTCAGTATAATAAAAATAGATTTTATTTGTTGTCATATAAGCTACTGCAAGACAAGAGTGTTCATAATTGTTTAGCTTTTTTTTTTTTTTTCCTGAAGAGTAATGAAAGAAGCAATTATTTTATAAAACAAATCACTGAAGGTAGATAGTAACAGTTCCCTACTGAGTAGTTCTGTTTTTATATTTGACAAGTGAGCTCCTACAAATTTCAACCAAAGTACTGCAATGAAGCACTTTTCTGAAGCAATTTTAAAACAGGAAGGCTCAGAGCTACTCACTGGGATTTTTGGTACCTATTTGAACATGTGCTGAACATATCTACCACACAGGACACTGCTTTGTCTTCTGCTAAAGGTAAAAAAGGAGCAGCCTCCAAGAGCAGCAAAGTGGTGGGACTAAAGGGCCAACTTCTGTGGATTAATTGTTCTTTTTGCAGTACTCCTCACAGGAATGAGCAAGATCCCAGTATTCTCAGCAGAGGGGATATCTCCCCCTTAGGATGTTAAGTAGCTTTATGTATCCCAGTGAAATTTTTACTGCTGAATATTCAGTAAGTTTTTTACAACCAATGGGACACTTTAAACATTGGATTTTTTTCCAGAATAATTTATTATAATTTCCATAATAATTTATTCCTTTAAATGTCACCTGGTGGCTATACCCATTTATGTTTTTCTTAAACAGAGATTTTTTTTATGCTGGACAAACTGCATATTACAGTCCTGCTGGGAGTGCAAAGGACAGGTCCCATGTATGATTTAGTTTTCCTGAGCAGTATTTGTTAGAAGAAAAGCAAACAAAAAGAGATAAAATATGTGTCAGTTGTGCTGATGCAAAATGTTGGCAGATAGGGCACGAGGAGTGTAAAAATATTCATATCCTTATAGTTCTATCTTATTCTGGTTTATTGCATAGGCTTTATTGTAATGGTGTGCTGTTGACATTACAGCATGTTTTCTTTTTATTTCTTCCATGTGATCTGAATATAGTAAAGAAGTGAAAACTGGTCTGCTTGTTCCCAGACGAGCACTTTGTATATAAAGTAGGAGGGAATAGACAAGTCCAAAACTGAGATTTGTTCTTTTGTTTTGAAACTTTCAGAAAATTATGCTGATTTCATCCCTTATAAATCTTTGCATACAAATCCCTTCAGTTAAGTAGATAGGAAATTACTCTAGATTTTAGTAAGTTTAGTCTAAGCCAAAGTCTTTGCTACTGGTCCTCGTTTTGTAGGCAAAATCAAAGGGAAAGCAAGACAAAAGAAAACAATGTTGAATTTTAACAGTGACTTGGAATCATTTTCCATGGTGCCTAAGATGTGCTGTCTGTAATTGGCCCAGATGGCACTGTCTCTATTAAGCAGCTTTTCATAAACTGATAACACAGTGGGCTACAAATTCCAGCTGTGCTGCTTTGATTGTGTTTCATGAAGTGCCAGAGCCTGGTGCCACTGATATATTACACACAAGAGCTGTTCTCTCACACTATATCCTGATTTTCCAGTTTTGTTTCTCCCAATATGTAAACAAGGTATTTGCCACTGTAAGGGGAATGTTTCATGTGTTCTTTCCCTTTGTAAGGATCTGGTCCCTGCATAATTTTTATCATTCTCTTCTATATTTTTTGGCAGCTAATAAGCTGAGAAAAAGCCTGTGATACTCTGTAGCTTTAATGCAATAATATTTGGTCAGTAATGTGTTGACTGTTATAAAGCTGCACCCAGTGCCTCCCCTTTTTCATCTTCTGTGAGCTGCTGCTCCTGTTTCAGAGTCCTCTTGCTTCTTGTTTCCCTGAACCTTTGCATTGTGTTGGCTGAGCAAATCTGTTCTCTGAAAGGCAGCTTGCTTATGTGAAAATCTGCTGCTCCTAATTGTGATCCCTCTGTTACAGCAGCACAGTTTTGCTAGGCTGGATGCATTTCCATTGCTGTGATGATCCCTTATCCTTGTGTGACTTTGTGTCAGCTCGTGTGAGCATCTTTGTGCCCCTGTAGCCACACACACGTGGGGACTGGGCTGCAGAATCCTGACAGTCCCACTGTAGTGGAGCCAGCACAATTTGTGCTGGCAGGAAAGCTCTGAGGGAGTTTAATAAGCGCTTAAATGCAGATCTTCTCAGAGCTGATGGTGCTGCTCTGTGCTAGCTGTGTTCATCTGCTCTGCCAGTGCTCAAGTGCAAACATTCCTTGCTGCCTTGTGCTTTTGTGTGCTGAAGTAATTGCTACTCAGCCTTGGTGTTTTCACCCTTCTTCATCCCTTTAACAGCAGAACATGGGGGAGCAGCCAATCTGACTCGCTGCACACACCTTTCCTCACTCTCAGTTAATTACTTGTGGGTGGCAGATGCTACACAAGTAGTTCAGGGAATGGCATGCATGGTAAGTAGAGCCACTGTGGAATTTTTTAATGAGGAGGTCTTATGAGCTCTAATTTGGTATGAATCACCTCTGCTTTGGATCCTGCACTGCTGCTTTTGTGTGCCTGACACCCTCCATGGAGCCCCCGCAGCACCCAGCAGCCCCAGCTGAATTCAAAGCTCTCTGCAGGGAAATGCACATAAGTCACTGCACTCAGGAAATTAAAATCTTACTAGACAAGACAGAGGAATGAAGGATGTTTGTTTCAATTTATGTACCGGGGACTGATGTGTGAAGAGAAAGATATATCCAAAAATTACACTTAGGAGCACATTCTCTTCACCACAGGTATAGGTTGACTTCCAAAGTGAAGCTGGTCAGAAAAAAATTTATTGGAATAAATTGACCTAACATGATACAAAAGTTGTGAGTTCACTTTCATCTGGGTTAAACTGAAAACTTTTATGGCTGGATGTGGCTGGCACAGAAGAGGAGGGCAAAGTAAGGGAGGAAGTATTCCCTGATGCTAGACAGGGAATTGCACTACCCTGGGAGGCTTAGACAGCCCTAAGTGTGGCACCATGATATGTTAATTCCTGTACTGCCTTTATTTACATGCTCAGGTGGCTGCTTAGGCACAACTGTTGCTTTTTGGTGGGTGAAATACTTTTTTACAATACAACCTGTTTCTATTCTATTTCATCTGCTTTACATGTTTTTGGATTTTGAAAAATACCTTATGGAAAGATTAGAGAATTAAACTGAAAAATTCTGCTTTCCAAAACAAGCTAAATTTGATGAGTTAGGATTATGTTTTACATGTAGAATTAACATTCTATTCAGTAAAAAGTACTCAGATTTTATTTTGAAATGGAATAATGCTTTTCTATGGAGAATTCATATCAAGTGCAGGAAATTATTATCTCTGATGCAGGTCCTTACAGCATAATTTCTGAATTTCTGCTATATTTTTATTTTGACTTAGCTGCAGAGTCTTGAAGATATGCCAATCAGTGAACCTTGATAGTCAGACATGCTCTTGTGGATATTGTGCACTCTGGTATATTGTTTAAAAAGCATTTGTTATTAACATTAGCATGTTCCATCAAGTATGATAAATGATATTTCAAGTGATAGCTTGTTCTAGTAGACAAGCTTATATCTCCTCTTATAATCAATGCCTTAGTTTAAGACTACATTAATTAAGAAGTAAAATTTCCTAGTGAGTGGTTATTTATGTTAAAGCTTTTTCTATTTACAATGAAGAAGAGAATTAGAAGGTGCTGAGAAGGTGCTGACAGTGCCATCCTGGAGTAAAGTTCCTCTTGATCACTAATTTATGTAATGTTCATATATGTGCACTGTGTGTACTCATTTTGTACTTCTGTGATGGTGTACTCTGCTCCTCTGGGCAGTGTTTCTGTCACTGATTTATTAAGTATAAACTTCCTTAAGGGTACCTTGAAAAATGGAATCAGACCTCAGTAGTGTCACATAACCATATCTAATACTTCAGTATTTATTGCTCTGTTTGCAAATGTCTAAAACCAGGTTATAAATGTACTGCAAGCAAGGTTGTCCTTACTCAGGGGAGTAAGGTGGTTTTGTCTAACATAAGGAAAGCTCTGTGCTCTTTTTACTGGGGTTCAGAGTCTGGTCCTCTTTATCGCTGCTGTGAAAACCAACAGAATGTTTATTGAGGATTAGCAAAGCTATAATGATCTCTCTGTGTGCCTGTACACTGCTCTGTGAAGTATAAACCCTGAATATTTCATAGCCATTTGGACTTTTTTATACTTTCTGGTACCATTCTTTCACAGTCTTTGCATAGCAAGCTGTTTTTAGGAGCTGGTCTGAAGTTCAGTCAGGTCCCTTGGAAAACTTCCTTAAGTATCAAATGTGTCATAATTCCTAAGCCTGGAGCATGTGTAACATTCTGGGGGTTTAGTGCCAGCAGTTGGCCTGCAAGAAGACAGAGGAAAGAAAACATTTTTAGAAGTGGAGTGGTACTGTTCCCACACAATGTCATTTGCAGTTATGTTGCTTCATATTTGTAATATTTTTTAATTGTATCTGCACTAATTTATTTTATAATCTAGATGGTTCAGGAGAAAAAAAATCAAGTCCAGAATAGTAAGGTTGTTGCAGTTGTTGTGGTGTGGGAATACAAGAAAGATGAAGCTCTGTTGGAAGAGTACTTGATATGATTGCAATTAAAGCAGACAAGTTTTTGAGCACACAAATCCTTTTAGACAACAAAGAGACAAGCAAAAGTTCAAGCAAATTATGATGGAACCATTGCTCCAGTTATACAGTTCACTTTCTCCTGGCCTCTGTTTGGTAAGCAGTGTTTATGTTTGCTTCTCTTTTCGGGTAACCAAATGATTTGGCATTTTTTCTCTTGTTTTAATCATAGCAGTTGGTAGCATCCATTCTTTTGTCCATGAGGGTTTTGGTCTTTCAGTGATCTGTCTGGACTAAAGTTAAGTGTTAGGTGTCTTATTCCAGAATTGTGAGTTTAAAATTACAGTGCAATTTAATCTAAATTTAAATTTTAAAAAAACCCATAGCATTTCACTAAATCCCCAAGAGTCTAAGGATATAAACCAGGAAAACTGGGAAGAGGTCGTACAAAATACGTTGCAAAGCCAATTTTAGGATATGAATTCATAACAAAGATACTAAAACTGTGAACAAGACTGAGATATTGGTTTTATTGCTCACAGAAATTTTTATGCTGTCTACCTTCTTTTGCACAGATGCTAACAGCTTCCCCTCCTCTCCATTGACAGAAGTTAACTACCTCTCCCTCTCTTGAGGTCCAATTGATTTATGCAATTAGATCACATTAAGAGCCATAATCATTAACCTGCAGTTAAGCTGGATTGTTCTATTCTTTCTATGAATTTATGGCAGAACACTAATTGCAAAATTTTGTCTGGTTTTGGTTGCTGTATCAGCTGGCCTAACACAAGAAAATTACATTTGAGTTTTGCCTGTGCTATTTAAAATCTATAGCATAATATGAAGTATTTTCAATATTTTATGATCAGTTTTCTAGGCAACACAATTTTCTCGAAGTGGTGTGGTATAGAACATGATTATATATTAATATATTAAAGATTTAATTTATCCATATTAGATGATTTATTTTTTTTAGCGATCTCCTGATATTTTAAGTTTATTGATATTTAAGTTTGTTGTTTACAGAATCACAGAATCATTAGGGTTGGAAGGGGCCTCTGGAGATCATCTTGTCCAACCCTTTGCCAAGGCAAGGTCACCTGATGTAGGTGACACAGGAAAAACTACACATAACAAGGAAACTGTGGTTATGTTTTCCATGACCTTAAGTGTTTGCTTTTTCTATGTGCCTGGAAAGGATTTAAAAGTTCATGTCTGTTGAAATCAATATTATCCACGTCTTCCTCATCTATGACTTGTGTAGTGCATAATATGCAGTGCATGCTTAAAACAAAAAGAGATATTCAGATGAAAACTATCAGTGTGAACAAAACAATAAATTCATTCCTATAAATATATGATTGCATTTAGTTCCAGTTCTACTTAATAATTCAGGAAAATCTCTGTAACATTTCTTATCCCTGCAAATAACGCACTGTCACAATCAAAGGAAATTAGTATATTCTGTAAGGCAATCTCATGTATGCAATTATGTAGTGCTGTACAGGTAAACGTGTGGGGCTGTGATTCTACAGTGCTGTTAAAGGTTTTGGTTGGCTGCAGAGTATCTAAGCTCAGGGTTCAGGTGCAAGGCTTTGTGTTGATCTTGCTTTACTGTTGTCATGGTGTGCTTTACCTATCATGCTTCAGTGACATGGTCTCGGACTGAAGTTTTTAAGTGCCTGCCATCCACAGCTATTCCTTCTCATACCAAAAGGGGAAGGTGGAGGGAGGGAGGGAGGGAACAGCTTACTGTGAGTCAGCACAGGGGCAGGGACTTATGGAAGAAGGAGCAGCATATGATAGGAAGCATGAAATAGTGTTTTAGCAGTCACTTTGCTCAAAACAGTTTCCTTTGTATTTGAAACTGCTCTGAGCTGGAAATAACAAACGTAAAGATAATGACAATTTTGAAGTACATTGTGCTGGGGACACATGGAAAGGGGGGTGGTGGCCCATCCCCCATGGAAGCCCCATGGAACGCACATGCTCTTAAGACAAAGGGAGCTGTGTCCTCTCTGGGAGCCTCCCCTGAGGCTGCGGGGACCAATCGGAGACCTGGGTTGGTGATTGACAGCCCAGGAAACCAATTAGAACGCTGTTTCGCTTTTACGAATCACAGGGAAATAAGGTTAGTTCGTCATTTTGCTTTCCGGTCGGGCAGGGGAGCAGTAGCGGGCGGGGCTCCGGGTCCCGGCATGAGGCCCAGCCCCGGGCTGGCTCCGGACCCGGGATGGCTCCGGCCCCAGGATGGCCCCGGACCGAGACCCGGCCTGACCCGGCCCCGGGGAGAGCCCAGCCTGTCCCGGCCCAGCTCGGCTCGGCTCGGCTCCCCGGCCCTGCGCGGCTGCAGAAGGAAGTCCAGCTATCTCATCACCATGTGTAGCTGCATTTTTTCCAGCATGGCTTCAGCCTGGCTCTTTACAGTTTTGGATACAAGTTTAACTCTTAGTGCCTGAATGAGACTTCGGATTTCCTGAGCTCCCCAGAGCGAGAAGCATGAAGCAGGAAGAATTACAGAGGCCAGCAGAATGAAGTCCAAAGTCATGGAAGGAGACATCTGTGGAGTCGCCACTGATAAGTAGCTTAAAACCTTTTTTTTTTGTGGGCTTTAGAGGATCGTGACTTTACTTAAATTCCTTTAAACTGTAGAATATACTTGGGGAGGTTAAAGTGCCTGAGATGAAGACTTTTTTTGCCTCGAGAAATGGAGCTCTCTGTCTTTGGGACTGGAATTGGGCAGAGACATTTGAGTGAAGAGTGAGATAAAGGGACTTTTTGTGTTTTCTCAGTGGCCTGCCTTTAAAATGACACCCCATGTGTTTTCAGCAACCCATCTACAGCTCTGAAAAGACTGTGGAAATGGGAGGAAAAATCAGAATTTGTAGGTTCCGGGTGGATGCAGATTATGAGGGTGAGACACCCTCTAAGCCTAAACAAAAAGAAGGGACTTCTCTCTCTTGAGTGAACTGAAATGATTATTTAAATGAATAACTGACCAAAGTGTTTTTCTGTATGTTGCTGGTATGAGGAAAGGGGAGGAGGGAATAATCTGGAAATCTCGTTCTGAATTGTTTTGTGTTGTTAATAAATTTTTTGTACCCTTTTAAGCTTTAAGCCTGCTTTGTCTTTACTCCTAAACTCGATCCCCAAGAGAAATTAAATATATTAAAATTGGCAACCCCAGTCACACCGTGACATATATAAAACCCATTGTCATTCTAAAAATCTTCATTTCTTCTGGTTTTTTGGTTGGTGGTTTTTTTTTTTTTTTTGTTTGTTTTGTTTTTTTTTTTTTGTTGTTGTTGTTGTTTTGGTTGGTTGGTTGGTTTTTTGGGTTTCTTTTTTGTTTTGACCCATTTCACTGTGAAAATGTCACTCAAATGTAGAGAATAATCCCTCTCCTCTCAAACCTGCTAACATCTTTTTTTCTGTGCTACATGAATGCATACACAATGCATGCTCATGTGAAAGAGAGATTTGTCTGAACAGCTCCTGGAACTTGTGCTGTTATCGTGAACAATGTCACAGATGGTGGGAAGCCCCTGTTGTGGGAAGGTGCCACTGTGTTTGTTGCTGTACAGACATAGGAGTAAAAAGCATGATTAGCCAGGTCAAAAACCTGCAAGCATCACTTGGAATTTGTTTTAACTGATAAATCTGCAATTTAATCCATGGTGACAACTTCCCAAGGCTCCACTCTCATCATATTTGCTCCTTACAAGATTTTGTTATGACAATTAACTCATCAGCAAGGAGTCAGTGGGTATGCAAGGGCTGCCAATGAGAACACTTCTACTGATGGGAATCAGCTCTAGAATTCCAACCCAGAATCCACCACTTATAGCTCTAGAATCCCTTTGAAGGATTTCCAACAGGTTTATGCCTTATTCTTTATCACATAGAAATGGGATAGAACAGAAACCATGCTTCCTTCATCTTTTAGATCAGAGTTTTTGAAAGTCTTGCTGTTGGATTATTTATATATCATCACTTAAGACCTCACAGAACCCTTCAGACAGAGTAAGTTTTTAAGATGGGAGTGTGGTAGATAAATAATTTAAAGGGACTCTTTATAGGTTTTAACTACTTTGAGGCAAGCCAAATGTTTTCTTTGAGATTTATAGAAAAATCCTGGGGAAAAGAAAAACAAAGGGATTTACATGTGGAATATAATATTACCTTGCAGAACACACGGTGATTCTGAAGACTTTTCATTTGATTTGAGACAGTGATGCCCAAATGGCATTTTAATATAAAACATGCTGCAACAAACATGAAAAGAGCAAGTCTAGTATAGTTGGAGCTTTTAATGTTGCTTGTGGCTTCAGTGTTTTCTTCAAACCAACTGAAGTGTACTACAGCAAAACAAAATCCTAGCTCAAGAGGGATCAAAAAGAAGACATAAAGGGCTAGACTAAATTATGAATTGAATGAAATAATTAATTTATTCAGTTGCAGAAGCTGACAATCATAGTGAACGAGAGATGTGATGAATTTTTCAGTCTTTATCATCACTGAAACATCGGGAAGCCCTGGACATGTATTTTTCATTTTGTTGCACTAGGATAAAAAGGTTGTGTCAAAACTAAGGCCACTGCCAGGCATACATGATGTATTCTTTTGGAAAAAAAAAAACCAAACAAACCCAAACCAGAAAAAGCACAAAACTAATAATTTTTGTCTGACTTCAGGGATGACACCTGACAGAGTGCAAAAGGATGTTGACATTGCATGCAGAGGGTGAGACTGGACTGTCTCCTCTGGGCCCTACACACTCCATACCTCTACTCACATACCCTTTCTTCTAAAAAACAATCCTTAACTTCATGTGTTTGCCACAGCTCCTCTGTTTCCCTGGTTTTATACGTGCAGTTCCCACTTTGCATGGATCCATGTCTGTGAGAGCTTTGGAATTCCAAAGCCGAGCTCTGTTTTGGCAGTTCCAAGCTGCTGGAACAAAGTCCCATTTCTGCTGGAGTTCCTTTCATTCCTGCACTCCCTCACTCTCAGTGCAGTGAAGCCTTAAAGATTTTTAAGTCTTTTTTTTAAAGTTGAGTGCATTTCATTATTACTTGACTATAAAGGAGGCATAGTTCAAACCAAGCTGCTTTTTATTTCAGCTGAGGTTATGACTATTGCGCTCTTCCAGAAATGTCTTCAGACAACCCATGTAATGGGAATTGATTTTTCTCTTCTGACATGAGTTTTGTAGCCTGCACTGAAAGTAATTGTACGGATCTACTTATTTTTAAATACATTTCAGGTCCTTCTGAGCTTCTTCAGGAGGCCATTTAGTCATCTTCTCACTCTGGACTTGTTATTAGAGCTAATGGAGTGGTTTTTTGCTGATTAGCCTCTAGAACCCCGTCAGGCTGAGGTGATTTGTAAACTTGATGCGTGCATTTCATCTACACTTTTATTATCTGCCAGGATGTAAACTACATTCCAATGTCCTGGGATGCCATGTTCTGACCTCCTGGATAAATCATCATCCTTTCATTCATCATGGTAATACTGCTAATAAGTCTGTGGCAAAGTGGTTTGACTTTGGGGGATTTGGATTTTAGGAATTAGTGATTGAGTAACCAAGTCTTTCAGTCCCACTTATTGCAGTGTGAAAAGAGGAAAAGTAATATTTTTGATTTCCATGTCTTGGAAAGACTTGGTAGTATTGGCATGAAACTGAGCAAATGGGTCTTACACAGATGTGAATTTTGAGGAGTGGGATGTTGAAAGAGAAGGCCTACTGAAAATGGATGAGGGAAAACAATAGTTGGTTTTCATTAACAGACTTGAAAAATTGAAATGGGAGACATATTTTGCAGCTAAGGAAGAGACTGAGAAGGATGATAGCAATTGCATCCCAAAGCCATTTCTTTATTTTATTTGTTATTTTATTTTATTATATTTTAATTTTTTTTCTTAAATTACAATAGTCTATTTTTATTTTTATTATTTCATTTTAATTTTTTATTTTCTCTCTTTTATTTTTCTTACTTTTTTTTCCCCTCTAGTTTATATTCATTAATTTAAATTTATTTTTATTTATGAGATTTTTATATAAAATAAAACAAGAATAATAAGGTAAATAAATTAACTTAAAAACTATTAAACCAAATGAAAGAAAATAAAAATAAAAACAGTATTAAATTAAAATTGAAATAAAATGAAAGAAATTTGAATAAATAAAAAATAAATGTAATAAAAAATAAAAATAAAAATTAAATTTGAATTTAAAGAAAGTTTTTAGTTTGGTCAGTTTGGCTTTATTTGCCCTCTTTATTTGCATCCTCCTAAGCAAAATCAAAATAATTCAAACACAAGGTCTAGAATTCAACCTAAGCTCTGAAGTGACTAGACTCACTGGACTTTCAGAAGTATGAGAAGGCCCTTTAAGTGACTTTTCTGTTGGTATATTTACTGGGATTACAATGCATTTTCCATTCCAAAGTGTTTGTCTTGAATAATTCTTTCAGAATATCAAATTAATTATTTTTGCACACAGCCCCTTTTCTAGAATGAACTACTGCTAATGAATGAGTTTTGCTAAAACTTTGGAAAACAATTTCTTATTCTGTTTTATAAGTCTGAAATATGCAGGAGTTGCAGTGCATATGTAAAGGTATGAAAAATGTCACCTTCAGTATGCTGTGGTTTTCAGTGCTACTTTCTTTGTTCAGTGTATGGCTCAACCTCTGATAGTGTGTACATTCATTTTCAGTGTTGGGTTTTATTTCAGATTTTCTTGTTTTGCACATTTGCTTGTGACTTTACTCATTAATCTGTTCCTTCTGCAGCTCCCTGGACTGTTACAGAAACTGAGATTTAAATTAACATCAAGTCTAATGATTGCAATTCTAATGCTATTTTAATTTTGCAATGCATAAACAGTTAAGAGAAGACGAGCAGCTGTTGGCACAAAATAGCAGTAGGTGTTCATGTGTTTAAGTAGAGATGCACCAGGGGTCAGAAATTAGTTTTATATTAAATAGTTCTGTGGTACTGGAAGTTAAAAAAGAGGGGGACAGCTCTCTACTTGGATACATATCTGAACTCA
Source organism: Muscicapa striata striata (assembly GCA_030060385.1). Lineage (NCBI taxonomy): Eukaryota > Metazoa > Chordata > Aves > Passeriformes > Muscicapidae > Muscicapa > Muscicapa striata. Next base: position 3,967,850 of record JAREIS010000037.1, read on the forward strand.
CACATGAATTTTCCCCTTTCTCTCAGTGATGCAAAACACTGAACCCTTGGGCAAGGTCATAAATAATCATAAGAATGCCTCTTACGAAGCAAATCACGGTGTTTGTCATGCTGGCAGGGGAGTACAGGTATTATTACTGTTCCTCATGGTGTGTAGAACAGAAAGAAGCTGCCACCATCACACATAAAGAAGTGAAGGAGACCCCTTGCAGATTAACAGGTTTTTATCTGAGTGGGAGAATGAGGGAAAGGTCATTCCTATGGTTATTGAAGTAGCAATTGTAACTGTATTAATGGCCACAAAAAAAAATTAAAATAAATTGCTGTACACAAGTTCGCAGCAGGGTAAGGGAATAGATGCCAGTCTTGGGTTAGAGAATAAGACTTGGATGTGCTGCCTTTCAACTCATTTTACCACGTTTGATCACTGACCTGAAAAAAAGAATAGCATTAGAGTGTGTCTGAAATCTAATTGTGTTTGGGTACAGTTAACTGGAACACTTGCTGCCAACTTGATCCAAGGAACTCGTACAGCAAATATTGATCCATGAAATTCCCAAAGGAAAAGGAATCAGCTGCAGAATATGATACTAACCAAAAGAATGAGGTGAATTTCAGGAGGAAAACTCTTTTCTGAGTATTTTTTAGAGTGGATATGTAGGTGTTACTGTCATTTAATACCCTGAACCAAGCAATTGGGTACTTCATGAATCTGCCTTATTGAGGAAAGCACTTAAGCACAAACTCAGTCTTTAAACTTGATTATAAATTTTCCTTTCTGGAAAGGATGGGAAATGTTTTATGACTAAGGCAATCTTACCCCAGGAAGATCATACACACCTCCCATCTGTAACAGGCTTTGTAACACAGTTTACTATTTCTAGATGTAAAATTGTTGTCAAGAAAGAGGGGAAGTGATGAAACTGAACAGAGGGAGGAAGGGGAATAAGGTCGTGCACTACAGATGCTTTCTTTCATAAAAATAATTCCTGTCCTCTATGGGAGATTGTTACACATGGCTTGGAAGGGTAAAAACCTGACTCCTTTTCTTTTTTTCCCCTTTTCTTTTCTGTAGAGGGAGTGCTGATAATAAACCCCTTTTCCAGTGTTTGTCTCACAGTGAAACCGTGGTCTAACCCAGAGTGGCAGATCTTGAGTGACTGAGACCAAGACACAGCAAGCTGTGAAGAGATTTACAGTGTGAAAAGATTTACAATGTGAAATGTCTGGGATGTGAAAGCAAAATTTAATCTCTATGATATAAACAGTGTCACAACTCCTATTATAATTATGCACTGAAGCAGACTGAGATGAAGATTTTACTAACACATCTGAACTGTCCTTTTTTTGCTGATTTAGACCATTCACAGGTTCATGTCTTTGTGCTAAGCAGCACTAGGTTAAAAGAGAAAATAGGAGAGAAAAAAAAAAAAAGATCAAAACCCAATGAAGAATAAAATTGTCTTTGCTTTACATGAATGTTTTATTCTTCTGTCCATGGTACTGATAAATAAAATTAATAAATATGTGTTCTGCTTCTGGACAATTTACTGTTTAGTCACTCCTCAGCAGAAAATCTGCTCTTCCTTTTTTCCTGGTTCCTAATCCATGAGGTTCTTCTTGGTGGTCTTACAGAGAGCTTGAATCAAAATGTTCATAGCAAGCAGCAGAACAAATTCTAAAACTCTTAAAATGCTCAACCCCAAACTTTCTAGAAAGGCAAACTTTTCCAAAGGCCCATAACAGATGCTTTAGAGGGAAATACTAGAGCAGAATGTGCATTATCACACTGACTCCTGGTTGTTCATGTGTGATGGACTTTATCCTTCCAACATAAGATTTAATTTGTATCCCCAATATATGAAGTTCACAGCTCTGATAGAAAGAACAGGGAGCAGATCAGTGGTGTTTCCTGCTTCCTCCAGGTCTGAGTGTGATGACCAGGTCGCTGCTGTTCACTCTCAGTAATGAGTATTTTCTGCTTGGAGCAGGTCAATCCCATAACCAGCACCAGAACCGTGGGTAAGGAGGGGGGCACAGCAACTTCACACCCTAGGACAGCTCATCCACAATGTCTTTGCTGTGGTTGAGAGACTGAGCTGCAGCTGGTACTGCCTTCTGTGCTGTTCATGGGCTCCAAGTGTTCCCAGGAGAAAGCTTTTACTTACACCTTCATTGTTTTATTAAGGTTTGGGGTTTCGTGGTGATTTCTTGGAGCAGAGTTTTGTAGCTGGATGTGGTGCTCAACTGCTGACTGGGATTTGGGCCAAATGGAAAACTAGCAGCAAGATGACCTGCTCACAATAAGTAGAGCAAAGAGCTCTCGATCCTTGTGTGAATGGCTTAATCTGTTTTATAATGCAGTTTTCCATCAGTAAAACGGGGATAATTGCACTCTACTGCCCTCAGGGGTGCTGTGAGGGTAAACACATTACAGGTTACAGAGTGCTCACATGCATTGGCTGAGAGAACTCTAAAAATATTTGGAAAGAGAACAATTTGCACAACAAATAAGCAAGTCTGAAGCAGACACAGGAACGTGCTGGGCACAGGCTTTGAAATTCGCTTTTCACCTCACACTCAGACTGAGACTACAATTAACAGTAAGGCAAATGTAGTGCAAAATCAGGATGTGCTGGTTCTGAACTGGCTGCTAGTGATATTACTGACACTTTCCTGCCATCAAAGCCATTAGAATTCTGCAGTAGCAGGACAGGTACCCACAGCTGGGCTCCCTTGGACCCTGCTAGCACACACTGTTCCCTATCAGTGCCATGAAGCTGCAGAAAGACTACAAGGCATTAATGAATCTTCTGCCTGGTGGGGTTGGAGGACAGCCTTGGCCATGTTCCCTAGCTGGGGGACACAGTGTGGGTTCCTTGAAGTCTTTATTTCCAGGAGAAAATGCCAGATGATGAATGGATATTGAGATACTGCAATGACATGGAAGCGTTCCATGATTTTCTTACGATGCTGTGGACGATTTAAAAATTCTAGGGCAAAGAGGTTTCCATGATTTCAGGGATTTTTAGGGATGCTCACAAAATGTAAAATATCTTCTATGAATAGATTTCAGCTGACTGGAAGGATACATTTCAGGATACAGGAAGAAGCCTTTCCATTGATTTCAGGGAATTTTATTGCAGGATGCAAGTGAAGGAAGAACATAGCCAGATTTGTGCAGAAAGTGCTAAGTGCCTTTTGGATAGAATTTGCAACTGCTAATGTTTTCTAACCTCTAAACCTTGCTGTAATGGTAGGCTTGCTGGGGAATGCTGCTCACAGTGGGTCAAGGTGAAATAAAAATAAGAAATCTTTGCTGTCCCTACTGTGAGAGGTACAACTTGCTACTATTTTTCCTTCTGGCAGGACTTTGGAACTGACTGTATCCAACAAATGCAAATTACGTTGCTAATTTAATTAAGCAAGCCATATGAAATCAGAAAAAATTACAGTCCATGGTCAAGAGCAGTTTTTTATTTATTGGCAGTACATCAATACCTAATTGAAAAAGATTACATAATTGCTTTTGATTGTGATTTAACCCCAACAGGCAGTTCAACCTCACACAGACACTAGTTCAGCCTCTCGTCCACAGGGAGATAGAGGAGAGGATCAGAATGGTAAAGGTGTAAAAAATGGTTTGAGGCTTGGTTTAATACTTAAAACAAAAGTTGCACTCACAAGCAAAGCAAAAAAAAAAATCCAACACATGACCTCTTAAAATCTACTATGAATAAAATTAACTCTATCCCTACTAAAAAAAGTACAATAGAAGACAGAATATTATGTCTGTAAATCTATTTTAATCTTTATTATGGTAAAATCTCAGTATTTAATGACCTTTCATATGCTTGTCCTTAGAGCATGCCAGTGACACAGGACATTTTAAATCTGAAGGACAGTAAGGACAAGAGCCAGAACTTTGCCATTTTAATCACAGGTAAACAGGTTGCCACAAAGCAGTTCAAATTAGGACCAAAATACAAAGGTTTTTGCGCTGCTATCACTTATGTTATGCAAGTCAATGTGAGGGCTAATGGAAAAAGTTAAATCTGTGAAGTGTTGTGATAGAGTGGAAAGTGTCTTTGACTCTGAACCTGATGCTGAAAGTGAGGCTTGTGATTTCTGCACTTCAGTTTTATCTCTTCTCTCATTTCCTGATTTCCAATGGCCAGTCCTTGTACTTCCCTTCTTCCTCTTTTCTTGGCCAACAATAAAACCTGTGAATGGTGGAGAGAGGATCAGAAAACCAGGTACGCCATTTCTCTCTCTTCAGGGCTAACTTTTGCCAGTTTATGCTACATTTGTGTCAGTTTTCAGTGCTTGATAGCTAATTGCCTTCCTTTCTTCCATCTTTAATATAACTGTCAGGATTCACCTCAATCTGTCAAATATCCCAAGCCAGAGTTTAATGCATATTTACTTGGGAACTGAGATTTGGGGATGGAGTGGGGGTAGTGGGGGAAGTTCTGAGCAACCTCTGGCTTGATTTATGATTCAGGTATTTCAGGACTTTAGAGTGCTTCTCTGTCCACAGAAAGAGCACAGAAATGAGGTTGTGACACACTCACTGTAAGCTGCTGTTTGCTTGTTCACCACCTTCAGAGTGAAAAGTGTTTCTTGATGTTCAGGAGTAACCCATGGTGGTTTTGTTTGTGTCCATCACTTCTGGTCCTGTCACTGAACACCCCTGAAAAGAGCCTGGCTATGTCATCCTTATACCTTGCCTTCAGGTATTGTCTAGATTTAATCAGATTAATTAGATAATAAGGTTAGTAAAATTTAATGAGATTTAATAAGATTAAGTGGATCAATCATTAATAATAATCCCCCCAAAAGTTCCCTTCTCCACAAAGAACAGTCCTATTTCAGCCTTTCCTCATAGGAGAGGTAATCTCATCAATTGTGTGTATTCTGTTCAATAAGTTCATGTCTTTCTCAGAGTGGCTCCTGTCCTAAAGCTCCATACCACAACCCATTGCACCTGCTCTTGCAGGACTTCAGAAACTGGAGATCTGAGAAAAAAGTAACAGAATTTTGCTGCCAGAATTGCTGCTCAATCAGTTGTGAGACATCAGAGCTGGTGCTGTAATAGTGTGGAATGGAGTGACCTCAGCAGGACTGGAAAAAGTGGAGTGGGAATAAAGGATCTAAATGTGACCTGACATGGACACTATTCTGGGCTGACTTCAGTGGCATAAACTGGTGCTGGTGAGTTTGGAATAACACATGAGATAAATAAAGGAATGGGACAAAAAGAAATTCTAATTTACATTTAAAAATTGGTTTAAATGCTGTTTTCAGTCATCCATGAATGTGTGAGCTGACTCAGGACTGGAACAGCTTACATTTAGAGTTTTTTTGGTCGGTTGCTTGTTTGCTTGTTTGGGGATTTTTGTTTGTTTTATTTCTTTGATATTTTTTTTTAAGACTGAAGTCATAATTACTGCAGTGCCATGCTGAAGAGAACCTGTCAACAGTACTGCAGCTCGATGACACTTATTTTGATGTTTTATAGTATTATAATATTTTACAGGTAGATTTTTTGTGGGTTTGTTTTCAAGCATAATTTTCATACAGAAGACCATTTTATTTACTGTATGGTAGAAATCCACACATAAATTAGTAGACTAAGACTTTACCATGGCATATTCCAATTTACTCATAATGCATTTAAGTATTCAAGTCCTTTAAAAAGTATTCAAATACTTAAATAAGCAGGTATCAGATACATAGAAAACATTAAACTCCCTGAGAGACAAAAAATATAGGGGATTTCCTGGAATAATAGAGTAGAAATTAAATTTAGCTCTTAAATACAAAAACAGCACACATAATTCAGAATTTCAGCAGTGCTTTCAAAACTGCTCAAGGGAAATGAAAAAAAATAATAAAAGGAAAATAATAAGGGAATGAAAGGAACAATTAAAGCAACAAACAATAAAAACCCCAGCAAACAAACCTGCACTTAAAGCTAGAACTTTTGAAAGAAGAAAACTGTTTTCCAGCGCTGGTATATACTGCCATTTTATCTAAATAAAACTCAGTCATGTCAATTTGTTGGGAAATAGTGTGCTTCACCTGACAGTATTCCAGACATAAAGTTCAGTAACCTGTGCATGTGCACATTTGGAAGATTAAAGGTGGACATTTCAAGCTTTTTAATGGTTGGAACATAAACTTAACATCAGTCCTGCTTTTTCATGAATCAGTGCATTTTGCTTTCCAGTGTAGCATCCTGACTTCCTCAGAGATCACATTGCTGCTTAAAATATTCTCACAATTCAGAGCTGACACCTCTGCACAAACAGAGAGGAGCTTTCAGCTCTGGGCAGCTTTCCCTTCACTTTTCCTGCTGTTCAACAATTCTGCCTTGGATTTCTGTGCTTTCCTGTGAAGCCTTGTGGCATCCTTTCAGAAAAGACCTGTTGAAGTCATCTTTTCAAGTTTATGGAAAGTTCTTCATGAAGTTGTCACCACAGACTGAAGAAAGCTTGTCCTTTCATATATCAATGACTGTTGCCCTTTCGGTGGTTTTATTTATCTATATCACTTCCTCCTCTTTTCATTTTTCAAACTTTCATCAATACTTCTTCTTTTCACACCATCAACACACATCTCAGCCCCCTTATTTTAAATTAAAGCAATGCAAGTTTGTCCCCTGTCCTTATATAGGTTTGCACAGTATTTCCTTCCTTTATTTTGTATACATGTGCCTTCTTTGCTCCTATTTCTGAAACCATGCTTTATTACCTTCACCTCCATGCTACAGAGGTGTTCTTGTTACCAATGATAGCACATATTATCAATTCTTTCTTAATCCCCTGAGGACTGATACAGGGTTAAAGTGAGAGCAGCATCCCCAGGAACTCAAAGATATTTTCCCCTGTATTATTTATGGTTAGATATAAATAATATTAGCTATACTGATGATTCTGTGGAAAAGACATTCTTCCTTCTTTGAATTAATTAGCTAATGCAGAGCTGAAGGTTGTCCAGCAGACACAAAAATGAGGTGCACCATCCTTCTTGAAATTAAAGAGCTGTGGTGGGAGGTAAACTGAAATTTGTTTACAATAAGTGATCATTCTTATTTTAATACATCAAGCTGTCAGGTTCTTTTGAAAATAGATGAGGTAATTTCAAAGCTAGCAATTAATTTTGTTTTTATTAATTGATGAATTGGTGACTATGGATTGCTAACCAAATAGCTTATTTTATAATTCATTTCCAACCTTTCTGTTCAAACTTATTTAAACTCTCTATTGCAAGCTCTGGAATGCCTGTGTTACCTGTTTGCATGCTTGCCTCAAAAAGGCCAGCTGTTAACTGGCCATATGAGCATATCTGAGCAGTGACAAAGCTGTACATACAGTCACACTGGGTATTGCTGCTGACCTGAGGCACTTGTGCACTTGATCCACCTACTTCTGGTGGATTATGGGCTGAGTTACTTACACAGTTTGTAGCAGAAGTCTTAAAAGATCCAATTTTGGGTCCATGTGTCCAAGATTGTGCTTATAAGGACAATAAGGCTGAGCTTTTTGGTTTAAATGGAGTGAGATTAATTTTCAGCCAGTCCATGGCTGGTGGTTCTCCTGGGGTCTGTTGTCACCAGCAGAAGCTTTCCCACTCATGAATGGCATGAGAAATATCCAAACTTTCTCCAAGGATGTTAAAAGACTGTACAGTAATTGTTAGCTTTGGATCAGTCTCCAGAGCCATGACTTTGACCTTTCTTGACAGGACTGTTGGTAGCCCAGCCAGGAGCACAATGGTGGTTTTGAAATCCTGGGAAACTGCAGGATGTTCCCATTGTTCTAAGCAAAAAATCGATAAGGGAGTGAAGAACATGAGGAGGTTTCTTAGCATCACTGAGGAGGAGGGAATGAAAAGGCAAGAGTAATTTAGAAGTTTCTCTGTCTATAGCGGCTTTATGGTGAAAATCAAGGGGGAGAACTGGAAAGCCCATAGTTCTTTAGATCAACAGATAGTGTTCATGATATTCTTTCACAAAAGGTAAGGCTTTTTTGTGCAGTTTAGGTCAGAAAGGGGAGATAAACCTGAAGATATGCCTGAAAAACAGTGGAGACTACTCCTGCTCTAGTGACAAACACACAGCTGCCTCCTTCCTTTAAAAAAGCACTCTTAAAGGCACAAACCTACTCTTTTATAATGCTAGCAGAATCCATTTGCAGGCCATACCCTCATGTCTATATTCACATAGTGTGTGGCACCTCAATCCCCAAGCAATTCATTGAAGTATATGAAATTAATAAGCATCTAACTCTCCTGCACATCACTGTCAAACCAACAGACACAAACCAGTGGGAAACAATTACAAACAATAATGTTTGTGATAATATGGTAAAAATATTGTAATAAATTGTAAAAATTTCTCTAATGCATTTTTCTCCCTTAAAAATTAGGTAGGCCAGACAATCACTGCAGACCTTGCTGGGTCTACTGGCAGACTGCAGCACTTAGATGGTGCTGCTGTGCTGGGCAGTATATAAAGCTCTAAGTAAGAAACACAGGATAATTAGTGTGGCAAAAGTGGTCCCTTAAGAGTATGCTGTTTAATGATCAGCTTCTTATCATCATCATCATCATCATCTCCTCTAATGGCTCACCAGCAGTCTTGCCTAAAGGTCTTTATACTGGGTTTTGTGGTAATGTGCATGTCAGAATACCAGCAATGAATTTTTATGGCTAATTTAGAAGGCTGTATTCTTTGCAAGACTTTTAGATATCCAGTTTCAGCATGTCCTTCATAGGGAAAGCTCACTAGTTGTTCACTTATTAAAGAAAAACAAAAATCAGTAAATATTATGAGGCCTTTGCAGAATGAAACCCCAGAGAAAAGAAAAATAAACAAAATAAAGTAAACAGGCACAGAATCCTGATTTATCTGCAAACAGGATTGTCAGGAAATAAGCAATTGTTTGGAGTCTTGGTACTGATGGTTTATTGACGAACAGGCCACTGTGGATTTTAATTTTTTTTTCATTTTCTTCTTCCCTACAGTTTAGTGTAGCTTTCACTGTGAAATGAATATGCCTTATGTTTTCATTTCAAATATCTTACAAGCCAGTTTGAAAAATCAATAACACATAAAAAAATTGATCAAGAAAAAATGTTTAAATAAACCACCTGTCAACAAAGACAAATGCAAACTCACAGTTAATATGATAAAGGTAAAACTCTCTTTCTGTTTTGATAGTACTTTCCATATCAGTTTCTGTCATGCTGTTGATCAAACTCTGGATTTACCACAAGCCTTTTATGAGTTCAAAAATAATGCCAAATATAGGGATAAACATATTTTTTTCTTTCTATGTCTTGCAGATTTTAATATATTTCCAGGAGTTTCATTTTCCTGTGCACTGTAATCTCCAAAGATCAGGGTAAGTATATGGTGAGAATTACTAAATTTAATGAGCTCTTGATATTACTTCTGAACAAAAACATTTTGCCACTGTAAGGCACCACAGTTCACCCACTATCCCAAAGAGTCTTGGTAACAGAACAAATAAACATTTATGTTTCCAGAAGTTCTGAGTATTTCCTATGAAACTCGTCCATGTGCCTAAATGGATGTGGTTTTAAGGGCCCAGTGCCTGCAGGCATATGAAGAAAGAAAGAAAATTATCACTTTTTTCATCAGGACATTTTGAAAACTTTTATCCTTTGTTTTGCTGACAAAAAGTCAACTTTAGTAAGTTGGAGTTGAGCTCCTTTGGAAACGTGTTCAATGGGACTACTGAGCACTCTGGAAAAACTGTCTCTGTTCAAAGTTCTATTTAATTTATGTGAGTCTAGATCAATGTTTCTTTGTTCTGTTTGTCAAATTTAAGAAATAAATCTCAGACATTGGGGGATGTTTTCTGTGTTGGTGTTTAGTGAGTGAGTTGTAGTAGAAAAAAATGTGAGGGCCCTTGTTATACACATTATTATTTAACAATTGTTATCAAAGTGAAACTGTTCTCAAATCTGTATGCAAATCCCTGTTATCAATCATTGCAGATTTTGTGTGAAACAGTGAGCAGTTGCACTTCCAGAGAAAAGAGGTTGGCTGCACACATGCTGGATGGTTTGTTTTGATAGTGAGGTGAAAGTCTGGTAATGGTGACTGTCATCTCAGAAAAAAAAATGCCCTCCAGGAGGATTTGAAGTTTCATTTTCAAGGGTAAATATTCTCCTCTGCATTTTGCCATGGCAAGACACCTACACGTTCCAATAAGCAGATTTTCCAAATTATGTCTTTACTTTGTGCCTATTGCATTAGCACAGTCACCTTGTCATTCAAATCCCTGTAATGATCACTTCTGAAACATTTACACCCCGTGTTTGGCTGGCTGGCTGCTGCTTGCTCAGTAGGAAGATTATTGATCGTGGGCGCTTATTAAGAAAGTGCGGAGCAATAAGCTGTGAGAGCTGTTGATAATTCCAAAGGTGAAGCTGGCAATTATATAGGGATCAGGGGGATTATTATATGCAGGGCCTAGGAAAATATGACTGATGGATGTGGCACTGCTGTTATGACTGCTTGAAATAAAATGTAGCATTATTGATTTCTTTTGTTGGTCTTTTATTGCATTTTAAATCTACATATTTTTCATGCAAACAGTCTATTGCACACCAGAGCTAGAATGTGCTACTGTAAATTACTGATTTATGAATATATCTCTCTTTTACAGTATTTTCATCTCTTGCTAGAGATTTTTTTCCAATTCTTCACTCCATGGTCACTATTGGAATAGGACAGAAATCAAGTGTCTGATTTTTAATTTGGCACTTTCTCTATTGCAGCTGTTGCATCACTTTTAATAATTTTTCTTCTAATGATGGCAAAATAAAGAGTGAAAAAAAAAATTTAAAATCCCCATATTTTGGACATCAAATACATAGCAAATATATATTTTTTTAAATTATTAACTCTTGCTTTCACCTGTCATATCAGGTGGCACGTTCAGCCTTACAGCATTGTTCCTTGTTTTAATTACTTTTAGCTTGTTTCCTTAGTTTTGCATTAATATTCCTCCTGCTCATTTCTTATGCCATTTCCAGGTCTTAAACGACTATGTTAATTAGCATCAGAGATTATTAACATTATTAACACAGTGAGTTTCCTAATGCAAAACATAGAAAAGCCTTGTTCTTTTGAGAGCTCCTCCACTGCCACAGCTAAGTTTGCACCTCTACTGGAAATCATCTCAGTTCCTAGAGTTTGAAAAACCAATGTAGAACCTAATTCTAGAAAGTGGATTTCCTTTCTGCTCTGCAAAACCATAAACAACCTGAAGCCTTTTTTAAAGCAGAATACCAGATACTCAGGTGTTCTCTCTATCCAGGAAAATGTCATATACCTTTTATTCAGAATTTTTTTTTCTGATAGTTTTCACTCTTAACATTTGTCCAATAAACAAGGTTTTTACCTCCAGTGTGTTTTGTGTTAATCATAGAAAGAGGTGGGGAAAATAGCATGAAAATTTTATGCAGTTGCATGACTTATTATTCTGCATAAAACTAATGTTCTGGGAGACTGTCAGCTACATAAAACATTACAACCCCCCCACTCGCTTGTCTACTATTTTTGCATGCAGGATTTGGTCCTCTTATCACAGCAAAAAATCTATTCAGTCATTATTTGGGTAAAGTTGACTTTTAGCCAAACCCAGAACGAGCCCCACAAGCCAGAGGCCTGATCAATACCACACTAACTGCTCCATTAATCCTGTTTTGCTGCTATTTCCTTCTCATCTTTCCAGGAGACTGTTGTTACCTCAGAACAGATAATTGATTTTTTTCTAGGTAATAAATGCAGCAGCTTTTCAGCAATGCTTCTCACACAGCCCTGTACTGCAGGTCCCTGTCATGATGGGACTAAGCAGAGCTGCTTCCTGATTATTCCAGAGCTGGATGTGCCCCTAATGCAGAAATCCTCTGCTGATGTGACTACCAAATAAGCCCAGCTGGCTCATACTTGGACATTTCCGGCTCAGATACTGCAGTAAGACAAGCAGATTTGCATGTTCTCATATGCAAGGAGCTTTGCATGATTCATCTCTTATATTCAGGGACTGATAACAGCAAAGGACTTGATAAATAAAGTTGGAGCTGGAAGAGTTCCTGGGTTTAAGGTTTTTAATTCAAGAGATGATTAGTGTGCTGCACACAGAAGCCTGAACTGTTTGGCCTGAAAGTCCTTGTACAACTACAAAAGCTGAAGATAAAAGTTCAAGGCCAAAAAGTTGTGCTTTTTGCCCTCAAAAAGGAGATTATGTTCCTGAAGCAGTTATGTAACACTAAGCACTTCCATTACTATTAGGAGCAGTGCTGATTTACTTCAGTTTGGACCTCATTTGAGCCTCTTCTAAATTTTTACTGCTTTACTATAAGAAATTTCTCTTTGAGTTAAAAAAAAAAAAAATTCTCAGGTTATCTCTATTTCCTTTAATTCCTAGGTACTTTGAGCTAGGATGTGGGAGACAACTCCAGCAAAAGTAACAGGATATCTCTATTGATGATATTCCACAACCTCCCAAACCAGGGAAAAATAGCTTGTGCTTATTTATTACATTTAGTATTTTTCCCCAAAAGACTTGTTGGTGTTACTGGCCTATAATATTAGAAAGAATTTCTTCTAAGAAGAGGTGACTAGATATTGGAATGGACTGCCCAGGGAGATAGCAGAGTCAGAGCACTGGAAGTGGGACTTTTTGAGGTAGCTGGCAGTATTACTGACTTTAAAACAAACCTGTGAACAATGGGAAATATGAAATCCTGACCTGATATGACTTAAATAAGCAAAAGTAGCTGAAAACAGCAAAGACATTCTAAATTTACTTAAAACACTCCCACACTGCCCCTTGGAGAATCTGTAAAGTAAAGCAACTTTTGAGAGCATGACCATTCTATCTTCAAAACAGTATCTTAAAAATAGTAATTCTTGTTTTAGCATCCTGCTTACATTAGAAAAATTAAAAAGCAGAAGTAATTAATTTAGCTCATAGAACACTGGGCACTGGATCAAATGACAGTATTTATGTTTTGGGACAGTAAGCCACCAAGCCACAATTCTGCACAATGGCCTAAATAAATAAATAAATACATAAGTAGATGAGACTAAACTTGAGATCAAATGCCCCAAAACTGTATCACTAAAGTATTCCATGTGTTGTACTTTTCATCTTGTAGAATGAGATACAGTAGTTGCTACAAACACTGCTTATTCAAGTCAGAATGTTCATAATCACTATTAAAAGCTCTTGTAGCTTTCAACAACAGGTTCTGCCCCTGCCCAGATTTCCATATCCTAAGGCTCATAGTACCAAAACAACATTGAAAGAAGAAAATGTGAGCAACTTCTTCAGGCAAGGATTTCTTTATTAATTTGCATTAAAGTAGGGTCACAAGAGGTCTTTTATTAACTGATAACAGTGGGTTGGGATTGATCAGCACTGACTGTCTGCAGAGCCATCAATTAGTCCATGTGAAGTGGATATTTCAGAAGTACCACACTGTTAACACACTGCTCTTGCTGTTCCCTTTTAAAAATAGTCCAGCTTTTGTACAACAGAGGGAGTTGGATACAAAATCCTCAGCTGAAGGAAAGACACATGTCATATTTTCACTGTCAATTTTAACATTTGTCCTTCTGCCTTTTCCTCAGCAGTGGAGCATCTTCCAGGTTGTAGTCAATGGCAATAATGAGGTTTGTTAGTGCCAACAGCTCTTGTCAGATAGCCCTCAGAATAATAATGGCTTTGTCTTGAACCTCAACAAGCAGAGCAGACTTTAGAAATTATCCTCATGGCACCAAACAAGTGGATTAAAATTTCAGATTTTTCTTTCTGCCATTTTAATAATTACTTGAACAAGTATGTATAACTATATATGGTGCAAGGAACTGTTAAATTCGTGTCATCTTTAGCAGAGAAGATATATTGAAGATAAAAGCAAAATAAAGGTTGTAAATTGATTTGAAAGTATTCTAAAAGGAAAAGTAAGGCTAGTTGTCAGATAGGAGAAATTAAAATAAAATAAAAAGAAAAAGAAATTAAAAATAAAATAAAATTTAATAAAATAAAATGCAATCAAATTAAAGTGACATAAAATTAATAATATTTTATTTATATTTTGTTTTCATTTATTTTGTTACTTTTAATTCATTTTCTTTTACTTTGATTTATTTTATTGTATTGTATTTATTTCTTTTTATTGTATTTTTGTTTATTTTTATTGCATTTTTATTTATTTTATTTAATTTAGGGGTTTTTAAAATTTTATTTTATTTATTTTTAGTTTAGTTTAGCTAACCTAGTTTTTTGTTAAATCTACTTTTCTTTTGAGTGGAAAGTAGAAATCATGGTGCTCTTACATGCAAGAATGAGACCAGCACCGAGCTGTTCCAAGCAGCTGATCCTCTCTCTCATTGCTCACCTCCATCTCATCTTCTTGGTATTTTTTCCATGTTTCCAGGCAGTAGCACTGAAAAAAGACACTTTTACAACATAACAGCAGAAAACTGGGTGATATTAGAATGAAATAGCACCAAGATTTCTTTATGCACACCCCACCCCCGCTGCTTTGGTTCATATTTGGAGCTTCTAAGCAGCAGAGACCAAAGTTATCACAAAGTTATCACTCTGTCAAGGGGGAAATTTATAGCTTGATCATAAAATATAGGGGAGAGCTCAAGGCAGCCAGTGCTATAATAAGGCTTATGATACTGTATTTTGGAAGTTCTTTAAGTTCTTCTAGAATAAAGAAATATTTAGAACTTTTAACCTTTTAGATAGAATTTCTGCTAAGCATAAATTTACTCTTGTTTCACAAAACAACTCCTACCAATAAAATGAATTAATTATTTGGCATGCTAAATGCATCAAATGTCCTTCATTCTGCTTTTTCTTCAGTAAATACATTTTATATCCTTACATTAGCCTGAGAAAATTTTTTGCATGTTTTCACTATGGACAAACAACAAAAAAGCCAAAATGCACAGCCATGGAAAGTTAGATCTGGGTTTAATAGGTTGAACAGAAGAAACTAACTTTTGGATTACTTGGCAATATGCTAGCCAACAGAAAGCTTTGCTGCAGGAGACAAGACTGAGGTTTAACTGTAAAGTATGGGAAAAAAACCTTTATTAATTTTGCCTAGGAAATCAATTATTTGAGTTTCAATCTTCTTTAGGTGCATCTTTATTCTTTATCTCCTTGTCTGGCCTCAGAAATAAACTCCCCATATACTGAGTCATATGATTTACAGGTTGCTGGTTTGACACACAAGGACAGTAAGTCAATAGCCTCTCTCTGAAAATCCTGCTGAGAGTTTGGGCTGTCTAATATTAGATGTGCAATCAGAGCCAATCTGCTGTTGAGGAGCTGTATCCTCTCCTTTGTATAGAAGCACCAAATGCAATAATTTCCCCAGAGTGAGCTGAAGTCTTGTCACTGAGAAGTGCAAGAAAATTGGGATGGAGCTCTGGAAAGTTCTGGAAGACTTCATCAAAACCATAAGAGTATGACCTTGGTAAATCTTAATTTTTAGTTTCATTATAGACACTGCTTGAGTTCCTTGTACAAAAAAAAAAAACCATTATATTCCTGTATGCTCATTCTTTGTATGGCAATATCAACTGTAAATTACTTCTTTTTAAAAAACACTATTCCAGTTGAGAGCAGGATTTTAATACTGACTTCATGATTAAGGTTTTGTTCTACTTCTGCTATGAGAATATACAGAATCTCTTGCCCCGCTTCCACTTAGTTAACTATGTTGTTACCTACAGCAAATTCTTCTCCAAGTAAAACCCTATTGTATCTTTTATTTCTTGCCAAAGAGAGTGAATATTTTTAAGATATTTCTCATTCCAGCAGAAAATTATCAATAACAAAGACTAACCATGCAAGTTGCTGATGTGAGAGAAGTCTTGTGTATGTCAGATGAAAAATGCATCTTGGTGCACAGAATATATTGCAAGGCTCTTCAGCTAAGAGCAACTTCAGGGATTGACTACCTCTCACAACAACTGAATCAGGATAAACAAAATCGAAAAGTATTCCCAAAAGCATTTAAAAGTTTTATGGAATTAGTAAGATTCTTGGAGGGGTTTTAGTAAAACTGCAGTGGACACAGCTGTGTCCAAACTGTTCTGTGAGCCTCACCACTGGGATCTGCCAAAGGTAAACCTAACCTTCATAGATCAAAAGCAGTGATGGGTCCTGCAACACTTTTCTCTGAATTGCAGTCCATGATTAATCTCTCTGCTTTGATATTAGTGAGCTAGCAAAGAGTTTGATCCCTCATAATCAATGATGCTTTGGCAGCTATTGAAGTGAGTTGTGCTGGCTTCACTTCCTGAGCCAAATGGGAATTCATGCTGTCATTTATTTACTGTTTGCTGAAGGGAACATTTTAATCAATGACCTCATCACATTTTTCGTATTTCACTGTCTCAAGATGGTTGCTCTATTCCTGGATTCAAAATTATTTATTTGCTTTAACTGCTGTGCAATTTAAATGAATAAATAAAGTTTGGGTAATTTAAATGGTATGAAAGTGAGGGCAACAAAAGAACAGACAAGTTTTACATGTTGATTTTCAAAAAAAGAGCATTTTTATTCAGAGTCAAGGTTCAGGTTTGTTTAGATATAAGGAAATAGACAATTCTGAGCATTGCATGCAGAACTGGGACTGAGATTGATACAACTAAACCAGCTCAGGAAAAGCAATATAGTTGAGGAGTTTATTCATGACTCTTTGCCTTTCCAACCTTGTCAACCTAGCCAGAACTGATAGCTACTGATAAAGCTGAGCCTCAGTGAAAATCTTACCAAAACCCACAGCTCAGGTGGGCTACAGAGAATTATTCTCCCTGTTCCACACCCAGTGTGGACAACCCTCCTCTTGTTCCTACTCCTGACCTTTGAGCTGTGAGTGAAGCCCAAAGCAAAGATCTGTCTGGGAAAGTCTGTTTGTCCATATCTCCAGAAATGTCTAACCTGACAGTCAATTGCATTGTCAGAATGCAGTGGCCACATAGAATGTGCTTCCAGATGAGAAGTCTTCTCTCTGGTTTGTGATACCCTCTGATGTTATATTTGAATAGAATAAATCCTTAATTTATGACTCCTTTGCAGCTTTGCCTTTTAAATTAATTGCCCTGTGGAATTCTCTAC
The DNA here is from genome assembly GCA_030060385.1 of Muscicapa striata striata. Taxonomy (NCBI): domain Eukaryota; kingdom Metazoa; phylum Chordata; class Aves; order Passeriformes; family Muscicapidae; genus Muscicapa; species Muscicapa striata. Next base: position 3,985,041 of record JAREIS010000037.1, read on the forward strand.
ATGTTAATCCCGAGTAGAGCTTCTTGTCTTATGAATTATCAAATTACTGATCTGAAGAAAATGAATGATATGAAGCATGGAACAGGACTTAAATTGTCTTTAATGCATGTTGAAATCTTGCCTCATTTCAATCTGTTCATTGGTTTGTGACTTTTAACCCCCATTGGGGAGAAGAACATGTAACCCTCCTGAGCTGTTCACTTTGCATTTGGAACTCCAGTTTTGCTGAAAGATGAGTAAAAAGCCTGGCAAACACACAGCTGGTAACACAGGAAAGCTGATGCTATTCAAGCAAGTGTTGGCATTTATTTATTCTGTCAGCCTTGCCCCTGGATGCAGCATTTTGTGATGTGGCAGCTTCTTTTAGGTTTCTGCTTGTGGAGATTTGACTTGCATTTCTTGAAAACATACCTTCTACATAAAGGGAATTTTTCAAGCATTTACAATGGAAGAAGAAATCCAAACAGATTCTGAGTATCTTTATTAAGAAATTATTTAATTCAGGGGAGAGATTAATCAAAATACATGACCTTGATCTGGATATGATTAAAACAAAGCAAATGTGTTGGTTTTGGTTTGTTTTGGTTTTTATCATTCCCTTCTCTTGCATTTCTCTTCTTCTGGATAACTGGATATGGAGATTTCCACCTATAAATTACTTGAGAATAGCCAGTGGAACTAGGAATAGTTTACTCTAAACTCATATCCTTCTTTCTTCTCTCTTTCCATGTCTCACCACTATTTTCCAAAGCAGAGAAACTTCAGTTTTCTACTCTTGTAATCTGTTTTCAGATTTCTGGGACTTCTTCCCCAACTCCCAGGAAAAAAAAATTAAAATTCCCCATCACCATGAATCAACCCAAAATATGGATGGAAGTAAATGAAGGGACTAAGAAATATTTCTTTTATACAATATTAGGAAAGAAATGACAGAGGAAAATAAATCTGTAATGCCTTTTCTTCATTGTGAATGGGAATAAGGACTGTTACCTGCTGCATATACAGCTCTTCAGGGAGCTTCAAACTTTGGAGAACTTAATAAGCAATATCTGTTCTCTGTATGTATGCTGGTGCTTTAGCTAAGCCTATGCTGGAGGTTTGGAGCAGTTTTATATCTGTGATTCACATGTTTTGTTTGTGCTTCAGTACCTGGGGCAGAGGAAGAAATCACACATACTAGAGAGATAACATCCTGCTTTACTGAGGCCATACTTAGTGAAAACAGCTGTTTCTCCCAGGCTTTTCCTTCCTGACAGATCATAGAGCAGATTTCCCTTTGCTTTCTAACAAAAGCTTTCTAGCAGCTGTGCTTAGAGAAGCTTAACTTTTCTTATCATTTGTGAAAATTTCAGCACACTGAATCCTCTCGTCTGGCACACCTAAACCCCTCCATTATATCATCCATTATATATTGTGGAAAGAGATTTCCTTGGAAATAGAAAGGAAACTGGTCTGCTTACATGTCTCTTCCTTTTGGAGTCATATTGCATTTTGAGGCATCCAAAACATTCATGATACCTGTGTGAAGCTGCACATTAGCTGTTTGGTTCCATGTTTGAAGGAAATTAGAGAGGGTTATTTACCTGCTGTAATGGAAGTAGCATCACTCTCACTGTCTTATTCTGTCTGCTTTTGCTCAGGAGATTTTCTGGGTCTGATTTAATTGCATGGAGTTGCTGAAGCATTGCCATGGGACTGCAGCAGTAACTGCTGAATAGTGTTTTAAAGTGTGAATATTCTTTGGAGCCTTCCACTACAGTTTGCTCTTTGTTCTTTGATTTAGAAAGGTGAAATAGTGATTGCACAGATCAAAAGTTGACTTATTTTCAATAAGGATCTAGCTTAGTCAGTCAATAGACTATCACCTTTCATACTGCAAAAGCCTTTTGAAAAGACTTTTTCCACTGCTATCTCAAATCCCTATTTGAGAACAGCTAAAGAACATGTCATAGTATTTCATTCTCTGTAATAAAATAAGAGATATTTAGAACTATTTCAATTCTGGAATAGGTTAGATTAAATCTCCAAATATGGAGGCCATTTGTACTAACTGGCTTTGTCAGAGCTGTCTAGAAAATCCTACAACTTAATGCATGACAATACATGCTGAAGTACCAGCTGTGACCATAAGCCAGTCACAGAATAATCCCCTCCCTTCAAGTCCTATTCTAAGCAATTTTTTCACCTTGGTAACCTCAGTGTGTTCTTGTCCTCTGTTTCTGGTTTTGCAGCTAAACAAAATAATCATCTGGTCATACAATGTCATCTTTCATTAATGTATTTGGAATAAAGTCATATGACTTCAGAAAAAGGCTAATTCCTATTTTTAAATGAAAGTTTTAGGGATGGGTAAGAGTCTGAACTGAAATAAAGTAAATATTTTCCTGAATTGAAATAAGGTAAAAATCCAGGGTATGAAAATAGGAAGCTTTTTATTTTCTTCTTTATTCCCTCAGTTACTCTGCTAAATAAGCTTGCCCTTTTTGCAGCAATCTATATTGAGAATGAAACGACACAATCTGAATTACTTTTTACGTATTTTTTGGTCAAGAATACATCTGCCCAACCTTCCTCCCTACTTTTCCCTTACCTGTATAATAGGTCTTATTGGTACAATTTTCTGACTTTGGTCAGAAACACAGACAAGAGTGCTTCATAGCACTGTCTTGGGGGCAGTTCCCCCCTCTTTTTCCCTAGGAAATCCCTGGCTAATCATGATTTCATTCACTTCCATCTCCATCTGAAATGTTCTGTCTATTAGTTGCTTTTGCATTGACATGCCTTTAAAATTACTTGTTTGAATATTGGTTGCCAAGTAGCCTATGTGATAATGATGAGTCAGAATTAATTTCTGACTATTGTTAGTGCATTTATTTTTTAAAAAGGGGTTTTTTTTACTCAATGAGACTAGCAGTAATGAATGCAGTACTTACCTCGACATTTCGTATATGTCTTTCTTTTCCTACAGAATCCCATTTCAATCAGTTACTTAAAAGGTCATGTTTAATGTCACATCAAAACTTCTACAGAGAGATTTATTTTTGTTCTGATGCTGGTAATGTTAAGCAAATACCCAAGGTGCTGGTCACTTCCTCAGTTCATTCTCTCTTTAAACATTGCACTCGAGCTTACTATGATATCTCAATAGTGTTTGACAGTTTTATGTTTTAGGGGATGGCTCCAGTTATGACTGAAAAGCCCAGCACAGTGATATAAAGGTACTTCTGATGTGGATGAAGTGTGCATGGCTCAGTAGTAGCTCAGTAGTTGGGAGAAAGACTTAGGAGAGATGGTAAGATTTCCACAGGCATGTGGTTAAATCCATCATTCGGTTATTTACGGCCTTCAGTAAGAATTATTAATTATATCTTTGAGATCTCTCTCAAAATCCTAGATGTGCATGGTTTTGCCTAACTCTTCCTCCCCTAGAAACCAGAGTTAATTTTGTTTTCAAATCTTTTGGCTTTGGCTTTTTCATGTAACACTGCTGCTCTTTTTATTGTTCCATCAATGCAAAAGATAAATAAAAGGCAGTAATTGATATGCTAAAATCTCCAATCACTGCAGTCCCAAAGAATAACATTTGTTCTTTTCCTGGATGAAGGTAGGAAATCTTGTGTAAATGAATAACCAAAGGAAATGAAAGCAGAGAAGAAAAAAGCAGTGTATTATAACACTGCTCTCCTAAGCACTGAAACTGGACTAACAAAGCAAGTTTTTAAACATAGAAAGCGTAAGTAAAAAGAAAACTAGGGCAAAGAAGATGCAAGCAAGATAACTTCTGCACAGAGCTTAATTTTAAATAAATTGTAGAAGAGCATGAATTTTGCTAAGTTAAATGCAAGCAGGTCCTGACAAGTGGCATGAAATAGACTGGGTGAGCTATGAAGAAGATGAGGGAAAGGACAGCCCAGTGATGTTGCCTCACTTCTGGAACAAGCCATGTAGAGTTTGTCTAATTTTTCCTGCACAGACTGAGGGACAAGCAGGTGAATGAAAGCACTTCTATTTACTGCTAATCTAAATATTTAAATAGGTCTGCTCACTCACCAACAAACTCTGTTCCATCATCCTTTTCAGAGGGAACAGCAACATCAGCACAGGTCATTATTCTTTCTAATGTGTAGAATAAAAGAGGCCTTTTGAGATTCGAGACCCAGTCTGCAGTGTAACATAAAACCTGGGCTTTTAATTCATCCTTTCCTGATGGTTTGGGATTGTTTTGTTTATTAGTTTTATTTTAATTTGATCTTATTTAATACTAAATGTTGATGAGGAATTCTCTGAATGGTAAGAATGCCATTCTTACCTTGAGATTGTCCAGTTTACCAAGGAATTCTGTTTTGTAATCTTTGCCACTGCACTTTGATATGGCATAACTGAAACATTTAATAAGGTGTCAATTCAAATTCCTTCTAATTAATTTGCAAATACATAGAGCTAGAAAGCTTCCTGTTAGCCATTACTTACACCAAAACATCCGTTGCTAAACCTGCCTGACATTTTTCTTTTTGAGGCCCAGCTTTCACTCAGTCCTGGAAAATTTCAGACCACAGGGTTTTAATCATGTGGTCTGAAATTTCCCTTGCTGGGTATCTTTGATGCTTTGATTACTGGGAATATTGTTGAGACAAGATTCATTGTACTGCTCGTGTTAAAAAGCATATCAGCAAGTTTGCAGATTTGTCAGTGTGAAAATGTAGTTATAAAAAGCCAGTTTGCAATATTACATTTTCATGGAATTATTCCCATGATGTTTCTTCATGTAGTTGCCATGCTATAAGAGAACACACAATAAGAATTATGTAACTAGAGATGCATAAGGGACTTGAAGCAAAATTACCTGCACTTCTCTGCTTTGGCTTTTTCTACCTGTGAAGTTACTCAGCCACAGTAATTTCAAAAAAATGAGGACTTTCAAAAAATGAAGAGTTATTTAAAAAAAAAATGAAGACTTAAAAAAACCACCCTGTGCAAAGGTGAAAAAAGCAGTCTGTCCTGGGCTTTTGTTCAAAATACAGAGCAGAAAGCCTGCAAGTGAAATACTAACTCTGTAGGCAGCTAATTTGCTGTGATCTGACCCCAGAGTCATTGCATCATTAAATTCAGTTGAATCTTCATCTTCTAAAATTGTTCTTTCTTTTTATGTAAAGTTAATAGGAAGGCAGCAGCTGTCTTTATTTTTCCTTTCTTTTTTTTCTTTTTATTTTTTCAACTAGAGGAATTGCATATTTGGGACCAGATTGTTCTGTTTTCATGCACCATGATATGTTTTCATAGTTTGAGGATCAAACCGTAAGTGTGTTGTGCCAGGAAAACATTGAAAGCAGGAACAAATCAGGCCCCCAGATAAGATGTGTTCAATAAATCAGTTTCCATTAAGTGCTCCATCAACAATGCTCCCATAGACATGTTAGAATATATATTTTTTTTTCAGTCAGGGTAGTAAAGTGTCTGGGGAAAGCACATGGCAGCCCAGGCAAGCACTTCTTCAATTGAAAAACAGCTAATATTTGTGATTGTCTCCAGGATTTCTGAGGCCAGAATACCAGGGTTATTTTAACAGCAAGTTGATACTATCCTGGGAAGATAAGATACATCAGGTTACCTAGTATGAATGAAACAGACCTCATTATACCTGAATTTCTTGTCTTTTATCATCCTCAACAAAAGCACCATTCAGCTGTACCTTGCCTGACAGTTGAGTTAGGTACAGTTCCCATTTTATTCAAATGAATGGCAATAACCTTTATTCTGAACAAACAGCAACCCCGCCAGGGGAAGCACTGCTTTGCTTCCACAATCCCTCTGCGTTAACTCCTCGTTGGTTATGGCTGAGCAACAACCACATTTCCCCTTCCTCATTTCTGCCAGCCCCAGCTCCAGCCCCTCTGAGTGATCACTGTATGGTTCATTAAGTTTTTGTACATAAAAACTGGTATTTTGAGAGCTGTTATTAAGATCTACAAGTAATGGGATCTGGCCAAATTTTTGCACTGTTTAGCTTGAAGTATGTTTTCCCATGATAGCATTATGTGAAATAACAGTGTATTGGATGATAATTCCACATGTAGAAATTGAACTTCTTTTTCTGAATTCTCACAATTATGCTGAATTTTTGCAGGAAGCTTTGGAAATTGGGAAGGGCGGGATTTTCCAGAGAGTTTGATGTTGACTTACAACCACCATCTCCAAACTGCATTTATTATGTGTATACCATAGCATGTAGAAATAGAATGGGATGAAAATTATTTTATTTTTTTCTGCATATTTTATAATTTCAAGTGGAACCATAGCTAAAATTAAGCAATTTTATGGGTAGAAATACATATGTCAATTGGGAACGTGGTAATCTAGGAATTATAACAAATATATGCATTTAAATATTTACACAATGTTAGTTGAAACATGACAATAGACTTTATTAATAGACTTTATTAATTTCAGAGTAAATAATTACAGGATAAAACCATAAGAATACTCTGTTGATAAATGTTATTTCCCACCTGCACAAGGAAACAGGGCAGAGGAAGGTTTTATTTCTGTCTCTGTCAGATCTGCTCACCAACCCAGCTTGGGAGGGTGCTTGAATTCACCCCTTCCTCAGCTTTTCACCTGTGTGCCAGGCCAAGTCCCTTTCTAGGGCATACAGACACCCTTTATTCTTTCTTATTTCTCTCTGATGACCATTGACAGGACCAGAGGGAATAGCATGAAGCTTCAATAGGGGAGTTAAGGTTGGGTATTGGAAAAAGTTCCTTTACTCAAAGTGTGGATGGGCACTGGAACGGGCTCCCCAGGGAAGTGGTCACATCACCAAGACTTCCAGAGATCAATAATTCCTTGGACAATGGACACTTCTTTAAGAGAAAGAGCCAGAATCTTCTATAAGTTCTTCCATTTTGGTTAGTCAAAGTCCACATCAGTTCAGGAAAAAAAAAAAAAAAAAAAAAAAAAGCCACTTAAACTATGACACTAATGCATTTAAAAATTGTAACTAGTCTGATGAAAACTTAAATGGATGGGAATCAAGACCTTGTATTCAATAAATCATAAGCTAACACTTTTCTTGCTTTTTAAGTTATTGTGTATGAAATGCTAATTCCTTCTGTCATGGATTAGCATTTCAGGATTTTATGCTACTAAAAATGCATCATCTTAATAGTTACTTGAAATCTTTTGTTCAAAGTATGGGAAATGCACAGAGGGAGCTCACTCTCAATTTGGCAGATGGAGTTCATGATGCTAATTAACAGAAGATATTTTATTGAAATAAAGATCCATTTAGGATGAAGCTTTGCACAAAAGTAATAGCCTGAATTTCTGTGGTCTAAGACCATGGACCTTCTAATTATGTTTAATTTTAGCTTTATACCCAATTAACTTGTAAGTAGCCAAAGTACTGCTTTTATAACTAGAGCATGATGATAAGTGTTCCTGAAGCAACAAAAAAATTGAAGAAAAGGATGTTAATGTTGCACAGAACTGTAAGTTGTTCCTTGTGCTTGAAGCTCTAATTTCTGGCAATGCATTTTCCTTAGTTTATTTGATTCCTTCCCAAAGTGGGGAGTTTTTGAGTCTGTAGCCACCTAAGAGAGCTCTAATAATACATTTAAGAGATATTTATATCGCTCCAGTAAATGCATGAAATGCATTTTGTGTGATGCCCTGTTAGTAGGCATAAACTGAATAAATTTCTCACATGTTAATGTCTCCCAAATCTGAATCAGGATACTGATCTGCAGCACACGTGGTACCCTCTGCCAAAGAGTATTCTCTGACTCTGGGAGAGGAAGCTTTTTGGAATTTTGAGCAATGAGAATATATATTTGGCAAATATATACAACAATATATACAACAATTTGGATTCTGGGGCCTATTTCCCATCAGCAACCTCAGCCTGGAAGACTTGTTAATTGTGCACTTCCTTTAAACCACAAAGCAAAGAACAGGTCAGATGCAAAGCAGTGATTAATTGATTTTGTTAGGCTGTGGGCCAAATGAATTATCTGATTATACTGTCCTTCCTTTGTCAAGTTCACTTAGGTAGTCTGATAGAAAAAAAGAATCTAAATATTTTGCTGTTTATTTTGGTTGTTTTTCCCCTTTCTTTTGTCCTCTTTATTACTCCAAGACTTGAGTAAACAAGGTATCTTCATCCAAAGAGGTGGCAGGAGACAGTTGTCTGCAGAGGGAGATGATGAAATTTACACTTTTGAGTATTCAGGTCTAAGGAACAGCCTAACTTCCTCATAAACTGTTTCACTTTTGCATGCCTCATCAGCATCATAAATATAGAGCACAGCTCTGCATCTTAACTTGCATCTGGGACTGAATTACTGTAACAACCCACCATAAGGTGCAAGTAATGAGTAAATGTAAGTCAGCTCTGTTCTTAAGATGTATTGCTTTGCAAGTTTCTGCCATAAATTTTTAAAGAATATTTCCTCTCTTCTGAATTAGACATCTGCCAAATTATCATGAACCCATTTGGATAGTCTGCAAACAGACCAGTTTTCTGGACAGTGTAGCGAAATTTCTAATAATTGAAAGCCCTTCTGTCTGCAGAAATCTTTGTGTGTTTGTCTACTTTAATAACATGGGTGGGAGGAGACAAAAGCACAAGCTGTCATCAGAATTCTGCAGATACCAAAATGGCCTCTAGTTGTTAGAAGACCAGCATGGGAAAGAGCTTCCAGAACATCACAACAAAAATACATTGCTCTTACCAAGGCACTTCTAAACCACGAAAGACTACATAGCCCCAAACATTGGTGTGTTTCCAAATCCCAGACATAAATACAGACTGGGAGGAGGACTCACTGAGAGCAGCTCTGCAGATAAGGACAAAGAACAGAGGTATTGTTATGGATGGGAATTTGGGAATGAGCCGGCAATGTGCACCTGTAGCCCAGAAATCCAGTTGTATCCTGGGCTGCATCAAAGAAAAGGCCAGCAGGCAAAGGGAGATGACTCTTCCCTGCTGCTTCACTCTCATGAGATTCTGCCTGGTGTACTGCATCCAGGTCTGGAGCCCTGATCACAAGAAAAATGTGGACCTGATGGAACAGGACAGAGCTCAATCCAACATCACTCCATGCATCAAAGTGGTTTGAGCCACTTAATTATTCACTCTGTTCTATACAGCAAGGGAGAACAGTCTGCCCTGCAATCCTGGAAAAGTGTATCTCATGCCCTCCCACAGAGAAATGATACTAAAATAATATTCTTTGAATATTAAAGGACTAGACCCTGAAACTACTTGTAACCAGAATATTTTTATATTATAAGAGTATGTCCCAAAGTTACTTTATTATAGCAAAGAAATATTGAAATACATTCTACTTCAAAGTGTTTTATGGAAGTTATTTGTTCCTCTGAAAAGCCTAACTTTGTTCTTATTTTCTTAATTGGCCACAGTAATGCCCACAAACAGGCCTCTATAACCTCTTTGACATCACTTTCAGTAAGATTTGTCAAATAATTTCAAATTGCCACAGAGCAGATGTCTCTCTCTGAGTTTTCAAGTCATGCTTAATATTCCCTGAAACAAGCCCTTAAAAAAAAAGCAATCCAGCTGGCCTATTTTGGATGTCTTTCTGGGAATGAAGGGATTGAGAAATACTTGTCTCTATTGACTAAGGAGATAGTGCAGTGCCAGGTGTGTGTATTGTACAGGTCTGCACCAGGTCAGGTAAATACTACATTTGAAGGACTTCATAAACCTCTTGAGTTTGCTCTTTTGCCTTCAGCAAAGCCAAGGTTTCTCAAGTTATTCCTATAGATATCTTTAATTTTTAATGGGAAGGTTAATTATTCAGTGCATTCCCAATGTTAGTGATGTTGTTCAGGAGCAGTGTCTCTGAGTCAATGAAGCACTAGATGAGGTTTTTGCTCCCAGGTCTCTCCCTGGCTCACTGGGGACCTCTGTCTTCCAATGTTTATATTTTGTAAAGAAAGAGCTAAAAAATCATACCCACCTCCTCTGAGACTAACTGGACTGTATGAATTGCTATTACATCTTTTGGTTTTTTGGTTTTTTTTGCATCAGACTTCTCCGGTATTTTTATGTTTAATTTTTAAATTATTATTATTAGATTTATTTGAAGCCCTTTTACTTGTCAGCATAGCAGAAAAGTAAGTATGTTATTGTCTTTTTTTCTCTCTGGTGTAGTGTTGGTGTTTTGCATTATCTTCATCACTGTTCTTTGGAATCCTCCAGACATCAGAATGAGCAGAGATCAGCAGGAGGCTGGCATGAAGAGTGTGTAGGAAATGTGAATTTGGCTGATTCCTGTCAGCACAGACCTCTCACAGTGAGTTCAATCATGTAAACCTACAGCCATTTATTGAGGGGAAGAAACAGTTTTATCTTTTCACCATTATCATTAAGGTTCACAAGGAGCAGGGGAGTAGAGAGAAAATCTTTCTCCTTGCATGCTTTACATTACTTTTGAGAAGTAAAGGCTTTCAAATGTTGCCCTTGTGCAATTCCATTGGACACTGTGTTGCCATTTTGCAGAGACATATGGAAATTTTCATGGACTTTGGGAGTCCCAGAGTATCATTAAGCCCATTTGAAACTGTCTCTGTCAGCAGAAAAAAATAGGAAAGGTTGCAGATTTTTTTTTCTCTTGTCTAGATTAGAGAAGAAGGATGAGGTGCAATGTCTGGATCCTCTAGATGACAATTAATGGAATGATTCTCCACCAAAAATTGCAGTTTCATCAAAATCAAGATACTTCACAGAAACAAAGTTTTGAAGACAAAAAATTTCAAACAAATTGCTCAGATATTCATTTTACTTACATCAAGGAATTGGTTTTCCAAGAGAAACATAAGTAATTTTGATAAGGTGAGCCACCGAATTCCAAATGTCCTTCCAAATAATTTAATTTGGACAGCAATGCTAACATTTATTTTTGCATCACATTATATTTCATAGATTGTATTTAATATTTGAATACGAGTTCAAATCTAAGCTAACCAAGGCTAGAAACCAATTTCTGAACATCTCTGGTTATATTTACTGTTGTATTGAGCAGTAGGTTTTTTGAGTGATTTATGGGTAGGAAAAGAAGGATGGATCAAGGAAGGATGGAACAAGAAAGTCCCTTTACCCTGAGACTGAAGAATTGATGCCCAGAAGAAGTAACAGACTCACCAAGACCATAATCAGACTGTGACAATTTCAGAAACTAAATTTAGAGCCCCAAGCTATGTCTGTTGATGAGACCATCTAGGGAAAAGAGATTTGGTACTTTTCTATTTTTCATTTGAAAGTTGCATTGGTGAATGGTAATATCTAAGAAATTTATATAAAATTAATAATTTCATATTTTTGCTTTTTGGTTTCTTTTCGTGTACTACAACCTGAATTGTCACTTATATTTCTGCTTCTTGTTGAAGTCAATTCCTAACCTCATTCAATCCTGTGTTCTGCAATGTCTGACCTGTTCTCTACTACCCTCAAATAGGCATTTTTTACACTAACTGCTGAAAACCAAATTCAGGACAAACCAAACAAGGTTTTCCTCACAGAACCACTTTAGGGATAGAATCAGACAACCTAACATTTTGCCAATGTTTTTTAACCATCCCATACCTCAAACAGATGTATTGGTAGAACAGGCAAGAAAATTGAATCACAAGTGGACTGTTACATTTGTAAGGCTTCAAACAAATTTGCTAATAAAAACTAGAACCTGAGAGCAGAAAAAACACCTTGAGAATGCTAATTTCACTTGAATCACAAGTCTCTTCCTCTTTGGTTTCTTTATTCACAATCCCACTCTTTTGCAATTACGTTGTCATACTTGCAAAGAACCAAGTCTCTTTCGTTCAGAATGAGAACTTTTGATTCCAATTTATTCAGTAATTTACTCACATCTTCTATCACATTTGTCATTTACCTCCCTGCCCTCCAGCATAATATGTGACAAACATAGTACATACTAGCTGACACACATCTGCATGATAATGAATTCTTTTTTGGCACTCCAGAAATGCAGTGTGTTTACCATATCTCACAGAAAGAAGTGTCATTTATACTTACTTAGTGAAAAAGAATCAGAGATTGAAGTACTTCAGATTTTAAAACATCCATAAAAAGAATGTCTATAGAGGCTCAAACCCTCTCAATACCTGTCTATGGCAGTGGCCAAACATTTAGGAATATACAGAATAGGGTTAGGCTATTCCCTTTACTTCCTCCATCTTCCCACAGTCTGTGGCTTAGGAAACTTACAGCTTTTTTTTATTTCCACCTTGTTATTTTTATTAGCCCTCAGTAATACTTTATTTTTCTTTTTTTTTTTTTTTTACTCTATTGAGTCTCAACAACTTCCTCTCATAGGGAGACTCCTGCTGTAACTATATGCTGTGTGAAACAGCATTTCCAAAAATTTAATTTGCTTCCCATAGCTCTTGTGTTGCAAAAAACAATGAGTATTCATTCCCAATTCACATAACTCATATGCTTATAATTTTATGTACCTCTGTCATACACCTGTTCAATCTTTCCAAAGATTGCTTTCCAAACCGCACTGTTGTATCCATTTAAATTTTCCTCAGGGAGGAGATGTTCCATGCATTAGATAATTTATTTCTGTGTATTTTCTTCTATGTAAGAGTTAGGGAAACAAATATTAATTACACTAGATATAAGAAGACAAGATGACTGATGCAGAAACAAAATGTTGCTGCATGTATAGTGTATGGTTTGAAAGTAACCGAGGGGTAGCTGGAAATAACAGGTCAGCAAAGTAACTTACAGATGCAGTTTTAAGGAGGATTAATGAAATGTTCACAAGTTACTCTATTGAAAACAATGTTTAGCAGTATTTAAAAAGTGATTTGATCTTGATTTAGTTCTGAAGTCAATAGGCAAAGTGGTTGGTCAATGTTACTGGTGCATATGAAAATACCATTCTTAATGGCACTGCTACACTTTGAGCTTCCCTGGATGGCTTGTTCTGGGTGTTGAATACAACAAATAAAATAGAGAACCTTCACTGGGCAGAGACAAACTTTGGCTTTGCTATATTGTGCAGCCATAGGAGAATATGTCCTTTCAGAAAGGCCCAACACAATTAATGCAGTGACAACAAAGTAATGTGTAGAAGGTAGAAAAAGAAATCTGCAATAAAGATTTAATTTAATTAATTTAGAATCATAGAATATCCTGCCTTAGAAGGGACTCACTAGGATCATTGAGTTCAACTCCTAACCCTGCACAGGATCATCCCAAAATTAACACCATATATTTGAAGGCATTTTCCAAATGCTTCTTGAACCCTGTCATGCTGCTCCAGTGACCCCTTCCCTAGGGACTCTGTTCCAGTGCCCAATCACCTTCTAGGTGAAGAACTTTGTCCTAATATCCAACCTAATCCTCCCCTGCAACAACTTCAGGCCATTCCCTCCAGTCCTGTCTCTGGTCACCAGAGAGGAGAGATCAGTCCCTGCCACTCCTCCTTTCCTCTCAAAGAAGAAATGCATTGTCTTTGCCTGCACTAAGAAAGAACAAATCAGACAGTTTCTCATGTTTCTTTTTTTTTTTTTTTTTTTGGTGGTTGGTGGTCAATTTTGAGCAGCTTGTTTAATGTCTTGTTTTTTCCAAACAAGGAAAACCTGAAGCCGTAATCTGCTCTATGCCTTTGGGAAAAAATAAATAAATAAAAAAAACAGTGTGCAGAGTTCTAAGAATGAAACAAAAAGGTATCTAAAAGCCTGAAGATCACATAATGGTCAGTCAAAAAGGGTGTATAATGTACTTACACATAGGAGACCCCCAGCCAGTAGAATTCATTCAACTTACAGCTGAATTCCCACCCAGGAGCTCCAGAGTTGCTTAGGAACACAGGTTTTGTCAGTAGGCAAATAATTTTTGTGCTGTGTTTTGAGAAAGGTCATAAAAGTACAGCTGACAGAAATTTTGAATGGTTTTGCTCACATGTATTTCTCTTTCATTAGACATTGTTTCTCCTTTTGTTTGTCTCTTTTTTCTCCCACCAGTAAAGAAGGGTGAGTGGAGGACAAAGGAGAGAAAAAGGGTATTCTTGCATGTTGTAAAATTGAAATCAAGGCTATTATAATACTTTTGTACATTTTGCTTAAAAATAGCCCTCCTACAAACACAAATGATATTAAAGTGATGATTTTCCCCAACAGTTAAGATTTAATAGAAACACTGTTGTCAAGTCTTTACTTTGAGTGTCCCACTGTGAGTCCACCAAAATTACCAAGAGGCCAGAGAGGCTGGCAAAGATGAGATAAATGAGAAGGTGCTGAGCAGTAAATGACAGCTGCAGCTGAAGAAGGACATAAAATATAAACTCTCTTTATGTCAAGGCAAAAAAAAAAAAAAAAAAAAAAATGGAGAGAAGGTGACTTCTGTAATAGCTGGGTAATACTGTAGCTCTGGAAATTCTCCAGGTCTGAAATGATTTTATGGAAGCAACTGCTGAAGTTACTTATGCAAAGAAATATTTGCCAAATTGAAGCTCTAACCTTACTAGGAGATATGGCTGGGTTTCCTATGGCAAAACTTGGTATACAATACCAGCTGGCATTTCAGGATGGACAATGGGTCCAACTTGCACTTTTGTTACAGATTTGCTCCCAATCCACCACAGGATTGTTGCAGGACCTGTGCTCTGACCCTTATCCTTGGAGTAGGGAAGCAAGCAGTGGTTCCCAGGATAAGCTCCCCTCACTGACACCTTGGGCTGGTCCTTAGTGCTAATTGTCACCCAGTGAAGTGTCACTGCAGGGCATGTAATAACAGGAACTTCTCAAAGAAAAAACTATTTTATTTCAGTGTGATGTGCATTTGGGTCACTGCAAATCTTAGAAATCTTACCTCAGGAAAGGGTTCTTGTGCTTCCAGGGAGGTTGGAAGTCAGTTGCTTGGCTTGGGGTTCCAATTTGGCTCTTTTAATATGAGAAGAGATACTTGTAATGCAAATCACCCACAAATGAAAAGGAATGATCCACTTTCCTCAAGCAACAAATCCTGCCATAATCTTGTAACACCACAAAACCCAGTTTACTCAAGCATTTGATGCACTTTTGTCCCCATGTGTTAAGCTGACAAGGCAGGATTTACACAATGCTCCTGGTAGGATGGGACAAAAAGCAAAGAAAAACTGTAAAAGCCTATGGGACTTTAATTAGGCTTTTGTGGAGCACTTAGTAATGAGGTCGTTGCCTCGTTTTCTTCTGCCCAGTGCTACTTTCAGTGTTTTTCCACTGTCCCTTTAGCTGTGGCTGGAATCACTGGTGTTCTCACACAAAAAATTAGCAGCTCCTCCCCACCATGCAGTCTGTGGAAAAGTTTACTTAGGAGTTGGGTGACCATTTATTCCTCAGGAGGTACCCCAAAGATGAGAGTTTGCTTCTGTCCCTCGATCTCTCCCTCTGTAGTCCTTTTATTCCCCTGGCAGCACATCACCTCTTTCCATCTTCTTGACTTAGGTGGGCCTGTTATAACCTGAGAGGGGAGTTTTTTCCAACTTCTTGCAAAGATTTGAGTTTAAAAATAAAATCACATTGCAAATCAGGATAAAAGGCTGAAATCTTATAAGCTTCTGCCACTCGAACAGTTGAAGGGGAGAAAACTAAACAGCTGAAATAAAAAATTAGCCCCAGCAATTATGATAACTTTTTATCATCTTACTATGCACTCATTTAAATTTTTAAACAAAATGCTTACAGCTGAAAAGTTTTACTTATTTTAGGAATGAAAATGTGGTATTTCTGAGCATATTGTTTCAAAATAAAGCATTCAGAGAAAATCTCATGGAAATTTCAAAGAACAATATAAAACTAAATATAGATAAAGAGAGGGATGTGTTAAGGGTTTTTTTTTGGTAAAGATTCCCTACTATATGTGTATGCAGACATTTCAGAAAAATACTGAACTCTTATGGTCTTTGGGTGATGGGGCTTCTGCACTAAAGTTCAAATGAAATACTGCTACATCAATGTTTTTTAAGAAACAATAACACCTATACCTCATACTCAAAAAATGCTTCCATATATCTCTCTCATGAAAAAAGAAACTAATGATAGACAAAAAACCTAAATAATAAATAAAAATATTCTAATGAAAGAGTGAGGTTTTGTCCATTTTACAGTGAATCAATTATTGTACCAGCTCTGTAAGGCAAAAACAACTTCTCTGGAAACTAACAGCATGCTAAGTAAAAAATGTTTTGTTTCTAGTAAGGATGCACAAGAAACAGAAGGAACACATAGCATCTTCCTAAGCATGTGGATAATAATTACCTAAGAATAGAGGACATGCCTAAAGGCAACAGGAGGATGACTAATTATTATTGAAGAAAGCCCAACAGGTATCTAGGAATAAAATTTGTGATTTGTCACATGCTGGGACTAGTAAACAGTAAGAAGTGGAACAAAGAGGAATACTCTGTGCAATATAGTGAATACAAGACTCTCTTTTTTTTTTACTAGGCATGTAAAAGCCAGCATAGATAGCAAGACAAGTAAGGTTTTATTATCTTGAGATCCTGTTATGAAATTGATAATTCCTCCTATGGCATTAAAGAATTATTTACAAAAATAAACACTAGTATTACATTATTTTTAGTAGCTTTACTCTGAGGATTTTTAGCAGCAAGTATATTCAGAAAAAATAAGCATTTGTTTACAGGAATATCCTGACATGATGATAGTGTTCTTATTTTGTTGCTCTCCTGTATATGTTTTGAAAGGCAAAAGCTTCCAAATATTTCCCACTCCAGTCATATTTTGTCTAGAGAAAGAATTAACTAGAGATTCATTTATGCACTATTTGAAATCTTGCTCAGAAAGGTCAGCCCCCTGGAGAGTTGATAATAGCAGTTTGTTCAGAAGCATAAGTAGCTGTCTGCATCACCTCTTTTACTAGTTGTGCAAGCTCTTGGACTAAATTAGCCTGGAATAGAAGTGTTTGAGTTGATGTCTCTATTTAAAACATTTTCTTTTAGTAAGGTCTGGGGGACATTTGATGCCATTTTGCTCCCTACAACAATCTAGAAAGTTTTGCTTATGTGTGAAAGGAAGTGTTTCCTGCTTTTGCATGAACTATGAATTTTGGTTTTGTAGTTCATGTTAGAATTAGCATATTATAAATAGCTTGTTAGTTAGTCCCCTCTGGCAGCTGCCATCTCCTGAGTATAGTTGCAGTTACTTTCCATTCTAACAGTGACAGCACGTGCTGGCTGTGTGATGACTTAAAATTAATTAATTAATTGATTAATTGAATGAGGCTCATAATATTTTATAGGACATGGCAAAAATGCATGTGCATAGTCCTTACATCAGTGTGATGTGAAAGCTGCAGAACAGGAGACAGGTAAGCAACTAAAAAAAAAAAA
Source organism: Muscicapa striata striata (assembly GCA_030060385.1). NCBI lineage: Eukaryota > Metazoa > Chordata > Aves > Passeriformes > Muscicapidae > Muscicapa > Muscicapa striata. The sequence goes on from JAREIS010000037.1 coordinate 4,002,425, forward strand.
AAAAAAAAAAACCCAACCTTTTGCATAAGCAGAACTAAGCAGAAGAAAGGTCAGATGTTACATTTGATATGATCCTGACTGTTGCTACAGTTTAGTCTGATTTTATGAGCTAGATGCAATGTGTTTCAGGGTCAGCTGCTCCAGCCTTTGCTAAGCAGACAGGATAACTTAAAATCTGTGAAACTTTGTGAGGGATGGACATCATTAATTCATCACTATAAACTCTCTTCCTTACTTTGCCCCATCTTCTGTTCTTAAATAGTGATGGATGCCAGGCTCTCCCAGCCTGCTAGTTCTTGCTGAGGAGTGCAGCTTGTTCTGCATTTCATCCAAAATATCCTGAAGGTGAGACACAACAGGCCAGGCTGGATGGGGCTCTGACCAGCCTGTTCCAGGGGAAGGTTCTGCCCAAGGAACTAGCTGGTCTTTAAAGTAATTCCAACCCAAAACATCCTGTGGTTCTATAAACACTGTGGAGCTGGACTAGCACCTGATGAGCAGCTGGTATCCTGATAGGAATTTTCAAACATATGTATAATTAGTGACTGTGATAGTTATACCCTTATCATTTTATATATTGAGCTGTTAATCCACTTGTATTGATCAATTCTGCTTTAATCAAGAAGCAAGAAACAGGCTATAAAAATGACTGCATTAATAGCACATTTTTAAATGGGTCATTCACAGTGACAAAAGATGTTATACTCCTCAAACATAATTTTTCTTGCTGAAAAACTTTAATGTTATGGAGGAGAGCTATTTATAGCTATGTTTTGGTAACAAAAGGAGTCAATCTGGTTGAATAATTTATTGCAAGAAGTATTAGTTGTGATTTTAGTTCTATTTTCTCTTCAAAAATCATTCATGAAATAACCTGGTTCTTTTTCTGAATGAAGAATGTCAGTGTATGGGTTATTCTACTGAGCAATTGCAGGATTCCTTCTGGGTATGAGAAATTTTCCATTTGTATGTAGTTTCCTCCAGCATTCCTTGTTTTCCATGGGGTTTATTCAGCTACCAAAAGCAAACTTGTTTCTTCTCCTTCAGTGGAAAACAGAAGTTTGAAAATCATATATGTATTTCTTCAGCAGTAGTACTTGCCTGTGGATAAAGTCTACAGGTCAACCTGAAAGGTAACACTTCCCCTGTCTACTGGGGAATTTTGTCAAACAAAATTCCTTCCCTGAAAATTGCCAAAAAGAGGTGGCAGTACTCAGCAGAAACCTTGTAACTAAAGTATAGTCCAATTTTCATGTACATGTATAATTTTGATGGAATGCACTATATCCATTTTTCACCTATGTCTAACAAGATGTCATTAGTGGTATTCAAAGGACATTAAATGAGGAATTCAGAAATACTGTAACAAAGACTCCAGTTATGTCACCTGCACTCATCTCAGGTTTTATGAAAAGCTCCTATGCACAGCAGTGGAAGTTCAAAGCAATGGGAAGGAAAATTGAAAGTGCCAATTTTATCTGGGCTCCCGAATCTCATTACTAGATGTAACATAGATGCTTAAGACTTAAATCCTCAAAGATATTTTGGTTCTGACTTCAGAAGTAAGGACATAATGCCTTTGAGGAGCTGAGCCTTACTTAACCTAAGTCTCTATAAAAGAAAAAGATAATCAGATTCCTAAGTATTAGGCTTCAGTTGGAGGTTTCCATATTATTATGAATTAGCTGAGAGCAAAGAATAATGCAAAAGTGCAGAGGAAGGAAAGTATCTCCTTTTTAAAAGTTTTCATGTAGGAAAAGTAGTCAAGCAAAAAATCTGGTCTGAAGTGCTGCCCTTTACTAAGGATTGAGTGGTGATAACACAGAATGGGGTTTCTTGTTTCCTTAAATTCCATGAATAATAATTTGGTTTAATTATTAGGCTTTGTTAATGTTATTTCTTAGAATCTGGTTATTTGCAACAATGCTTACAGCAGCTTCAGTCCTCTCCAAACTATGCAGAGATGATTACATTTGAAATGCAAAATAAATAGTTCTTAAAATAATCGAACTGCTACATGGTGGTTTATTTGGTGCTCTATGTTCCCTGGCTCTTACTAAGATATCTTCAGATATTCTGCCCTAAACTAACTATAGAGCAAATATTTTCCTGCTAGTAATTAAGTCCTTTTCCATGGACTTAACATGATTCCCAGAAGTTGCATTTGCCTCTCTGAAATTACTCATCAGAAAACTGATAATAAACCCATAATGCATGGTGAATCTCACTGCTGTGCAATTAGCACTGCAGTTTAAACCTTAATTAGATTTTGCTTTTGAAGACAGCACATTTCAATGCAATTTAAAGGTTTCTTCAGTGACTGTTGGCTTCCACTTAATTATGGCAGTTCTAAAAATAATTTTATTCCTAAAACAACTAGAAGAGGCTGAAAGAGGTATTACTGCTTGATATTGGAAAGGATAGGTAGGAAGATTCTTTAAAAGGATGCCAATATGCTCGGGTGGATACACATGATCCTACAGTGCAGCAATGCTGTTAAACCATGAGACATCCTTTTGACTGCTGTGTGAAAAGACTGGAAAGCATCAGCTTTTGTAATCCCTTAAACTCTTGTCAATTAAACAAGCTCTGGTTCCTCTCTAAGCAGATTTTAGTTGATTCCACTATAATTATAAATTAATCTTGTGTGTGTTAGATAAGAAATGCATTAACAACATCATCTGTTGGGGCCTTCCTTTTGTAAGTGGTGGCAATCATGCTGTCCCTGGCAAGAGGTTGTCCAAATGGCCTGCTAATTATAAACTTTTAATAAGAGGTGGCATGCTAAAATAATACTTCCTTATTCAGCTTTCTGCTGGCTCAGACACACAAGGAAATTTTCATGGCTTAGCAAATTGCTCTTCGAGCAGGAGGAATTGTCAAAGAAACTATGTGCATGCTCACAGCAAATACAAATTAATTCAACTGAATGTTGAATTCACTGTGCAGTGAAAGAAGGAGAAGCACAGCTGCACCACTGCACATCAGCCTAAGGTAAAGGGTGTGAACGTGGCTGGTTGCTGCTGTTCATTGGGTGACTGGTAACTTAGAGATAGTAACTGACCACATGTCACTTCTTCAGGCAGCTCTTTTCAGCTGCATTTCTAAAGAGAGAAATGTGTTGTTCTTTGCTTATTTTTGTATGTCTGTGTGCCAGACCTTATGAGTATTGTTTTAGATATTTATGTTTTTTCAGTTTGAAGCAATCACATTTTTCTAGGTAATTAGCACAGTCATGTAAAAGAGAGGACATTGAAGATGTCATGTATCTTTATGCCTTGCAGTCATAGGAAAAACACTTATGTGTTGCAAATATTGAAAAATTTCTGTTAGTCTACCTTGTTACTTCATTTCAAATCTGGTCAATTTAACAATCCCATCACAAAGACTACCTTTCCTCAAATCATGATATACTGCAAATACCAGGGGAAAGAATACAATAATAAATAAAAGAGATGTGAAAGGAAAAAGGACTGGAATATCAAATGGCGAAAATACGCCTCAGTAAAGAGAAATCTTTTCAAAATAGGCATTGATTACTGCAAAATGACTACAAACAACAAATTAAATTAAGATGAAGTGATGCTCTCACAACAAGAAGATATGACACAAAGATGTGATAGAAAACATAATGAAAGCAAGACAGAAGCACAATGGAGAAGAAAATTGAAAAGCATCAGATATAGCTGGTAATTAATACTTTTTTCTCCTACTAACAAGTATATGTGTATTTAGCTTTATCAATGGTTTCAGTGAGACTTTTCAAATCCTTTCAGTGAACACATAGAAAAATCACAGAAAATAAAAGGGTCTTGAAATTCTTGCCCTAAAAGAAATCTAGGGGTGTTGATGAGAATTTGCACTCATAAATTTTTTTCTTAGTCAACTCTCTGGGAATAATGAGTTAATCAAAATGGTACAGTGGACATTTAAAATCTGGTGTGTTGAGCTCATTAATTGTCTTTAAACTTCAACTAAAGCTTTAGACAAAGGCATGAATGTGTCAGTAAAATTCTTGGACTTGAACAAAAACAATTCTTCCAGAAGTTCAAACCAAGGAGGATGCCAATAATCATTCAGGGCTTAAAATTAAACAGGAACTTAGCTATATGTTGCAGGAAGTTCATTGCACTGAATGTTTTCTGAGGGTCTCACACACTGGAGGAAGCAAAAGCAAATGCTATGGGAGAGGAAGTTTTCAAATGTCTCATTCAAAAGTTTTTTAGTTAGTACAGCAAAATCCTGAAACTGACTGATATTTCTTCATCTTAATTTGGGATATAAATTCCACCCTCCTGAAAATCCGGGTGTAGTGAGTCTTGTGCTCAGCTTTAAGTCTGTGAGTTTAGTCTTTTGTTAATGTCTACATAGTGTATACTTAGCATAATGGGTCTGCTTTTTCTTATCTTCCAACTTTCTATATGTTACATAATCAGGCTTTTCTAAACATGTATTGAAAACTAGAGATTTAAAATTAAAAGGGGAAAAAGCAACAGTTTCACTTCAGGATTTATGTCATAACCAACTTGTCATCAAGATTAATGTCTCAGAACTCCTGCTTTCTCTAAGGATAACAAAGCAATCTTGAATTTTCTTCTAACTCGTTTTAGTTTATATATCCAAGTCCTTCCTGGCTTTTCTTTTTTTTATCAAAAATCAGCACAAAATCCTGTGGGCAAAACCTCCTTTGTGGCCTCAGATGGAAGAACCCACAAACCCACACCTGTTTTTTTGAGGGAAGACTTTATATATCCCTACTTACTTGCAGAAAGACCTAGAATATGGCCATGCTGAAAATCATCTTGGCAGATTGCTGGATCTGATCATACATCCTTTCCCAGAGTGTCAGAGTTCTTTTCCTTTACTCAAAGGCAATGGGTGATTTAGAGCTTCTGGTACTCATAGTGGTGGATCCATAGCTTCAGGCTGCAGAATTGAAGGGATCATTGTCAGAGTGCTTCTTTCTAGTTTAAGAAATCAAACTCTTGTGAAGTTATGGGATGAATAGTGAGCAATGTGAGCAGTTGTTAAAATCATGGCATTTTCTACGGAATTAAACAATTCAAACAGTTCAAAACAGATACAGGTAGATGACAGTAAAGAGATCTACTGGGTAGAGAGACAACAAATCACAAGAGACACACCTGTGTTGGTGCTGTGAGTCCTACAGGAAATCTCTGTAACATCTGCATCTACAACAAAACATCTACAGATATTTTCCCTAAATAACAGGAAAAAACAATGCAAGCAGTCATGGCAACCTGAAGGAAAACATGTATTCTACAGTTGTCTCCCAGAAAAGGTAGATAAACTGTAAGGAAGCATTGATATTAAAAAAAAATATGCCAACACTAAGAAATGTACAGAGGATGATATCTTTCCTGCACTAGACATAGGAACCAGGGTAGGCACTAGAATAAAATATCTCATAGCAGGCCCTTTGTAAATCAGAGCCTGATAGCTGTAAGGGAGAAAGTTGTTTGTGGCAGGAATGATGAGATCTTAAAAGACTTGATATCACTATTGTGAGAGCTTGTTTGTTTTTGCAGCAAAGACTGTTCAGCTTCCCCATGACACGATTAATACTTGATGAATATTTCACTTTTAAATGCAAGCAAAGAGAAGCAGCAGAGTTGTACTTCTTAATTAGCTTTTTGCTGTCTGTTTGCAAAGTCTGTATGTCATTTAATCTGCTGGGGTTTGTCTCACCAGAGAAATTGAACAGTTATAAGTAGAATATACATTCAAGATGTTCATAGCTGGAATAATTGATTCTAAGGGAACTTTCACCATAACAGAGAAAAAGATTATTTAAAAAAACAACCCCAAAATTTGTTTAAAACCATAAGAAAGAGTTATATTCACCACAAAGAAATTGTATGAAATATGGGACATCATATATAAGCTTTAATATAGGAAGGACATCAACAGTAGAAAGAGTTGGCATACTTGGAAAGAGAGTTCCCAAAGGAAGGGGAGGAGTGCCACGAGAGCTGGCACAAGGTTTTCCATCAAGAATAAAAATTAAGATAAATGAGGATACAAAGTACAGAGTTTACTATATGGGAATATAATAGGAATAGTGTAATCTAATTTAAAGTTGTCCCTCATCCCACATAAAACTCTAATGAAACTCACAACCTTCTATTGTCTGACTGACTGTACACACATATCTGCTTCTGAATTTGGCTCCACTGGCCTGCTTGGAAAGGAATCTAAGCTGGTGTCATTTGCATGTTCAGAAGAGGAATGAAGAATGGTTAGACAGCACTCAAGGAAATAAAGAGTATATAAAACTGTGATACCCTACACTGCTATTTGGGTGTTGGCTAAACCAGACTGTGCAGCCATGAAGGTCATCCAAGATGTGGAAGTCTCCATTTAGAAGTCTCTTCACTACTATTTTTTAATTGTTGAGCCTGGAATCCATGTGGTCAGCCTGGAAGTCATGCTGTACATATGAAAATGGACAGCAAAGGTGTTTTGAATTACATTCTGATGAATTTCTGAAATAGCATAGTTCTAAGTTTTCTGGTTTTCTCCCATTTAAAGTTTTTTTGGGGAAAAAAAATCCAAACATTTGTCATCTTGGCAAAGTTTGTACCAGTCTTTTTGAAATACTGTAAGGAGTACTGAGTGGTGGCTGTTTCTCTTCAATTGCCATTTCAGAGGATTTTCATTTTTTTATCTGGGATAGACTGGTGCCACTGGGAACCTCACAGACATTAAGGGAAAAATTTCATAAAGATGTCCTCCCAGATAAAGAGTTCAAATAATAGTACTGCATGCATACTCAATGCTGCAAAATTTTATGAGAAATCATTCTGCCAGGAATAATTCTGCATTTTTAAAACAGAATCCAATACTTCAGTGTGGGAATGTAGAAATGTCTAAAAGATTAGAAAGGTTTTGAGGTGTTTGAGAAAGCATCAAAATATTTTTTGCCTCCCATCTGCAATTCTTTGAATGAAAAATTTTCCAGATTTAGCATACACTTAAAACGAATGAACAAACAAAACCAACCAAAAAAAAGCAGGGAAAAAAACCTCAAACAATGTCCTGGAAATGAAACACATTCCTCTAAAAGGAAATTAACATTTTAGGGTGGTGTTTTCACATTCTTTTGTTTGACTATCTAGCTCAATGGCTGCAGTACATAATTCTGCACTATCAGTCACATTTGGACAATGTTAGGATAATGTGTAATTTATTTGCCACCAAGCCACAAAGAGATAGTAATGTATTTTTTTTTCTTTTCTTTTTTTCTTTTCTTTTCTTTTCTTTTCTTTTCTTTTCTTTTCTTTTCTTTTCTTTTCTTTTCTTTTCTTTTCTTTTCTTTTCTTTTCTTTTCTTTTCTTTTCTTTTCTTTTCTTTTCTTTTCTTTTCTTTTCTCTGTAATTCATACTGACATAGGTGGCTACAAGAATCAAGAAAAATAGTGATGAATATAAGGGGAAAGAAATGTAGGTTCCTGAAGAATATTCTCCCCAGAACTGCAATAAACTGTTTTATATGGGCTTCAGGAAATTGAATTAAGGAAAGTCAGCAACTCATTGTTAAAAATTGGGTTTGGATGACTCTCTTAGTCATATGGTTTAGTTTTAGGCAATTTTGTGAGCAGGAGGGAGCTGGTCTTGATGATCCTTATGAGTGTTTTCTAACTTGAGATATTCTACAAAATTCTAACAAATTCTCAAATATCACATCAATGAATTGCTCTCAAACTCTGGCCTTCCTATTTGATCTCATTTGTCAGGATTTTTTTACATTTCCAAAGCTGCCAGGAGGTAAATTGAGATAATTGAGAGCTGAGAAAGATTTGGAGAGGGAATAGACAGAAGCTGTTCTTCCATCAACTGCAATTTCAAGTCTTACTTAAACATGAAGTCAAAGGACTGTAGACAGTAGGAATAGTAGCCAAATGTTCCTTGACCTCTGCATCTTTTACATCAGTACTTGAAAATTATATTGAGGATTTAATTAGCACTGAAACCCAGCATTAATGAACTGTAATAGTCATAGCTTAAAGAAGATTTATGTTCTTGACAAGAAACCATTGCATGTGATTGTCCTGAAAATAGAAGATCCACAAAGATAAAGTATCAAATAAGTATCCTCTAAAAGGCATTAATTGCTTTCATTGTTTAACTCTGTCTCATATAGCCAGTGTCAGAGTTCACTTCTCACTTTGACGTGGAAGCTGCTCCTTCCATGAGCCTCAAGGCATTGCTCCATTTTGTTTAAAAAACATTGAGCATGTCTTTCTCATGTTTCATTGAGCTCAGGGAAGTGCACTGTTTTATCTTATCTACTACTTTATTTCAGTACCATTGCCTGCCATGAAATAAAGACAAAAACTAACAGATGTAATAAATAGAATTGTGAACTCAATTGCAAATGCAACAGAAAATAATAAAAAAAAATTGCTTTGTTATCTTGCTGTCTATTGTTTATAGTGAATATTCAAGAATTTGTTCAATCTATCTCTGATACAAATATTGGTATAAATGACATTAAAGAACACAAATTAGGTAGTTCAGGCTTGCCAGTTTGCATGACTTGTGAAGCATAAAAGAATGGATTTCCTAAAAGAAATTAGCAACTGAATCCTCCACATATTTGCATATAATTTCTAGTCCCATATTTTTAAGAGTATGCCTTCAAACCATGATGAGAAATATTTGTCTTAAGGTACTGAAGGGAATGAAAAGCCAAATGCAATTAATAATGTTCCAAGTTGCTTCTGCAGCATGCACCACTTGCCAGAGAAGAAAATTGTAATCTCTATGGCAATTCCTTGTTAGAAAAGATCCTCTTGTATACTGGGGAGAGTGAAGAAACAAGGGATGACATGACTTCCATTAAATACACCAGTTAAAAAAAAAAATTCACCTCAGGATGAATAAAAAGGTTTACCCTCAGTTACAGTTCTCCACCAATAAACTCTCTATGAAATGAGCAACGCTGAAAAAATTCTGCTTCATTCTTATCTCCTTTTTGGTTTTGAGCAATATAATCCATCTGTTCAAGCTAGCAATATAAGGATACCCTCCTGGTCTGATTAAATAGAATTCCAGATGTCTAATACATGAAGCATGTTTTTTCAGCTCACCATTTATAAAAATGTAAGATTTGTCAATTAAATAGGCAGGAATGAGCTCCAGAGAAAAAAAAGTAGCTATAAAATTTTAGATCTTAAGAAAATACATAAGTATTTCAACTCTACAAACCAATTAAACTGGTACAAAATAATCCTGTTCCTTTGCACATATTGTATATTTGTTTTTTGTCTTGCTGTTTCAAAAAATCTTGTCTTTAAGGTTAGGGTACAATGAGTACATTATGTATTTCTTCATGATAGTTAAACAGACCTCTAATTTTCAATATATCCTGTATCAGGAACAATGAAGTATTCAGTCAAAAAAAAAAAAATTGCAGAAGCATATAACCTTGATGAGCCTTAACAGTGAATCAGTGAACAGTAAATTCCCTAGGAACACCAGTTTAAAGGTCAGAATGAAAAATATAAGTTCAATATCACCTGTTCATGCAACAAGAGCAAGACAGTGCCTAGATTTCCTTAGAAGAAATTGATTTTATTTTTAAGTTGATGGAAGAAGTAGGAAAAACCTCATGATGGTCTATCTCCTGAACTGAGATTAAAGAAGGAATGCAGGAAGCTGCCTTGTTCTATGTGCTATTCTGCCACTTCTGTGAGGATTTCTAAACAAAGGTCTTTTAAATACCTCTCTAAGGCCCCAAAGTCTTCAGAAATAAAGTCTGGTGGGTTTTTTTTTTTTTTTGTCGTTTTTTTTTTAATCTTTTTTGTGTTTGAAGGATACTTCTGAGGTGGTTACTGTGAGAAGTCAGTAGGAGTAAGAAATAGCCAGTGCATCATTATACATTAATCAAAACAAAAAGGTGCCTTCACTGTGTCACTTGCCACTTACCTTGGCTCATTGTGGAGAGAGATATTGGAACTATGTACAAACAGGTCACAGCCAACTTACAAAACAAGGCAAAAAGGTTTTTCCTCCATGGATACAAATAGTATTGTAAAAAATATATTTTTATTTCACTGTTATCATTATTAGTTACAAGTCATCATACAATGTCCTGTTGCATTAAGTCAAAACCACTTTGACAAGATGAAATACATTAAATCCAAACTGTTTCTTGACCCTTTTCTGTGCTGTCTGCATGGCAAGTTTTGCTAGCCCAGATGGCCCACAATCCAGGGACTGTTGGATTTGTTAATTACTGTTAATGATTGGTTTTCTTTCTCCAAGCTTGACATATCTACTGATTGGCAGCATAATGAAAGTATACTCAAGGACTGAAATACAGCCAGAATAAATTATAATGTGATGTAGTTTCTTGTTAGGTACACCTGAAAAATATTCTGTTTTCTATTCAGCAGTGTAATATAACCACCTCCCCCTCACTTTGATTTCAAAGCAGTTGGGTTTGGATGTATTTGTATGAGGAAAGAGAGCATTGTTCTTTCCTTGTCTTATGATCTTGAATCGATTTGACCCTGTGCAGAGTTCGTTGCATTCTTTATTTACCTTTCATTTTAGGAGTTTATCTTTCTAGGTTGAGAGGATTTAATTTTTTAAAAAATCAAATAAGATCTATGGAAACCTGGTGTATTTTTCCAAAGAGTTCTTTAAGATTAAGAGGCTAGAATAATAAAATATGTTTTCAGTTAACCTAAAAGAGAGATGACATTCTAAAATTATTCCTTTGTTCTCCCAATGCAAACATATGACTCAGTTATTCACATAGGTGTTTATCTTAAAATAATAGCCCTGGGAATATTGAAACAACAACCTATCTGGCATGATGATCTTTCAGTTGTTCATATCCCCCTATAAATCCCTATTGTTTCTGAGGTTTTTTGTGTTGTTTCTGAGATTTTTGTATTTATCAAAAAAATACCTTTGGACAGCTGTCCACAGCTTGGTGTCAGGAATTATGAGTAATGCACACATCAGTTTCTGCTGAACCTTTATCCTGAGATTGGCTCCTCCAGTCAAAGGTTAGCTTGCTCTGCTCTGCTTGTTTGTCTAAGACTTTTTTTCCCTCTGGTGTAGTTGCCAAGATTGAGGGGCAGTGGCACCTGAGTCCTCACACTCCTCAGGAGGCTTCCCTTCACTCACTCCACCTCCTCCTTAGTCCCTCATGAAAACCTCTTTGTGCTCTATGGAATGAATATATTTGTATTTTCTGCTTAGCATAAAACACTCAAGCAATGTCTTCTAAAGCAGGATGTGGCTGCATGTGTGTTTGCTCTCACCTAATTGTGTGCTATAAGGGCAAATTATTTTTGCAAATTATAATGCAAGACTCATCTTGCATTTCCCAGTTCTCAAGTATTGAAAGCTCCTTGATTTTTCTCTCATATCCCTGTACAAGTCAGTAGAGTTGCTCCACAAGGCAGAAAGCTGGGGTGATAGTATTCCTTAAATCTGAACATTTTTACAGTTGTTGGAAAAGACTTCTCCTCTCTGTTTTTGGCTGCTATACTTCCTTTCCTACTCAAATAATTCCATTGGGTTAAATATTTCCCTGTACTGATACTAAACTAAGAGCTCAGCTTGTGCTTTTTCTCCACTGAAAATTTCCCAAATGGAAATGGATTTCTAACTTATAAAGGAAATTATGTAATTTGCACCAGATCAAATATACCATCCATCTGTCACACTGTTTATACTGAATTATCTTGTGTCAGAATACAGCCTGCCTTTTTCATGGTGAGACATATTTTGACACTACATAGACACTGGGGTTTTGATTCCTGTGCAATCTGTGATGTGCTCTGGGATAGGAAACTTGATTATACTTTCTATGAAATAGTAAAATATGGCACAATATTATAATAGCTTTAATGTGAAGATAATTTCTAGTGGAATTTACATATGTGCCTGGAGGGTGGAATAAATTTTTGAAGGCAACTATTCAATAAGCAAAGCTGTATAGTAAACCAGGCATTCCATCCAGAGACATATCAAAATAAAACACATTAGTTACACTTAGCCCTAAGCATTCAGCATGACTTTCCTTCAAGTTATTTGTAATATTCAGGAAGGTTCAGCTATTAATTTATCTGCAGTCCTGGCTGACTGGGGAGGTCCCAAGTGACTGGAGGTGAGTAAATGTGACACCTAGCTACAAGAAGGGTCAGAAGGAGGATCAAGGAAATACAGGCCTGTCCTTAGAGCCTGTCCTGATCCTGATCCTAGAGCTGGGATCTTGAGTGCTGTCACAGGATGTGCAGGACAGCCACAGGATCAGACCCAGCCAGTGTGGGTTTATGGAAGACAGGTCATGCTTGACCAACTGATGTCCTTCTATGACAAGGTGACCCACCAAAGGGATGAGGCTGTGGATATTGTCCATCTGGACTTCAGACACTGCCCCTGACCCTGTCTCCCACTGCATTCTCCTGGAGAAACAGGATCCTCATGGGCTTGGGTGTGTGTGCTCTTTGTTGAGTAAAAAAACTGGCTGGATGCTGGGCCCAGAGAGTGGAGGTGAGTGGAGTTAAATCCAGCTGACAGCTGGTCACTAGTGGGGGTCCCCAGGGCTCTTAATATCCTTGTCCCTATCAATAATAAATAATCATAAATAAATAATAATCAATAAAGTCGTTATCAGTGATCTGGATGAGGGGATCAAGTGCACCCTCAATAAGTGTGCCCCAAGTCCTCATGGCCATAGAGTTCCAAGGCAATATATTCCATATTAATGAGAGACTATTTCTGGCAGACTTGCATTTAGGAGCAGGGGTGTAGAGAGTGCTCTTTTTTGTTGGAGAAAATTATTTGTTTCCCACGTAATGTCACATTATAAAATGTTCATGTTGCTTATATGCTGTTCAACCTGAATCCCTTCTGTAGTGACAGAACGGTTTTCATAAAAATGTGGGAAAGTGTTTCCAATATTTTTTGACATGTTTCTTCATTCCATTTAATAATGCTAGGATACAAATACATTCCCAGTATGTATTTATTATGTATTTAATACTAACACATACTGGGAAGGTCAAAGGCAAAGAGGATCAATGACAATTAAGAGATGGTACTAGTACACCATTCTAAATTGATTGATGATGAAGGAATTTAACACATTATAGGTAAACTCGATAAAGAGAAATAGTAGCTATAAGGAAAGTTCAAAACAGCAACAGTCAGAAAACACAGATAGGAAGATAAGGTGGTTTCTGTGATGCAGTGATAACAGAACACATATTGTGTAATGCTCAGGGCTGTTTAATACCAGTCATCCTTCACCTTTATATACCTGCCCTGCTTTAGAAGAGCATGGTTAGAGAAAACATACATGGAAATACACATGGAAAAACATAATTTTATTTCTTTCATATACATGAAATACAAACATATCACCCATTGCATGTTGAGCTCCAACAACAGCAAAAATTCACTTTCCTGTCAGTGTTGATCTACTTGAGGGTTGGCACTGCTGAGAGACCTGGACAGGCTAGATGGATGCACTGAAGCCAATTGCATGAGATTCAGCTGTGTGAAATCCTGGGTCCTGCACTTGTGTCACAACAACCTCATGCAATGCTGCAGGCTTGGGGAAGAGTGGCTGGAAAGCTGCCAGCTGGAAAGGGACCTTGGGATGTGGGTCATCAGCACCAATGAGGCTTCACTGAGAATATTCTGTTCAGTTTTGAGCCCCTCTCTGCAAGAAGGACATTGAGGTCCTGGAGCATGTCCAGACAAGGACAACAGAGCTGGTGAAGGGTCACAAGCACAAGTCTTATGAGGAGCAGCTAAGGGAGCTGGAGTTGTTTAGCCTGGGCACTGAGGAGTGACCAATTGTTCTCTAAACTACCTGACAGGAGGCTGCAGTGGGGTGGGTGTTGCTCTCCTTTCCTGTATAACAAGTGATAAGACTAGAGGAAATGGACTCAAGTTGCATCAGTGGAGGTTTAGATTGGATTATTGGAAAAATTTCTTCACTCAAAGGGTAATCAGGCACTGAAACCACTTGGGAAGTGTTTGGATCACTATCCCTGGAAACACTCAGAAAATGTGTAGATATATCACTTGGAGATATGGTTTAGTGGTGTACATGGTGGTACTACATTAAAGGTTGAACTTGATGGTCTTAGAGATTTTTCCCAACTTTAGCAATTCTGTGATTCTATGATTAACCAGAATTGTGTGGTCTGTACACTTTAATTTGCTCCTGATAAGACTTGCTATTTAAGAGCAAAATAGCCCAATTTAAGTGGAAGTCTCTGTATCTGTGGTCTACATTCATGTCATTTACATTTAGTTGAGGATTTGGCTCTGTCCTGATGAATCTGGGTAGGAAAACACTTTTTACAAATATCTCTTGAATTCAGGGATTTATTTGTTTTTCAACCACATCTTTTGCTGTATGCCTCAGCTTGGATGAATATCTCATGGAGCAACATCAGAGGTAGCAGTGTTACAGGAATATACACCTGTGTAATCCCATGGGGCTCCCAGCTGCTTCATCTTGAGCCTGGGAGGTGACATTTTCTGTACCAACCTGCAGGAAGGATTAAGGAGCATTCAGGTCCATGAAGACCATCATGGTTGGTGCAGTGTGTGTCCCACTGCAGGTCACAACTGAGTGCCAGCCCCACCTGTGTCAGAGGAAGAGTGTGTGAAAGTCCCTGATGCCAACAGACACTGTCAAATGCTGAAGGTAGATGTGTAGTTTTACAGTGGAATAGGCAGGTAAAGAAAGTGGAAAGCAATTATAGCTTGTAAAGTGGAAAGCGGTTATATTTAAATGATTAAATTATTAATTTTTATACCTGTGTATAAGAAAAGAGAATAACATACTACTTTAGGTCATTGTAAGTATATATTTGTAGTTTGAGTGCAGAAATAGAGGCTTTGATGAGATGAACAGTGCCATCATTTTTTCTCTATTTTGAATATTAGGGTACCCTTGAAATTATAGAGTTGGAGTGCTTGAAGGAAATTTGAAGGAAAAGTTGACTGAACCATTTTCATGTGGTCTCTGTGCTGTACCTGGAAAAACACAATGATTTCTCTAAACACATTGCAGTGCTGACTGTCAAAGCAGTATTTATCTTACAGTCCTGCCTCAGCAAATTCTGCTACAAGTCCTGACAGTTTGAGAAGGTTAGTTATTTGTAGATCCTTCACTCAAGGATTACAGCCTGTGTTGAAAATGAGATTGAACCTCAAAAGATCCCCTGAGACTCAAAGATTTAGGGAAGTGCTGAGAATATCTAAGCCACAAAAACTTTGTTATCTATTTGCAAACTGCAATTTCTGTTTACGAGCCAAACTTTTAACCTACTGCTCTCTGAATGTTCCCTCTCTCACTATCTTCCAACCCTGCTTATCATGGTCTTAAGCACTTAGCTCTCTTATGCACCTTCCCACCTGTACTTTTACAAAAGAACTGGTGTATACTGTGTCCTTCCACAGGGCTGGCTCTTTGTACTTCTCTCCACTTGGGTTTTGTTCTAAGGCATGGGGAGAGCGGCGAGGCAGTTCAGGAATTGCACTTTGCAGGGATCCAGTTGCAAACTCCTGTAAGTGAACTAGGAGAGCAGCTGATAGCAGGGCATGTGGTTGGTAATACTACAGGAAGTTTCAGGTGAGGGTCATTTTAGGAATGTATATTATCACCTCAAAGTGCTACACAGAGAAGCTGAGAGAAAGGGCAATAAAATGATGGGGAAAAAATGCGTGTTTCTTGCAGCCACTCATCAGGAAAGGGTGATGCTGAAAAGAGTTGTGCTTTCTATCAAGGGAACAAAGAAATGAGCTGTCTTCTCCTTGTCCCATTTAATGAGTGAAAAATTGGGAGATGAAGTCACTCTGCATTTTGTGCCTTTCTAGAGCTTGTAGGATGCCAATGAGAAATACTATGTGATTTCACTAGACAGGATCATAAGATGTAAACTTATATGTAGGTCATTGAAGTTAAACATGTTTCCCACTAAAGAATCTAGTGTGGAGTGATAATGCACTAGAAACACTTCAGACTAGTGTGTCTCTATTTAAAGACTACCAGGGGGAAAGCATGCATTGACTCAGTAGAACAGATTTTCAGACTCAAGCTTTTATGCTCCCTTCTGTTTTTTCAAAATCCCTGGATCTTAAGCACTGCTACAGAAATAATTTCAAGAGTTGAAATAGTTAATTATACTTTATCTGAATATGAAATACATAGTTAGCTTTGTTGCTTGATAGCATTGATGAAGCATCAAGGATGGAAAAGAAGGTAACAATAACAGGAGAAGAGCTGGGAGCCATGATAACTTTTCTATTAGTAAGAAATATTAAAAAAATAGAAGCCTGAAATACACAATACATCACAAACTACATAGTTTGTGATACATACTACATGCCTTATAGAAGGCTGTAAAGGCAAAAAGTAAACACAGGTCACATTTAGAGATCTTATTAAAAGCTTATTTCCATTTTATTCAGAATCTGTTTGAATAGGAAAAAATTTATATTTGTTGTTAAATAGAGCAGGAAGCATTTCCAAGATTTTCAGCTATAAAGGATCTTCACAGGGAGTATGTAAGATATTGACACAGGTGAATGATGGTGTGCCTTTGGGCATGACATCTAAAACAGCCACGAAAATTGAATCTCTTATAGTCTTGGGAAAAATAACTTCCCTGTGCTAAAGGATTAATTTCCAGCTCATAAGTAAGAATATCAGCTGCTGTTTTGATAAAGCAGCAACTCAAAAAGATAACAAAATCCCAGATATCTCCAAAGCATCCACAAACTGGTGAGCCCAAAGAGCTTTCCCATGCTATGTTCACATGAACAGCAAAGAATTCCTTCTGCAGCAATACCTTGAACTTGAAGCCAGACATCTGGATGTACAAAAGCTCTAAACTGCCTCCTTTTTCACACTAAATCTTAAATGTTCTAAATCAAGCCAGTTTGAATGGAGAACTTGAAGATTGATTTAGGGACTTTTAGACAACTGCCTTAAAACTTGACCTATCATTTAGGCATAAATTTCAGCTAGCTAAAAATTCCTATGTGATTTTCAATGACCTCTTCTCTAGTTAAATTTGTAGCCCTGCACCTTTTCCTAGTGCTCAGGGGAAATATAGAAGATCCTCATGGATTATTAACCCAAAAAAGGCATTGAATTATAGTACTTTAATGTAGAAACATCTTTGAACAGTCTGTCTCAGTCAATGAATCATAGTGAAATATTTCCTTTCTGGTTGGATCCTCACACAAAAACTATTTCAGAGTGTGGTCAGTGCCAGGTCATGCCAGGTGGTGTAGATCCAAATTACTGGAGGGCAGCATGGACATGTGGTGAGGTACTTCTGTCCCTCAACTTCTAACATGTCTTTTTGTTTATTGTCTGATTTTCCCAACACTTGACAAAGTTAGGATCCATTTCCACTTCATAACCATGTGGGAAGTGTCAGGAATGAGGTCTCTTTCCTTGTGGAAGAGGAGGAAGGAGAGCCTGATTTTCCACTCATGCCTTTCATTAAATGGGTAGCAAGCACAAGTGAATATCTTTTTCAGTCTTTCTTCTTTTCCTGCTGTATCTATTGTTTCTTGTGTATCTTCTGGGAAGGCAAAGTCTGTGAAAGTGAATGAACTGAACTCAGAACACTCTGAACTCCTCCTTTTCCCATAGCAATGCCTGCTACCACAGTATTTTATGTGATGGGAGACTCTTAAATATAAACAAAAGGATATTTTCTCACTCCATTAATATTCAGTATGTTTTCTGAATATTTTTATCCATACAGGTTTGTAAAAAAGAAACTGTTGTGTTTTTAATTTTGCCCCATTCTACTGATGTTTCAAGAACATGGGAAAAATTCTTTGTCTCTGATTTTGAAAAAGCTGGAATCAGTCTCTTCTCAAAAATCACAACCCCCAAATTAACTTTCTAAAGATTTAAAGGAAATGTGGGTTCTAATAATACCCTGAGAGCTTAATATCTAATCACTGAAACAGTGGGGAAGGTGAAGGATCCATTAATGATGCCTTCTATTTTGCATAGATTTAATCAAACCAAACCATTTAAACTGACAGCTGTTGTTTCTCAAAGTGGACTGGGGGCTGCACTGTTACAGCATAAAACATGAGCTGCTTGTACTTGGAGATCAGTGAGAAATCTCTGCTTGTGTGGGCATGGAGCAGCCCAGCACAGGATGTGGGAGAGATGAGTTTATCAGTGTGCTTGCAGCAAGTGGCCTGGATTTGGCTTTAGGAAGGCTTCACATCCATTTTGGAAAACAACTTTGGGTGGTGCCATTTACAGGATGCAAAGACACCTTTTGAGAAGGTGACAGCATGATGTGCTAAAACAGAGACACACCTATTGGGCTGGTTCTGAAAGAAAGTGGGATTTATTGTGGCATAAGAGCAAGGGGTAAGCTCCTTTGCTCATTCTGATTTCTCTTGTTTATCACGTAGCAGATGTGATAAAAGAGGGATTCAATATCCAGTCAATATCATAGCTGTATCCAGGCAGGCAGCTGGCCTAAGGGATTCTGAGAAATGTCTTGTTCTGCATGCATAAATGTTCCTTACTTTCTATATTATAATACTATTTTCTTTTAAAAAATATATTGTGCATTTTCTTTTGCAACAGATTGCAGGTTTTCATCCTACCAGCTGCTGACCACTTCCAGCAATGCTCTCTGCCTGCTTTTAGTTTGGCTGCATGACCATGACATCTGAGAAATGAGTCCTGTTTGTTTTTACATTCCATTTTCATTTCTTGCTTGAAAATGCTGTACCTATCTACCTGCTCATGCTAATTAAGGAATATAGAAACAGCACTAAAATACAGTAAAAAAACCAAACTAAATTCTACAAAAGTGGAACTAGACCATTTCTTAATACAACTCTGTGGCAGCACAGTTTACTGTTAGTTGTGAACTTGTCCTAGATATAAAGCCACTATGGAGTACAGCAGGCAAATGCCAGGCCAGTAGATTGCACCTAATTAATTTATGAGATTACAATACTTCTATCAAGTGCCAAGCAAAGTTTTTGCTTGCACTGACTGTTGCCAGAGTTGCAGTACTGAGCAGGGTTAGGCAGCTGCTAAATAATTCATGGAGTGTAGTGTGTTTAAAAAATGTCTTCTGATAAATTTCCATTTTTATAGACAATGCAAGGAGTCAATAGACCTGTCTGACTTTGTATCAATAGCTGTAAGCTCCTGGCTGATGCCATGCCTTCCTGAGCAGCCTGGAGTACAGGGAGCACGAACACACTGGGCTGTCTCTCAGTATTCTTCTATATCATACAGGCAATAAAATTGCTAGGAGGCTGACTGTTGCCTAAACCCTTTTCTGCATTGAAAATATTTATTTAACTGCTTTTCCCCACACATTTGTCAATATTTTTCGTTTACATTCTTTCCCACTGTGAAACAAAAAACTCACCCTCTATATTTGTGCATTTATGCTTTGGCTAGACATTATTTCCACGTAGCCTTTTTGGTTTTATATCTTCAAAGGTGAATACCACTGCTATGCAGTGCAATCTGGTGATTGCAATGAGAGCTGAACACTCTCATGGAGTTTGCAGGCATTGAGGGACCCACCAGCTGCTGGGTGATACTGGCAGGGATTCACACAGCAGTAGCTGATGTCTGGGCTTATGGGAGCCTTTGCTCTGCACTCCTGGATACTCTGAGCCCATCTCTGCTTGTTCTCTTGGCAACCTCAGGCTGGCCAGGAGATAAAATGCAATTGCTTGGGTCTTTCCTTTGCCTAATGGATGCTGAAGTGAATTCTGCAAACTCAGTCTGATTTAATTTATAGCAGAGAATCATTATGTGTTTTGTAATGGGAGGTGCTGTGCACAGATTTTGTCCAGGACCCCAGTTTGGGAAAAAGTACATTTCCCTGTATTGTGCACCCTTCTGGTTACATATGAGTAACCAGCCATTTCAGCCATTGGCTGTATTGGATTTCTAACAATGTTATCTCCAAACTCTGAATGACAAGTGCAAAAAATTAAGGGTCATTTTTCCAAGGGAGTTGTAATCTGGATTGCATTCCCCACAGTCTCAGATAAAGCACATTAAATAGGGATATGCATGCACAGGAGCAGCAGTTTCCTCCTGCATATTCAGCGTGCTTACTATTCTGGAGTCACAAAAGAAACAAAGCTATTTTCCAGATATTAATCATGCAAACTCTCTTGTCTCCATAGTCTTCTAAACACCTCTAAAAAATACACTTTGGATTAAATTTGCCAGGTCACAAAGTGTGCACTGAAATGTATTAAGAATTTGACATGCTGGTATATCCAAATATTTTAAAAGTCTATCCTTTTTTTCTTTCCACACTTTAGCCCCAAGTGACCAGTGGTTTAGAAGAATGGTCATTCTGAAAAGAAATACAGGAAAGTGGGATTAAGTACCTAGCAGCAGGAGTCTAAAAGAAGAGACAAACAGGTGACTTACTAGTTTAATAAATTCAGTATATATGGGGGGAAAAGTGTTTATTTTGAGGAGGAGATGCTTTCCAACAGACACTAGAAAAGGGAAAAAACCCTGTTGTTTTCTCTGCTCTTCTCAGTGGGCTTCTGTGCCATTTTCACCCAAATTTCAGGTAATCATGTAGAAGCAGACACAACTAGTAATAAGGTTGAATCAAAAGAAGATTTACAGTACATTCTTGTGACTCACACACTTAAATATGCAATACTAATGATGAAGTAGATAAAAAGACATTTTGGTCATACCTTACAGCTGGGTTTTATTTTCTTTACTTTGGGCTATATTTTGTGTGTGATATATTATTTTCTTCCTAGCACCTAATATTTACACACCCTTAATTCCTGCAAAATGCAAGTCTTTATTACCTCTAGGGCTTTATCTGCTCCTCAGTGCTTTTACATATTACAAGGTTTAGAGAGTAGTACTCTGTATAATATATTTCTTAGATGATAGTGCTTGTTAAGCAGTATTGAACACATCAGCTGCTGGCCAAAGACTCCACAGTCAGTCTGGATGGCTCAGGGTTCACTGTTAATGAGCTGCCTCAGTTCAGCTGAAAAAAAATTAAAATAAATGAAGGATAGTTTGGTTTTAGTTCTTTAGACAGAGTTATACAGGACTACAGGTTGAATAATCCACTGAAATTTAACATATTTCTGTCTAATAAGTCTAGGCTGATGACAAAATGCAAAAGAAGTCGTTTCTCTCAATGCTTTTTGATAGACTGAATAATTTTATAGACAGACTCCTGAAAGACATCAACACCCTAGCTGTGGTGCTCATGCATCACAGAGCAGGTGGTCATAATTCTGAAACTTACAGTGAGCACAGAACCAAATTAGCTAGAATCCAATGCTGTTTGCAAGTGGGTGACTAAGGCATGAAAAAAACAGTACACCACAGTAGGATATATAATAAGGATACAGTACTATTCTGTGCTACAAATTTAGAACTATGCACTGTAGCTCACAGTTTAAAGTTAAATTATTCCAATTTCTGTTTCTCCAAACACAGGAATTCTATCAAATAGTGAAGGAAAGTTCATCTTGCAGTATTTACTCTTATTAAAAACAGATTGTGCAGTTGTCAGTGCTATATACTCTAGGTCTGCTGTGGTCCAATTCCTTCAGTACATTAACATAATAAGGACAGAAGACAAGACATAGATGATAACTGTTATGCTTTTTCTTCTCTATTCTCCCCTTTATTGTTGTTTGTTAATCTTGGAATATTTAGAAGACACAGAAAATGCAAGCCATTACAGTAATTGCAACTGTAATTTAGAAATGGAATTTGGTTGTGAATTCATGGATATATTACCAGATATAAGAGAGTGACAGACCTGTTTCAACCTGAGTTGTAGGGATTAATATCTCATGATCCTCCTTTGATAATTCTTTATCTCAGTCTTTTTTTCTTTATTTTTTTTTTTTTTTTTTTTTTTTTTTTTTGTTAAAGAATCCCTCATTTTCTTGTGGGCTTTAAAAACCTGCTCAATGCTATAAACTCTGTACAGGCTTGTATTAGAAGGCAAAGTTAACGACTTGAAACAAAATGACAAATGTATCAGTCACATTTTCCCATTCTGTATACTAGCAGGGAGAAAAAGAGATTATTTCCTAGGTTTACAATTAAAATTAATGAGGTGCTATAAACCAAAATATGTGCTTCAGGATGAGAAGTGGTAGATTATAATCAATTTTTATGTGTGTATGTAGATTATAATGAATCCATTAGATTGCTTTTATATTCATGTTATTAATGGTTTCTCTGCTTTGCTTGGCATTTCAAACTCACGTAAGAGATTCAGTACCTTGAACAGCACAAATATTAATTCCTGAGGAAGGGGGAATCAATATTTTACCTTCTATTTAATTGAAATTAAAGCAAAAGCTTCCCAGTCATAATTTTGAGGATACCCTTGAGAAATCCTGAAACAGATTTGTCTTAATTTAGGGGGTTTATGTCCAGGAAGCTGCCATGCAAAGAATTCAGTGAATTTGCAGCATCTATGGCTCATCCTACTAACTTCCTGCAAATCTTAAGTTGCTCACTATTTCCAGCCCAAAGTTGATTGCATACACATGGTGAATGCAAGACAGGTAGTGTGCTCTAATACTCTCCATTTCACTGTGGGCTGATTGATCACTGCTTGTGAATATTTTTTAGCAAAGTTTTTATAAATTAACGTGTGGATTAATTCATGGGTGAGATTGGGTGCTTTAGCCTGGTTTTCAAAGGAAAAAATAATGATTGAAATAATCTTTAAAAGAAACAATAAATGGGCCATGTTCCCTCAGCTATCGTGGACAATATTACAGAATCACAGAATAATGGAGTTCAAAAGGATCTCTGGAGATCGTGTTCATGCTGCTTCTTAATTTAATTGCTGAAGTGGAGCACTTGTCCTCTATCAAATTTAGTCCAATTGGAGTTCATACAAAGCAAATGTGTGCTTATGAGTGATTTTCTGCCAAAACCTTTCCTAAATGAAAGACTTTCAGGACTTTTCAATACCTTGGCACACTATGATGATGGTCTGCTTTAATCTACACAACTTGTCATTGAGTTTATTTGGATTTTTAAAGAAAACTGTGCATTATCTGCTGTCTCACTTTGTTTAATTTGATTATAGTTCGCCAAATAGCCCAGACGACCACAGAAGTCATACAAAGTAATAAAAACTGTGGCATGATCTATTCACAAGGCAAACACTAAACCTGTATAAGAGAGATACCAGAAAATAGTCATTTCTCATTTACAGCTTATCACTAAAAGATTTGATATCTATTACTTCAGTGGGATTAGGGCTGCTTTTCTGAAACAGGAGCTCATGTATTAAGTAAAACAAAAAAAGATAGAACCTCTTCAGGTATAAAATAGCTTAAAATCAATGAAATTCAGGTAGTGCAGTGTCATATAGGGCAAAGGGGAGGAAGCTCTGTTTTAGTAGCATCCTAAATTTTAACTACTCCCAAAATTATATTACAGAAGGCCAACTGGCACTTCTATGTAACTGCTGTTCTAAACTATATCTAAAAGATAAATGGATCCTACTTAACCTTCTTAGACACATAGTGCTTGAGAGTTTAAGCCTTAGTGTATGGGAATTAAAACAATAATAATTTTGTTCTAATTAGTTTTATTCTGTATTTAGTCATATCATCTGTCTCCTGCTCTTGATCATATGAGTGGAATGATACGGAAAACTGCCTGATCTTAAATAATCTTTTTTTCATCTTCTGCATCTCTCTTTTCTTCTGTACACAATGTTTATGCTTTCTATTAGTAGACACTGGAATTATGTTTACTTTTGTAAAGGAAAAGCTAAAATTCTGACAAGATTTATAAATATCTGGGTTGACTGACACAAAATACCTGGGTGACTGGGCAAACTAACCAATTGTAACATAGCTCATACTGTAGCTATGTCTACAAATTGTTTTTTGTTTTTCTTAGCAATGTTTTCAGTTTCAACAAAACTTATTTGGATTTTCTGGGACACAGCAAGTGTTATTAGCATAATCATTATACATTACAATATTCTTTTTAGATCCTGCAATGAATGAATGCAACTCTGTTGTTGATAGACCACGACTTTCTATCAAAGAATTTGATATCTCTGTGATGGCCTACACAATGTCATTTGGGGAGCACTGCTCTTTTCTAAGTTAAAACATCCCATTTATGTCCCATTGCTGTAACATATAGTAAGACCAATAAAATTTAATTAACCTTCACTCAGTAGATGGTGGCAATTCTAAACCAGTTTCTTCATCTTTCTGTCATGATTTAACCCCAGCCAGCAACCAAGCACACACAGTTGCTTGTTTATTCTCCCAGCAGCAGCAGCAGGGAAGAAGAAGGGTAGAAGGGTAGAAGCTAAATCAGAAGGGTAGAAGTTAAAACGATTGTGGGCTGATACAAAGATGATTTAATAGGTAAAGAAAAAGCCACAAATGCAAGCAAAGCAGAACGAGGAATTCATTCACTTCTTCTAGTGGGCAGGCAGGAGTTCAGCCATCTCCAGGACATGTCACATGTTACCTGGGGAGACAAAGGCCCTATCTCCCAATGTTCTCCCCTTCCTCCTTCTTCCCCCTGCTTCATCTACTGACCATGATGTCAGATGGTCTGGAATATCCCTTGGGTCACTTGAGGACAGCTGTGCAGTCTGTGTCCCTTCCTAGTGTCCCATACATCTTCAAATTCATCGCTGGTGTGACAGTGCAAGGTGCAGAAAAGGCTTTGGCTCTGTTCAAGTCCTGCTGAGCAATAACAAAAATATCTCATCATCATCACTGTGTTCAGCACAAATCCAAAACACAGCCCCATAACAGCCTCTATGGAGAAAGCTAACCCTACCTCAGCCAAATCTGGAACACTTTCATGTATGTGACATCATCCACTTACCTGTGACTTACCAGCTGTCAACACCTGAGCATTGCCAAGTTAGAAGTGGCTTGGTCTCTGTTGCTGTTTTCCTCAGCATCATCTGCCAAAGGAGGACAGCATCACATAATCTGGTCTGGTGCCCAGCAAAATAATGCAACTTGACAGAATGCACCATTGAGGAGGTTGATTGACTGATCTCTGTTGATGTAGTTGTTGGGCAGGCAGCCTGAATTCTGATGGATTATTCCATGAGATAAAGGACTGACTAAAAGAGGGCTAGTATAACTGCATGAGTCACAACTCTAGGTTATCCAGTGATCTGCAAATCCTATATATGGGCTGGAGGGTTCATATCGCTTCGTGGGGCCTTTCTGGTTTTTTTTTTTGCTCTGTTTTTTAACACATTTTGTTAAAAATATTTTGTTTTGTCTGTTTGGTGTAGAGGTGGGAACACCCTAAAAAAATTTTCCAGATGCTTTATCTGACATTTAGGGCTTAAAAAATTAATGCTAATTCAGTTTTTCTAAGGAGTTTAACCTCATGCAGTTCCTGTTTCTCCTACTTTTTCCCACTGCTGTAGCTATACACCAGAGAGACAGAATGCTGCTAATGATGATGAAAAGTATTTGCATGGTATGAGTAGGAGTGATATTGATGACACATAAACACATGCATGCATTTCTGTCTGAAAGGAGCACGACTTTCTCCTCCATGATACTCTTTTCAACCTCTGGGCAAGATATTTTAATTACATTGATTTCACAGCATTTTAGTTCCTGTTTCTGATTCGTACTAGCATGCATTATTAAAAAAAATGAAACCCTTGTCCCCTTGGGAGGCTTTTCTTCTAGCTTTTTCTTGATAGAATATGTCAGCTTAGGCCTTTCTTAGGTTTTCCATCTCTGTGTTCCTGGTGCTGTTCCTTCATATATTCTATTTTAGGCCTAATCCAAACAGTAAGACCCATCTACTTATCCATTTTAACTCAGAGAATACCTTCCTGCCAATTCCACAATCCCAAGTCTTTATTAGCAATGGAGTATGTGGGTCCACTAATGGGATCTTTGCTGCCAGAGTTAGTAGTCAAATTTTTTTCATACCAATTGCAAAAAGCTAAAACAATCTTTGTACCATAAAGTTTAGAAGGGTTTTCAGTCTTTAAATGAGCCTAAATTTTTGCAGGCATTTGCAAATGCCTGTGGGTCAAGGAAAAATAATGAAACATTAGGAAATTGCTATCATAATGTGTAACAAATATTGCATCTGTAAGGTTCTCACATGCTTTTATTTTAAAACTTCCATTTAAATACAAATTCTGTCAATTAAATTGTATTTTCATTACTTTATTACACAACAGTTATTGCTTCTCATCTTTCCAGACCTGGAACATGGAAAAGACAGGGGTCACCTTAGTCTCCTGAAAGTGCCATTGAAATCAAGTACTCATCTTCTGCTGGATTTCTGGGTGACGTGTTTTAGGGAAGATCTACAGAGTGAATAGAGCAACTGCTCAAAAAAAAAATATTATGCCATAGCTGTAGAAACCTTTCCATTGAAAAACCAAGACCCTTCCAAAAGTCACCTCATCTAAATCTGACCCTCTCCTAGTCAGCACTTTAGCCTGGGCTAATTATTGAGATTTTCTGCACTGTCCATGAAGGAAACTTTGTGCTGGTTTGGGTCACCTTTCCACTACTGAGAGAAGAGTCCAAGAGCAGGGGAAAAGTGTTTCTCTAGCATAAATGCCAATATCTAACACTTGGATGTTAGGAAATATGGACTCAATTTCTGTTCCTTCCTGCTGTTTCTCAGGGTCAGGCCTATTTCTTTTCAAATGCAAAGACACATTAGTGTGTCTCAAGGATGGCAAAAGACTCTCAGATCTATCACTCTGTGTTAAGTTAGAAGTCATGGGAGGATACTTTTGCACAGGAATATTTATGTGAAAATCCTTGCATAGATTTTCTTCTGCTGTCTGAGAGGTGACTCTCTGCCCAGTCCCTTGTCTGTGTTTGTCCTTTACCCAGGCAGCTGTCAGTGTGAAGAATGGCTGCTATCATCCCTTTTTTGACTCTGTGCCCTTCCAAAGAAAGCAACAACCATGAGAGCCAACTCTTCAGGCTTCTTCACCCACAGGGCTTGTGGCCCACACAGGAGAGCCAGGAATATCTTTATTCCTTTGCAGGACCTTGCAGATACACAAGGCTTTCTACAAACTCATCCATGTATGATATAGCCTGATCCTTCTAGAAGGTAGCAGGGATATAAAATTTCCTGGGCTAATCAGAAATAACTTTTATTATTTGTGGTTCTCTGTGGTTAGCCTCCTTGCCATTGGATTCAGATAAACTTTACCACGGTGACTTTAAAAACTGTTCACAGGTCATTTGGCTGATTTGAATAAGCAGCTATATACATTACATTCATTATGTTATTTATTATTATTATTACTATTATTATTATGTAAAAATAATAATAAATAAAAAGGAATGTTTGGAATTACTAGGAAAGAAATAGAGAAATGAATGGAAAACATCTTTATGCTGTTATAAATTACCAACTTACCTTGTCAATATGGTGTGTGACTCCTTCACCTGCTTTTTTTTTTTTTCCCCCACAATTGATATGGTAAAAGGTGATCAGAAATCTGGAAGTGTCACTGTAGTTTTCTGGGTGAATAAGCTTTGACTGCTCAGCTTTGAAAAGACATGACTCTGGGTGACATGACTGGAGTCTCTAAAATCAGACATGCCACATGAATACAAAGTGAGTGTGCACTGTTGCTTCTGTCATAAGAGCACAGTTGCACCAAATTAAATTTGAGGAGGAAGGGATGATAAGAACAAAGAGAAAGAGAAGTTTCTTCAATGAACAACCAGTTAAGTTTTGTACAGTTGCCACTGTACTGAGGATGCTAAAATTTTACACAGTTGCTAAAAGCAGCTCATGATTTTTGCAGAGGAAAACCACATCAGTGGTTCTTAGGTGCAAAGTCAGCATGTTTATGTCCAGAAGTCATTTAATTACAAATCATTGAAGACTGGGAGGGTTTTCCAGGAAAATATTGCTGTATACTTGCTTAGTTACTGTATTCTTCCCTAGTAGCTGTTATCAGAAATTGATTACAGAACAAGAAAGATGTTTGACTTGACCCATTCTAGTTAAATTTTGCCACTGCTTCTCGCTGCCCAAAGAAATATAATTTAGCTGTGATCACTGATTGTAGTCACAGTAGTGACTGCTCTGGCTGTCATTAAGTTAGAATAACTACCAGCCCTGACAGCCTGCCCTAGCTGTTCATTGCCACCCTTTCTCCAGTGTTTATGGTGCCCCTTGGCCTGGGATGACTGAGCACAAATACAGGTGTAGCCATTGCCCATCCTCTTTCTGTCAAAAAATCCAGATTTAAAAGAAACAATTCTTTTTGTTATCTTGCATCACTTGTGCTGAACTGAGTTAGGAGAGGGAGTAAAAGAGCAGCCTGGCTCTGAATGAGCCATGCAGTTGTTGAGCATGTTAATTATGCAGGGTAATGCAAATTGAGCTCTCTGAGCTGAACATCCTTCTGCTCCCTGCTGCCTGCTCTGCCTTTGCCATCAAGATCAGGTCCCCTGTGGCAGGGCTGATTAACCACGTGCAGAACACTCCTGCAGAACCACATTCCATGCATCAGAAAAGACTGGGATCCATTGCTGGCTGCCTCTGACTTGAACTTGAGTTGACTTGGGATATGCTGCAGAAACAGGCACACATATGGGTGTAAACCACAGCTGGGCTGAGAAATTTTGAATTCATTTCAGACCAATAGGGTGGAACAACAGCCTTTGTTCAGATAGCCTTGGACAGAAAACCACACGGTGTAAGAGACACAGTCATGCTTGGAAATATGTGACTTACCTTGTGAGAGTTGGTATCCCAAATTAATGCATTGTAGGACTGCAAAAAAGGTGTTTTGTCATGCTGGTGCTTGCATGAGAGAAATGAAAATAATTATTCATGGTCTTGAAAGAGATTATCTTCTGTACCAAGCAACTTCCTTTAAAGAAGTTTAACACCACATGTCAGATCGTTTTATAAAATGAAAAAAAAAAAAAATCTGTACTGGAAAAAAACCCGATTTTTAATTTTTTTTCTAAATTAAAACCTTAATTATATTTTTTTATCATGGGCTCAAGATTTAAGAATTCCAATTAGGCATTATGAAATTTCCAGATTTAAATAAGTTTAGGTTTTTTTCCAAATTTACTCCATCCCATAATTTCCACTAAAGATAATTTGAAAGTTTATCTCTTTAAATCAATTTTATTCTGATTTTATCCTTTGGTACTCAATTCTAATTAATTTTACATACCAGTTTTACTGCTCCATGTCAGAATCTGAATGCCTTGGAAAAAGCATTTTCAACCTTAAAGTCATAATTTCTTATCAGATTTGCTTTTCTGCCTTTTTATTTTGTTACTTTTCTAAAGATGTAACCGTAATTTATATAGTATGAGATATTGATTTTTTTAGAATTTTCTGCAGTTTATGTCTTGGTAATAAAATGCAGCTTTTATTCTAATAAATGTGTTTTAAAGAGTTTCCCATATCTTTAACAAACACAGGAATAAAACTCCAGAATTCCTGATTAAGAAAACATGAAGCACTTGCTAATGAAATGCCAAAAATGAGACACTTGATCAGAGTGAAATTCCTACGTGCTCAGGGCACTCATAGCTGACATAAGTGTCCCACAGGTCACATGCAAGTGCTTCTTTGCCTGTGATAGTGCCACAAATGGGAATGGATATCATCTGCTTGCCTTTCCTGAATCTGCCCTCAGTGTCCTTTAGTATTTTAAAAGTCAGCTTAACACGGTGGCTGGACCACATGGTGGTTGATTTTTATGCTGTCACCTCTCAATTCATACATCTCTGCACATTTTTCCCACTTCTTTGTTTCATGGTTCACATTCTTTTTCGAATTGAATTTCAAAAGAAATTAGAATATTTACCCCTAAAAATACTCAGCAATACCTGCAAGCTGCAATTGACACATATTTTCAGCATCCTTAGTGCCCTATCTGAATGATGCATAAAATGATGCTCAGTACTTACTTCCAGGAGAGACAATATTCCTGAGGAAAAAAATATCTTCTAAGATGTGTTTATATTTTCTTTTCCATATATCTATATCTATTCAGGATCTCAACATATTATGGAAGAATATTTATTACTAGTGGAATGAGAAGTAGTCCTTTTATACAGCTTTATTTTCAAATTCAAAATGCTAAAGACTCTGCAGAAGTGCCTTAATCTCATCCTGACTTCTGGCAGTAAAATCCTTGTTCCTTTTAAGTCTCTTTAATGTCAGTTAGGTTTCACAGAGCTGTGAAAGAATCCAGCCAAAACTGGACCTTGAAAGATCGTCTGGTCCAACAGTTTGTGGGAAAGGGAGTCTCCTTGAGATTATCTAGCACATTTTACCATTGCATCCTGAAAAACCTCCAAATCTGCCTTTAAAAAACAGCAAATCAAATTTTTTAAAGGAAAAACCTCCAGTTTGTGCATTGCTGTAAGACCCAGCGGCAGAAATTTTGGGTCAGTCTAATAGATGGAATATCACAGATGTGTGCTAAACATTTAAAAGATAGAAAAGACAGATTTTTTTTTTTTTTTTTTCCTCAGATTGCACTGATGAAGTGAGGGGATATCCTGGAGGGCTGACCCCTGCAAACACCTTTTTTAAATGCACAACAAGGCGACTTAATAACAATATCTGCAAAAATATAACTGCAATACATATTAGTAGTTTTACTGACTTTAAGGTGGTTGATGTCAGTAACATTTAAGTAGTTATTATGTAAGAAAAAAACCAGGCAAAGTTAAATTCATCAGAGGATTGGTTTTGTTTGGTGACAAAATGATAAAAATGAAGAGCAGTAAACAACCTTAAATCAAGCAACAGTTTCTCAGTGCACAGCATGAAGTCTCTTAGACTGGTTTGTGGAGGAATTAATTAGGTAATCTATTTAATGAATCTAGAGTGCTTTGAAGAATATGAAGTGCTTTATAACTGCTAGGAATTTTATTTCTTAATTTCTTAATTGTGTATTTATTTACTTTCAAATTATGTAAATTCCAAAGCAGATACAAAAAAACATCAATACCTTCCTTCTTTGGGAATTCAGGAGCTCAGTTTCAGAACTTCTCATTAAATATCTGGGGAAGGGTGTTGCTTCAATACTTTTAATTTAAATAGTTTCAAATTGAAGCACCTTAGTTCTATCCTTAAATTTCTGCTTGTGTTGTAATGAATAATTGGGAAAGTTTGCTGCAAAAATACATTACACTTAGTGTCAGAACCCCACAGGTACTCACACACTAAAAGGGTCAAGTTGCTTTTTACTTTTGTGTATCAGTCAGTAAAGGTCCATACAGGCTGCACAGGAGTTACCTGAGGGAGCACAAGAATCCACAGAATTTCTTTCTAGAAAGTAATTGCCCTGCCTACCAGTCTACAGACTCATTAATTAAGTAATTTTCTCTCATTCTCTCACTTTTTTTCTTCTTTTGGTGTTCACCATGGGCACATGATGCACAGAGAAAAGGAAGACCTTTGACTTGTAGCTTAATACAACTCTGCAGGACACATGTGTGTGTTCTAGGAGTTGTTGCTCCCTACAACTGGTTCTATCCCTGAGATCATAGTGCTGAGGTTGTGGGAAATGGAACCCTCACAGAGATTTGTTGCCTCTTGGGTGATTTCAATTTGCAGAACAATTTAATTATCAAGGCACTAAATGTAATTTGAATCCTCAAAATCCTGTTTTGAACCTCTTTTTTAATTTCACTAATTATAGAAAAGAAAGAATGAAAGAACGCTAGAACGAGAAAGAAACAAAAAGAAAGCAAGAAAGAACAAAAGAAAGAGAAAGAAAATGAAAGAAAGAACAATAGAATGAGAAAGAAACAAAATGAAAGAATGAAAGAATGATAGAATTAGAAAGAAAGAAAAAGAAAATGAAAGAACGATAGAACAAATAAAGTAAAACAAAAAAGAACGAAAGAATGAGAAAGAAAGAAAATGAAAGAATGAAAGAACGATAGAACAAGAAAGAAAGAAAAATAAAGAATTAAAGAATGAAAGAATGAGAAAGAAAGAAAAAGAAAAAAGAAAGAACGCTAGAATGAGAAAGAAACAAAATGAAAGAATGAAAGAATGAAAGAATGATAGAATGAGAAAGAAAGAAAAAGAAAGAATGAAAGAACGATAGAACAAGAATCTTTACTATTATTTTTAATACTTCTAATTTATTACATATATTTGGCATATTATTGACAATCATTACATTGGATGGTACTGCAGTTTTGTCAAACTGGAAACTGATTTACAACCACAACAGTTACTCGATCATGTAGATGCCTTTATTGAACAAACATATAAAAAGCCAAAAAAAAAAAATTCCCTAAAGCTATTAGGAGGGAATGGGTGTCCCTGGGGAGAGGTAAAGCTGAGCTACTTCTGGGAAGAAGGGAAGATGGGTCATCCTTACAGTACTAAGGTACATCCCACAGCACAGCAGAGAATTGTAGGGTACAGGGATGTTTCCTGAGCCAAGAAAAGCCCTGGGTAAAGACAGATTCTTTAAGAGGGCCTGTAGGGATAGGACAAGAAAGAATTTTAAGCTAGAAGAGAGTAGGCTCAGATCATATACAAGGAAGAATTTTTTTTACAGTGAGTGTGTTGCAAAACTGGAACAGGCTGCCCAGAGAAGTTGTAGATGACTCATCCTTGGAAATATTCAATGTAATGTTGGGCAGGGCTCTGAGAAATCAGATCTAGGTAACCATGTCCCTGCTTATTGCAGGACTAGATGACCTTTACAGGTCCCTTCCAACCCAAACCATGCTGTGATTCTGTGATTCTATGTGTTTTGCAGCCACAGGTGGCTGTCCCCTGTCCCAGAGTTGTCCCTGCTGCTTTGGCTTACCAGAAGGTCAGCAAGGTCAAACAGGGCTCATTACTGAGTGGGTGATCCTGCACAGGCAATGAGGGCAGCAATGGACAGCCTGGGATTTGCAGGAGTGGCCTGCAGACCAGCTGTGATCTGCTGCTAAAGCACAGGAGAGGCTACCAGCTCCCTTTCTCAGCACTCAGGTGACTAACTTAGAAGTAAACCAAAACCACCTTTTTAAGGGGAATTCTCATTTCACTGCTGCAGCATCTTGCTGTGTAGCAAGTGAGTCATCCAGGGAGATGATGACGGGCAGAGGTAGGAGCAGGACAACAACTGAGATGACAAACTATGTGCTGTGACACTCTGAAATGGCCTCTGAGGGAGCTGACAGCCTTTGTGCTGCTGTCAGCTCCCTCTGCCCCCTGCTCACAGATGGCAAGCTGATGAGAAGGGAAATAGCTGCACTTATCAATGCAGTAAAAGATTTATACCAGGAGATGGGATGCCTCCATGGTGTGGGAAGTCTTAGTGCTTCTACACTAAGTAGTTTTAAGCAGCTGCAATTACATGATCTCAGCTAATTATTGCTGTTATAAATAAAACAGCCGAACAGTAATAAAATACAAAGAGCTAGGCTCATGTCAAATGCTGCATGAGTGAACACTGGTAAGAAAAATAATTTTCACAGTCCTTCACAGAGTCTAGAGAGAGTAATGTCCCCATATTGAGTGGGAATAATGAGCAGAAGTCAGCTCACCATGGAGCAGGGAGCCTGCTGCTGCCTCCTCCTCATGGTTGGTGGAACCATCATGGGGATGAATATCCTGATCCTTCAGAGAATGCAGGCCTGCCAGGAACTTGCTTCTTGCTGGAGGCAGGCCTTGCTGCATGTCCTGGCTGTTTTCAGGTTTTGGAATCTGAGACAATCAATATGACCCTTATGTCTTCTGAGTTCTTATTTGTGATGAAAACCTACTTCACTGAGATATCTGTTGATTTCAAGAACCTGGTGTCATCCTGACCTCAAAATAATTCTTCTCCACTCTGAATATCACCATCCCGATCTCAGTTCCATCACTGAATTGGGTGATAAAAAGGATTCAAATCCAGATCCTTTCATGCCTCCAAGCATGTCCTTATAAATCAAAGCTACTCTTCAGAGACACAATATAATAAAAACTTAGAAAAAATAAATGAATGAAACTGCTTGTTCTTCAGATTCTAGGGTGAAGTGTCAAATTTCCTGTCTTTGCTGAAGATATCTCCAAAACACTTTTTTACCCAAACCTCAATGTCATAGAGAGTTTTGTAATTTACCCAGAATAGATATTTTGGTATATGTTCTAATATGAATAAGTAATGGAAAATGTACCCAGAACAAAATATAGCTAACATAAGGATATTTTACCTACTCCCTACACAACAGGACCATTCAGGATCAGCAAGCCTGGCCCATTTGCCTGCTATCACCTGCTGCTGTTTTGCTGATGTGAAGATTTTCTCTTTTCTCTTTTCTCAGCAACTTCCTCAGTGAAAATAGAGCAAGACCTCAGATGCACCTCGGGATCATACTCCTCCTGCTTTCTTTCTTCACCTTTTTCACTGGCAGTAGGTATGCCACAGGCAGCAAGAAGTACTCTCTTACTCAAATTCAGAGGCAATACCACACTCTGCAGAGACATCACAGCACTATGAAGAGAGCAAGTGATACATTTTACAAGCTGGTTGCATAGAAAGTGTGTAAAGTGCAGACAAATTATTTAATAAAATAAATGCATAATGACTATAAAGCAGTTTCTGAAGACATCTTAGAAGTGTGCTCTCTGAAAATGTTAGTGTAATCCTAAGGGTGCTTGAAATAATACTTTTATAAAAATAGCAGAAGTGCTGTTTATAAATTGATTTGTGGAGTATTAGCTGTACTTTGTTATGCTATGAAAGATTATCAGTTTTAAGGCACAGATAAAATCCTCATTGATCTTTCAATACTACATCATGTTTACGTCTCAATTATTTAGATGAAGAAACTTTAAATATTCTACATATGAACCTTCATGTTGGAAATATGGGACAGTGATGTACTTATAATTCCCTTACCATAATCAATATTAGCATGGCCCCAGCATTAAGATAAGGGTTCACTGCTCTGGAGCCAATGTAGGAACTGCCCTACTGGTGCACAGATTCCTCCAATTCCAAGGATTTTGCTGTCATGATGATACTTGGAGACATGTCATGATGCATGAAAGACATGACATGTTTATGAAGTTATGCAAAATGAAACAACAATGTTGGGAGGCAATAACTTTTGTGTATCTCCATGGCTGGCTTTCATCCTCCTGCTGCTGTGCTTCTGCTTTCCTCTTCTCCCTGCTCCTTTCAGCAGGGAACTACCACTTATCAGGAAATCATGGGATATTTTGGGTTGGAAAGGACATGTAAAGATCCTCTAGCCCAACCTCCTGCAATGAGCAGGGACTTAATCAACTGGATCTGTTTGATCAGAGTCCTGTCCAATATAACACTGAGTATTTCCAGGGATAAGTCACCTACAATCTTTCTGAGCAACCTGTTCCAGTCTTGCAACACCCTTATTGTAAAAAAAATTCTTCTTATATATAGCCTGAATCTATTTTGTTCTAGTTTCAGACTGTTCCTCCCTGTCCTATCCCTACAGGGACTGTTAAAAGCCTGCCCCTGTATTTATTCTAAGTTCCTTTAAGCTGCAATAAGTTATCTGTGGGGCCTTCTCTTCTCCAGGCTGAACCCCAACTCTCTCTGCCTTTCCTTAGAGGAGAGGTGTTCCATTCCTCTTGCATGGCCTCTCATCCTTGTCATGATGGGAGAGCATTGGGATGGAGCTGGATGTTTATGAGGGAGTGACACAGACTCTTGCTTTCAGCCATAACCCTACAAAGCCTTAAATATGCACCAAAGTATGAGAATATCACAGTACATGGGGATACTGTGAAGGTGTTTCCAGAGTGAGTTTCCTTAGAAACTTCATATAAATCTGGGGGGAAGGGCAGGAAATGGCTTTTATCTGCCATTAAAGAGAAATGAACACTTTCTCTTAGGTGAGTTTTCTCTATTGATGGCTGGCCAGGCTTTCATGCTTTGTTGCTTTAACTCCTGGATTGTTGCTTAAACCCATGCAAGAAGAAGCACAAACAGCATCAAATTCCAATAGGGTTGAAAGATAAGTGGTGTTGATAGACATTACTATTCAGTGTGCTGGTTGTTTTGCAAAGGCCTTCAACCCCAAATGGAAACAAACTCACCAAGAAACAACCCCCAAAACTTGTTTAGCCTGCTTACCTCACCACACACCAAAGCATCAGACTTTTTCTACTGACTCCTATAACAAAAACATGACTTCAGTTAAATTAATGGGAAAGTTCCATGCACCCATTAAAAGGTAAGATTTACCCCTGGAATTTTCCAACCTAAGTGCTGGTTCAAAGTCTGTTTTTAAAAGTGCTGGTTTGTCATTGCTTCAGATGATTTAATGGTCGCAGAGACCACTCTTCAACTTCTATCTGATCTCCAAAGCCAAAACCTCATAATTTCTTTCTGGAATCCTTTTAAATTTTTGGCACTGGAAACTATTTTTAGGCAGGTTTTACAAGTTTCAGTGAATACACCAGTTTTTGGCTTGTTGCAAGAATTAACCAGTCATCTTTACAAATGGTTGTCCAGATGGAATGGAAACCTCTAGAGACCCACATTTATCTTAGTGAACCTGCTAGATGAAAAGGCTGATAGGTACATGATGTTTTCCTGGATCCAACCTATTACCAGTGTGTTTGGCTGAGGAAGTTAACTACAGCATTCTCATATGTGGTGAGAACCTCTCAGCTTTCCACTGCTAGTTAGCTTCATTGCAGCATCAACAGTAATTTTGTTAACAGAGAACTTCTCAAAGGCTTTGCCAAATGTCTTGCTTTGGATGTCTAAACCTTAGAAGCAGTTTAATTTAAATAAAAGTTGGCATAATAAGAAAATTTAAAAAAAAAATCAAATAAAATGAGTTGCTCGAGTGATGTATGAAAATAATATGGCAGAAAATCAAACTCTACTTTCCTCCCTTTGCCTTTATATTGATTTCAAGGAAAAGCAGCACTGTATTTTCCTGGCTTTCTTGCTCATAACTTCTCAATTTTTCTCCATGATTATAACCTTGTTCCATTGCAAACAGAGTTATTTTATGTATGGAAAATTTAAGCACATACAGATTTGTCCCAACACTTCTATTTGAGAACTCACATTCTCTGTGCTAATACATCCAAAGTATCTTTGCCAATCACTAGCTCTATTGCACAAAAGAGCACATACTCTTTATCTGTAGTGCTTGCATCAAAGAAAATATTTACATGGCATCACATAAAAACTTAAATGACTCACCAGCAAGTGTCCTAGCCCAGTTTGCAATCAGTAGTTGCACTTTCCCTGAAATAGAAGGCTTATGTCCTTGCTGATATGAAGGAGAGCATTCAAAGGACTCAGTGTGGAAAGGAACACATTCAATCACAGTTCTCTAAAGAGCTGGAACTGAACCCAGAAGTATATACAAAATTTATGCCCCCCTCTCTTCTGTCTAGTTGTTTCATCCCTGAATACTTTGTTGGACCATTTACAATAGGGGCAGGCAGCTTTAATTAAGACATCTGATGTTTAAAATTACTGTGTTCAAGAGTTCCTCTCCTGGCAATATACATATTTGCCCACTGAACAAGTACTTTGTCACTAATGTTTTAACCCATGCATTCACTGCTGAAGTGTTCTGTAAATTCTACAGATTTACTTCCCACCATCATTGCTTGAAAGCTGGAGCAATGTGGATTTATGTCACACTTTTTTCTTGGGACATGCTCACCTTATCACCCGGGAAATGCATGTGGGCATTTTTGATAAAAGGCTGTGTTGCAGCTGAAGCCTTTTTCATAGTTAATCTTTGGTGAATCCTAATGAGATTTTAAACAAGGAGTTTAATCCATGCTAATTCAGCATGGTGTTTGTCATGATCTTGTGGTAGGTTTGTATAACAGATTTATAGTTAATTTATAAATACTTGTCCCAGTCTTGAATGCAGATGTTACCCCTTGCAAGGAAGGAAAAGTTCTTTGTGATGAATTCTCCTGTCTACACAAAAGAAAGTTTTAAGTTGCTTT
Source organism: Muscicapa striata striata (assembly GCA_030060385.1). Taxonomy (NCBI): domain Eukaryota; kingdom Metazoa; phylum Chordata; class Aves; order Passeriformes; family Muscicapidae; genus Muscicapa; species Muscicapa striata. The sequence continues at coordinate 4,040,435 of JAREIS010000037.1, forward strand.
CTAATGAAGTTCAGTCACTGTTTGAATTAATTAATATTAGAAAGATACAGACAGCATGGAACTCCCTTGTCCTGGCATGGTTTGAATGTGAATGTAGACAAGAAACACACTTGTGTATATGTTGTATGTTTTTGGAAGATCAGTCTACAAAAATATCTACAAAAAATCCAGCCTGAGGAGAGAGATGAATTAATATGCATGATGTGGCAACCAGAAATATCTGTGAGTAAGGTCAGATGATGGACAATGCTCCTTCTGGGAAAACAGGGCTGAGGGACCAGAACACAAACTCCTAAATTGCAATGAGACCTGCAGTGCTAAATTGCAAAAGATCAATATGTTTGCACAATTACAGATAGCTGCTTTTCAATATCTTTTCCCAACTTTTTCCTGGCATTTATAAAGCTTCTTGAATGTGGAGATTAAGTGTGATGATCATTTATAGTAATCAATTTGCTTTTAATATCTGAACAGGTCTTACAGAATGAATGTAATCTGAGCATTTTAAAGCTTTTCCCTTGGAACATGCTGTTATTGCATTCATTAAAATATCTCCTGTGGAGTCAGCTTTTATCATGTAAATTATAGGGTTTATCATCCATTTGGCATTTTCCAACTTTTGATCATACATTTCTCCATGTCAGAAAAAATTTATAGGTGTTATATAATATTGTGCTTCACCAATCTGCTGTTTGATAAAATAGATTGAGTGTAGCAGCAAAGAAAAATAAATTGTGCTCAAGTTAAAGAAAAGATAGATGTGGATTTTAAAAATGCCATAGTGATCCTAGGAAACAGTACACACTGTCTGCTTTCTAGTTGCCCAACATCAACAGAATAAAGGTTTGCAAAGAGCTTGTGTAGGTGTGTGATGAGAAAAACTACTAGAGATTTTGCTCATATTTGAAAATCTTCAGTGCTTGTGACAAATTCATCTCTGTTGAAGACAAAGTGATCTCCTCCACCCTTCTCTGCAAACTGGTGATATCTTTGTAGCTAAGTTCACAAACCTGTCTCAATAATCTTTCACTCAATAATCTTTTCCCCTCAAATTGTTTTATCCAGCCATTAACTGATGGCTTTGTGATATTTGACTTATATGAACACATGTAGCAATGCCTCCCATTTGATATATTGAAAGTCAGACAGAATCCTGAATATTTCCTTATAAATTTTTCCATGGTCAAATTTAGATTGTTTTATACTACATCCTACTTACTAAAGCCTGAGACTATACAATATAATATACCACTCACACCTGAGTAGCAGTTTGTATTGTGGATGGATAAAATGTAAGGTTTGGCCTCTGAACTATAAGGATCATAAATTCTTATATTTGTGTATTTTGCTACATGAATGTGTGTGTTCACTATTACAAGAGTCAGAATTACAGCTAAGAGTGATTTCTTGTTATGTGACCAAAACACATTGTGTACAGGTGAAGCATAAGCTCATTGAATCACATAACCTCTGGCAATTCTATTTCAGCATTTAATATAAGCATTTAATAAGGAGTGGGAGAAAATGAGGTGTTACACTATGATGTGAAGCCTAACCTTGCAACCCTGACTTCTGGATACAGTGAAACATGAATTGTAATGTCATTCCATTTGTCCCTATCAGATTGCCAAGAGATGGAGTATTGCCATTAAAACCTATTTGAAGTTAGCTGCAGGTTTATGTGAAACTGAAAACCAGTGTTCTGGGATAATGCAGCACAGAATGGAATTTTCTGCCTTTCTCCTCTGACTTTTCTCAGGCAACATTAGGACAATTGTAGCACTCCTCTTTCCCCCATAGCCGATACTCCCCACCAGGAATAAGAATTTTTTTAATATTAACTTCCAATTTAAATATACAGCACTAAGTGAGAGGTATAAGGCAGCAAATTAACTCTAAAGAATATGGATCCTGTTTTCATGCAAATGTTTCTAGTGATAATGAATGAAGAAGAAAATCATAATTTATATAAAGGGTCTCTAAATAAGATGTTTTTCCTCCTTGAGATGCCAGCAGCTCTCCAGTGCTTAATGCCTCCAAGTTTGAGTATGAGTATTGCATATATCCACGTGTATTTATAATAGCCATAACACAGGAATTGATCCTTCTGACTGCAGTGTGCTTTCATATAATTTGCTGAGACAGGCACAAAAACATGCTTGATTGTAAACAATGCTTTGCAGGCTCAATAATTGACCATTAAGTCTAGGATTAACCAAAAGATCATAAAACGGCATGATAACATACTCTGAGGGATTGCAAAGATACTTGAAAAGGTAATTTTTAAACAAATTTGACAATTTTCTGTGCCAGTTCTGCCATCCTTAGTCATGACAAATAGCATTTGATTCTACTAATAGCCCTGATCTGACAAGTGAGGCTTTTTGCAAATTAAGGTACAGCTCAGTATGAGCCAATGTGGCAAAATATTCATGCTTTGCTGTGTTTATATGTTTGTATGCTTATCTGTAGTCACGTGAGGAAATGGTTTGCTGCTACTGATTTCATGAAAATAAAATATGAGTGCCTTTTTCTGAATGTATTTTTCAAGAATCTGTTTTTTCCACTGGGATTTCTCTGTATCATGAGCAAGAGGATTGCAGCCTGATTAGGTATCTGTGTGATCTTCACCAGCTTAGCATTGAAGGGCTGAATAAGTATAAATTCTTTGGAAAGAAAGGAGTAATGTGCACTCATGATAGCCAAGAAGCTGAGGCACATACTAGATGAAAGATTTGAAGAATAAAAGAAGTTGAAGTAAGGGGTGAGGCTAGTGCCCTAGAATCCAAGTGGAAGCAATTTTCTTTTCAGCTAGAGTCAGCTTTTATTGTCTTTCCCTCTATTAAGGAGGACTTCAATGTTCTTCTGGTAGTTATAGCTTTGCTGTGAAATCCATTAATTTGTAAATTGTCTCAATTTCTCTTTTGTAATTTATTCTGAAAACTAATGATGACAATCTGATGCTCTCTCCATTGAGCTTTCACTCCAGGCTATATCTAATCTGGCAGATTTTCTTAAGCAATATGTTTATTCATAGGTGTTTGCTCAAAGAATGGTTTTGAAGTGACAGGAAAGATTTTTAAGTATGAGAGGAGATAAAGTGAGTAAAAAGTGTGACATTTGAGGAAGTTGCACAAGTGTGTTACTTTGGCTATTTTTATTTGTGTGTTTGGCTTTTCACTTACAAGACCACTTAAAATGAATACAATGCAATATGTCATGAAAAAAATTGTTCATTGTCTATATATAGCTGCATGAAAATATGGGCAAAAAATTTTAAGGGTGGATTATTTAGACAACCTAACATGGTCTAAGTCAATTTTAATAAATACTAGTGTGAAATACATGTCACATGATTCTGCTAAACACAAACAGGTGATTATTGATTCTGCCATTCACATCCTGGAGTACTGCAAACAGCCTCTTCAGAGTCTGCAGGTCTTCTTGAAATCCATCTGCAGACTTCTGAAGACATCTGGATGCTTAAAAATTATCAAAACCATATTACACGCTTGTTTAGTCACTCTGAAAATATTCTGGCTGTGCTGTACATACCTCAGATCCTTTTCCTTCATCAAACACCTCTCTCTCCTCTGAAATTCATCCAAGTTCAAACTGCAGCTTGGACTCCTTATGGAAAACACTTGAGCCATCCTGTCAGGAGACAGGACCAGCACAGCACGATTTCACATCTTACCAGTGGCTCTGCAGCTGCTGGGCAAACACCTTGTCAGAGAGGACAGTCTGCAGGTTGTTTACAAGCCAGTGCTTATCAGACAGATCAGACCACTGCACAACTCCAGGCAAGTCCTGATTCATTTCTGAGTAATTTACCCTGAAAATAAATGCTAAGCTTAATGAATTAGAAAGAGAATGGGTTTGGTGCTAAGCACGGTAGCGTGGCTAATTCACTCTCAATGTTTTGACAGATGTTGTTGTGAAGTATCACTGAGGTTTTCTCTGGGCTAATACATACCCACTGGAGGGCTGTCATGTAGATAATTCAAATTACCTCCTTTTATTGCAGTGTCTTGAACAGGGTTTACTAACAGTGCCCTGCCAGACATTTAATCCACATGTGCTGACCAGAGTTAGGTGTTTAAAATGGCCAGTCCTGAAAAGGCCTAATTATCCTGCTGAGCTATAAGCATGTCATGATGGCACACACCCTCTCTCTTCTGGGTAGAGAAATGAGACCTCCAAAGGATCTTTAAGCATCATTAAGTCCAATTACATTCTTAATAGCACAGACTGTTAAAAGAGTCTCTTATTAAGCTTTTCCCCCTTTACTCATCCACACAAGGATGTGTAATGTTCCAATTCTCCAGATCCAAAACAGGTTATTTTATACATGGGTGGAGAAGTAAAGGTTTTTTTACATAATACATGGTTATATCAGTTTATTAATTATTAAAGTGTATTAATACTTAAATGGCATTTACATTAGTAAGCAAGCTGAATAATTTAAAAAATTTAAACTTAGACTCTTAGAAGCAGTAACTTTGACTATAAGTTATGATAAACATTTTAATTTTTTATTTGTGAAGGGGTGGCAATTAAAATGAGCAAATTTTAGTGGCAAGGTGTAAGAGATGGCCTACAGTAATTTTTTTCGTAAGTAAATTTGAATGTGATGACAGCTTTTGTAAACTAGTACAATTGCACTTAGGTCTCTTTGTCATTAATAACCCAGAGAGATGTAGGTTGAACTTTTATCACTGGCAGACTGAAATTTGAATTACTTCCATAACCAGAGACTATAGATGATAATAGGATTGTAAGCAGCCCCTTACATTTATAACATGTCTTCTGCATGGCACAGAGTGATACAGGTGTGGCACAATTGCCTTGATGTGAGTTCAAAACCAGGCTGAGCTGCTTTTGCAAATTTCAGCTGGCTCTGTTCTTGGGCTTCAGAGGAAGTCCAAGATGGGATGAATAATTATGGGAAGAAGAGCAAGAAATGATGCAAAGGCCTGAGGAGAAGAGACTATATTCAGCGTTTTTTCTTCAGCAATGGAACATAAATTTGTATAGGACACTTCTGACTGGATCATTTGGTATGCTTAATGGAATTTATATCAATCCTTCTGTCTCTCTCTTGGAGTGCTCACTTTAATCCCCTTGTGCTTGGGAGTCAGCAGGATGTTTGCCAGCACCACTGCATTGACCTGACAGGTGAAGAGTTCCTGTGCTCTGTGCCATTAAGGAGGGAGTTGATGTTAGTCTGAACAGGGTGGCTTCAAGCTGTGGATGTTTGCTAAGAACCTGCCAGGCTTCTCTGGTGGCTTTTTGTCTGTCACACTGGCAGACAGAGAAATTCCAGGCCAACAGCCTGATATTTACTTCAACTCTCATGTCAAATGCCATATGTTACCTTCAGTAGAATCCACAAAATCCATGAGTTCCTCATGATATTGACAATGTTTTTTCTGCCTCTCTGCTCCACTTTGGTGAGACCTCACCTGCAGGGCTGCATCCAGCTCTAGGGTCCCCAGCACAGAAACGACCTGGACCTCTCAGAGCTTGTCCATAGGAGAGCCACCAATGTGATTTGAGGAATGGAACACCTCTCCCACAAGGAAAGGCTGAGAGAATTGAGCTTGTTTCTTCTGGAGAAGAGAAGGCTCTGCGTGATCTAATTGTGACTTTCCAGTACATCAGGGAGCCTGTAAGGAAGAAGGAGAAGGAATTGTTACAAGGGCACGCAGTGATAAGACAAGGGGGAATGGCTTCAGATTGAAAGAGAGTAAGCTTAGGTTAGATATTAGGAAAAAATTCTTTGCTGTGACTGTGGTGAAGCACTGGAACAGGTTGCCCGAAAAATCTGTTGATGCCCCACCCCTGGAAGTGTTTAAGGCCAGGCTGGGTAGAATCCTGAGCAACCTGGTCTAGTGGGAGGTGTCCCTGCCCTGCACCATGGTGGAAGTGGCTGATCATTAAGGTCCTTTCCAGCCCAGGCCATTCCATGATTCTGTGGTTCTGTACTTGGATCCCAGGGGGAACTCAGCCTGCTGGGGGCCTGAGAAAGGTTCTACTCACCTCACTTCTTCCAAACCAAACAGGCAAGCCCAGCTAGTTTCCCCTTGGAGCTGGGCTCCCTGGGACAGGGGTAGTGCAGCTCTGACAAAAGCAGCGCCACTGTCGCTTTCAGCCTTCGCTTTGCATTTTTTTCTCTTGGAGTTTTAGAGCTTAACTCAATGTGAGACAGACTGGAATTTCCAGTAATTAAAGGCAGTCCTGAACACACAAGGCTATCCCCATAAGGGGGTGAGAAAACCTCTTCAGGCAGATTTAATTATTGTCACCATTCCTAGGAAGCAAGATGCTTTAATGAGAGAGGGGGGAAAGTACCATACAACATTCTCCCAGAAGAAAAAAAAGTAATACGCTGCATAGTTTTTATGGATTTTCCATAAAAAGATGACATATTACCTGGATGATCCTTCAAGAATACTAAAAGATTATGTGCAAAATTATGAGTTTTCAGGTTCTTTTGGCTTCACATTATCAAAGACACATCAATTGCATGACAGCCAGGGTGAAAATTACTATTTTATTGCTGCTTTTAAATCTCTTGTCTTTCTCATGGAGAGACTTGATCATCTGAAGCCAACTATATGCAGTATGTTTGAAAAATGTGTTCCTTTACGTGTGGTAATGAAGACCACAAGATCATACTGACTGTGTTTAACTGTCCTTGTGTACATATTAAAATCTGATAAATATTTATTTTTATCAAAAGAGATAGAATTCTTGAAGTCTGTATGCACAGTAAGATGCAATCAGATACAAGCTGCAATTAACAAAGCAAAAAAGAGAGAGAATCATTAAAGTTATTTAGGGGACATAAGTCTGGAAATCTGTCATGTAGATGAGAAATGAAAGGAAAAACAACTTGCATAAAGGGTAGAGGAACAATCTTTTTGCATTGGATGAAACAGAGTAGAAACAAATGCTGGTGACAGAAGAATAAACATTATTTTTCTTTTAAGAAGGGACATAATTTTGTGTGGATTTTTACATGGTGTTTCTGAGTTCTTCATACCAGTGTAGTCAAAGTAAACTCCAGAAGGTGCTCTCCCAGGAGGAGAATAAGGTGATAACTTTGAGGAAAACTTCAGAAAAGTAAAGGACTGCTTTGAAGCTGGATATCTCAGCTTGTTATCTAACCCAAATGTGAGCAGCATTTCAGAAAGGACAGTAATGACCAGCAGGGTAGTCACCATTGAGATTGTGTGAGTAACAGCATTGGCAGCCGTCTTATAATTTGATTTTTTTTGCTTTGACATATGCTTGACACATTTTGGACTCAGGCAGCTTTGCAATTGGGGAAGAAATACCTGTTAGAGAGTTCAAAGAAAGTTATTTTATATCTCTCAGAGGTGATATCAAATAGTTTCTGACTATGGCCTTAAGCTGTTCTTTTTGTGGTTTTCCCTAAAAGGACCCTTAAGCTATTTTGAACCTAGCATTGGTTACTACTTTCAAGACTTGCCTGAGGAGCTCTACCCAAAATAAAATGTTGTTATCTCATAGCAGATATGTGCAAATTAGTGACCAGAAAATGCTTCCAGTGCTCTCTATGAGAGGACTGGCTTGAGCCTGAAGTATTATTGATATTCTCTCTTCAGAGAGGGCTTTGCACTCTAGACAATTATTGATTATTGATGTCTGGTCTGGCTCTTCCAGTTTTGCATTTTTGACTCTCACTTTTCTTTTCATAGCATCCTATTTAGAATGCCATTACCCAGACTCTAAATGACTGATCATTTACATGTATTTCAAGGCACAGGCTTTGTATCTTACCTGGGAACACAGTGCATGTCATTGGATACATTTTGTAACACATCAGCAATATATTACACCATCTTTTGTTTGAATAAATCAACCCTCAGACCATCCAGGAACAAAGCTGTCATCTGGAGTTTATCTTCTGTGAGCCCTCTTATGAGAGGGGAGAAAATGGTGGGAACATATAGAAGGCTAAATGGGAGAAGAAACAGTATGAACAACTGAACAGTTTTTTCTCCCTCTGAACAGCCTTAAATATATCTTTTCAAAAGCAATTTGACCTATCAAAAGAATCCTTTGCCCATTAAAGCAGTCTTCCCACTAATATGTAATACCTGAATACACACTTCTTGCAGCTCCCTGTTACCTGCTTGCTGTTACTTATGTAATGATCACTTTTGCTGAAGTTTTAACATACATCTCATCTGAAATCCTCAGTAGTGGACATTGGACTCCAATAAAGTCCTGCCAAAATCAGCAGGTACTGGCAGAGTTAAGATACCTTAAGCACATGAATAGTTTTTAGCATGTGAATTAAACCATTGATCTTCAAGGGATCTAAAATGGCTGAGAAAGTTTTCTACTCTAAGTAGAAGGAAAGGAGGAAAGGAAAGGCTAATTTTAGGGTTAGTTCAGAAAAACAAGCAATTCTGGGGTATGGGTATGACAAACTCTAATTAGCATTTGTGAGGAATTAGAGGAGATTTGTAGAATAACAGTTCATGCACTGTTCATACTTTAAATAGCAATTTGGTCTGAGTGTAATTATAAATAAGCTTTTGCTTCTCATTAATTTTCTACTTGATTACTTAAGCTATTGTTCAAGTGCAGAGCAGAAAGGAAGCATTAGAAGCTGTTTACACCCTGCAAATGATAGCAGAAATTATAAAGGAAATGTACAGTAATGAATAAAAGGACATCGATCCGTGTGTAAAAATGTTGTGCCCAAGCGAGATTAAATTGTGCTGATTATTTTGATGCATCACCAGGAATAAATAAGTAAACCATTGAGCAGGGTGGCACAACTTCTTATTGATGTTTTTACAAGTATTTTTTTTCTGTCTGCCTTGTCTTTTTCATCTATAATACTTGCTAAAATGCCTCTTTTGCAAATCTGTCCTTTAGCCTTGGTAATAACAAATTACATAAAACTGCTAAATATATAATTATTAAACTTCTTATGTGAAAGTATTTAAACATACTTTAAATCCAAAGAAGCTTTTTTTCCCTTGCAAACTTTGAAGATAAACCCTTGAAACAGCTCACAAATTATGAGATTTCTCATCAGCCCTTACTCTTGCCTCAGTATGTGGAGGAGGACCAAAGTGTTTATTCTACATCTTTTGTCAGCTGTAAATTCTGACCCAAATAGCAGAGACTCTCACTAAGCCCCATTAACATATTAATTTGCACACCCCTTGGGATGCAAATGAAGAAAAATTCATGTGGTATAATGCATGCCTGATCAATGTTGCCAAACCCCATATTTTCAATGACAGAAAATCCACAGCTTCCCTGGGCAACCTCTTCCAGCATCTCACCAGTGTCTTGTAAAGAATTTCCATGTTATAGCCAGTGTAAACCTGCCCTCTTTCAGTTTAAACCCATTGCTACTTGTTCTATCACTACAGGCCCAGATAAATGTCTGTATTTCTTATAAGCTCTTTTTAAGTATTGAGTGAACACAATGAGCAGTCCCCAGAACTTTCTTTTCTGCAGACTGGACAGCCTCAACTCTCTCAGCCTTTCTTCATAGGACTTGCTGGTTTTCACTTCAGGTCTGATGTTTTCTAGATAATTCTGGGTTGTGTGATTTTTTTGATGGCCAGGTGGAGAGTTTGAAAATCTTGGGGTTTTTAAGGAAATACAATAATTTTATTGTCAAAATTAAAAGCAGACTCCATTATTCTGAAATCTTGTGGCCATTAACTGCTATCCAGGATGTACAGATAGCGTAAATTTCCATCTCATGTTTATCAAAAGCCATTGATAATGCCTGTGAAATATGCCTAAATTAACTAAGAAAATGAAGGCAGTCATGACTCATGGTAGCATGGCTGGCACGATGATTCTAGGGCTAAATCTTGTCACACCTAGAATTTTTAAATGGCTAAAAAAATTATGGACTACAAAGCCACATCCTCTTAGGGATAAAATGTGTGAGTGCATTTTAGCATGTAAGACTTTTAAAGTAGTTATTTATTTTTAACTCAGCACAAAATCCTGACAGCCCATCTCTTTCATGTAGCATATCTCCTGTTATATCTCAGAGATAACTGCACTTGAGGTGCAGCAACTGTCTGTAATGCCTGATATGGAGGTCGATGTCAGTGCTGGAAGAGCCATCTTTCATGGCATTTTGGGACAAAAAGATGTGTTACCTGTTCCACTGATGTAGACTTGCATGAATGGAAATTATTTCTTTGTCTTGCACCAAGGGGCAAGCGAACAGTGACTTAACCAGTCTTGCAATAATTTACTGCTCAAAGGAAAATGAGAGAAGATGGGAAGAGCTTGATTTATATACTCTGTGTGCTGTTTGCAGAGAAAGTGAAGTGCAGTCAGACTCATACCCTAACAATATTTGCATGAGTACTGATTTGACTGGTCTGTCAGGAGAAATGAAGGTTCTGACAAACTGCTTTTGGCTATACACTGCATATTGAAATACCATTCATTACATTACAGACTAAAATACTATGCTCAATATGTTCTATACAGTATGTTCTTTGAGAAGACTAGAGCAATGGGTCTTGAATATCTTAAAACAACTTATATCCCTGAAGTGGGGTTTAACAAAGGTTTCAAGCTCACCCCTAATTACAGTACTTGTAATTCAACTTTCAAAGTTAAGATGGTGTAAATTTTCGGAGTTTCTGAAGTTCCAGAATCTGAAGTCAAACTAATTTTGTGAGACATGCCATTACCTAAATGCCAACCTCAGTTTTGGAAAAACAACTTCTGCTCATATTGGCAATTTGGTCCTTGGACACAACAGGTGGCTGGGATGCGAAGTGAACCATTTCTTCCTCCATGAATAATAGTGTGTTCTGCACTGTGCATTATCTGAAAACATCAGTTTGAATTATTACTCCTATGTTCTTTTTTTGTCTAGTCATTTGTTCTCCTGGATTTCAAGCAGGTGCAATGTATAATTACAAACAGAAGAAAAAATTGCTTAAAATGTGCTAAGTAACCTTGAATTCTTCATGCTCATAAGAGAAGCTGGTGAAATATCAAATTAGTTGTACAGGAAAATGTGGTTGTCTACATGCACACATTATCTAGGAAGAAAAAATGGAGGAGTTTAATTACAGCAAAATTATAGCAAGCTGAAATGTCACTGCAAACACAATGTCTAAGGGCTACATTGGGAAACATCAATATTTAAAGATATTCTTCAGGACATTTCCAGCAGCTCAATATGAAACATCTTTGTCTACTTAACACATAAATATTATAAGATGTTTATATTTTGAGCACATAGAAAAACACCTTAATTCACCACAGGGAAATCAGGTGTAAATTTCTTTCCATGCTCACCACACTGCCAAACTATTGGAATTTTAGGAGATATTTCTGGCACAGAAAAGCTCACAGTTGTGTTTAATAGCATTTCAGGTTCTAATGTAGCCTTGACTTCTAGCAAAATCACTTTAGAAAGCCACCAGCTGCAATTCTGTAGAAAAATTAACAAACCTAATATCATGAAACTGCATAAAATTAAATAAGAAAAATATCTTTTGAAGAATGTTGTACAGCCATTTTGTTTCTTTGACCATTTATTAATTTATTTTCAAGAGTAATGATTGACTTTGCTGGGGGCAGAGAGTTTGCAGCAACTTGGGACACAAAACATCGGTCCAAAGCTTCTTTGTGTCCTAAGCTGCCCTTCATCCCTTTTGTTATCCAGGAGCAAAGGGATGGTTGTGCCATCCATTTGAGAATCTGGCTCTGTGCTCTTACTCCATGGATTTCTTCCAATCAGTTTTTTTGTGACATTAGTGAAAATGCTTGAGATATCCTTGGCTAAAGGTTTAGGTAACATGGTTTAGATAACATCTGGGCAGCTCATCCAGTCTCTTTTTTTTCTTTTTTTTTCATGTGGTTTTCATGACCTGGAAATTCAGAATTAAACCCAAGGGCTGTTGTTTTCACTTTAATGCACTATTAATGCTCTGTGGGTCTGCCTTCCACAGCTGGAAGTGCCCTGAGCTTGGTCAGAGTAAGCCCTTAATATTGCACAGCTTCCATTTGATCAGTATCAACAAAGAAATTCCTGCAAGTAGTGGGTCAGGTTATCAATATTTAGTTCAATGGAATGCCTGGAGGATTTCCTCAGGGCAGAAATAACATTCAGCAGATTTAGCAGAATTTCCCTGGGATACAGGTGGATATTTGACATCTCCCCATAGGTAATGGAACTAATCTTGACAAGATGTTTACCAGCAGTTCTCCAGATAATTGCTTCAGCTCGGGACAGAAGTTCAGAAGAAATAAATTTTACCCCTCTTTCAAAAAAAACCTCAAACCCTCCTTTATATTTATCTATTCTATTTTGAGCCTGCTTTCTCTATTTCATCATCTGAAAGACAAGTGGCTAAATCACTTTTACCACATCAAAGTGGATTATTATTATGGGATGTGCCACTGAAAGGCTCATTAATTAATATTATAAATAGTTAACCACAGCTGTGCCATCACACGTTAGGGTGGAGGCTCATTCTTGGCAACTTGGCACATGCCTGCTTTAAAATACTGCAGTAAGTAAGAGTAAGCTTGTATCTCAGTAGGAAAATTCAGTCCAGGTTAAAATCTTTTTTGGTATCAGTTCAGCTATGTCAGTGTCGTTAAAAGTAAGAAAAAAATAATTGTGGTCATTATTATGTGTAGCAGTCATTAATTCCATTTTAGGACAGCAGAAATAAAAATAATTGCCAAACTATCCACTGAGATCAATGGAGCTTCTCTGGACAGTCTAGCCAGAGAGTCTTACCCCATTTGAAGTCCTGTTGGTTAGCAGGAGGGAAAATGAGGCTTGAAAAGAACAGAAATATCTAGACTTTGCCATTTGACAGATGTCATTGCACCTCTTTCTCAGGTGTTTAGAATATTTTGGAAGTTTTACTCTGAGGAGGGAAAAAGGACAGACTTCTTGCTGTCATGGATGTTTTCAGACATCTTTCAGCAGCACGAATTGTGCATTCTTTCACCCTTACTTGAATCTTCAAAATTTGGGTTGATTTGGTTCAGCTCATGTTATGTATGGAAGATGGTGAAACTCCTGAGGGATGTTCTTGTAAAACCTCATTTTTCTTTAATGCCCAGAATTTAACTCACTGAAGACCACTAAAAGATGCAATTTTGAACACTTGTATTTAGTTTCTATTTAGTTGCTGTAACAGAGCCAGTATTGTTGACATTGTTTGTATTATGTTGTGGACACTAATTTGATTTAATGCCACCAACCTCAATTAGAAGCAATTAATTCTTGCTATTATTTGCCTAATGGAACCATATGAGTGTAATGAGAATATACTGAGGAGCTCTGGAAACCTGGGTAGCAATTATCAGTAAAGTGCATGTTAGTGTGGCAGTAACCATCTGGATTTCCCCAGTTACCCCTGCATGGTTTGCCTAAGTGTTCTAGAAAGACTAATATCCTTGATTAGTTTGGAAGCACAGATAATTAATTACGCTCCAGCAGCCAGAAAATATTTAAAAGCTTTTAATAGCTCTCATAAAAAGAAGAATAAATTTCGAGGCCACCATGAAAACATTGAATCTCTGATCAGCATACTCCTAAAAGTGGAGTTTCCAGAATTATATATTGTCAGGAAATATTAACAACAACTGGACTAAGTTTCCTTTCCATGGAATAGAAAGTGTATTGCATGAAAAGTGCCACTGATCATGCTTGAATGTTACAAGGTGAAGCTGCTTTCCACAAAAAATTACCAAGACTCCTCACAAATATTAAAAAGGGTTATCTAAAAGGTTATTTACTTTTTTTTTCACTCATATCATGAGTATCTTCAGTGTCTAATTTAGATAGGATATTTGTTTTGTTCTACTTAACCTGGGATTTGCTCAATCTTTCATCATGGCCATGCTGTTTCTCCCTAAGCTAGCCTAAAACACTTTGAAGATAATAAATCTCAAAAAATTACCTTTTCTTCAGACTTCATGTATTTTCCTGGTAATGAGGTGCAGAAAGAACTTGCTCCAGGTTTTGAGAGCTGCATGCAGGACAGATATGTGGTAATATAAGGTAAAGCCTTATGTGACCTTCCTGGTTCTTTAATTCCTATAAGAAGCATGAAGGGAAAAATCAAAGAGGAGTGTGAGATGTTGCTGTGTAGGGAAAAAGCAGGTGGGATTGGTTGTCCAAACTAATCTGTATGAGAATGAGGATGGACTCTCCTGGTTGGTCAGTCTGTGAGGATCTGAAATAGCTTATAACAAAGGGGAATGGTTGGTAGGACCTCTGTTTGGAGATGGACATATAGAACTACACAATTGTCTTCTTTAATGAACAGCAGAAGGGAATTTTTAGAAACTGGACCAGTGAAGATGCAACATCATTTCTGTCAGCCTGCCTCTATATGACTGCTCTGACATCTCACTCTTTTTCCTTATAATTAACATGGATAAGACTCTTGATCCTTTGTCATGCAATGCATTGGAGAAGATGGGGACCTAGGGAAGAGGGAAGAGATGTTCTCAGGATGCCAAAGTTACATAATGGTGCACAATTAATGAGCTGAATGAGGAGAACAAAATGAGTTCACAATTTTAGAAAATTCTTTTCAGGTTTTGGCATGCCCATTGGATCCGTGCATGATGCTAGAAATCATCTCTTAGTTCTTCTCTATGTGTTGTCAAAAAATCTTAACTGTTTCCAGAATAAAGGCATCTCCACTGGTGGTTCATGCTGATGTACAAAATAGCCAAAGAACTGACAGGAAACTGCAATGAAATAGCTCTGGACAAACCCAAAAGCATCCAGGATATTTCAGAAGATAAGCAAAAGCAGATCTTTCTTCATTGAATTCAGAGTGCCCCTGTGGTACCACAGTGGGATTCCTCATTTTTGAGTAGAGGAAAACCTTTTGTCTTTTATATGTGATGCTGTATTTGATTCCATCTCCCTAACTGTAAGCATATGTCCTTGTCCTTAATGCTGAAAGAGGAGAGACTGGGTGAACCCTCTGCACGCTCTTAAATATTGTGCAGTGTGCTGGGTAGGCAGAACAACAGAGTGGTTTAAATAAATTACAGCTCCAGGCTTATAAATGGATGAGTAAATTCCCTCAGGGCTTCTTAGAGGTTGCTTCTGTGTATTTTGCCATCAGCACATTACAGTTGTACCATTTTTTGAGACAAAAATATGGATGCATGATGGAGTTGTGCTGCAGTTAAAAGAACAAAAGAAGATGCATTTGTTGCTTCTGGGTTTTTAGTCCTAGGATTGTTCAGCTTTTAGACTACACTGATGTTCAGGCTGCTGTAGGGTGCTCCCTTACATAATTAAGTCTTCTTACATGAAGATCTGTGTTTATGATGCCCAATTCCTTGTTAACTGAGGAACTGGGTTGCCTCCTGTTTACTTGAGTGGCATTATGTACATGGGCAAAAATGCAGAGTCCAGAAGCAGTGATATCATGGAGAAGCAAGGGAGTAGGTGAAATTGCTGAGGTATTTTCCTGTGAAGCTAACTGTAGCCAAAGGAGAAGGAACAGAGAAGGACTTGGTGTCATTAATTCTGTGGAATATGAATTATGTGCTACAAATAGTAATGCAATTTATATAAAAAGCCCAAAAGATGACATTTCCACTGCATAGTTAACCGATGTGCATAAAACCTTAACTCAGGACAGATATCCACTCCAGTAATGGCTAGTCACAAATCATTTTTCAAAGAAAACAATGTAACATCACAGATCTTTTTTCCTGCTTTCTGCTGCGGAGTGCTACTCTGGGAATGGCAGGCAAGCAGTCTTTCAAAGTCATTTTTATGTCAGCTATGAATTGAATGAGGCAAAACTGTGAAATTAATTAAAACTTGTTTTGCGGCTGATCAGTCTTTCATTTATCATGTCCCCCTTTGGGTTAAAAGGCATGGAGTGAAATAGCAAAGGAAGAAGACAATTTTAAAAAGTCTAAGCAGAGAGTCTGCCCTGGCCTGTGACATCTATCAGCCCTCCTCAGCTGGCCCCATCACTGGGACCACTCATAACCCAGCAATGCTGTAGGAACACAGTTTTGGAAATGAGGTGCTTGCAATTGTTTTACAGATGAAGAAGAAAACTTGTCCCTGCAGTTTAAAGTAAATGAAAATTAGTTTAGGGCTAATGTTCTAAGAGTGAATGAGAATGCTCTTTTGCATTGTACTTTAGATGTGAAACTAAAGTGTGCAAGACCTTGTGTTATACTCTTAGGCCTGAGATTACCTGATGTCATAAAACATGATGACACAAATATTGCTCATTTATGTCACTATAAAAATAAGTTTATAGTGGTACGATCAGTACTACCATTTATGCTATCTAAGTTCAGCATTACTAATTGTATCACTATAAAGCTATTTTATAGTCATATAAACAGTACAGATAATGCTGTCAGGCATCAGCATTAATGTTTCAAATAAACCTCCAAACACTTTATCCAGATATCATTTATGGTGCCAATATACAAGCACTGGGGGCAAGCTCAACATTGTAGTCTCTGATACTGTGGCCAGTCATAATCCAAGAATGAGACAAGGGAATGCCCTTGCACTTTTCTCTACCTGAAATATTTATTGCCACATTTGCTTTTCATAAATGTCTGACTATTACATCTCCAACTGGGGATATGCAGCAAATACAGCTTTAAGTGCTCTGGGTCACGCTCTGGGGACCTGCAAGCAGAAGTTCACTTTCTGGGTGAGAGTCTGGTATAGTTCTGTAAATCCTCTTTTTGCTGGAAGAAATAGTGGAAGTTTATATGGGAAAGTAATGTTTTTTACTAGGGAGTGCATTGTTATTTTTGGTGCCTCTTGAGCACAGCAGAAAGCAAAAAATGATAAACCCTTTCTGTGAGAGTTAGTATTGGGTCTTGTTTCCAGATGCATGTCTCATCTATTTCTTCCACTGAGTTTCTTGAGAGGGAGAATACCTCAGATATGTGAGAGAAAAATAAAAGGAAAAAATCTTATGTCTCATACACTTTCACTACTAATTTGCAACTCCAGGTCATAAAGCTGAAAGCATCCAAAAAAACTGTGGTAGGTTTTATGTATCCAGAAGCAGTGACAGAATGCAGGGGTGCACGTGATTATTTTATGGTTTAAGGGCTATTAAGCTCAAAAATGGATGACACAGTTCCACACGCAATGTGATCTCATAAACTTTTTTTTTTTTTTTCTGTAGAATGTCAGGTTTAATGAAGTTACAGGAAAATGAGCAAGCAAGCAAGCAAAACAAACAAATGAAGACTAATACAGGGAAGTCTGATCAACTTTCAGGCTGCAGAGAGACATTGGCTAAGTGCAGTGAGGATGGATTGACACCCATGTTATGATACTTCATTGCTGTTGGTTCTGGCCAGCAGTAGGAAGAGCAAGTTGAAGCCAGGAAAAAAGTGCTCCAAGACCCCAAAAACAGGTGGGGAAGCTCAGCAGAGGAGATTGTCTCTTGTCACAGACTGTGTGGAGAAGTTAGAGGAACAGCTTAGATGAGATGCTTCCTTTTTCACATGGTTAAAAAGAAGGAGAATAAATTTTCCCTTGTATCTGAATGGTTTGAAATATTGCACAAGTAGAACCTGGAAAGAGAAGAGACTTGCAGCACTGGTCCTCATTCAGCCCATCACAGTGGTGCACACCAGCCTGGGGAAGAGGAGTTTCCCAGCACTCCCAGCACACATGGATAGCAAGGAAAAAGCCATTACAACTCCAAATTTTTCAAATGACAGTAGAGCTTCCATCCACTTCAGTAAGGTAATTGAACTCTCAAACTTCACTTTAGAAGACTCTTAGAAATTCAAGCATTTCTGCAGTTTTTCCTGTCTGCAGTTCTGTCCTGGTCTGCCACGTCCTTTTTGAAATTCTGTCCTATAAAAGCTTGTAAAGCGTTTTTCAAATGGATGTCTAAGAGCTGCTGCAAAGGAAAAAGAGATCTCTGCATTCAGTATCACTTCTGTTTGATATTTGTCATAAAAAGTGAGATCACAAAATGACTTTTTAAAATTCTCTCCAGTATACTGATTTTGTGTTCTGCTTTATACCAGAGATGCTGGGTGGTGTTCAAATTAGAGAATTTAAAATTTTATAAAACAGGCCCCGCATAAAAGCAGAATTCCTAGAGTCAAATCTCCAAGTGGTGGGGGCAGAAAGTTTAAGATCTCCAGACCCAAAATTTTGAAGCAGTGAAATGCAATGTATTAAGATCCTACTCAAATTTTAACCAAAAGGGGAAATGTCCTACTTAGGTTGGCCTTGGAATACATGGTCAAAATGTGATTCAGTTGAAACATTATGGGAAAACTTGCTCAAGTTCCCAAAGTGCCTGCTGAAAATTCAACATGTTTATTTCAGCATTCTAAATAGGATGTTTCAGAGACACAGTAGTGTGCTTCCCACAGTGCTCCTTCCAGGGCTGTGACCCTCTAGATAGGTCAAGGAAAAATGAGGATCTGTAATGTCATTTGGGATTCTCTGTGAAGCCTGTTCTAAGGGGAATGCATTTTGTGATTATAAACATAAAAGAGGAGCCTCTCATTGGAAAACAAGACTTTTAGTCTGGACCTATTTACCATGTTTTTATATGGTATGATTTCTAAATTTGATGAATGTAAAAATGGAAAGAGCAATAGCTTTTAATACTTCACATCAAGTCAATTTATTTTTTATAATTGACTTTCTTTAAACTAAGACCTCACACAGAGAAAGAATTTATGTAATCTCCTGATTTAAAAACAAGCTGACAGACACAACATAAAACTTGCTTTAGGACTTAGATTTTTACTTTAGCCACCTTGATTATTCCTTCTAAGCAAGTAAAGTTAATTAAAATAAGCTGTCTGTGTAGAAGTTAGTTGCTTACAAGATTATGAAGTACTTTCAGATTAAAGAGCTCACTTTCCTCTTCTGAAATGAGTAGTGATGCTTTAATATGACTTATCACTTTCGTGCCTTGACTCTGTGTCAGAGAGTTTTCATATGGTTTGAATGAAAGGAACTCTCCAGACTGAGAACTATACCATACAATTAAAAGTTTTTTATCTCATTTCAAAAAAGAAAAAAATATAAAAAGAAAAAAAATGTGTATATATAATGAAAATAGCTGTACATGGTTGGGTAGTTCTTATACTTGAATTTTGGTGGAAACTGCCTTTTATATGGCTTCTAAAAGGAACATGTATGTTAAAAGAGTAAATTCCTTGGTTTTCCAAGGGAATTAGTTGTGTTCTATTTTTTGTTTGACATGAAGTCTCTCTAGCTGTTGTAATTGTAAACAAATCCTTGAAAATACGATCTGAAGGTATTGAATGCAGTTATACATGCTCGAGTATGCCAAGAGCTTGAAGCACTAGAAACAAGAACAGCTCTTTTTAGCTTTAACTCAGACACCACTGGTGACTTCCAAATGTCACCATTTACTGCTTCCCTTTTCATTGAAGCATGGAAAGCAGACAGTGGAAGTAAAGATCTGTGTGATCTACTCCAAATGAAAAATCTCATCGGGATGCAGCTAGAGAGCAGCTCTTAATGCACAATTAATATCTGCCCTGTCAGGACAAGGTAGGATTTAAATGCTCAGCAAGACATGAAATCTGTCGAAGGAAAGACAGAAAAACAAAGATCACTCAGACATATTTTCTTGCATCTTGAATATTCAAGCAGTCTATTCAGAAAAATCTTAGTTTGGTTGTTTTGTAGATATCCCGTTTACTTACTTTGAATAAGTAGGCAAAGATAAAGCTGTACAGTATTTTGTAATTCATCCCCTTATCAATTGCCACTGATATCTCAGTTTATGACTTCCACAGATGGAGACATAAGAGGGCACTGAGCAAGAACATTGCTACAGAACCAATCAAATGGTTACTCAGAACCTGATATTTTCCTTCATTCTTTTTGTGTCAGAGATGTGAATAAGAATCCCAGGATGAGGTTAATTAAGGAGTAGGCAGGACTAGCAGACATGACACTCTGCTGAGGGCATACATCCATTTTTAGTGGAGTGTTCTGAGGGAGGTATATCAGGAGCTGAAGTAACACAGGGTTGGGCAGTTGTGTGAAATTTTAGCTGCCTCACCATGCTGCTTGGTCTGTATTTGTGAAACACATTGGGATTTGTATTATTGTATTAAAATATTCAAGACTTTCTTCTTTGCCAAAAAAGGGGCACATTTTAGTTTTCAGACAAAAGATGCTGAACTTCACTGAAGGCCTTGTTTTTAATGTTGTATGCACTTCTGAGAGTTACATTGAAAAAAGTGGGGAGGGAAGGGATAATTAGAAGTCCCACAGACTGTAGCAACCTCTGCAAACAATACCTTTGATTTTCCCTCAGCTCTTTGGAGCTCATTTTACCCAAAGCAGTGGACAAACACCCTCACACCAGCAAGGAAAGGGCAGCAGAAAATACTTTATCAGCTTGGCATTCCTTTCTCTGTGTCAGTTGAATTATTTTTCCAAATTGCCAGGAAGTGCAAGGCCCATACTGTCACACTGAGAAGTCAGGTCCTTTCTTTTGCATGGTCAGCTCTAGGCTGACTTTTGCCTTTCTTCCTTGGGGATCAGCCATGGCACAGGCACCAGAGATGTTCAGCACAGCACATTTAATCCCTCATGCTGACTCAACTGCCTTGGTTTCCTCCTGCTGCTCCATTAGTCTCCTGCTCCATGTAGTTATTGATTAGAGGGATACTTGACCCTCTTCCCAGCACTCTCTTGAAGTCTACATCTTCACTTTTCTCTTGTTCACTCACTGTCTCAGTTGTTTTACTCTGTCCTTTAAGATATTTTGCCAGTGCAGCTGCTCCCCAGGGCCAAGTATTGGGTTGTGTCTAATTACTCCTCTAAGGCACTGTGGTGAATCAGTCCTTTTTCCCAGGCACTCGGGGCAGTAAGGAATAATTCACAACAGCAGCAGAGCTGCTTCACACGAAGCTGGAAAGGGAAGCCAGGAGCTGAGTTAACACAACTGAGGAAACAAGAGGGGCAGATTCAGGAATGGGGTTTGGAGCCCTGCAGCACATAGTCTAAAGTCACATATTTTGCAAGTGGGATTGAAGAGTCTGATTTCAAGGGATAAATCCATCACAGTTTTTCATTACAGCTTTAATATTGGGGTTGGTATTTGCCATTCACATTAACTGTGCACCTCCTACACTTACAGAGTGAAGGAATTAGGCAATTAAAAGTCAAAGGCAATCAAAAAGCAAAAGTAACAGATTAAGTTAGGGAATTATTGAGACAGATGAGACTGTAGTCTGCTCTTAAGAATAAGAGGTGTAGGGGTACTGGGCACCTTATATATGAGACATGCACCCCTAAAGACCTCCAGTGACATCTAAAATAAGTTCTTCATTTTAAATTACTTGTGTTTTCTTTTGAAACATGATAAACCACAGGTGAGATTTAAGGCTTGTATATTCAGGTATGAAATACACAGATTCAATTCCTTTTTAATTATTCCCTCAGACATAGTGTGAAATTGCTGATAAAGGGGGAAGAACAGTACCTGTTCTAGTTGTGATGTGGGGACTCCTGTGGTCCTCCCTATTATAAGATGGACAGTACTGGGGAGGCTGGGTTAAAAAGCAAAAGGCTGATAAGGAGGATTGTACATTGCTCAGGTGACCTTGCAGCTGGGAATGATTCTTGATAAGCCAGAGTGAATAGCAGGCCAGTAATCCTCTAGCATGGACTGAGTTTAATGGTGCTGCATCTCTGATTTTGTACCTCTGCCCAGGCATTCTTTGGGGATACCCCAACTATCAAGGTAATGGAAATAAATTTCCTCTTTGCATTCGAGCCATTTGTGGTTGCTCCAGCTGCCTGATGAAGTCAACTCACACAGCCAGGGACACTATTCAGGAGTGGGCACTTTTTGCAAAATGGACAAAATACCCATTTCATTGTGTTGTGCATACCTGGCTTTGCACATATTAAACACTCAACAGCAACACACAGTGCATGAGCCAAAGGAATCAATAGGAATGCTTTCCAGGGCTGGAAATACAGATTTCACTGTGAAATACAGGACATCTACTGGCCTGTTCAATACAGCCAGTTTGCTTCTGTAACTCTATCTGATTTTTCCCTTTTTTATACTTAGAACAATGCAACAGCAATATGAGACCATAAAATTTAGAAAGGTGATGCTGCCCTTTACATCCTGGAATTGGAATCTTTCCTTTCCATGCCAAATCTCCAAGGTCAGAGCATTTGATCACTGCTAAGAAGAGTTTTCTAAAACTCCTGTAGCATCAGTCGTTGTGCTTCTCAACTTTTCTCTTTCTGTGATTCCATTGATTTCCACACATCTGAGCTACAGCTATGCAAAACTGCATTAAAGCAGGAGATAATTGAGCTGCTTGCAAGGACACTTCCTTAATTACAGAAAACAATATTTGCCTGATCTTAAGGTAAGCTTTCTGCATTTTTTTTCAATTCTTCTATCCAAGACCTGTTGCTTCTTCACCTTAGAGGATTTAAACATTTTATTGTTATTTTTGTTCTGCAAACTTACAGGAGAGACCTTATTGCTCACTACATCTGCCTGAAAGGAGATGGTCAGTCTTTTTTCCCAGTTCATCCTGGACAAACAGTGGGAAATGGGAAGTACTAGCATTTCCTTGGTAACCTGCATATTTTGGTCTGATTCCTTTGCAAACACTCCTAATTCAGTACTTATGTCAATGACATCTGAGATAGAAAGTCCTTTGCTGGGAAGGTCTTAAAAATTTCAATGTATTGTTTAAGTACCAATAGAGGGGTATTT
The DNA here is from genome assembly GCA_030060385.1 of Muscicapa striata striata. Lineage (NCBI taxonomy): Eukaryota > Metazoa > Chordata > Aves > Passeriformes > Muscicapidae > Muscicapa > Muscicapa striata. Next base: position 4,063,225 of record JAREIS010000037.1, read on the forward strand.
AGAGCAGCTTTCTGAGGCTGAATGCTCAGCAGGCATAAGAATGGAACTGCATCCTTAAATATTTTTGAGACCAAGGCCCTTTCCTTCTCCTTGAATAAATCTATTCAATTAGTTTATGAGATTTTGATTTCTTTCTTCTGCAGTTTTCTTTCAATAACAGTTTACTGTAGGACTATTCAAACAGTAACTAGCATCCTGTCTGCTCCCATGAAATAAATCTGTAGTGATTTATGCCATGAATACTAAGGAATAAACTGTAAGATTGTGCATGTGATTTTTTTTTAAGAGTATTAGCATAACTGTGTTTTTCTCTTGGATTTTGCTTCTTCTGGCTTGCTAACTGTCATGCTAACAAAGCTGAGCTGCATAAGAGAAAATAGCTTTATCTTCCTCAAATACCAATCTCTTACAAGTGTTCCTGCAAAAGAATGGTTTTTGGAACATCTCCCAAACCAACAGATTTCAACTCTGTCAGCTTTCAATGGAAAGTAATTTTAGATTTAAATTCCTTTCACTGCAAACATCTTTTCTGTGTGCCCTAAGACAGTCTCAAGCACTATTGGAACAGAATCCCTGAAGATCATTACAAAGGATAAAACCAAAAAAAAAAAGATTATGGACATGATTTTGTCCTTGAGGCCACCTAGCTCAGGAGTCAGGCTGCTATGGTCTGCTGAGTTACAGGACTTTGCAAAATATAGAGACCCCAATGTCATGGCCATGTGGTAATTTTTGCAGTCATGCATTGGATCTCCATTCAGGATTGGAGACCCATTCCTGCCTCAATCCAGAGCATGAGATGCAGATGAATGTTTTTTTTCTGAAGAACAGGACCTGTCTCAAGGATTCCAGCAGAGGGAGAATTGAAATTTTCCACCCCAGTTTTTTAGCAATTTAATCTGCCCTTCTCCTAGCATGTTGTGCTGAATGAGAATCTTCTGCTTACCCCAGGCTATGTCAAATTAGTGGATCCCACTAATCTCACTCAGTAGTGAGCTTGTGAAGCAAGGGGCTGCAGTCTGTTACAGAATAACTTTTTCATTTATTTAAGTAGGCTGTCTCTCCCTTTGACTTGCTGTTTTTCTCAGTCTTTTGTCCTTTTCTTCACTAAGGGAAAAATCTCCCATATTTGATATTCTCAGAAGTTAGGAGAAAATGCAGAATGCTACTTCCTGTATCCAAACATTACACTTTTTGAGCAGTGCAGGTGAATTTGACACGACCACAGATCTCATGGGAAGTAAACAACACTAAACAGGTCAAAGTTAGTGTTTTGTTGAAATCAGACGGGAAGATCTAATCTTCCATACCCTGAAAGCCTCAACTTTCTTTAAGTAGAGAGGTTAGTATTTACTGAGGAAAAATGAAAACAGAGCCTATATGAAAGCCTTGTTGAAGAGAGTCAGGAAAGAGCTGAGCTCAATGGCTGAGCTCTTGCTTTCATTTCACACTAATCTCAGCAAAATGGAGATTTCACCCCTCAGAGATGGAAGGTCATGTAGTCCATGCCACATCCTGTGGCAGAATCAGCTCAATTTTAATCACTTAATGGGAAAGTTCATATCAAAAGCATGCAGAGTGACTGTCAACTTTACAAAAGAATTTTCATCTACTTAAGAATATATCTCAATGGCTGTCCATAGCTAAAATTAATTTAAATCAAAGCTGCATAGAGGTGGACACATAAACCAGATTGGGGAGTGATGACATGTAAATTCCTAAATCACCACAGCAGAATGACAGGAGCAAATACTACTATAATTCAGTTTTGTATATTATGGAGACAAAGAAGAAAAAAAAAACAATCCCTTTGTTCAATAACTCTGCAGGTCATATATATACAAAGGCAATAAAGTGAGAAGTTTACTCCTGGGCTTTCTCCCACCATTTACTTCTGCTGACTCAACTTTTCCTCTTCATCTGCCACTGCCATTTGCCTTTCCTGACTTTGTGTAGAACATCTGAGCTGGTGGTTATACTTGAGGAAGTGTGAGTAGGTTGGCCAATCCATACCCAGATGGCAGCTGTGTCCTTTCCTGATCATCTGCTGTAACAGGTAGTTTTTGAAGGATATAAGAAGAAAAATTCAGATGTTACTTCCTTTTGAAACTGAAGATCCAAGTTGACTTGGTATCTGGAAAAGTACTGGGAATACAAATGGAAATCAAGATATATCAGTTGGAGAAAAAATCAGAAAAGAATGAGAAATTTATATTAAATTTATATGAAATTTATATTTAAAGTATGAGAAATTTATAAAATACTGTCTTAGGGAAAGGCATCAGACACTTAATCTTGCCCTTTTTAAACAACCAGAAAAAATAAATTGCAAACACACCTATTTAAAGCTACTTGAATGATTTGAACTTTAAAAAGGCAACGAGAGAAACAAGAAATTATTGAACCAATAACATTAGGATTTGATGTTTTCTGAGAGCTTAATATATTCACAATGATTGCAGATAGGGTACAAAAATAACAAGTAGACTTAAATATGCTTAAAAGAGTTTAAATCACCTATAAGTAACCTGGAGACAGAAGGAAACATCACTTTATAGGCAAACTGCTTTATGAATTTTTAGAGAACTTTTCCCTCCTGTCTTTATAGCAGCCAGCACTTTGCCTTTTTAAGAGGCAATGTAGTTCATTAAATATCTCTCAGCACTGACCAAAAATTGTATTTTCTCTGTTCCTCACTTCTCCTCAAACATTCATAAAGGGCTATATTGGCCAACTGCTGGAGCACTTTATGGAAAATTTGCACCAGAAAGCTCCACATACTCATAAGAACTGCCAGCAAAATGCTCTGTATGCCTCTGAAAATAAATAGTTTCTGAAAAGATACAGGAAAAGCCAGTGGTTTGTGGAACTGGATGAATCCTTGGGCTGTACACTAGCTAAAATACAAAAATTAACATGTAATCCACCTGGGGTTACTATATAGTCTTCTATTTTTAGAGACTCTTTTTACAAATTTTATTAATATTATTTTAATTTAATTTAATTTATAGTGGCATTAACATTACAGCTTGGATGGCTTCAGCACTACTTATGCTCAGTATTGTGCAAAATTATTGTGAAGAGTAACAACTTTTCAAGATGAGACCCACTGGACTCATTTCACATTTAACCAAAATTTCCCTTTCTCTGCCCACATTTATGCCCTCATTTATCCATTGTGCCTGTCTTTTCTCATGGTTTTCTCTTTTTTGAAGTTGCATGTTCTTTGGGGTGAAAGAGTCTCAGACTGCTTTCCTTACAGTTCCTAGCAAAAAGGGCCAGATCTGCAAGAGAGTTAGATATCAGGGGGTTTCATGGTGAAAACAGGACTGGGATGTAATTTAAAGGTTGTCTGCTGCTCAGTTACCCCAGTGTCATTCCTCACAGGACCTTTTTACACCGGGGGATGGAGAGAATTGCAGTTCCAGAGGCTCGTTTCCATGTCGGAGGGAGGCCATCACTTGTACCTGATACCCACAGCTGTGCATCCCTCGTTAGACTAATCACCCCTCTCTGCTGAGAAGGATCAATTCCTCTGTTTTCCCTCTTGTCTGAGTTTAGCAGCAGAGCATTGAAACTGCCTCCTGCTGGATTTAACTCCCTGCTTCCAACTGAAGGCGTAAAAGTCCTCTTTAAGGTCTATTTACCACAGTGACAGAAATGACAGAAATTGGCAGGGAATTTGTAACAGTGATTACCTCTTGCCTAATTGGAATCACCATCATTACAAGAAATAACTTGGCAAGTTGTTCAGCTTGCTTGTCCACGATGAACAGTGGTCAATAGCTTCCATAACTTCAGAGGCTTTGCTGCCAAACTCCAGTTCTCCAGTGAGTCTGGAGCACTGTGGAGATCAAGGAACAAAGAAACCTTAATGGATGGTTCTCTCTGTGAAAAAGAAGTTAGTTTCCATTGTTTCAAAGTGAAGGGACAAGTCTGCACAGTCTTTCAGCAGAAGATTTTCAATAGGAGTTACATCTCTAGGCTGGCAGGTGCCCAGACTGGATTTTCCTCAGGTGGGAGCCAGCCAGGCTTCTCTGAGGAAGGTGATGGTTTTGGGTGGTGGAGAGCAGAGAGGCCACTGGCCCAAAGAAAGTAGGTTTAGATTAGATATTAGGAAGAAATTATTTACTGTGGCAACAGGCTACCCAGAGAAGTTGTGATGCCTATCCTGGAAGCATTCAAGGCCAGGTTGGATGCACTTTGAGCTGCCTGATCCAGTGAGGAGCTGTCCCTGCCCGTGGTGTTGGGGGTTGAAACCAGCTGGTCTTTTATCTCCCTTCCAACCCAAACCATTCTGTGATTCTGGGATTTGCAGCCTGACTTTATCATGCTTCATTTAAGCCAGGTATCCTACCATGGGCTATCCTGTGGTGAGCACTACCCTTGCTTGGGTCCTAATTCTGTGCTAACCTAAACTTAAATATCGGGTCAGACCTCCTTGATTGAGAGGAGATCTCTTTGAAGTCGTAGAGATCTCTGTTAATTCAGGTTAAAAGGCTCTACACGTGTGCAGAGCATATCATCAAAGCCAATCCCAGCTAGTCTGTCTGCTTTGCTTCTACTGGAGAAAAGTTGGAGCTCAACAAATAGACTGATTTGAAGATTTGGGAAGCAGCCAAGGTTGAGCACAACTGGAGATTCAGGAAGCCTGCCAGCCTTTTGTGCCCACCTCTGTACAAGCTGACAGGAAACCTTAGAGAATTGTTTTCCTCTTCCTGTGTCTCAGTATCTCCATTTGAAAACAATATCAGTCTTCCTTATAGTATTTGAAATGCATGAGGAGCTGAATATCATTACACTTACTGGCTTTTACACTAGAACTTCACATGGCAGAAACAGGCACAAAAACCCATCAATAATCTTGCAATTTTGCTGTCACACACTTGGCCTGTGTTTTAAAATTCCAGCTTTCCTGAGTTCACATAGTGAAGAGCATTTGAAATGTTTCAGAGGAAACCCTCTAAAATCAAAGCACCCAGTAATAAAGAGAAACAAAGAGAGTATTACTGTTTTTTTCAACAACCACATTTACATCCAAATATTTTATGCATGCAAAAATATGCATCTATGCCTGTTGGTTTTTTTTTTTCAGAATTGTTTAAAATGCAGAGAGCTAGAAAAGCAGTTGCTTATTACATCTCTCATATACACTTTCAAGGGTGAGTTACAGTGACTCATTTTCTCCCAGATGGTAAATAATATCCTTTTCTCTTTTGTTGTTTTATTTATTGTGTAACTTGTGACCAGAGATTTACAAATACATGACTATTTATTACGCTAAAAGAACTTCTTCCTTATTAAATGTCTGCCTTTAATATTCATTTCCACCATCAGTGAGGTATCAATATTAGACTCTGTGATTAAATTTATGGCTTACAGCATTTGTGTTTAACTCTGGGAAAATACTATTTTATATTTCTTGGTTAATCTATTTTTCATTTTTTGATTAATCTATTTTTCTAGCCTACCGTTTTTTGTCTCTTCTGGTTCCTGTTTCTCATGATGTTATATTCAAAGATTACTAAAAATAGTTATTTGTTGCAAATGGCAAATGTGACCAGATATATTTCCTAATTGTTGTATAACTAGGATAAAATTTACAGGCAAAAGTAAGCCCCTAGGAAGTGCTGTGCTTTGATCTTTCTTAATTATAAAATCTGTATTACCATCAAGTGAAAAAGGCTGGGTAGTAGTCTGAGTTAGTGTTTAATGGGTAGATAAACTTCTGCCATTCCTAATATATTGTTTTTATCTGAGATCTCCTTATATTAAATGTGATACAGACTTTTCATCCAGAAATAGCTTGTGTTGGATTAGTATGCCAAAGAATGGCTGTTCTATCCCACCAACCCACCTAATCACCTGTGCTGGAGATACTGATGAGAGTTTGGTCACTTAGTTTCGGTGTCATGCCCAGTGCTGTCTCTAGAGTTAATTCTAAGGGGAATGCTCTCCATTTTTGTTATCGTTAATGAGAACTAGGAGAGCAGGCTCTGCATTTACTTAATGAGAATGTCACGGTTTCAGCAGAGCTTGAGAAGTGAATTTGAAAGGCTGATCTTTATAATGAACCAGAACATTGTCAAATCCCATCAGCCATGATATGGAATTGGATTTATCAGCTCTGTGTCTTACACGAGGTCAAATAACTGTGTGCACGTGAATTTTGCGTGCTTAAATGTATAAACTTCTTTCTCTTATGGAGAAATGTATTTGTGATATACCTTTGCATGTGATATTGATCAAGCAAAGTACATAGTGGGATGGCAAATGCTGGTCAAGGAGAACTAGAAAAGAGAAAAATTAACGTTGCCACATACTTTATGCTTTCAGTAGGAAGTAACTCCGAGAGAGAAAGAGAGTAGGAACCGACATGGCTTAGTAGTGTACTAAAGTAATTTTGTGAGATCTCCTGATGAAAGTTATGTTACTTCTATGTTACATACTAGGCATGATGGAAATCCACAGGGGTGACATTGTAAGTGAGGCAGGATCACTCTGAAACAGAGTACAGTGCTTGGTTTGTACCTCAGGTTCAGCTAACAGCAGACAGGATGCACAATGTACAGATGGATCAGAAGTCCAAGACAGTAAACTGATTCCTCAGTCTTGCCTCTCAGTTTTTCATCAATTCTAGATCTACTGTTGAGTGGTGAGAGTATCTGCAATTTTTCTTATATAGCAAAGCTATGGGAAGATAATTGAAGATGTGTTCTTTATTGTTATACATCCGCATGATGGGAGCAGGAACCTGAAATATCTGAAAATTACAGAATACTCAAATAATTATCTTATGACTAAACACTCCCTCTCTCTGGGGTCTCCAGAAACTTTTCTCCTATGTGTGGTCTAATCCACATGGAAGAATGAATTTGCATATCCAACTAGCATTTTCTTTGTTGTTTATGTGTTGGAGGATCTTCTCAGGAATTAAGTGGGATTGTTTCAGCTCAAGTGAGCTATGAAGACTACTTAACTCTACTCAGAACATAACCACAGAGGTATTAACTAGGCCTGATTCTCCTCTCCTGAAACTGGTGGCTGCTTTTAAAGACAACAATAATATGCCCCTTATTTGCTACTGCACAAAAATTCTGTAGTAGATAACGATATAATTTCTCAGTTGAAGCAATTTTTCAGGCCTGCACCCAACAGATGCAGAAAGTCTACAATACCCTTGCTGCTTGAGTCCCTATTTTTGGTTTTAAAGTTCACACAGAGCCCAAGAAAATTACTGAATTCATTGCCACTAATTCAGCTAATACTGAAACTGCTGGAACACTGGTATAGACAATGCTCAGGCAGTGTGGACTGGGTTTAGCTGCTCCACACAGCCCTCTTGAGCATTCCAGCTTCCTTTCTCGTTCATTTAACCAAGTGAAAGCAGATGAACTAATCAGCCCAAGCCTCCCAGGGAAGCTGGAACTTGCAGAAGAAAGTTGTATAGTTCTCCAGCACAGAAACAGCCAATGGCTACTAAAAGAGCAGAGGGATATTGCCAGCAGTTCAGAGTGCCTGTTAGTCTGTGAGCACTCTGTTTGTGTGTAGTTGGCATTCAGGTGAGACCTCAGGTGACTTTCATATGCTCAGCAATGCCCTGACTTATGCACATTCAGGTCAAGTCAGCTACAATGGCAGGCAACTTCTGATATTGAAGCTAAACTTCTGGGATTGTTGGAAAAAACTGATTGCACAATGGAGTTAAAGAGTGAGGTGATGATGGTTTATCCAAGCTATAAAAATAGTAGCAGCTACTACTTACAAAACCATCTGATCTCAAAGTCTACCCATATACTTTGCATACAGCACAGATTATCACTCCAAACTCTGCAGAAAATGCAGCTATTGTTGGGGGCCTTATATTTTACCATATTTTTTCAAATGACCTGTTACAATGGATAAAGCAGCTCCTACTTATTCTCCTTATCTTTTGTGATATACACAGATGGTCCAGAGCCAAAGATTTGGGTTGTTATTTTCACTCCAGTTTTTTATTGTCCACATCTTTTCTTTATTTAAGATTGGAATTTGAAATCCCAGTGCCTAACAATAACATATTGCAGTATTTGGACATGTTGTCATGCTAGGACGGTGCCTTACCTGGGTCTTGAATTTGATCCAGGCCAAGCAGTAGAATAGAATAGAATAGAAATAATGAATAGAATAGAATAGAATGGAATAGAATGGAATGGAATGGAATGGAATGGAATGGAATAGAATGGAATGGAATAGAATTTACCCACATCTTTCTGCACTGCCTGTTCCTGTCTGGACATTGCCCAAGGGCTAAATTCATTAAATGGTGACCAAAACCCCATGTGCTCCCTATCAGGTTTTCTCTTCCTTTGGAAGAGCTGAAGCAATGGCCACCCAATTTTGGCCCCATAATAAAAACTCTTATAGGAATATAGGAGAGATGTCACCTCTGGCAGAGATGTCACCATCTCAGCCTCAAGGTCCTCTGTCCCTCTCAGCTTTTTCTTGCTTCCTTGTGCAAAGCTTCAAGGGCCCTGGGTTTTATTAGGCTCAGCTCTGAACCTTGATCCCCACTGCTTTTCTGGCATTGAGAATCCACCCTCACTTTCCTTTGTAAAGGTCAGAATTCCTTGTGCCTGGTCTCAGCGTGCCAAGAGACAGCGTGGGCAAGTCCCCCTGCTTGTCTGCATCTGATCATGACTCATGCTGCCTTTCAGGGGAGCAGATCCCTGTGAGTTTGTTCCTGCTTAAGGCAGTGAGCTGCAAATGCAGCTGCTTCAGCTGGAGGTGACAAGCAATAACAAGACCTTTAGGGAGAGAGGTTCTGAACAGAGATGGCCAAAATAAATGAGATATAGGAGGGGATTTTTTGCCCTGCACTTCAAAATCCACTGCTGCATGTATGCCATGATCTTGCCTCTGTGTGTGCATTGGTACAGAGCTGGGCTCTGAGCAGCAGAGTGCATAAAACCCCATCTCTCCAAGGCTTTTAAATCCTGCCAGGCTGCCTGTGTGATTTGGGGCCATATGCATATCAGCAGCCTGGGTATACAGCCCTGGCACTGAGCTCCTAGCTGAGTCCTTGCAGAGGCATTTGACATTATTTGCTGCTGTGAAACGCTCAGCCTGCTTCCTGCAGAAATACACTCCTGCCACAGTTAAATACAGTGGCAGTGATAATGGTGAGATGTGATTGAAGGAGCTGCAGGAAAAGCCAGGTGGTTTTTGTCCAGCTGAAAAATACGTGCATGATGGAGACACCTTCATCACTCAGAACAAGTGCTAATTTTAGTGTATAGAAAGCAGATTTGGCTCCACCTGCTGGTTTCAGGCTGGTTGCAGGCCAAGTTGATGTTTTTCCGGGGAAAATTCTGAAACACACAATTTAAATTTAAATAAAAATGAGAACAGATAAAAATTCTGTTCTTTGGGGTCAGACAGCAGGCTTTCTGGACACAAAATTTAAATAAAAACAAATAAATAAAAAGAAAGGAAATAAAGATAAGTGCTTTTTTCCTCACAATGTTGAGTGAAATTCTTCCAGAGGTATTACTAACTTCAGGGACTTTTGGTAGGAATGCAAGGGGAATTTTCTCTGAATAAGTGTCTGTTTTGAATGGTCTGCTTATCTGTAGTCAGACTCCCTGTTAAAGATTCAGTGACATTCTAGTTTTTGGGTGGATAAGATAAACATACCCATTCTCAATTATCCTGTAAAGTCAACTGCTCTCTAAAAGCTTATTACAATTTCTAGGGCTTGTGAAAATGATGATTATGGTGATTGCTACCCAAGTGCCTTCCAATTTACTAATAAAAAAAGTGTGATGAGTTTCTTGTGCTGTAGCCATCTGCTCAACATTGAGATGTTCAACACTGACAGATGAGAGTTCTACTTCTGTTTCATTTGGGTTTTTTTTATAATAACTTTCAAGATCTGTATAAATTTTAATGATGCATTTTCCATCCTCTTTTTTTTTTTTTCCTTACTTCTATGGGATAAAGGAAAATATGCAAAGAAGACACATCTTACACATAAAGAAGACTGTGGATTCAGATCCTTGGTCTGTCACAGATTTCTTGTGGTATTTTATTGAGGAACTGAGCATAAAAATTGTCATATTTGCTGCTGTAGGGACCCATATTTGCTTTAGAAGAAAGTTTCTGGGAAGCATTTCCTATTACTTCTTATGTCTGCACTTGTTTTTAGGAGAGATTTTGGTATTAATGAATGTTGCAAGAAGCAGGGTAGGACTGACAGCAGCAACAGCATACTCCTATTCTTTGCATAGTGATGAAGTTACTTCAGGCAGTAATTTCAGAAAAGGAACAACAGCTTTGCAGGAATGGACACTTCTTTATTCTTTAAGCCTGTATATGACCTTGCTGTTACTGCCTGGAGGGCAGGCTCTGTCTCTCTGAAGAGTCCTTTCCTTTCATTTCTGCTTTTAGACCTCCTTTTAAACAAGAACTGCCAAGTCATTCCTGTATATGTCCTCCACATGACACCTGACTGTACAATCAGTACCATTTATATTTTATCTGCACAAAATTAATTGAGTGCCATCCTTGTGAATGTATGAGATAGCAGAGTATCTAGCTTATTTATTTTAAAGACCTGTAGTAGGAACTGTTCATGGTAGTTGGATCATTTTAGTCTTAAGTTTGATATACTGTCTTGGAAAGAAAGATACAGATTAACCAGGTAGCTATGAGGCCTCTGACTCTCTTATCCCATGCTTTGTCTATGTGCTTTTGAGACTAACAGTTGTGTTGCCCCTATTATTACATGACCCTTCTGTTTCGACTCTGCCTGCATCTGACTGGAGAGAATTTGGAGAAAGCCATGCCCATATGATGGTACTGGTGATTTTGGAGGACACATTTTGTTAGGTCCTTGACTTGCCATAATTAAAAGTTAGTCTCCTACAAATAATCTGTAGACAGACCTCACCCTAGCCCAGCAAACCCTGAGTGTCAGAGATCCATGACCCTCTTCCCAAAATCTCTTCTGTGGAGCAGGCATGGTGCCATCTGCAGAGAGTTCCCCCCTCTATGAGCAGACTTGCCCTGCTTCCAAATCCCAGCTGGCCCAGACCTGCATGGTTTGGTGTCCTTCCTTCTCAAAAGGACTTCAAGATGATTTCTCTCCCTGGCAGCACTTAAGACTGCAGCCCCAAATAATTCCAGGGACATCTAAGTCACTGCCATAAATACTGGTTACAGGCTGGAAGAAAAATGACATTATGCTATCCATGAAATAGAGTAGTCTTTAGGGCAGACTCTCCAGCAAGAGAAGACTCCCGTGCTGCCTTAGCACAGCACAGTGCAGGAGTGTCCCTGTGATGTTCTGCAGCCCCCAGCCACCTCTGCTGCAGCCTCAAATCAGCACCAGGCAAAGACATGACCAACATCAACACAAGACTAATGGCAATTTAAGGGAGAAACAGGGAATAAATAATTTGTTCATATGTTTTGACTGAAGTGACAGGTCTTAGAGACAAAATAATAGATAATCATGTTGGAAGCTGCTAACTGGTGACCAGTGACAGATACCAGGGAAAGGAGAAGACAAAGGTGTGAAATGTTCTGTGTCCCAAAATTCTCTCCTGCATCCTTGTCAATGTCTGAGGTGCATCCTAGAGGAAATTATGTCTTTGCATTTAATGGCTTTTGTGTGCTTTGCTTCACTGGATATAGCTGATTACTTCTTGAATCCACATACATTTTTTAGCTTCTGCAACATTCTTTGGCAAGCTGCATTTCACAGCTTAACTCATGCCATAGAGCCACAGAACCACAGAAAGGTTTGGGTTGGAAGGGACTTTAAAGATCATCTACTTCCAAATTCCCTGCCATGGGCAGAGACATCTACTAGATCAGATTGCTCAAAGCCCTATCCAGCCTGCCCTTGAGTACTTCCAGGCATGGAGCATCCACAATTTCTGTGGGTAGCCTGTTCCACTGTCTCACCATGTTCATAGTAAAAAATTTCTTCCCAATCTAAATCTACCCTTTTTTTCAGTTTAAATTTGTTACTTCTCATCACTATATTCTCTAATAGATCCTCCCTCCCCATCTTTCCTGTAAGATCCCCCTTAAGGCTGGAAGGTTGCTATGAGATCACTCCCATAACCCTCTTTTCTCTAGGCTAAAGATCTCTTTTTTTTTTTTTCCGTTTGCTCAAATGATGTCAGCATAATTGTCTTTACTCATATAAAAGCACCATGTAATATTTATATGCAGTGTGTTATTAATAATAACAATAGTCTTAGAGCACAGGTTTGGGTATTCTCTTGGCCTCTTATTTCATTTCCTGTATATAAACGATTAAGAAAAGAGTAAGTGATGGTGACAGGTGGAAGACAGGTTTTGGAAGGCTTACTTACCATGACTTGGAGCTACAGAACTGTGTGAATTGTGCAAATTTCCCAGGGCTATGTCAGTGAAATAACTTGTATTGACTTTCCCTGTAACAGAAAACAGCACTTTTTAAGCAGCACCCACAAATTCTCTGTAGCACTCTCTGTGTTTTGTTTTAATCACATGATATATGCCAGACATTGAGTCATCATTTGCTAAAGCACATAAAATGGTATTCAATCTTTATGCTTCCCTAGCTGTACAGCTTTGCAGATTATTGTTTTACTGGTTCTTAGGTGATTATCTTACCCATACAATATTACACTGCATAAAACTGTTTTCTCTTCATAGGAAATTGAGTTTGAGTTGTGATTCATACTTGCAATTATTGTCTAAATCCTTTCAATGACTCAAAATGACACAGTCAGTAAAAAAAGACAAACCAATCTCCATGGCTAACACATCTGGCCCTTGCCTTGAATTTTTGATAACCAACACTAGCATGGTAGTCTTGTGAGTATAATCTCTCTGGAACTTGTTCTTACTTCTCTCTTCTCCATAGTCATATAAATAGTGACCATAAATTCAAATGGGAAATACCTCCACAAAGTGCCAACTAACACAGGGACAGCTGTGGCATTCAACATTTAGTTGCACTAACATTTCACCTCAATGACTTTTGTCACACTCATTTAGTATCTCAGTCTAGTTTCTCAGTATACAGATTTCTGAAGACTGGAGATACTCCTCTGTCACACAGTTTGAGCCATAGTCTGGTATTTCTGTAACATGAAAGCCTTGTTCTATAGCTTAGCTGATCAATCTGGCACTCTTTCAGCTATTGTGTTAGCAAAAAACATTTGAGAGAGTTTGAATACTCTATCAGAGAACCTGTCCCAAATGGAGCCTTGAAAGAGGGTTTTTCCTCCAGGAAAAGAATAATGGTGTCACCTCTGCTGTCCTTGTTGACCTTACAAGACAAGAAAACCTATGACCAGGCAGTGTTTCTGTATGGGAAACCATCTCTTTTCATCATTGAGAGAAAAATTAAAAGCCTGGGCAGTGATTTGTTTTGGTCTGCTGTTATTCTCCCTTTGCATGGATCAGCACAGCACAGCTGCAGTGTGGCTCTAATAAGATTCAAACAGTGTATGTGAGCTTGGTTTAGTGTTTAAAAGCATTTGGAGCTCTGTACTTCCAGTGAATGAAGTGCAAATGGAGAATGGTATTTTCCTTTGACAGAAGAGCTGACATAGAGGACTGTGCTAGATCCTGAGAACTTGATCAAACTGCTTCTGCATACCAGCCTGTGCCTTATTGGAACATCTTCACAAAAGGGAATCCGGTCCTGAACTGAAGGTTTCAGTAGTTTAAATCATCATCTTTCCTCTTCATAATCTGTTCCAATGCAGTGAAATTGTTCTTGGGGGAAAAAAAGTGTCATAAATCTAACTGGGAAAGAATGACCTTAGGCTTGTAGTGGTGATCTTGTTCAGTGGGAGGATTTAGAAGGAATTTTTCTAGATAGTGTGAATATATTAAAAAAATATTATGTCTTACTGGATATAAAATTTCAAGTGACTGTGACTTGGGTGAAAATCTATCTCAGTTTCAAATGAAACTGTGGAATTAAAATTGCACATCCACTTGATTCTTATTTATTTCCATACATGCCCTTTGCTTCCACTCCCACAGTGTGAAGATGTAAAACTTTTGCTGGTTACAGATAAATCTCTCTAAGCCTTTCTCCAATGCTGTGGCTGTTTCTATGTAGAAATAGGCTCTGACCACTGATAAATATTCACATATAAGCTTGGAAGAACACATCACAGTTCTAGCAATAATGTGACTATTCAAATATTTGATAGTTTTATGGTACAGATGACATTGAATATACAAAGTCAATATTTTGAATGAGGCACAACAATCAATATTGAGCTCCAAAGGGGTTTATAAAATAAGTCAATATAACAGGTCTGCCCAAGAGGTTTTAAATTGGCTGCATGGAATGCTACTCTTAAAGGAAAAAAGAAACACAAAAACAAGGTTTAAAGTGCATAGCAACTAACTGAGAAAATAGCAAGCATAATCAATTTTTTAAATAAAGTTCATTGACCTCAATACATATTTAGCATGATTCAATTATAGGTTTTATGCTTTGATAGCAGTTCTTTGGAATGTGAAACAATGGCTCTACTGGGTCATGCAGTAGTGGGATCCCACACTTGCCACTTTTTTCTTCCACTCACTCTGCCATGCTTACAATATGCATGACTTGGTGCCTGGACTGTCTAAAGCATGCCATTTTTTATACTTGTGATCTAACAGGATGAGTGGCAGCTTTCCTGAACTCAGCCTGTGTGAGTGACAGTTTTACTTCACAAGGTGACACGTACCTAATCTGATTTCTTTTGTAGCTGGGTGTTCTTAGCTATTTTCCCATCTTCTTCTTTTTATTTTTTTCAGTTTCCTATAAAATAACTTTTACACATGCTGTCCAGCCGTAATGGAGATGTGTGAATGGATAAGAGTGTTGGGGGAGGCCTCCATCATTCACTCCATGCTCTGAGCAGATGCAGGGTAACCAGCTGTGTGAATCCACCCTAAGGCCATTGATTACCCTGGCACTGTTACAAACTGTTTACACATTATCTCAAGTGGCTCTGTCCTCAGTCTCACGTTGTTCCTGCTACCAGCCAAACACAAAGGCTCTTCTGCCAACTGCTCTTTCATTCCATGATGGATTTCAGAACTCCAACAGCTCTAGCACCTGCTGCTTCTTGGGCTTGACCAAGAAGGGCTGTCCTACAAGTTTCATAAGTAGAAATGTTTATATCTGTTAAAAATGTGCATGGTTTGTGCATGGCTTATAATAAATAAGACAGAGCAAGCACTGCATTATAGTGCAATAGCAGCTGGTTGCACTGCTGTGCATTGTCAAGATGACAAACTGCAAGTTATCTGTCACACAATCTCATCTGTCAATCTGTTAGTCCTTGTTATCATTACTGGATGCAGCTCAAACACAAAATGAAATACAGTCAGGAGTGGGGAAGTTCTCAGTGCTTGATCTGATGTCAGTTGTTTGGCTTATGTGTATTTTAGGTTTCAATTCCTTTTCTGTAACACAGAAGAATTTTTCCACAGAGAAGACTATAGGCATGTAGAAATTCATATATTGGATATCTGGAGAAGGGATGGTGCAGTGAAGCCCTTTTCTCAATTTTCAGATAAAATAAACTTATTTTAAATCAATAAATTGAAACATCTCACATAAATACATAACTTATATTTTCCCTTGCTTATCTCAAAACTCATAATGAGGAGTAGGTAAGTATTTTACTATGACAGACACTATCACTGGTGATCTTTATCCATTTGGATGTGTCTATGAAAAAATCAGACCCTCACTCACAAGTACATAGGTTGAGTGCCTGAAAGTTTATATACCAGTTAGGCAAAAAATCTCTGCTCCTTTAGTTTAGCAGTGATATGTGAAAATTTGTTAATGCACTGTTCTGCATACAATTTGCCATGCCCCCATTTGATGATTACACAAAACAGGACATGCAACAAACTTTTGGCCTTCCCTCAACATTATCCTGTTGTCTTGAACTAGGAAAGCAGAGATTGTCTGATGCTGAGTTAACTCTGGAAGTTGAAAATTTTCAGCATCTGTAGCAATTCAGGAATGTTGCTATCAGGCACACATGATGATTTAGGCATTTCTGACCCATTGCCATGTAGACTTCTGTAACTGCTAGCACTATATGCCCTTTCTTCTGATGAGTAATGAGGTCTTTATCTCTTCCAAGAGGAAAAAAAATTGTACTATTTGTCAATTAAATAGTGCCATATTAGTCATAAAACGAATCATTACCATTTAATTAAAAGAAAGGAAATGACACTGCAAGTTTTGTAGCTAAAATAAGATTTCTTCTGCCTGACATTGTTCATAAATCAGTCTACTATAACTAATTGCAAAATCAACCTGTCACTAAAATGCACAAAAGCTTTATCCACCACGTTCCCTTCATCCACCAGGTGGGTGCCTCCCTTAGCACCATTGTTAGTACTCATGTGAAAGTGTAGGAATTAATAATGGCCTGAAAGTTATGATGGGCTCTTCAGTCTTGTGATGAAATTTGTGCCCCAGGGAGGCAGCAAACCTCCCTGCAAAGAGGGTCCTGTCTGCAAATGGGTGCTTCTGTTCCACACAGAAAACCACCAATGACCATAACTCACTGCTGTTTCTTCTGGGAGCTGGTTTGTTGCAGGTTTTGTTGCAAGGAGTTGGTCTCTATGACCTTGTCATGATTTCTTGCATAGGTTCCTCCTCTACCTAATGTGCTTTATCTAAGGTACCCAGAGCCCCACACCTGCTCTGTACAGCATTTTAGAGGGTGAGGAGAGCTTTCCCTTTCTGCCCTATGCTGCAGCCTTCTTCCACCTCTCTTGCCCCTTGCAAAGCTGCCTTTCTCCTGGCACAAAGCAGATCCTGCACCTTTTTCCACAGTGGCCATGCTGAATTGGCTTCCCTGCCCCAGAGATGGCAGAGTACAGCTCCATTGACCAATCTCTCTCTAGCACATTCTGGAATTCTCCTCAGTTTGCCACCTCCTCCTCCAGCAGCTTGGCCACCAAACAGAGCAGGTCATCAATCTGGGCACACTTTCCCACAGGTGTGCTGGGAATGCCTTCCCACCTCTCAGAATATCCCTTCATACATCCCACACTCAGAACCTGGGTGGCCACAGGCTTGAGCAGGAGCCCTGTCTGTGTGGCTGCATTGTTTCTGCTGGATGCCAAAAGCTGAGGAAAAGCAGAGGACACTGCATTTTCCTGGCTGGTCACAATGCTGCCAACAACTACTTTACACTGCTGGACACCTGCCCATGGCAAAACGTAAATGCTTGCCTGTTTCAGTCTCCTGGGCTGATGGGCTTGGCCTGCTTAAATATCCTGCACTGCCAGTGTGGGCTCTGCTTCCTGCTGTTTCTTCCCTTCCATGGGTCTCTGTTTTTCAGGGAATAATTCCCCTGTTCATTCAAGTCTCTACTTGTCCATGAGTCTCCTCCTGTGTCCTCATGCTGCTGCTTTTTGCTTCTGCTGCTCTGACTGCTGCAATGTCTCTTGTGATCTGCTGGGCTGACAGTTTTAGGGAACTGTATTCTTTCCTTGCATAGGTATTACTCAAGCCCTCAGTTCTGCAGATTTTTTTGATATTTGAGACCAGAAATTCAAGGCAAACATGGAACCAAGTCCACTGTTCTTTTCCAAATGACTGAAAAGATTCTGTGCCCATGTGTACCACAATCTGAATTTCCCTTAGTGATAGCCCCTTTTGAAAACTGTACCTAGACTTCAGGAACATCAGCAGTTTTGCTTCAGCCTGCAGTTTGCTCAGAGCTGTATCACTTCCCAGGCAGAAAAAGCCTAATGCCAAACACAATCTATTCCACCCAGGTTAATGAGTCCTAAATAATCAAAGCAATGATGATAATGGTGTGATTGTAATCACCAAATGAATATGCTGGGTGAGGACTACAAAAGGCTCAAATTAATTTAATACACTTTTAAGACTAACAAAAACAACAAAGCTATCTTGTTAGGATTCTTTGAAATATGTATTTGTTCTGATGAGACATCTAAGTCTATGTACATACAAAAAAGGGATAATTCAGCAATAATTGCATTTTATGCAGAATATATAGTGGGTGGTGGGGGATAAACAGCTTGCGAATCAATAAACCATGAGGCTGCAGGCTGAGTTATTTATTGATTTATGACCCACAGCTCCAAGTTTACTTCACATCTAATGCAATTATACCTTGTGGATTATGCTTCATTTAAGAGGCAAGGAATATATATCATTTCATACCAGGAAACATGCTGTCTGCATCTTAATAATATTTCTAAGAGTTAGATACAATTTTGCAGCTGGATACATTTTGGTGAGGTGTGACATTCAAAATCTAATGTGCTATCTGCTTGACTTCATCTTGAAAAGCCCCAACAAGACACACTGCAAAAGATGGGCAGAACAAACCTATTTGGCTTCATCAAATCATGTTACCAACCTTGACCTGTGCTGTTTTAAAACACTGTGGAACAACATTACCCCTTCAAACAGCCACCATGAATTCTGCATGAGTTAGCAGCCTGTTCTGTGAGAGACACAAGGACAAAAGGCAGAACTTCATACAGGACACCAGGCAGTCAATGTGGCAAGCATCCTGTTTTCTAGGGTGTATCTGCACAGATGTGATCTAGAGCACTTCTCAGATTATTTCTGTCCAGGAGTTTCTAGTGGATTCTTCAGGTGTGGCAAGACCACACTGGATGAGGAAATGGTTGTGTGTGAAGGAGAAATCTTCCAAGCAGCTCCAAGGAGCAGTAAATTGTTGAAAATGATGCTTTGTTGGGTTCTTTTCCTTTTAATCTCTCTCTCTCTCTTTTTTTTTTTTTTTTTTTTTTTTTTTTTTTCTGTCCCATAATAGATCTCCAAGAGCAGACAGGAGACAGTTCTCTTGTGCACACTTTGGGATTTACTGTTCTGCAGGAAGAACACATCTCTGCTACAGGAAGGTGTGAAGAGTGGTGGTGTAAAAGCTTGTGTCCACAGAGCCTCATAGTGGTACCTGCTCATCTTCCTTTCTGCATTGCCCTGTGCAGATCCTGTGCCACAGTCCTCTCATCTGGAGCCAGAGGCCATGGAACATTTATTCTTAATGCTGTAAGAAAAGATCATTAGTGGAGTACTCAAATTCTTAGCTAAATCACTCTGATTCTCCTGACAGTAATTCATTTCAGTGAAAATGTTTCCTTGAAGCAATAAAAAAATTATTCTCCTTCCTTCACAAGCACAACCCTTCAGCCATGTCTCTATAAATCTTGCAATTGTTTTGTGACCTGTCAGAAGTATAATTTCCCTCACCAACAGCCTGAACTTACCAGGTGCTAAAAGCCTCTTTATAAACTTCTAAAAGACACACATGGCTTCATTGTGACCTGACCATGTAGAGTCCACAAGTTGTCCAAAAGAATGCTAAACTCTTTAGAGTACATCAAGATATGAACATTGTCCAGGGGAACTCGTGCCAGCATGTGCCAATGTTTTGGTCACATTCTATGAGGAAAAGCAAGTCTGTTTATTTATTCATAGGAGAGAGCAGGAAAGAGTTGGCAATGGGCTCTGGGACCTGAGTGTGGTATGTGTGAATTGGCATAGCCAATTCTGCCATAAATATTCCCTCTTGTTTTGGGTCCATGTCAGTGCAGCCTGGCTTCACCAAGGGACTTTGCAGCCCTGTACACCTTGTCAATGTCTTAATCTTGTATTGCAGAGAACATTTTTGTTCCCTTTGCCTCAGATTCTAAACTGTGTTCTAAACACACAATAGGAACACAGTAGTCACATTTTCAGCAAATATGCAGAAGGAAATGCCAGGATTTTGCTTCCATATCTTTCTTTACATATTACATTACTTATAGTCAACCATTACATTTGCAAAATAGTGGTAAGATGCTACCGTGCTGTACTGAGGAATGGCAAACATTTGGTTACTGTGGAAGGCAGCTCTTGTGCCTCTCTCCAAGTAGTGTCACTAATGTTACCCTACAAGAAGCAGTAAGGTGATTTTGTTCTCAAACATTTGGACTGCAAATACTGGGGAGGAAAAGGAAGGTGTTTAAAATGGATAACTTTACTCTCTCACCTGAGTCATCTGTTCTGTATCTTGCTGGACTCCCAAGCTGGGAAGACATTTGGTGAGATAAGATCCATCTAGATCACTTTCTATGAATCAGGTAAATGAATTTATTCTTGGGGCTGCAGAGGAAGATACAAAGCATTTTATGCCCTGACACACAGGCCTGTGATGCCACTGCAGCCATGCACTTCTCCATTGCTGCCTTGTTGCTGTAGCAGTGTCTCTCATCCAGCTGCAGGTTCTCATTTTAAACCCTCATTTTGAAAAGATATAAAGTCAGAGCTGTTAGTAATGTGCCCTCGTTGCTATGAAGATTTTGTAGTTCTATTTTTTTACTTTTATTTGCTTTATTCTGTGCAGGGCAGAGGAGTCCTTACTGCCTTAATTACAATACAATGACAGCAGACTATAACCCAGCCTTTTTAACATGACATAATTATATTAAGTTTAGTGCTGCTATTATGGTTAAATTATTTAGTTTCATGCCTGAAGTCAACAGTGTCTACTCATTGCCATTAAAAATGGAGAATAACTCAAGAACAGCTTCTTGGTGCCACATGTAAATAAAGTCATTTGCTACAAGTTATTTTTCATCTCAGCAGAGACAGTAGTCTGAGAGCAGAAGATTTTTAAGGGCAGAGGGCAATATGAAAAGCATAGGGATGAAAATAAATTCTATCAGGCTTAAAGAATTATTTGCTGCAAATAAAATACTATTCTCTGTCCCTAATACATTCAACCTCTCCCACTCCAGCACTCTGGGTTCAAAGTAACTGTGTTCAAATGCAAGTATTTACTTCACATAGCATAATTCAGGGTGCCAGCTGTAGCGTATATTTGTTTCTCCTTTAGATCAGCACTTTGAAGGTATGAAAATGTCTGTGCTACAGCTACATCTGAAGAAGCACACAATTCTCTGATTTATATCACCTGGTGTGAAGTTGCAGGAAACAGTTGAGTGACTATCATTAGTACTTCAAAAACACCAAAACAGCTCAGAAATAAACTTTAGTTTGCGGACAGGATAAAAGTTCATATGTTATGTTGGCAGTTTAAACCATTTTATCCATTGATTAATGGTTACTTGCCTTCCAAGCTGACTCAGTGTTCTAAAAGATAGCTGAAATACATGGAGTGTCAATTAACCCAAATAACTTGGAATTAAAGCCATCAGATGTGAGATGATCAGGTATAATTTGGGAGCTCTGTCATTAAACACAGACTGTTAAATAAATTTTAGTGGAAATCAGGAAAAGGAAAGAAAAATTAAGGTAATCTTCAAAAGCTGTGCAAACAAAAAACTGAACGCAGTTGCTTTTCTGAGCAGGTACCAGGATAAATGACTGCAGGGAGACAGCATCCTATCTATGTGGATTTTAATAAAGTCATGGGAGCTATTTCTTTATAATTCACACCTCAAAATCAATTCTCGTAGCAAAACTCTGAGGTGGGCTAGAAAAAAAAAAAAGCTGATTAATTGTAACATGGTGGTAAAATCAAAAATTGCAATATATCCTCTGGTCAGGTATTTTTTGGTGAGAGATTTGCAGTTTTCCAGTGAGAGGCACAGTCTTTTATAAGTTCTGTTTTTTATAGACTTTTTTCTCTTATAATAAACTTGGAATTTATAAGACTGATCCTCTTAGAAGGAGACTTCTTTCAATAAAAAAAAAAAAAAAAAAAGAGAGACAGAACAGAAAAATAATGCAAAATTAATTAAGCAATCAAAGCAAATGTGAGCAAAAACTTAAGGAATGTTGGGGAAGGTGTATATTTCTATTTGTGCAAATAAAAAAGCTGTGGCATATGCATTCTGGGCGGCAGAATTTCCGGGTGAAATGGACCATTTCTGGAAGGAAATGAGGCTGTGCAACTCTTCTCATATTATGCATGAGCCCTTCAGAGTTTACAGAGATAATATTTGGCCTCAGTTTACCAACTCAAAAGGTGAGTTAAAAAATGTGTGGTAAATATATAACGTTTTCATCTCTCTCTCCAGCACCTACATGAAGATCTCTGACTGAGTTCCACTTCAAGACTCTTTGGGATGTGTCTATGAGCCTTCAGATTTTGTGATGCTGTGGCTGATTTAATAAGTTACAGCATCAAATATGGTTGTGGGAACCACACTCTTTGCTAAACATTTACATTATATTGCAAAGATACAGCAAACACAGGAGAATCTTAGTAGTGTGACACCTAACATTGATATTTCATGTATTCACATCCCAAGTAAACTCTTACTCAGGAGCTGCATTTTACATAGATAATGTTGTGCTGTCTTGATGATCAAGTCTCTCTTTTCTTGCAGACTTTTTTATAGACTAAACTAGACTAGACTAGAATAGCTCAGGTTGGAAGGGACCCACAAGGATCATCAAGTCCAACTCCTGGCCCTGAGATATAGTCCTGAGGTCTTGACATACTTGAATTGCTTCCTTCAAAGATCCTGGGACATTTAGTCAAACAGTCATAAATTTGATGTTTTTATGGAGACATGAATATTAATCTCTAGTATAAGCATTATTTTGACTGTACCTGACCAGAACCTGCAGTATTTACCATAAAGTTGTTCTTGACAACAAGATGGCAGTGTTCTAAAATTGAACAAATTCAAAGCAATTTATCTTCAGACGTACCTCCGCCCAGAATTATATAAAGCCTCAATTTATGCTTGGTTTTGTTTTTTTTTTCTGTACAGTCCAGGCATAGTCATTATGGTGCCTGGTTGTGCTCATGCTCACAGTCACAATCTGTGGCATCACACAGATGGTATCCAAAAGTAATGAATTCAGAGCATCCAAGTACAGTAGTTAAAATTTACAAAGAAATTCCCAGTCCTGCCCCAAAACCCTTCCAGTTGGAAAGGCAATGCACAACAGCAAGCTGGAGAATAATCACATTTTAGAATGGCTCAATAGGTAAGTGGCAAAATATTTCTAAGGTTTTAGGAACCTATTATCAAGAGGAAGAAAGACTCAGGCCTTTCCTGTCATGTGTCCATTGTCACTACCAATATAAGGTACATTGTGGGGAGAGAAGTGACTGCTTTGTAATTTGCCCTTGGTTTGGACAAGTTTCTGAAATGCTGGTAGCCTGATTTATGAGTCTGTTCTCAACTGGAAACAATTAGATCATCAGATGTGCATCTGGCAACTTGCACAGTGAGTTCATTTTTCTAACCCATCTCTTAGCTGCAGGAAGTACTGCAGATAGCTTGGGAGAAAGACATAGTTATGATATGAGATATTTAAAAAATAGTTGAGAATCCAGACCTGGAATTTAAAAAAAAAAAACAACCAACTAAACAAAAAACCAAAAATCCCCAAGCCATCCTAGATATAATGTATACTTCATAGACTCTATTATCAATAATGAAACATACAGCCTAGCTAACACAGAGCATAAGAAAACATTGCTCATATCGTTTTGCCTCCAGGAAAAGGGGAGAGAAGGAGAACACACAGAATAAATATGTAGAGCAGAAGGATCCTCTGAGGGCTTTAACGTCTCCCCTCTGTGCCCAGGTCAGCACATCTCACTCTCATTCCTTTCTGCTGTGTTTGTGATCCAATATCTGTTTCCTTTCTATATCCCAGGGCACTACAGATGTGAGCAGTGTGCTTAATGTGCTTGTAGGGCTTCATTTTTTTGTTGCTTAAGTGTGTCTCTTACCTATTCTGATTGCATTTTTGCTTTGGTAAGAGAGGTAGGTCAAACCCAGCCCTGCTGAAATCCCATCTGCAAATGGACCTGAGTTTGTAATCTGCATGGTGTAAATCATAGGATCATGGAATCACAGCATCATAGAACCATAGAATCACAGAATCATAGCATCATAGCATCATAGAATCAGAATCATAGAATCATAGAATCATAGAATGGTTTGGGTTGGAAGGGATCTCAAAGATCATCTCGTTCCAAACCCCCTTCTGTGGGCAGGTACACCTTTCACAAGACCAGGCTGATCACATCTCCATCAAGAAAAAAAAAAAAAAAAAAAAAAATTAGTATAAATTACTCTAAAAATCAAAGTTCTTTTTATGTCCTGATTGGCAGTACCTCCAATGAGCAAATAAATCCCCAACATTGCCATCCATGCAGTTTGGGTGAAAGTTCAAGCAGAAAAAGCACATCCCTTCACAAAGGACTCTGCAAGGGAGAATTAATGAATATTCATGGTGTGCATATGTCCAATTTGGTAGTGATACATTGCAGAATTACTGCTTCTGTCCTGAGGGGAAGATTTGGAAGCATTGCAGTAAATAAGAGTTGCTATGCATTTAATCAGGCCTCACCAGAAATGAAAAGGAAAGAAAAATGAAGAACTAGATGTTCAGTGAGTGAAACAGAGATCCAGGAGGAGCCAAATAATATAGGATTAATAGGTAATGCCCTAAAGCTTGAGCCATGGGAAGGCAAACTAGAGTATCACAGATAAATGTTAATTCTGGAATCCTCAAACTTTAATGTGCTAAGCTGTACGATGAAACATCCTTTAAAGGAAAAATTACAATACATTAGTGCAAGATATTCAATACCCCTTTGTATAAAAATGAAGCAGGTTCAGCCTTGGAGTTAACATATTTGGGGAAAAATATGGGATGAAAAAAAAGAAAGTGCTCTAGCTGCTAATCACAATCAGTCAGGAATGAACCTTCCCCCAGGAAACTTGCTGAACTATCACTGCTAAGACCTAGAGGAACAAAAGATGGTCACAATTTCTGACACTTGTAAGGGCCATCAGGAGACTGAACTCACTGAAAGGCTCAGCTGAAGGATATGCTATGCATCTCTAAGGGGCTTTTGTGCTGGGAGTCTTGTCATCTGGAGGCCACTTTCAGAGTCTTTTTCATCTCCTTTCTGATATAAAAGACCAGAGAGAGCTGCTTTTCTCATTCATGCCTCAGACATTTGCAGAATAATTCTGTCTGTTTCACTAAGTGTGGATCTGTGAATGGCTGAATTTGTCCAGTCCTGTACTCCCAGGCATGTTCTCCTTGCACACAAGTACAGTAAATCTCTGTGTTATTCTGCAGTTTTGGGAAGGACACTTTCAGGGCTCTGTTAGTATTCGGGTTCATTTTCTTCTGTTTGGCACATATAGAACAGAAGTTTCCAAAATTAAGGGGTTTTGTAACAGGAGTAAGATTTAGTTGAACAGTTTTGGTTGGTGGTGCCTTGTGCATTTGCACCATTTCTCAATAGCTTTATGTTTGAACAAAAACATTTCAGCTGGCAAGCGTTTTAAATACGAGTCCAGCTTCTGTGCCCATCTCAGCAGTTCACGACCCTGGCTGGTTGAAATGCTGTGACAACACACTCACTGCTTGGGGTTCTGAGAGAAAGTCACTCTGCCTTTGAAAATACACCATTTCAGCACTTGATGTGGAGGCCACTTCTTATCTAAATGAAAATGACAGTGTTAACAGCTGAAAAAGGAGCACAGTATTTTCTGCTGGTGGGGATGAAAGGAAACATTCCATCACA
The DNA here is from genome assembly GCA_030060385.1 of Muscicapa striata striata. NCBI lineage: Eukaryota > Metazoa > Chordata > Aves > Passeriformes > Muscicapidae > Muscicapa > Muscicapa striata. Next base: position 4,088,766 of record JAREIS010000037.1, read on the forward strand.
CCCTTAATGCACAGAGCCACTTCTCCTCCTGTGAAGCATGAAGTTGTCTCTACCTCTATGGTGCAGTGAGATAATCTGAAGAACAGAAAGGAGAATGGTACAGTGTGGTTGAAAAATTCAAAAGATATTGTATGCCTAAGATGCAAAATATCACAGCAGAAGAAACTTCTTTTGTCAAAAACTTTGGCTTCTGGTGGGAAGATTTCTACATTGTCCTATCCCATCACTTTTGTTAAAGCAAATATCCAGTTAAAGGCAAAGAGATATTTTGTGTTTTCTAGCTTGTTGGACAAGGTGTATTTATTTAGGGTCAGTATGAGCAGACCTCCTTCTTAGCCAACTGAGATACCAAGTTCCCTCTGTGGACTGATGTCACATTTGTTTCTGTGGAGCCTGACTAGATTTGGCATTTCCAAATTAAATGTTCATTTTCCCCTTCATCTCACCTTATAACCAGTCAATTATCTTAAAAAGTGGGACTTTAAAAAGCTTGATTTTTAACTAATAGGGGTAAGGATATCTTAGATCAAAAACTGGAAAACTTTTCTTAGCAACTTGTGTTCTGCAGCTTTCCTTCTCAGAATGTCTGCATAATTAGGACACTTCAGTAATAAATTGGAAAGTAGCAATACATATATTTGGAGAGAGTTTGGGGAGCAGGGTAAGAGATTTTTCTTTTGCAGGAAAAGCAGAAAAAAGCAGCTCAATGGAGAGGGTCAAAAGGTCAGAAGCAAAACAAAAATTTATATTAGCAATCAGTTGTGCCTCTTCTTGATTTGCTGCTCTTTGAAACTCCACACAATGTTCAAAAGTTCCATTTTAATTCTACTTAGACTAGGGCAGGAGAAAGAAAGGAGGAAAAGGAAACTGAATTTGGCAAAATGCAAGTATCAAGGGGGAAAACTTGGCCTCAGAACTGGGAGGCAAGAATTTCCTAGGCTGCCTTCACAGTCAGTGGGTTTGAGAGCAGGCACATTGTTCTCTTTCCTAGTTAAACTCCACACACCATCTACACATCCACTTGCAAGGAATGGTAACACACATTTGCAAGCTATGTTGCTGGGAATATGAAATTGTCAGGAATTCAGATGATATATATTCCTAACATGGTGATTGTGTTCATCAGTGGATGAAGAAGAGACAGTGGCAACATTCCTTATGTGGAAGTCTTGGACAATTTCTGAGATTTGTCATCAAGGAAGGTGGAATGGAGCAGAAAAAGAGTGAGAAAGTGGCTCTTATCCACTGTGCCAAAACATGCCTTTAGCTTTCAGTAGCATTGTAACTCAGTGCCTCTGGAAGCCTCCTCTAAGGGACCACAGAGCTTTGTGGATGTTCCAGGACAAGTGGTGGCTACAAAGGTGATGTGGAAAGTGAAACATCAGGCTGAATTATGTTCTTGTAATTATTTGCTTGCTTAGTTGTTTTATGAAGTTGCAGGCTTTTTTCACCAATTCCTACTTTCTTACTGTGTGTCCTCAACTCTAGGCTAGATATCCTTGCTAAAAAGTGCACTTTTTTCCTTCAGAAAGAATTCTTTTAATTAATGCTTGGAATATTTTTTAGAAGATTATTATTTTCTTTAATTTCTTCTTGCTCTTCTGGCTTAAAAAGAAAAAAAGTACATTCCAAGTCTTATCCACATTCAACTTATTTTTCAAAGGTTTTATTATTTACCAAGAAAAAAATCTCATCTCCTGCTGCTTTGGAGAAAGTAGAGTGACAAAGTCAGTCAGCTATTACCTCCAGGCATATTTGAGTCTTACCTCATTAATAGAATTTTTGCCTCAGTTTGTATCTCATAATCTAGACTCTCCCTGATGTCAATGATGATATTTCTCACTTAAGAACACTGACAGCTTATATCCAAATCCAAAACCTGCAGTACAGTCTATGCATGCCCAACAGGATCTGTTGCACTGCCCTTCTCTAGAAGTAATCTTGACCCAAATCACTCCTGCTATTTCTTCCTACCCACCCCTTGACACTTCTTTATTCATTGCTTTCCTTCAGCTGCTTACATTTTCTCTAGCTGTATTTCAAGACCTGACATGAAGAGGTTTTTAAACAATCTACTGCACATCTGCTTTAAGATTTTCTTACTCCTCTGAGCTTTGGTATCAAGAAACTGGAATCTGAGGCCAAGACAGACTGTTGAGAAGAGTACATGCAAGATGACTTCTATATGTAAACAAATTAATATTGTTTATATGCTTGTCCTTCTCATTAGATGGCAAGCTGTACTTTAGGGTAAAGATGGTCAAAAATGTCCTGCCTACATATCCACAAGTTCTATGAACATCCACAAGTAAAACATTTAAGTGGAGGTGTTTACTGTATCTTAGCAATTTTATTGTGCTTTAATTCCTCTTTATTTAATTAATGATCATAGATTATTTGGGAATCTAGACCCCCATAGAGAAACTGGGAAGATGTTTCATCCCTTGGAGAAGCTATAGTCTGTCAGAAATGCCATCCAGGCTGACAGAATTTTCATAGATAGAAATCATCACAATCTGTAGACATTTTTGCTTCCCAAAAAACAACATTTGTCATTTGTCTGGGTGGCAGAAATGAGGTGGTAAATCCACTTGTACCTTCTTCCTTCTAAAAACAGAGAGAAAATCTTGAACCATGTGGCATGTAAGGAGTGCAGAGGCTGGATGATGCTGTGGCACTCAGCATTGTCCCTGCACTGCCAGTCTGTGGGAGAACAGGACATGTACAAGGGAAAGCAAAGCAAGGATACTGCCTCTGCTGAAGCCACCCTGCCTGTCAAAATCAGCAGCTGATATTTCCACCTAAGCTGTATGAACCCAACAGAATCCATCTGCTGAACCATCTGTGTGATGAATCACTAAAACTACAGTCCATCTGTTGTTTCACTGCCACAAAGTTTGCCAGCCTCACCCTCACTCCATTATTTGAATATTTTTCTTTCCCTCCAGGCCTCCTCTGTGCTCTTGTCTCTCTCCTTTTCTGTATCTTTTTTGTTTTGTTTTGTTAATACATTGCCTTTTCAATCTCTGAAATGTAAAGAAGGAGGAAGTTGTGATCCAGCTACTCTCTAGTTAGCCAGAACAGTTTTGCTCAGGGCAAAATACAGATCTGTTATGTGTACATCATCCTTGCCTGTCTTCAGCTGCTCTGTACCAGGCAAGAGATCAAGGCTGTTTCACACTCCTTAAGACTCTCCCCCACATTTGGGCTGTCACATGGAACTATTAGAATTTATGTATTTTTTACCTCTCAGCTGGAAAATTCAACCTTACCTTTAGTGCCTAAAAGAAAGAGAGAAATGCCCAGTTGCATCCTTACCCACATTCATCATATATTTGGGGATGGGTCAGGGGACAGAAGGTCCTTCACCAGAGGATGGGCTTTGGCTGGCATCATATTCTGAGAGAGTGGATATGGGCAGGAAATGTGGCTGTTTGCAGAATAGAAGGCTGGTTTATATGCAGCAGAATAAAAAAAAAAAAAAAAAAAAAAGAGGAAGATATAATTTCTTTTACAGTCCTCAGAGGACAAACAAGGAGATTTTCCCTATTTGCTCTCAGCTTTGATGTTTAACAAGGAGCAAAAGTAGAATTTGGTCCTGTGTGGAGGCATAGGGAAAAGAGGAGCAGGAGACCTCCTCATTATTTGTCATAGATTTGGGAAGGAGATCAGTGTGCAAGCCGACATAAGGACTGTGGTATTTAAGAATTGGCTGTGGTGTGCAGGTTTCTGTGGTGTCAGCAGTGACATTGACTCAGCCTGGGCTGGGAAGGGAGTGTTGGACAGCCTGGGTACCACTCAAGGAAAACCTGGTTTGCAGCAGGCCCACATCTGTCCCCTGTTTGTGCAGCACCTTCTCCATCTGTGCAGCCTCCACTGTGCAGGGCAATGTCACAGAGCCCTTCAGATCAGGGCAGGGGTGTGCAGCCACATCCCCAGCTCCCCACAGCCCTTGTGGGATACTGAGGGATGGGGGAGCACGTTTTTGTCAAAACCCTGGAATGACTCACTGTCACTCTGTCTGTCCCGTCCTAATGTGATAAAATTCCCTAGTGCTAATCCATGACACAGCAAGGCTGCCTTGAGAGGTGCTCAGTGCCCCAACCCTACCCATGTCTAAGAGATATTTGGGCAATGCCCTTAACAGACTGATTTAGCTCTTGGTCAGCCCTGCAGCTGGACTAGATGGTCATTTTCGGTCCCTTTCAACTGTTCTATTCTATTCTGTTCTTTATAATCTGCATTCATAACAAGCAGAGATGTTTTGATCAGCTGTTAGGCTTCTTCTCTGCAACCCCTTTGTCTTGAATTCCCCTTTCTCACTAGACTTTTAGACTGATCTCTTAATTTAGGCACTGAATTACCTGGTTAAGAAAAGTTGGCTAAATAACTCCCCCTTCCTTTGCCTTGCCAAGGGTTTGAAGTGATGAGAAATTCACTATCTGCCACTACCAGGAGATGTTCAAATTATTAACTATATTGCTACAATAAAGAAAAAGGCAACAATCTGAACCTTTAATACCAGATTAGCTACTGTTTAGCTTCAACTTCCAGCCAGTGGATCTTGTTAGACTTTTATCTGCTAGATTAAAGGACTTTCTCCTGACAGCTATCCTTTTGTACAGGAATTTATATTCCTGCACTTGGGAACATCAGAGATTAAAATCAGAACATAAGAAGCACTGAAAACTGTTGTACTTTTCTTAGGAGAGGGTGGACTTATAAAATACCCAGGCTGATGTGACCACTTTTCAGAAAGAATAAATAAGAGTGATGTGCTATCTCAGCAAAAAAATGAGAGAAACAGCAGCAGCAGGATGAGCCTGGGGAATAGTGATTTCTTGGTATTTTTGAAAGGACTGTATCCCTGCCCTTTCATGCCCCATTCACTTTCAAACAATGATTATTCAGTAGTTTTTCTCAGGCAAGAAGCAGTGTCTTCAACAGAGTAGTCAATGCAATTATTTAGTACAAAAGAGATGTTAAATGTAAACAGTGACTAGAGAAGCCCAGAAATAGGATTAACTCTCTGCATGGATGAAGAAAGTGAATAAAAAGCAGAAATACTGTGTTACATTTGGGCCCATAGATCTAGTCTAATTCTCAAAGGTGCTGTTCTGGAAGAGTTAATGTTTCTGGGCTAACAGAACAGCACTGTTCAGGGGACACCTATTTTCTCTGGAATGCATATATCTGCTTAAAATATCATCCAGTATAAGCAAATTTGCAAATTTGCTGTGTTTTATGGTTTTCTTCAGTGTCCAACTGACTTGCATCCAGCTATTCAATTGGATTGAGCATTTTTGAGCTCAAATGGTTTGAACATCCCAGTGTAGCAAGATTAGATTATAATATTATCATTTGGAAGGAACCTAGAGATCATCCAGCCCAACTGCCTGATCACCTCAGGGCTGACCAAAAGTTAAAGCAGGTTGTTTGGGGCATCATCCAAATGCCTCTTAAGTACCAAAAGGCTTGGGGAATTGACCACATGTCCAAGTGAGAGGGACAGAGGGATGTCCCCCAGCCAGAGAACTGCTGCCTTGGCAGACAGGAGAGCATGGCTGCCTGGAGGAGCAAGCAGAGGGTGGTGAGCTGTCTGTGTTACAAGAACAATTCAGGGAAGATCAAGGAGGAGAAAACATGGACCTCTTGAAAGATAGGACACCCAATCACGACATGTGGGAAGGAGCAGCTGTGGCCCTTACTGTCTCAGGCACCGAGAGCCATGGTGTGGCGTCGTGCAAAGAGATGTGACTGTGGGACAAGTGCTGAACTCCCCAGCTCTGCAAGCAGGAGCAGTGTCAGTGTGACAGGCCATGCTGAGAGCTGGCTTGCTGGTCACACATGCCTATCATGCTCCCCCCTGGCACTGGAGCTGGCATTCCTGCTTGTCACTGCACTGCACAGAAATGCTGTTGAGCTTAGAGCCAGCTCAGGTGTCTTTAACACACCGCTGTGCAGACAGGCTGGATATTTAACACCCATTTGTTTGTTCAGTTGGGTAATTTATAGCTCAGGATGGGAACTGTCTCAGCAAATGGATCCAAGTGCTAACTGCAGCCATCCAGGAGGACCCTCTGGTAGCTGTTTCTTCTTGGCTCCTAGGTTTGCTCTGGCTGTTCGTGTGACACACCTGCAGTGTGTCAGACCTGCCTGCATCTGTGCAGGTTTTGGGATTTCTGACTGGGGGAACATTGGTCAGAGGGCAAATGCAGCCTGCAATTTTGTAATCTTTCTCTCCTGACAATAAAACCAACCAATCCAATCAAAGCAAAACAAACAAACAAACAAAACCCAAAAAAAACCCTGTTAAGTAAAATCTGTGACTTTACAGCCCAGGGACTCAACCTGGGATGGTGGATACCCATGCACCAGGCTATTTTTTTTCAGTTTTCTGTAACAGGTACCAGATGAAAATTTCATCAATACATGAATTCCTGAGGGAATATATTTGATTTGGAAAGCAAAAGCATTTCAGAGAATTTCTGATAAGCTCTGCTTTAAACTGACAATTTTCTGAAAGTTACTTAAACAACAGAAGTAAATAGCCTCATACAATATGCCAGCTAATTTTTTATGACAACTGATGAAGGACTAATAGAGAGGGAGAATGTGGAAAAACAAAATTATTCACTAGAAGATATCTGAGTTCTGTACAAGCAGTCAAGTAATGATAGATCCCAGTCAGAAATAATGTAGTCATAAAAAAAGATGAATTGGATAATTTTCTTGAAACATATAATGTAACCAACTCTACTCCACAATCACAAAAAATAAATTTATCTCATAGCAGATGACAGCACTTTCTCAAGAAAAGGTATTGTTATAGAGTCAGCATATACATTTTCAAAGGAATTGGCATTGGGAAAGAACACTCTTCAAGCACTTAATAAAAGTGATTTTTCTTTATGACTTTCATTTAAAATACATTATGAAAATCACTTGATTCTACTTGGCTGCTGCCACATTTTGAATAAATTACTTCTAAGGCCCACCACAATGCTGGAACTGATTTATTATATTAAAAGGAAACATTGTCAGAGCAGCATTTGGCAGCAGTTACACTGGTTTGGAAGTTTACCACCATGTAAAACCTCTATCGTAGGATCGTGGCATGAGACATGGAGACTGACACAGGCTCATTGCCATGGAAGGGAAGATCTCTGTCATCCTTACCAAACATGCAGAAAACAGGTTCAGATACAGGCCCTTGCTTTATGATTGCCTGTTGTGAGAAACACTTACCAGAGAGTTCCCCAAAATTTAGGTCACCATTTGGATCCAACTGAGTTTTGACCTGAGTTAGAGACTGCCCTTCCAAATGGCCCATCACATTTGTCAGTGGAAATCTGCACTTCTCCTCACCAGAAAAATTGGAGTCAGTGTCATTTTCTTATAAATGCTGTTTGGTTATCTGCAGCCTGTCTAGAGGGGATCCTCACAGCAAAATATTGAGTTTGTTATGCATCTTGTCCAAAGCGTCTCCAACAGAGCAAAAAAAAAAAAAAAACTCTGCCTATGAATTGTGTCTGAGGATTCTGTAATATTTAGACACTACATCCAAATGTTTCTGGAAAGAGCTGGAGCTGGTAAAAAAAAAGCCACATAAATTCTCACTAACAAGGCCAGATTAAACTTGTCCTGATTTTTTTCATTTAAACTTTTCAAGACATGATATTCCTCCATCAATGATGGTGTCAATAAGGGGGAGCAAACAGACTGCCAGCAGAAATGTTTATAAGGAGACATGTCTTCTTACAGTTTGGAAATAAACTAGAAGAGGAATTTAGTAAATATTTAGGCTTTTGCAAATAGCAAAGATAACTTAGCTGGAGGATGTGCTACCTTCCTTCCTGCTGCCTTTGTGTATGGTCTCAGGTGGACAGTCAAAGGCAGCAGCTTGCACAAGGTACTACTGAGAGAGTGAGCCAGTATGGGAAGACTGTAGCTTGTATGGCACATTTCTATTATTTGTACATTCTTGGGCCCAGGTGTTGATTTGCAGGTCTACATAGAGAACACTGGAAGATGTTGTCAGTTACAAGGGACTGTTTTCCATCTGTTGTGTCTGCTGTAAAGCACCCCAGGTTGCATGAAGACAATTCCTTGATGTAGTCTTGCTCTCCTATCTACTTCTCCAGTCTTACATTAATCTAACCTTAAGAAAAAAAAAAAAAAAAAAAAAAAAAAAGGAATCTTTTTATCAGGTTGTACTAGGCAGCAGGAAAATTTGCTGTCTTTGTAACCTATTTATCTGCAGATGGGTTCAGCTAACCTGAGCCAATTTATACTGGTGATATAGTATCCCACTAGTCACTGGAGAGGGGATTCACAAAACAATAGCTGATCTTCAGATTTCTATCAAAAATGTAGGATGAACTTATGTCTGCAAACTAATGATTTTTTTAGGTTTTTTTCTGTAAACAAAGTGAGATTTATACAAGATGCAAAGTCCCAGGCAGCTGGAGCTGAGTAAAACCCATCTCACTCAAGGTCTATTCCCAGTTCACCTTCCAAACAACTCAAACATGCTGCTTCAGCTGCTGCCCCTATGAATGTGTTTCAGTGGATACAATCCCCAATTTATCTGCATAGCAGGCTCTCTAAGCAAAAAAAAAAAAATGAAGTGCAATTCCTGCTTCACCCCATCCCACAAAATTAGAGATATTTTTCTGTTCTAACACATTTTGAGCACAACTTTTTAGGAATTTATCCTTGAGAACACGAGTCCTTCCTTCATTCTTTACAGATTTCTTTATTTATGAAAGTATTCACTTCCTGAACTCTTTGACTTTTCTGCAAAATGGATGTGTATCTTTCAAACAGATTTTATTGCTGCAATCCTAGTCTTGAAACCCTCATCAACTAGCCCAAACAGACTTATTTCTGTGTTGAGCAGCTTCTGCCCAGTGGCTGTGAGACACTGTTAATTTATTGTTAAAAGCCCGAGACATTTTTCTCTTATGGAAATACAAACATCATCTAGGCTTTGTAACTTCAAGGCTGTTTTTTAAGCTAAAGTCTTCTGTCTATCAGAGCATTGCACCACTTTAATATCCTACAAGGACATAATGTGAAGGCCTTTAAAAAATCAGAGGCAATTTTTGCAAAATATTTTTCACTGTGCCTCCTCAAGCACTGCATTTTCTGAATGAAAGTAAATTCTTGCTACCCACAAATATTTGTTAAGTGTCAATATGATATAAAGGCAGAAGAGTCATGTCAATGGTTAAATGGAAAGGTTTCAAGGTATTTACTACCTGGAAAATGAATTCTGAGGCTTTGTAAAAATAAATCACATTATCTAAACATAAATGGCACACCAACTCTGCTAAGTACCATAATTTCTTCCAAATTCTCAAAAAATTTTGCCCACTGAGAGTGCTACTCTGCTGCCCTTTCCTGCAGCTCTTAATGCCAGAGGGTCAAGGCTTCAGGATAAGGGCACTTATTTATTACTGATATTTATTTTTTTATTAAATCATGTGGAGATATTCAGGAACAGTCACTAGAAGCTCTTCCATTTTTCCTTGGGAGCAGGATGGTAGTGTTTCTTCTCAAAAATCTTGTAGCAGTACATGGAACAAATATACTAATACTGCCAAGAGTTCTTTACAATAAATGGGTATCTGACAATTAATAGAGGAGACAAAGTATTTGGGTTTCGTATTACCAACTTTCAAGAGGCATTAGTGAAGAGAATTCTGCAAAGAGTGCAGATCATGAGCAAGAACTCCATTCCATTCCATTCCATTCCATTCCATTCCATTCCATGCCATTCCCTTTTGTTCAATTTCAGTCCAGTCCTCTTAATTTTGTTTAATTCCATTGCATTCCATGCCACTCTATGAGGTTTCATTCCATTTTATTCTACAAAATTCGATTCCATGCCATTCCATGCTGCTCTATGAGGTTCCTTCATTCCATTCCATTCCATTCCATTCCATTCCATTCCATTCCATTCCATTCCATTCCATTCCATTCCATTCCATTCCATGAGGTTTCATTTCATTCCATTCAATTCCATTCCACTCCATTCCATTCCACTCCATTCCATTAAATTCTACAAAATTTCATTCCACTCCATTCCATGCCATTCTATGATATTTTATTTGCAATCAGATCTACCCAGTCCTTTTGGCTTGTTTTCAGCTCAGAGAAAGAGAAAATAAAAAAAATCCATAAAGCATAAAACCTGTAAGTCCTTGGGCTGTGTTTCTCTAAACATCTTCTCCTTCTCCCAGACTTCTCCTGCCTCAGCTCTTTCAGTGAACCCACTTGAACACTTAGGAATCTCCTAAGAGACTTTTAACACTTGCTGCCAGTCCAAAGAGGTCATGTTCAACTCACACTTGGTGACAGATTGTTGTTACCTCCAGCAAAAGTCAGGGGGAATGGTATAGGCTTGAGGAGAAGCTTCTTCTTGGAGCTTTTTACTTTCTGTAGACTGCACACCAGGTGAGCAGGACATCTCTGCACTTTATTTCCCTGATATATATGTTTACATCCTGATGTGCCTTCGTTCTTCCAGCTGGTTCCTGGTTCAGGAACTGGTGAAGCTGCTATCCCTCACCCATTCCTCCTAATATCTGGCAAGTAGGTGGCACTACAGCCAAGTTTTGTGCATCCAGATCCAGGCAAGCTCCTGCTCCTGCACCTTGTTCCCTCCCACGTCTGCAGAGAAGAAGAGATTTTGAGGGCTGCAGCTCAGTAGGACAATAATTGTGGTGAGGTTTTTCAGTTGCATGGGTAAACATTTAGGCCATCACCCTTCACAGAAAGAGAGATCTCATCTGGGCTCGCATCATTTTTCCCACCCATTCTTTTGGAAAATCCTCCAAAGGGAGACCAAGATAAGAAGTCAGCAAAATATGGTGCTGCAAAGCTGTATTCTCCTCTGCAGAGACCACTCAGGCTTGTTTACCCATTTACAGCTACCTAAACCATGTCTCAATTTAAATTGGCCTAACAGGGACCCTACTGCCCATTTCCCCATATTCTCCTATAGGGATGCAAAACTATGCAAAACAACCTGTGCTGTGGAAGCTGCATAATGAATACCTTTCCTACATGGTAAACAATGACAGCCTGCTTTGCAGGCTAGTTACAGCAATAGGTTTCAGATTTGTAAGTTAATCTGTGACATTTACTTCTGTCTTAAATTGGCAGTCACAAATGAGGTGAAACAAGTTTACTCCTGTAATAGATGTGTATCTTTGCTTAGGGAGTTGACACTATTTCTCAAGGGAAGGGCAAAAGCATCCTTACCACATGAATAATACAAAAAAGAAAGGTGTACAAAAAGAAGGAGAAATAATGTCTTCCATCAGAGTTTTTTACTATTTGGCAAATGGGAGATGAGGACCATAATAAAAATAAATTATGCCTTTTAGTAATATTGTAGAAACAAGTAAAATAATAACCTGTCTGCATTCCTCATGGAAAAATGCTGCTGACTTTTAGCCCAGAGAATTGTTGTTTCATGTGAGTGAAACAACACAATTCACATTCAGATCCTAGGAAAAGATTACTTAGAAATTGGAATAGCTTATTGTGTTTATGATGCACGAGTTTCTAGAGCCATTGAATTTGTCATTATTTCAGTTTCTTTCAGAACAACAATCAAAATCCAGAATCAGAAAATTCTGGTAAACATTTTTTCTGTGAGTGAAGTTCTTTTTACACACTTGAAAAATTCTTACTGAGGTTTAGATATTAAAAAAAAAAAAAAAAAAATAGCACTCAGCTTTTCATTTGACTGTTTGTTTTTTTCCTTCAGAGCACTTTATAATCCAAGTTATGCAACTTCACAACTGGAATTAGCCTATCCTCCAAAACCTGAATTTCTAGGAAAAAATAGGTGGAAGACTTTCTTGAAAATATTTGGGGAAGCATTCTTCTGACTGGCTACAGAGCAAGGCAGCTAACTGCTTAATTTAAAACATTTAATAAAACATATAAGACTGAATTTGGGGGATGGTAGTAGGTTTTATGTTCAAAACCTGAAGGCAGCTGACAAGAGAGATTGAGCGAGACTTACAAGAGCATGTAGTGACAGGAAAAGGGCTTCAAACCAAAAGAGAGTGGTTTGGATTAGATATTTGGAAGAAATTCTTTATTGTGATGGTTGTGAGGCAGTGAAGGGGTTGCCCAGAGAACCTGTGGTTGCCCAATCCATAGCAGTGTTCAGGGCCAGGTTTGATGGGGCCTTGAGAAATTTGGTCTAATGGAAAGGGACCCTGTTCTTGGCAGGGGGGTTGAAACTAAATGGTCTTTAAAGTCCCCTCCAGCCCAAGCCATTCTTTTATTCTATGATTTTATGATATTTAAGGATTTTACTGTCACAGAGGGCCAAATCCAGTCTTCCATCTCCTGACAGAACAAAGTATTCTTTATCTTTGATTGCCTCCTATCTCCCTCTTCCTTTCTTTTTTGTTCTGACTGAGAAGTTACCTGTTGTTAACAGCATAAATTATCAAAAGTCTGTCCTTGCTAAAGTCAGCCAACAAGCTCTTTATGACTCAGAAAAGAAGCCTTCTGGTCATTTGGCTCAAGTGGAGCCATATGGACAATCCACCTCCCAAATGGCAATGAATCAGATAAAGAGATTCCCTCCCCCAACACTAAGTAGGAAGTGTTGACCTAATTGACAGATAAAGGATCTGGCAGGTTAGACGGAAAATAAACTGATACTGTCATTATTTGTAGTGCTTTTTACCTCTAGCTTTAAGCAAACAATCAGACATTCCAATAAGAAATGGAATTATTTGAATCTATTTTATGAAAATGACAGAGAAATTACAATTACCTACATTGTGCAGGCAGCTGTGCACAGATATATGCCAGTATAGTTTCCTGTTGAGGACTATAAACCATTGCAATGAAAAGAACCCAAACCAAACCAAATCAAAAACAAAACAACAAACCCCATACAAGCAAGACTGGGGAGTTATAGCAGATCAAGCTTTAACCCACAAACCTACAGCCACTGCAGAAGAACAGAGCTGATGCACACAAAACAAAGCCATTTGCTAAGAGACTTTTCCTGCAGATACTGCATATCACAGTTATCAAGGTCAGCTCTGTATGAATTGCGCAAGAATCTATCAATTACAGATGGAGCTATTATGGGACTTTTTTAATAGCAATCCAACTGCTCAGATATGGCTTAATTCTAAACTCCCTTCCTGACTCTGCTTTGCAGATTTGAGGGATTCATACTTCAGATACTTGCATTAAATTTTATTTCTCAGGCCAAAAAGCTTTTCCTTTCCTCTCATGAGCCACTGTCAAGATCTTGCAGAAATTACAAAACTCATGCCTTAGCTACTGCACATGCTGCTGAAACAAACTGACTTTTACAACTCCAGTCTTTTATCTCTTCTGTTTCCCTACACTCTGCATTTGACTCAGATAACATTGTTGTGGCAGCTGGCTGGAGAAGAGGAGAGGGGCACCACACTGCAGGCTACAACTTCCCCATGAGGAAGGTGGAGTGGCAGGCATTGATCTCTTCTCTGCAGTGACCAGCAGCAGGACCCGAGGGAATGGCCTGGAGCTGTGTCAGAAGAGGTTTAGGCTGGATATTACAAGAACATTCTTCACCCAGAGGGTGGCTGGGCACTGGAACAGGGTCTTCAGGGAAGTGGCCTCAGTCCCAAACCTGATAGGGCTGAAGAAGCATTTGGACAGCACTCCCAGGCACATGGTGGGATTCTCAGGATTGTTCTGTACAGGGACAGGAATTGGGCATTGATGTTCCTTGTGGGTACCTTCCACTTCAGAATATTCTATGACTCTCTAATTCTGTGATAAACTCCTATTACAGCCTGTTTCCTTTCTGATTCAGCATTAAAGTTTGTTTCTTTTTGCTGCACTTTGAGAAATTCCTCTCACAAATTATGGCATGCATATTTTATAAAGCAAATTGATATGCTAAAATATGCACAAATCAGTCTGATTTTGCCTAAAGGCATCTGTCCAAGCGGGAAAAAACCTTCAGAAGTTCATTATTTGCAGTCTTAAAAATGCTGTTCCTTACAGAGATATGGATGAAGAAATCATAGCACAGAGGCAAAAGAAGGCCCAAAGTTTTCTTGGCTTGGTTTGGGTTTTTTATTAAAAAATTGAATTGGTTAACTATAGAATCCAAACATGTTTTGGAACAAAATAACATCATTCCCAAATTTGCACTTTGAATCAATTTAGGCAGGGACTAATCCCCAAAGAATTTCCATGTTCAAGAAGTTATTCTCAGGAAAAAGACTGAGATGCCATTAGGGACAGAATTCATATTTGAACCCATAATTCTCATTTATTCATTTTGGTGTTGAGCTGGGTGTTCTGTTCTTGATAAGACAGCCAAGGAGAGAAGTGTGGAACTACAGTGGACATTTGAACTATAAAAGGGAGCATAAATATGTAAACAGGTGCTCAGTGAAGGAAAAAGCAATTATCTTGGACTGCCTCCCTTTCTGTTGTACTGAGCATCAAGCAGAGACTCTTCTGTTCAGATCATGCTTCCTGACTCCCAGCAGGGCTGGAGTCCCCTGGCAGAGCATTGCCATGAGGATGTTCACTCACAGCTGCACTCCTTACAATACAGTCCTACAGTATAACATACAAGAAACTCGTTCATCCTTCTTGATTGGCAATCTGATCCATGAAGGAACGGCCCTGGAGCCATAAGCTGCACTAGACACTGAGCATTTTGCTGTCAATCAGGCTTTGATTTTTTCCCCACTATCATCTAGGCAACCAGCTTGCTAAAAAAAAAATGCCCAAGGCTGGTTCAAAAAGCAAGGAGGCACAGGTTTGCTCCATCTGTGTCAGAACAGCAAAGCACAGGCAGTGAAAGCAGCACCACATCCAGAGAGGCCAACACAGTGCTCAGGACCACTGAAGTGAATCTTCCTACATTGTTGTGTGTAAAGTTTTGGCTGTGTTGTTCATGCACGTGAAAAATTGATAGCTAGTTTTTTTGTGTCTTCTTCCTTTGAAAAGGTAAGAAGACAGTTCAAGGAAAGCAGAGACATGAAAACTAGAAATCAAAACCAGAAAATGATTGAAATATAGGCAGGGGATGATGGTAGTATTACACTTGAAAAACTGTGCAGGGCCAGAAGTTGGACTCAATCATCGTTGTTGATTCCTTCCAAATCAGCTTATTCTGTATTCTGTGATTCTGTGATTATTTTAAAAAGAAAAGTAGCTTCTTGTATCCTATCATCTATTTGGTTAGTGCCCAAGGAGACTCCTTAACCAAAATATCCCCTATGGTCCTTGCACTGATGATTTATTGTCAAAATAGGCAGGAGAGAAAAATCATAAGTGGAATAGAAGAATGTTAGAGGCAAGAGCATCCCTTCACAGATATGCACTTCACCTCATAGTTTCCATACTTTAATGAGGGCAAGGAACATCACAAGACAGCAACTTGTAAAAGTTAGGGTATTCCAAGTCTGTAATCCTCAGAGCAGAGCAGCTGAGTGTCTCCTGGTACATCCTGGGGAATCATATTTTCCCATTTCCAAAGCAGACAGCTCCACTGTTGAAGTCCTGAAATATTCCTGTAGGTCTCCATGCTGTATCACAGGCTCAGTCTAAGACAGTAACCATGTCCCTTTATTTCTCACCTACCATCTCCATGTGGCCAGCAAAGTTGATACTTCCCAAAAATTCACTTGCTTTGCACAGCATGGCACTATACAGCTTCATTTTCTGGAAGATATCCCTGTGCATTGCAAGAGGGTTGGACTGCAGGACTTCTATAGATACCTTTTATGATTAGGGTAGGGTATGGCTACTAGGGCTGTGTGTGCAACTGGAAAAGGCAGTGTGAGATGACTGCAGTGTGCCTTACTGGATTTCTGCTGTTATATCACCATAATCTGTGAATAAGAGGAGATGCAGGACTGCCACATCAGCTCATAGAATCCTGTCAGCACTAACAGCAACACTGTGTGTGCCTCCGTTTACTGTAAAGGAGATTCATGGTGAAGCACCTGGCATTCTTTTGTGGCTCATTTCATAGGCCAAGCCAATGAATCTCTCTATCCAGGGTTGTGTAGCTGCCTGGAGTTGTAGAATGGTACCCTGGGGGGGCTTAACTCTGTGCAGAGGATTAAGTGAAACAAGAGAGTGAAAATAAGGCATGTGTCACCCAGCCATTTATTCTTCAGTAATTTTGTTCTGTGGAGAGTGATGTGCCAGTCTCCACTCCTAATCACCTGTACAGTTTGATCTGGGTCTATTTTTAATGCTTGAAATACAAAGTTCTGCCTCTATTTTGGCAGATGAACATGACAGCAGATGTCAAAACAGATGTGTGTACAAGTTAATGATGGCACTCTCCTCAGTCAATTTTAGCCTTCTGTAACTTCTGCACGCATAGACCAATGGTGGTTATGTTGAGCAGAGACATCCAGAGTGATAAATTCTGTGTTCCTGTCTGCTTTTACTGATTAGTGATTCTGATCTGTATGATCTATATCTGAGAAACCTCAAAGTTGGGGTTTTAAATCCTACCCTAAACATGCAAAGATATAAACTTTCAGATTTTTGTACTTTAGAGTATGTTGAACTTAACACTACTGGGTGAATGTAGGAAGCATGACATTTATTTTTATTATCTACCTCCTCCACTAACCACTTCAGTTACATTTTTGACATGCCACTATCCATGTGTTTCAGGTTTGGATCTTTGCTAAAAAAGAGAGGAAGAGTGACAGAAAAGGAACTTGCTGTGGCCTTTCAGGGTGTTTTATTGCTGGACTAATTCTTCCCTGTTTGCAACATGTCCTTTGTCAGATGTACAGTGATGACAGCATATTTTCTGCTTACATCAAATTCCTAACAGTGAGAGAAGAATTAGTGATGCAGCCCCATTACTCAATTTATCAGTAGATTTGGAATACTCCAGACTACAATATGCCTTACATCCAGGGGCTAGGACTGATCTGCTTTCAAGACAAAGATTTTTTTTTTTTTTTTCATATAGATATTTTTGGAGATAAACATCTTTCTTGGCCATCATACTCTTGGGAATTCAAATTTGTTTCCAGTTGTTTATAAAGGCTCCAGATAGGTAATGACTGTTGTAGACAAAACTGCACCTGCTTTGTAAATACAGTTCCATGTAATAACCCTGAACATACTTTGTGGCAATCCACCATTTCATCTTTCTGTAAAAAATACAATGAATTTACTATCCCTCATGCATTGAAAATCTCTTTTTTCAGAGCCTCCCTTTATAGTGACTTTGTAAGAAAATAATCTGTGTTCTCAACAGGCCTGTTCATGAGTGAAAAGGTGTCAGTAAAAGATCAGATGGTTGTTAGAGACACCCAGAAGAATTCTTCCCAGCCTTATTAAAAAATACAAAACCAGTTTTTCGACTGCTTGGAAAAACAGATCAAACTGTGAACGCAGACAGAAGATCAAACAGATCCCAGGCAGCTCCTTCCCCTAGAGGAGTTAATCTGCCTTCTTTTATTAAAAAGTTGAAAGCAAAAAGGCCTAATTCTTATCTACAGGGACTCACAGTGTTCTGGTGGGAAAGCAGAATCTAGAAGTGGCAGAGGAAGACACTGGCCCTCTTTGCAAGCTCTGTGCTGGCAGAGCAGGGGGTGGAAATATCTCAGGTATGGCCTGGGAGAAGATGCAACCTGACTTGTTAGACCTGAGCACTTCTACCCTGGGTTCAGAAAGTCCACAGCACGTGGAGAGGTGCTGAGCCATTAGAGGGAGGGAGGAATCAGTCAGGACCTGTTTTGGCACCTACTGTGAAAGGAGCACTCCAAGTCATTCTTAAACAGGGAAATGTAGCTGCTGCTCATCCTTCTATCCTTGCTGATCACCTCCAGCGTCTCTGTGACCAGAGTCAGGAATTTTGGGAGTTTATCCAATTTCCAAGCAGACTCACAGCAGTCTAGCATTATCTTCCCCAGAGATTTCTTACCTCTAGACATGTCAAATTTAAGTATGTGAGACAGTAAGAAAACACCAGCTGCAGACCCCCTTATTAAAGGTCCACAACTACCAGTTTTTATTACTTTGGCTTGGGAGTAGGTGCTTACTGGAAATGTAGGTTATAACTCAAGGGAGAAAATGAAAACAATCCTATTGTCTCCTCATCTCCCTCTCCTTCTGCCTCCCCCCCTTCCAAAAAACAAGTCTTTTGAAATATTGCCAAGGTTCTGCTTAAAAGGGCTCCATGGTGCTATGAATTTGAATGTCAGCAGATAATTAGTAGATTTAATTACATGCAGGGAGCAAATATATCAGTGGCACATAAGCAGAGTGAGGTTCTGTGTCCCTGATATGGAGGGACATGTGGATGTTACATTAGGAGGTGGATACTGAGTCAGGAAGGCTTGCAATAGGAAAATGGGGACAGTGGAGAAAACAGAGTGTTAAAATGCCACCCAAAGAGGAAGAGGAAAGGAGTTCAGCTTTCACTGACAAAAAAACAAATGCCAGAAAAGTCAGATTTTAAGAGGAGGAAGAGGAATCTATGCCCCTTGAAGACCCCTAAATGCTGAAGGTTTTTAGGAGTGTAAGGAGGGATGGGTTCTGTCAGAGAAGAAAGGCAGATAGGGCTGGAGAGATGCTCAGAACATTCATATATATACTGGGGCCTTACAAACAGTGAAGATCACCTTGTTCTCTCCTTTTTTCTGCCTGATCTGTCTTTTAGATTAAATAATACAACACATATTCATTAAACCCTATTAAATAGCTTGAAGACTAAGGATGTGAATAAGTTGTAGCTGTAATTAACTTTATGGCCATATAAAAGATATTAGAAAAGAATACATCAAATTACAGAACCTGGAGGGAGAAGAAAAAAGTACAGGTTGCAGAACATTTTTCTACTTCGTTATTGACAGCATTTCAATAATTTTTAAAAAAATCTTCTTAAGATTAAAAGCTGGCTCTTCCCTGGATCTTCACAGGCTGAATTTTCTGGAAAATTACTTATAAAGAGAAGACAAATGAACAGCACCTAAAGCCTACAGTAAATAAACATTTGCCACTGACATTTTAGCACGTTAGATTTACTTTGTTCAAAGTAAAGCTGTGGAAAACACTTCAGCTATTAAGCCAGAGGATAAAAAAAGTTAAGCAGTTTAAAGACTTGAGAAAGCAACTATTAAACTCCATAAAGCAGAATTTGTAGGTTAGATATAATTTTTTAAAAAAATTTTGTGCATGAGGGAAATACCTAAAAAAATTACCCTGCTATATATAATCAATGGGTATTTATATCTCACATTAGTCATTTTGCTTTCAATTTAGCTCTTGGAATGAGCTAAACAATTTAGTTTCTCCAGGTTGGGCAGCTGTACCCTGTTTGGGAAAAAGTATGTGAATCTTCCAGACACTGAAGCTTTTCAAGAGTTGTTGTTCCCAAATACCAGTGACATTCCAGCAGTCAGGTGTCATTATACATTATGGAAATCCATTCCCTATTTTTAAGGTGCTTTCGAGTAGTGAAGTCCAAGAATAACTCGTTCAGTCTGTTTGCTTTCCAGGTTTTGTTAAATTTTTTTCTTCTCTCTTGTAAATTATTGGTCCTCCAGATTTCAGTTTGGATACAAACACAATCTGTCACCTTAGAAACTTGCAAAGATGTTTTTATGCTTGTGGTTATGCCTGTTACAAACATGTAAAAAATCCCAAGACTGATATAATTCATAAATATGTATATGAGGGGCAGGATAATATGCATTTTTATAAACACATATGTATGTGCAAATATATTTAAAATTGAGTTTAAGGATATTTCTGGTTTTGGGGAGGAAGCAACCAATTTTTTTGACAAATACCCATTCCCCAGTTTAAATGTAGCTTCTGAGATAATAGGTTAGAAACTGATTTCCTTTAAGAGAAATATCACATAGTGATGGGATTAAAGATTTTAGTCTTTCAAAAAAATCAGATGTCCATTCTGATAAAAGGCATGAGTTGACACAATCCAGGCAGGTGCTATGGAAAATAATGTCCCATGTTGGTGCAAAAGGAAAACTAGAGAACAAAACCCCGAAAAATTCAACATGAAGAGAAGAGGGATATTTTATCAATTTCCTGCCTTTTCATCCTGTATTTAATGTGAAGAATATTTCAACAGGCAAAATACTTTTTTGCAAGCAATATAAATTTCCAATTATTTAAATTAATAGGGAGAATTTTGGATGAAATTGTCTTGTTTCAGAAGACATTTTGTATGTATTCACTATTTATGACAATAAATATTGTGCAGGAAAGGAACACCAGGGTGGGAGAAAATAATTTTCTTTGTATGCACAAGAGCCTAGTATTTCTTTTCACACAAAATTTTGTACTTCCCTGAAAGGAGAAATGAGCTCCTCTACATGTGTGAAAAATGAGTGTACAGATCACTTAGTGTATCTTAAATCATCACACATCATTTGAATGGCAATACAGAAAAGAAACCTGCCCAGGAAAAAAAAAAGAAAACTCATTTTAAGGAACTGTGTTATGACTATTTTGAATAAAATAATCACTCGGCCTAAGAAAGCAAGAATCATGTATTAAAGCCAGTCAAATTAGACTATTTTAAGGTACATTTAAGGAATCTGATCATTTCTGCCATTAGAAATCAGTGCAGTGAGACACTTGGTCCTTTCTCTGCTGTTCTAAAGGCTCCATTAAATATGTATTTTGGCTGCCAGTAAGTTGAGCTATTTCCTGTTTTTACTGATGTTGAATGGCAAGTCCCAACACAAGGAGGTGTCAGCACTAACAGAGGCAAGGTACAAGCTCTCATTGCAAATTGACAGCAGGTTTCACAGCCCTGGCTGGTGCTTCTTTCACCTCCTAACTCAGACTCCTGATACCTGGATGACAGCCTGCTTTTATCTGGGGAGAGCACTGACACCTCCTGTGCATTAATACACTTATCTATTGTGCTAACACATGGTGTGTTCATTTCCACCAGCACTGGCCCTCCTAACTGGGAAGCAGATGTTGCAAAGATTTGGGAGCAGTGGCAAATGACACATATTTTGCTGGCATTAAACAGCAATGCTCCCAAAAGCAGTTTGAAGAAGCAGGTGTAAGAAGATGCAATACATGACAGCTCACAGAGTGTGTGATGTAGTCAAAATATCTCCCTGACCTTAAGGAGAAGAGATAATGTTGGGGTTTATGGTCAAAATATAAAGCAGTGGTACTATGCCTCATTTTGACCACCAGTGATGTGTTAAGGTACATTGCAGCATTTCCAGAGGAAGATTTCACTAGAAGTCTGTGGAAATTTGGGTGAGATGTAGAGAGGGTTGGATTTAACAGGGACAATGAAAACCAATGTGTGTTTCTGGACTATGAAACTGTCAGGCTGGCATTTGTATTTTGTGTATTTAGGGCTTCATGCAAAATCTGTAATTTGAACAGAAGAAGCTCTTTAGTCTCCTCACATATTTGGGATCCTGGTCTGGGATTAACATCTGTTGCTCCATTCCTCTCCTGTTATGCTGATGTTATTTCAGTGACAAATAGGCTGTTGTCAGCCCTAGTGGCAATAAATCAGCTTTAGATCAGGCAGAGTGGGAAATGCAGGTTCAGCAAAGAGCAGCAGAGCAATTGGGAATTATTTCTGACTGCTTCTGCATCCAGTGCCCTGTTCAGTAAAAGAAAAGCAGAAATCTTGACCTAGCAATGTGGGTTGGTTGGGAATGCAGGAGTCCACTCCAAGGTCAAAGTTTCCAAGATCAGAGCTTGTTAAATCATGCTAAATCAGCATAACTCTTAACTTTATCATGGAAAACTCAGCCTAAAGGTGGGGTTATTGTTTATTGTTTCACTCACTACAAGCTGCTTTTGTCAGCTTGCTGCCCTGAACTAGAAAGAATTTCGACTTTCCCACAAGTTTAATTTCCAGGTGTTTCTCCTGATGTCTACACACATTCCTGGGGCTGTGCCTACCTCCCACTAGTAGTGATGCACTATGTGCAGTG
The DNA here is from genome assembly GCA_030060385.1 of Muscicapa striata striata. NCBI lineage: Eukaryota > Metazoa > Chordata > Aves > Passeriformes > Muscicapidae > Muscicapa > Muscicapa striata. Next base: position 4,110,749 of record JAREIS010000037.1, read on the forward strand.
ACAGGCACACTCATGAAGTGTAAGGAGCTCAGAATTCAAAGGGAAGAAATTCAGATCTGCTGTTCCCCCCTGCTCCCCCTCCACTTCTCACCAGTGCTTAATTCCAGCAGCTCAGCAAAGAATGCAACATTAATGACTTCAATGGTGTTACAGGTCTCTGGTGCACATCCCCTGTCTCAGCTTTAGCAGTTTCATGCCCAGAAATCTTGATTTATTCTGAAACTAAGGTTTTGGATATTGGTGATATTAGCAAAGTCCTTTCAGGACTTTAAAATTTGATAAAATACTAATCTGTGTTGGTTTTCATGTAATATTTTAACACAGATTTTGATTGTAAAAATCAGGAGAGCTTCTATTAAAAAAAAAAAATCTATTATCCACAGTCACTGTCCTTGTAAAAAAAAATTGCCAAGCAAGCTATTCACTGCAATCTAGCAAAGAGTTAGAATAATCTTCCAACAAAGAATGTAATTTATTTGAAAATAAAATAAACAAGTGACAGGCATGTAAAAGATTCAATAGCAATTTCAGCAGGAAAGACAAAGCACATAATTTCAGCTTTCATGTACCATTCTGATAATGCTAAAATCTTTTCTTTGAGTGATTTCATGCAGATTAATGTATGAAAGGATAATTAGACAAATGGTTTGACAGATTTGAAAACATTTTGGTCATCCTAATCCAAGATATGACATTTTAACTTTGAGGAAAAAAAAATCATTTTGGCTTCTTTCTCTCATTTGGGATAACAATAGCATCTGGAGGCTGGAATTCTTTGCAGAACAAAAATGTGACTACCTAATCAGCTCTGATTTTCAAAGGCAAAATAAATAGTAATTATCTTAATTTAGAGCACAAAAATAATGCTAAATACATGGAAAATCTTACTCCTGTCAATGTTGACTGATAGGCAAAGATGTGGTAGAGTATCTGGTGAGAGGAGTTTCTAAAATGGGTTTTAAGAAACATTAATTTAATGTATCTATAAACAATTAATTTTCTCCTAGATTTAAGAGAACAGTCTATGTGACCTCTTGAACTCCTTGCTTTTTTTCATCTCTGTGACTAACCATTGTCACTGCCACAACTGTTGCATGACAAAATCAGATGAGAAGGGATGCATATGTATGTGAAAACAAAAGCAATTTTAAAGATTCAGGGAAGATCTCTTCAATGGCTTCTTTTGGCATATTTTTCCACTATGCTAATGAAATTTATAGGAGGGGTTTTTTTGTTTGGGTTGTTTTTTGCCTTTTTTTTTTTTTTTTCCTTTTTTGTTTGCTTGGTTTAGTTTTGTTTTTTTCTTGCAATCAGTTAAAGAGCAAGAGAGCAAGGAAAACAATCAGATTTACAGCATTGTTTTCCTGGTTAGACATCTGTGTTCCAGCATCTTTCACATTCAGGATATTGATATTGGTAAAATTGATAATGAATTATGCTCCTTGAGGCTGTGGTTAATTAAATTGGCCAGTCTTTTGTCTTTAGCACAGGCAGCTGGAGATTTCAGTTGTTGAGTCTTACTTTGAGAAAATTCTGCTGTGAGACAGTCATGCAACTCATATCACAAAGATCCTGAATTATTTCAAGCTGTTAACCATTCTTCAGATGGGTGGGGAAAAAAATTTAAAATAATTATAATTATAAAATAATTATAAGCATATTTTAAATACAATCTCTTTGTGGAATATAGAATGTCACAAAAGTGAAGCAGGTCTTTCTCAACCTGTTTTTCTGGTAAAATAGTGCTAAAAAAGACACACTGTCTCCTCTTATCTGGCAGTCAGGAAGTTCTTGGATCTTTAGGTGCTGTTGTAAAGCAGTCAGTAGAGCATTAGGTGTATTTATGTTCTCACCTTTCCTTGGAAGCAACATGATGGAAATTCCAGATGAGTGTGGTGAGAGGCTGCTGCCACTGAAGCATATTCAGGACTAAGTCTGTCTGATGGCCATTCTTGGTGAAAAGTTTTTCCTTCTCCTCTCCTGTGAGAGTCACAGCACTCCCCTGAAGGAAAGAGTGCCCCTAAACACATGAGAGAATGAGGAGCAATTGGTGCACTTCAATGCCTGCTGCCCTCTCAAAAAGTAACCCCAATGCACAAAACCAAGGCAAGCAAAAAGAGGAGTCACTTTCACAGCTCACCCTATTTCATCCTCATCATTTGCAACAACACCAAGCAACATACAGGGATTCTTCTCAAGAACTAAACTACAACCAAACTAGACAAAAAAAAAAAAAAAAAAATATGTGTGATGCCTCCCTGTGGAGCTGGCAGTCAAGGCAATAAAAGGCAGAAAGATGGGAAAGCACAGGAGAGGAGTGAGGCAGCACTGCTGGCTGCAATCAAACCAGGCTATCAAAGTGACACTTTTTTTGTTTGACAGTGGTTGGTTACACAGCACCAGGGCCTTTGCTGCTCCTCACAGCCCCAGCAGTGAGCAGATGGGGGTGAGCAAGGACAGGAGGGGATGCAGCTGGGACAGGGGAGCCTGGCTGACCACAGGGACATTCCAGACCACAGCCTCGTGCTCAGCAGGGAGAGCTGGGAAGATGAAGCAATGAAGAAGATGATGTGATGGCATTTGCCTTCCCAAAGAGCCGTCATGCAGTAGGGAACCCTGCATTCCTGGAGATCACGGACACCATGGGAAGTGGGCAATGAGTTCCTTGTTCTATTTCTTTGCTTTACTTTTGCTTTACTTTTGCTTTACTTTTGCTTTACTTTCGCTTTACTTTCGCTTTACTTTCTAAACTGTTCAGCTCAACACAGGAGGGTTTTTTGCACTTTTACCCCCCTGATTCCCTTCTGCATTTCACTGGGGGTGAGCAAACCACTGTGTGGATTTAAATTGGCAGCATCCCAGGCGCATTTTAGGTTTTTTAAAGAAATGGCAGTTAAGCTCTTCAAAACTCATTAAATAATTCACACTTTTCAATGACATTTTAGTCAGAACAAAATATTATACGTGTAAAAAATGGCCCTTAAAAATGGAATAAAGTAAGAAAACCAAGCTTAATATAATTTATTTTAAAGTTGGAACTTAGGAATAGGAATTTCCTTTTTGACCTTCATTTGGGCATTGATCAGATGAGGAATAGGAGAGTCTTGTTTCATCACTTCAGTAACTTTCAATAAAAATAGCATTTTCCAAACAAAGTCCAATTTATGCTAAGTAGATTTATCATTGTCCAAAATGAATTTACTACTAAATAATGCAGTGGTTTTTTCCACCCGAACATAAGTACCACTCTACAAAAAGCAAAATTACAGCATTGTTGACTTGTATAGTAAGCTTATATAATAATTAAGGAGGCAACATTCTGTGATGGTATTTCAGTTCTCATAGGGATTTTTATTCTACTAAGAAAGACTTACTTAGGTCTATTTTGCTGTCGCTGCCTATTCCCTCAGCATAATTAAATTGTTAGACTCTGTTTGCAAAATTGGAAATTTTTGCAGTTCCATTAGTCTTGGGTAAAGTATGTTTTTCAGGAGTTTTGTCCCAGTTCATCTCCCACTGTCAATGTTTCTAGAGCAGTGGGCTAAGAATGGGAATTGGGTGAGGTTTTGCCATCCCTGTGGTCAGTACCTCTAAGAATAAACTGAGCCCAGGTGACGGATTTGTTTTCTCCACATGGGGACACTTCATGTTCTGTTTCTAAGCTGTAAGTCTAGCTTAGATGGAGGCAGCCTTACAAATGTGAGATCTGCATCTCCTGTGGAAAGAAATGTGACACAGAGTAGCATTTATTCTGCACCTGTATGTCATTGTCTAGTTCTACTAGCACTGGGAATACAGAGGAGGAAGGTGTAACTGGTATGTGTTCCCTTTTCTGCTCCCTTTCACTTTGTGCATCCATAGTGATGGAGACAAGCTGCCTCTGTCTTCATCCTGCTCACCCACATGCTGTTTGTCAGTTCTCTGCACAGACTTTCCCCAGTTCCCTTCTCTTTCAGCCATATGTGATGCTGGAATCCTTCATCTGTTACATTTACTGCTTTGTGTGTATATATATATATATATATGTGTGTATATGTATGCACACACATCATCTTTTAAAATTGGAAACCTCTCTACAAGCTTCTCAAAATAACTTGACTGGTTACCCAAATCAGCTGTGTTATCTACTTCCCAAAGAATACATATAAAATTGATGGATAAATAATTTTAGCTTCTAGCAACTGAACCTCGTATTTTATTTTTGCATTACAGGTTTTGCTGGAAACAGGTCTATGTTAATGAACTTCAATCAGAAAACAAAATGACAACTGGTTCACTGTTTTCAGTAAGAGTGGAAAATTGGACAGAATTTCTATGTTCAATCAGGGCTACTGAAGAGAAACTCAGTCTGTGTACGCATCAAAGTTGGCCTTAAGATGTATGTTCACTGTGTTGTCTGTAGAGATAGGGACTATCAAATGTCCTTGTCATAAGCCTGTACCAAAACATTCTCCTGAGTGCAAAGAATATGAAGAGTTAAACAGTTGCCAAAACACGACAGATAGAGCACAATATTCTGCAAAGATGGTCAAATGAGGACTTTAAGCTTCCTGGTGCCAAAAAATTAAAAATCCAACACCTTTGATGCATAGTTTGTTTGAGTAATTTTAAAGAGAAGAAAATGCATTTAGAAATTTATTTTCTAGTGACAGAAAACCTCCCTTTATTTGTTCATTGTAGAGCCTCACTGAATTCTTTATCATTGCTCCCTCCCAGAACATTTAAACTTATTTCTGCATGGCTCTGCATATGCAACAGATGTAAATGCAAAAAGGAAGTCTGTAAATACTATCTCCCAAAATGTGCTCTGAGTTCCTTAGCACATTCCTTGAATCTCAGTGCTAACTCCATTTCAGCATATTTTTACAAATTTCAAGAGAAGCTGAAAGGCTTCCTCTCATGCACATTACTGATGCTCAATCCTCACCTATGGATTAACATTATTTTCATATGTCCAAAACACTTATTGACTGGGCAGAGACAGACTGTTCATTGCCTCATGGCATAAATTTTTCATTGAGAAGGAAACACATTTAGGCACTTCAAAACTCATTAAATAATTAATGTGTTTCAACTGCACTAAAAAAAAATAAAATTTAAAAAATAAATAAGAAAACAGAACTAATTACTAATATCTGCCTAGTGAACCTTATACACATGGGCATATTCGACAAGGACTAATAATTATTTTACAGAAGCCTAGCACCTACCTTTAAATAAGCTGAGATCAAATTGTGGATAGTTTTAAAGGCTTAACTCTTATGTTGAAGCACTGACAACTCCTACAGTCTCAGGATTCTTCTGCATCCAGCAATAGCAGTTTGGGATTTATAATCACCTGGCACTGTCACCAGGTTTTCTGGTCTCCAGGAAAAAAAACTCAGATCCAATGTACCTAAAACACTTTCATTGAACTCCCTCAAACACAGTAGCAGCTGAAAGTGACCACAACCCAGCATAGATCCATCCATGCAGAACAGGAGCATTTGCAAGTCTAGGAGGAAATAGAAAGTGGGGAGAAAATTCTGCAGGAAGGGCAGAGAAATCTTCTCAGGTGATTATCCACAGAAAATGTTTTTTTAATGCCAGCACAGAGGAGGGATGTATTGAGCTTTTGGTACCAAGCTCATATTTATTGCCTATATCAGAGTTTTTAATCCTTGAATCCCAGGAAAAATTGCAGAGAGACATAGCAGATTGGGTTTGACTTTTCAAATCTGGGAATGAATGTTGAAATGTATGCAATGGGTTACTGCTTACAGCTTTTTCTCTAAAGAAATCCTGCATGATGGCAGATGCTTCAGGCACCTGATGTAACTTTCCCATTAGTTTACAGAGTTTTTTCCTCTAATGAGAATAAAGGTGTGGAAAAACTACAGAGATGCATTATTTCATGTGCATGAATATTTTAAAGATGGTGCTTAATGCAGCCCAGTAAGGAAACTTTTTTGCACCAGTTCACCTTGCCACCACAAATAAAGGCCAGGTCATAACTAACCTGCTGCACAAGAACTCCCTGGGCTTGGATTTCCTATTTGGTAGAAAGGGATGGGAACAATTTTCTAGTGATCTATAAGAGCATAAATATTTGAAGTCATGGGCACCTGATTTTCCACTATCCCTTCACCCCATATTGGCATTGTAGCATAATTTTTAAGGAGGTTGACATTTTAGATATCACTTCTGGTGGGGTGTTTAGTGTGAGCCAACTGACAATCCAGTGCCTTATGTAAATAAAAAACTTGTTGTGAGACAGGGCAGACACATGAGCACTGTTTGGACAGGATGCTACAGACCTCTTGTCTATATCAAGGCAATTACAAGTCAAGGGACAATCAGGAAAATGCCTTCTAAAATGCCTTTAGGTAAAGTTGTCACATTTCTGTTTCTTCCCCAAAGTAAATTTCCTTTTTCTTTTTGTGGTCCACCTAAACAAGAGCTGCAGCAGCAAGACCTGCAGTTTTAAGCACTGCACTGCTGTTGCAGTTTTCATTGCAGTGACAATCATTGCACTGGGCTGTAAACTCCTCCAGAGAATCCACGTCACCATGGATGGGATAAATGGCCTTGGTTTGTCTCTTAGAAGAGCAAGGAGGAGATGGAAGGGACTTTTTTCAGGAACTGCACCCATCATCACAGTTCCTTTTCAAATAAATCTGGACTGCAGCAGGATTGATAGTGTCCCTGAGAGCTCAGGGAATCAATACAGGCAGCAGGAAAAGGCAAAGGCAAACTGCTGTAGCTTCTTAAATGAGAATTGATTTTTATCCATTGTCCATTCCCATGGCAAAGGAACAAGCTTATCACTTCAAACCAAGAATAGAAGGGAGACTAATACTCTGTCTCAGAAAAGGACAGGAGCTCAGTAGAGGTCACCAAGATCAACACTGTATTAAAGAAATCTTTTTTTACTTGACTTCCTGACAAAGCAAGTGGACTTGGTCTTCTCAGCTGTCTGTCCTCCAACTTTGCTGCCAGAGGCTGCAAGAAAACCAGGGTGAACTATCAAGGGAAAAATAACCCAAACACATTAATGCATTCCTCAGGAATTAAGAAAGTTTGCAACATCTCATAGGCAGAGAACTCTGCCTCTCCTGGGAGAGGCCCTGGAATCTCCAACAGCTCCATGCTTGGCACCATCAACACCAAGGGTACCAGAGCTCTGTGGGTTCCCAGATGCCCCAGCAGCCAGCTCCCTCAGACTGATTCTCCCATAGGATAAGCAGCCTAGATAGGGTGGAAAAAGTTTTACTTCTTTAGGACAGAAAGTTGAAGCACAAGCAAGAAACACACCTTTTCATTTGTGCATTTGAGTAAGCTCCACACAGCCCTACAACACATTGTATTTTCCCATAATTGCACACCAACTGTTATGATTAAAACAAAAACCACCAGTCCAGCTTTGCTGGCGTGCAACTAATGATGCTTAGTTTCTCTAATGTCTTCTGCACTAGGTATAATATATTCAAATACACACATATTTGCATATAAATTTATTCACAAGGGTGTTTCACAAGCAAGGATAGGAGCTGATTTCACTACAGCAGAAGGCAACAGGACTAAAATATCTTGTTTATCTCCACTGCACTTGGTCTGTGGCGTGGTGTGTGCAGAGAGGCAGGTGGTCCAAGTCGTGCTGATGTTGAACTGAGGCTAAGGCAGAAGCTTAATGACATTCATGAGCCTGCTAAATATGTCAGTTCAAAAGTCATCAGAGAAGTCAGAAAAAAAAGTGTTTGTTCCCACTCCATGTGCTGGTGTGCTTGTCTCCTACCACAGTGGCATCAATCTTTAAGTGTGGTGAAATTTGGGGTCTCTTTCCTGAGTCTTAGTTTGCTTTGGGTTTTCCAATTCTAATATATTCAATTTCTTTTAGAGATAGGATTTAGGAGCAAAGACAAGGCAGGCCTAAAACTTAAAAGTGTATATATAAAAAATTTGTTAATAACACAGAAAAAATAAGAAATTCAGAATAAGATTTCCAGATCATTCCATCCTACCCCCTTCTCACCTGTCATATTTCTTAACAACAACATACAGAAACCACTTCAGTCAGTTTTCCACTTAAATAATCATTTCAGTTCACTTTAGAGAGAAAAGTTCCTTTTTAGGTTTAGGCGTAGGGAGTATCTTCACTTTCACAATTTGCATCTGCCCAGTGAAAAATTGCAAATCATGGAACTTCCTCCCATCTTCGCAGTTTTTTCCAGAGCTGTGTTATGGGTTATGCCACACACACGGGGTATTACTTTTAAAGACAAGCTGTTCAAAGACAAAATTCTCTTCATCTCTTTTTCCATTAAATGTCTCCATCCATCTTTCCAGCCTCCAGAACAGAGAGCCCCATTCCCTTGAGGCAAAGGATCTTTTTGTTAAACTTTAAAGAAAAGAAAACATGCCTGTGTCAACTCTTCCTTCTCTTAAAACTCTTCTCATTAAAAGGGATGGCCAGGCGTATATTAAAAATCTCAGATCTTTTATAACCTGTTCCTTTGGCAAAAATGCATGTATACATTACTCTGGATTTTAGTGAGGTGGTTGTTTTTTGGGGGGAGGAATTCTCCTAGAAAGCATGTTTCATCAGTACCCATGACAGCAAGAAAAACATTTTGGATGGGAGATAAATCTGTCATGAAGTTGTCACAGCTGACAGGCCTTTCTGTTGATGCTATTCTGTCTAGTTTGGTATCATCTTGTCACAAGAATGTGTCTCTCATAGCTGTTTACAAAAAGGTTTTCTGTCATATAAAATAATTAGAAGCAATCACAATCTAGCTTTGTGACTGGAGGCAAGGAGGAGGATCCAATGCACGGTTTTAATGACAGAAGAAGATAATTAAAATTAACTATAAAATTTCTGGATTAATTCTACAACTTGATTGTTCTTCCCATATCATATCTCAGAAGTAGTATGGACCCAGCAGATTTGGTCACAGCCTTTTCTTTGCATTTGCTCAATGAACTAACACAATGTCACTTAATTGGCAGATATGATTACATGATGGTGATAATTGATATATTCAGCACAAACAGTCAAATTGCCAGAAAATCAACCAATTCATTAAAAAATCAACATGCCTGCCCACAGAGATCAAGACACTGGGTTATGTTGACTAAAATAAACACAACTAGTAATTTGATTAGACAACCTATTATATGGAATTAAGAGGGGGGAAAAAATAAGAAGTGGCTTCAAATGAGGCACACATATTTAAAGCCAGGAGGAAGAATTTCCATCAATTAAGCTTAACTGAAAGATAAATTATACTCCTTTGAAGTATAGGATCACAATAAGATATTTCCACTCAGGGGGAAAGATTTAAAGGTTTTTATGGGCTTGATACCACACAGTGGACTGGAGATCCTTTGTTAGCAACAAAAAATGCCTCAATTATTTCCAAACATTTTTAGAGGATGATGAAATGCAGCTGTATTTTTTTTTAAACCTTTGTGGAATATGAGTGCTCAGGTGTCACCTCAGGTAAATACAGCTGGGGCTGCATTGGTGCTGGTGGCAATGTTTGTAAGGAAACAGCTTTGCAGACTCTTGGCAGAACTGCCCATGGCAGTAGGATCTTGCCCAGTGCATTGCTCATTAAATCTCCTTATGTTTAAGCTCAAATATGTGCTTAGTGCCATCAAGGGGTATTATTAAAATCCATGGAAATATAAAATAAATCCACTGTGGGGTCAATGCAAATGTATTTGTCATGGCCCTTAGTACACACAGGAAGCTGACAGGTAGTTGTGACACACATCTCAATACTGAGGGTTACTGCATGAAGGACACACCACAGGTATGGATGGGTGCCATGCTTTCTTTTCATACCTTAGACAAATTGTTGGCCTGAATGTATACCAGGAACTCCATGAGCAGCATTTTTCTTCTGGAATTGCTCTAACTTGAGTCTGTAAATGGGAAAACACACCAGTTACTCCAAGGGAGGGGAAGAGGTCGTGCTCAATACCAAAGGGTGCCAGGGATGAATGGTTTTATTTGCTCACCTACAACTTTCCTAGAATGTAAAACAAGTTTTGAACACACTTTTGATTTGGGATACAGGTCTGTATACTAAGGTCAAAGGTTTGACACCTCATTGTGCAGTGGTTTGACTTGTTCCCCCATTTGCTTTTAGTGCAGTCTGAATTAAAGCATTGTATCACTTGTTTCATGCATGAGCTGAGAATTTTGAAAGCCTTTGGCTGATCTATCAAGTTAATTACTCCTGAAATACTGACATCAGAGGAGGCAGTCCCTGGGAATGCAAGGATAATGGTCACTGCCTTGAAAAGCCAGGAGCAGTGTTTGAGTGGGAATTTTTGTTGTCTTTTCTTTTTTTATAACTTTCTGATTTTCTGTGGTGGCTGTGAGAATGCACAGAAGCACTGGTTTGTTTAGAAATTATTAATGTGAATACAAATTAATGTACACTGTGACTGAGAGAAATGAAAGCTTGGGCAAGGCTATAAAAAAAAATTATGATTGGGATGCAGAAGACATCAGAATCACATGCAAAACACCAATTTTTTTCCAAAATACAGAGAATTTCTTCCTTCAGAACAAACATTGGTACTCATTTCTCCTCACCCTAGCTCTTTATACATTAAAATGTTTTTTCACGAAGCTAAATTAATAAAGACAAAAGTCTTTTTATGACAATTGTCAGAAATCAGAACTGCCATGTCACATATATGTTTTCCAGATTTAAACCTGTTCGTGCTTCCAGCTTCCTTGATCCAGTTATTTATTGTACTCACAATTCAGGTCTATATATAACTTATTTTGGTGGACAGCTAACAGCTGCTTAGAAAAGAAAGACTTATATTTTCTTACCCTTTCAGCATTCCCAACAATAAATTATTCTCTTTATGACAATTCAGAAACCACTGAGAAGACAGGTTATCACAAATTTCAGCCCCCTGTAGAAATTTAACTCTCTTTGTATGCTCGGTTGTTTTTAGGTTGTACAGCGTAAGGGAAAGGACTCAGCAATTGGAGAGGGAATGTTTGCAATGCAAATAAATCAGGAAAAGTAAAAGTTACACTTACAATTTTGGAACTAGAATTTCTTTAGTTTCTGAAAATAACTCATTACCTGATTCTAGTAGCATTTATGCATGATGGGGAGCATCTTCCCCAGATGTGATTAATGATCTTTTAAATTTGCATCTGCGTGACTTTCTGTGAATAGCTTGGACACAGCTGGAAAAAAATATCAGTTGTCAATGTCCCCCCTGACCCTAAATACAAATGTGCAACAGTTATTAATTAAAGGATACAAAAACATTAATTATCCCTATAATTTCCTTGTGTATGATAATTTTTGTTCTTATCAGAAACTGCAAAGATTCCTGCAGCACAAAGAAAAGGATGAAAGCTAATTTCCCACTGGAGTCCTACCTTTACCAACTTGGCTTCTATGCAGTGGAGAGGAAACAAGGGCCTTGCAGACTGCTTTTCTTTTCTCTTCTCTGCCTCTTTCTAGATGTATTTGAGACTTACCTTCTTGTCAATCTCTTGTCATCCATCGACATCTTTGTTCTTGAAAACTGTGGCTAAAGTTAATTAACTGGCAGTACTGATTACATTATTATCATTGTTTCTACTGTTAACACCTGCATTGTCACATAGGCAAGAGCTTTATTGTTCTGGACAGTGCACAGATACTCCAAAAGATGGCATTTACTTCAAAACACAATTGTATGAGGATGAAAAGGGAAAAACAAGGGAGAGGGAAGGTATGCACAGCATTTATAATCTAAAATTATTCAATTGCACGTAGTGCAATTGAACCTATTAAAATGGAAATCATGAGAACTCTCACATTATGACCCAGAAAGGGGCAGAGGTCAGATTTTGAAAATTCTAATTCAGAAAGAATACAAGTCTTGCAGACCAGGGGCTTCCCCAGAAGCTGAGAGAAGCTTTTATGGAATGTTATCTCTTGTCAGTGTTCAGGAGGGCAGCTGTGTAGCAGCCTGATGGCAGCTTGGAACATCAATCAAGCTTTGGTCTCCCACCCAGATAAATGCTGGTGGGAGGGAGACACAGCTTGTGCCTCAACAAGAACTTCAAGGCAGCCGGCAGTACGGGTGGGAAAATGTTTCCATTTTAAACACCAGCACTTCTGACCAAGCAGTGGGAATGTATTCCCCCATCCTATCCCTAACCAGTGAGCTGCAGAACTCCTAGTGCTCCATCACCTCTGTGTGGATCTCTCTGGAATTGTGATCAGGAGTGCAGTGATCAAGTGATGCCTCTCTTTAGGAGGGGTTGAGCAAAGAGCAATGTAGGAAATGCTTTTGTAGAATGATCAGGGTTTTTTTCTGATCCTGAATATGGTAAATTACAGCATCTTACAATCAAGTCATCAAAAAAACCCAAAATTAGTATATGCTTCTTCAGTGTGTTGGTACCTTTCTAACAAGACTTTATTTGCACTTCCTGGTGTATTTTGATTTGAGTAGCATAAAAGTATAAAAACATGAGTTGAATGAAATTCATAAAGTCCTACAGCACTAGTATCCTTTAAGTTTCCTGATACATATTTAATGTGGAAAGATCTTACAGTTGTTTTTAAGTTGTATTTAGATTCATGCATACCTCTCTCTGCAGTTCTTCACCTTCCAGGAAGAAAAAAACAAGTTGACATTTTCCATTCAGTCTCTGTTGTTATAGTAAATAATAACAAACTTGAGACCCAGGGATTTGTAGCACAGGAAATGAAAAATAACTTACCCTGTAAGTTTGGATCATTCCTTGCAGTCAGTAGAGATAACTTTGGGTTCTGGGTTCAAGTGCTTTTCTGCTTCTTCAGGACTCCCATGTAGGAGGACACTGCAGGAGTTTGGGATCTGTAAGTGAACATTGACAACATTATTTGAATCACAATAAGGATATAACTAAATACCTAAAAGATCATGGTACCACATATTAGTGCAAAGAAAAGTTTTTTATGGGAGGAAGGGGAAAATGATGCTGCTGGGATTTTATTAAGTTTGTGGACATAGAGATCCTCTTTGTCCCCCATGTAGCTGTTATGACCCTGCTTGGCAGGAGAGAGGAAGAATCATTGAGGTGGGAAGAGTAAGGAGAGTGCATTCTGCATTCATCTCCAGTGCTGGAGAAGACTGACAGTCATCCTGCTCTTAGGGTGAAGACAGAGGGGAAGGGAATGGGAGAGAAAAAGGGAACTGGGCAGACTCCCACAGAAGGTGACACAAGCACTGTAAACTTTTGAAATTGTTATACTTAGTACTTTTGGTACTGCACAGAGTTAAAATCAAAACACGGATATCAGATCTGTGTGCTGACCATTACCATTGTAAAGGTTTTTAAAGGCCTATTTTCCCACTGGCTTTTCACTGGCTTCCTCAGGGAAGTCACCAGGACTTAAGGATGAGGACATTAATAGGAAATCAAACAGCTTCTGGGCATGTGACAGAAAAATCTGAGAAGTGACTCCCCCCAGACAAATTACCAATGTTGATCAGCTGGTTGTATGGGTGAGAAGGCACAATTAACACATATTTATGTACATAACAAAGGTCTCAAATAATTAAAAGCACTGTAGCCACACCAGCTCACAACATTGTGAACCACACACCAAATCAACACCAAACTTCTGAACAAAAAGCTCATGGATTTCTCCATTATCTACCAGGACACTCGTGGCTTATTCAGGGATTTTAACATATTTTGAAAAATGTTGCAACACAGAGATTATTCTCATACAAGCAGTTCCACAACAATCTGCTTCTGGTGACTTTTACTTAAATATGCACTTTTCTTTTCCTATCTCATCCTCTTCTTCTTTCCTTCTTTCTACCATGATGCACAGTCTTGTCCTCTAAATTCAAATTTTCTGCAGGAACTGCTGCCTGCAAATAAGGGATAGATCCCTACATAATAATAACAGTACAACAATGCTGCATCAAGTGAGATAAAAAATTTCCAAAGTGACCTATTGGAAAATGCTGATAATTCAGAATAAAAACATCCTTCAGATAAATACTATTTTCATTCAAATTCTTGGTGGATAAATATTATTAACTTTTACTATCAGAACATTGACATGTTTCACTGCAAAAAGTCCAAACACCTTTTGTCCTTCCTGTTTTTTGATGAAATAATAGAATTAAAATATCAGTTTAGCAGCTCTGAACTTATTGAAATGAGATGCTCTGTGGGGCAGAAAGAAAAGATTTCTGCATGTTTTGCTTGCAAGTTATTCTGAGATTTTCATTCCAATTTAAGACGATGTAGAATTTTGAAATTTCTTTTTCCAGCCCCATGTAGATATTGAAGAAAGAAAATAAAGCACCAGAGACTCCAAAGGAAAAAAAAATAGAAAATACAATTGTTAGCAACTATAAAAACAACTGACTGAGAAACAACCAAAAGCTTTTCTGAAGCACTGTGCAAATAAGAAAATTTGTGACAGTAATTTTATTAAATGTAAATTATGATATATTACCTGATTTGGCAGGTATTATTGTGAGATTCTCAGTGTAGCTACTGAATCTCTGTGTTAATTTACCTGTTATTCTCTTAATGCATTTAATATTTCTATTTTAGACCTCACACAATTTTATCAAGGACCTTGTTTGCATGGTAAGCTTTGCATTCTCTTAAATACAGAATTACAGAGCTGGCATTACCAGAGACTGCTGCAGATGCAAATCTCAGTATCAAATCTCTGCTCACAAGCTTTTCCAAACAAGACAGCAGGGAGTAGTTGAATCCCATATCTGAAAGCACAGGGTCTGAGAAAGACCCTTAGGCTTGGTGGCTACGAGAAGCAAGAAGGTTTTTTCCTGGAGTTGAGTCTGTAGTTGTTTATTCACACAGCCAGTCAATGAGCCACAGAGATCTGACAGTCACTTGTGCAGTGAAGAATCCCCTGCTGAATGGAGAATTACTCCTCTATTTCATACTTCCATTTCTGGCAAAACATCTTCATATTGAACTAAGTGTGACGAACCAGAGAAATATCTGGGAATGAAGAGCTTGAAGCTTTTAAAACAAAAAAAAAAACAAAACAAAACAAAACAAAAAAAACAAAAACAAAAAAAAAAAAAAAACAAAACAAAAAAGGCAAAAAAAACCAAAACAAAACAACAAAAAACAAAACAAAATAACAACAACAACAACAACAAAACCAAAACAAAACAGTGATGGTGGGTATAGACTGATAGCAGAAACTCTCCTCCAACTGCTTTCCTTCTTTTCATTGCCCACAAAACTGTATATAGAATTCTAAGAATATTTTCCAATTGCCCTATGAATTAGAAGGTTTAGTGATTAAACCCTGGAGCTAATTTAGTTATTTAATCATCAATATACTATTTCTAGTTTCAACTCAGAGGGCTGAGTATTTTTGGAGAAAATAAGTGAAAGGAAAGGCAGATAAGTTGTCTTGCTAAACTTGTGAGCTGAGCATGAGCCCCCTTGTGCAGAACTAGGGCAAAATTTTTTTCCTTGTTTTTAGCTTGTCAACAATATTAAAAATGTTATGTCTAGACTATTAGCTAGAGGAACAAAGGAAAGGTAGCACAGATGCTTTGCTGAGAAGCAATAATCACAAATATCAATATCATCTCATCTCCTGCAATGTGCCTGGCATGGGGCACCCTTCTCTCCCCAGTCCTTGCCAACACAAAGTTGTACCAGTGCTGAATGGAAAGCAGACTGCCACAGCTCCCTCCTTTTACAAATAAGCACATCTATGCAAAGTCACAGCAAATCAGGAACTTCCTATTTCTGTTCATTGAGCTTGATGGAATCAATAGTCAGCAGGGAGCTGGCAATGGATTTATTAAGGCAGCTCTCAAGGCCTCAGTCATAGGAGTGAGAAGTCACCCACTGGCCTCTTTTCCCTGTAAACAGGAAACTGGGCTAAAATAAATCTCAGTTCAAGTGAAAATAAAGGATAATGCTCACCTTATATTGCACTCTTTTGCCATCTAAAACAGCTGAGCTTTTCCCTAGATAATGCATGAAAGGCTGTTCAATGACCAATATCTGATAACTGTATCATCTTGTCCTGTGAAAAGAAACTGAAATAAAAACAGAGAAACAGTCCTTAGCATTTCATGCTTAGTTTTTGCCTGTCTGAAGATCATCAATGCATTTAAGTGGATTTGCTTTTGATTGAAACCAGTGTGTTCCATCTGACACGTTAGAAATTCAGACGTGTGCAAAGCAGGTGTTTGTCCTTTTCTCTTGATGTTCAAGTGTATAACACTGGAGCTTAATATTTACTAGAAACCTTCAATCAATCTTCTGAGTCTGCAGCTCTCTGGATATGTCACATATTAACAGGGCTGGGAATAAAAGTCAAACGCAGTACCAGATGTGAAATATGACAGTGCTGTAAAATGATAAAGGATAGATAGAACTTCTCACTTTATTACCATTGTAACAAACTTTTTTTACTGAGGAAGCCACAAACAAATAGAAGAATCTATTGTGCTGGGCAATATTCAGGTTCTTAACTGGGGAATAAATCTTACCCCAAATATTTTTCAATCCATGGCCTTGTAGGAATGCTCTTGCTGACCTTATTCTTGGAGCAGCTCCACTGACAGCAGTGCTGTCACAATGATAAAGTTGTGCTTGTATGCGCTGCAGAATTGGAGCTTTAAAAGATGAAACAAGAAAAAGGGTCACAGCCTACAGGGATCTGTATTCCCCATCATATTTAATGGATGGGAAACCAAGGCAGAGATTACTTTGAGCCACCATGGTCAGAGGTCATCATTAGCCCTGGCAATAACTAGCAGGCATTTTTTGGCATTTTTAGCAGGGAGACCAAAAGTCCAAGCGGGTTTGGTAGGCAGAATGCTGCTTTGGTAATCCTAAATATTTTAAAATTATTATAAAAATAATTATATTACGTATTAATATCTCATTAAGTTTTAGTCATAAAACAAATTAAGGCAAATTTCTCAGAAGAAATGTGAGTACTTTTCTGGAAAGGTAATAATCCAAATGTTGTTCTCAATAACTAACAATCACTTGAAGTTGCTATTCCCCCACCAGCAGATAATAAAAAAAAGGATCTCGATATAATAATTTTAGCTATGAAATGTCACCCAGTCTCCAAATTGTCCAAAGGCATTTTTAAACAGTTTAATAATAAAAGTACAGTTTAAACTACATTAGAGAAGCAGTAAATTACAAGTTTTGGTCTGAGTGTGTAAATTACAAAATTGAAACATTTAAAATTAACTAAGGAAAGAAATGCAAACAACTGAATGGAACATTTGAAGGGGTTAAGGAACTTGAGTTCTGGTCCCAGCTCACTGATGTATTTAATTTTCCTGTAGCACCTGAGTGAATAGCTCTTGACTTTAGAAGCTGTTTTCTGCAGCTTCCACATCACTGTGGTTTGAACCAGGCAGGAACAAAAATCAGTGTCTAGGAAAACCCAGAACCAAGATAAAACATTTGTGTCATCTTTTTGTTTTTCCTTCTATAGTGACATCTGATAGGTAAGGACTGCTAGGTCCAGTAGAGTTGGTCCCCAAAATAGGAAGGCTTTAGTGGGAAATACAGTGGGGCACCACTGAAAGGTTATAGTAAAGTTCATCCCTTGGGAAGAACAGGAAGGATTGGGGACTGAGGTACCATGAAAAGCCTTATTTAGACATAAGTCTGGGCATAAAATTCATGTTGCTTGAAACCATCTACCAGACTCAGTAGAAAAGGTTTTTACTAAAAGAACTCGTCACATCAAAATGTTATATGGCAGCATGCAGGTCAGAGGAGACAATCTCCCATGGTACCTGTCTGCTTTTTAGGGATTCCCATGCCCTGCAGTGGGAAGATGCTGCCCCCTCACATAACTCTTTCCCCATTAATTGCAGGCATGGTGACATGCTGGAGATAAAAAAAAATTCAGAAAGCATGAATAGTGATCCTTTGTAACACCTTCCACAGCCACACTTCCTGAGAAAACTACATTCCCTCGTCAGCTTGTGTTTGCATCTTGCAAGTAGACTGACTGAAATTATCCCCCTTAAAAGAATATGCAAATGGCACCAGGCATAAAGATAGGATGGCAGTGGAACAGAGGATTGCTCATTCTACCTGGAGATGAGTCCAAATGGCAATGATAGATAATTCCAGGAGTGGGAGGATTCTAATTAAATGAAAAGTGAATATGAGCAATCCAGTCAGAGCAGTGCCAATAGTGATACATAATTTCATATGCAGATTTGGTTTATCTTAGTCTGCCCCTAATTTGAATGGACCCACTCAGGCTAAATCTAAAGGCTTGTCCCTGCACTGTGGAATTACTGGAGACACAAGAACATTCTCTGCTGCTGTCATTTTTCACTGCTCTCTGCCTAGTGCAATGTCTTACATGTGGTTCAAGAATTATAGATTAGGTGTCGGTAAATGGGGTAAAAATGGTTTTGAATTGAACATTTCTTTTATAAATGTGATTTCAGATGAAGGTATATTGCAAGCTGCCACACAACACATTCAGCAAGTACTACCTTGCTATCATAAGACATTATTCTGCCTCCAAATTTGATTTGTGTGAGGAGGGAATCAGGAGAGTCCCTCCTAAATTACCTTGTTGACTCTTTTTGCCATTGAATTCTGGCATACCGAGGTTGCATCACTAAACAATGTTTAGTTGCATGACCTCTAAAAGGTTATGCAACTATTATGTCTCATTGCACAATATTTATTTCTTCCACCAGTTTATATTTATTCAAATTTTATAGTATAATTGTTTTGTCTTTTAAGAAAAATGTTCATAGTACAATCTCGGACTCCTGATTTCACATTTCACATTAAGTTATGCTGTTTTAAGAATAGTTATGCTTAGCATTTCCATTTCTCTGTCTTCCTGTCAAATACTTAGTGCTTCATTCCACTAATGAAAACTAATACCTTGGCTTCTTAAATTTATTTACTCAGACCCTTTATAATTTGCACTGCACAATACTGGAGTCAAAACTGATAAAAACAGAAAGGAGGGATACTTCACTCACCTTTTTTTTGTATGTGTGTGTTATATTATTTATTGTAAGGTCAAGCAGTGCACAGTATAGAAACACAGGATGATAACATAGACTCCCAGAATGGTTTGGATTGCAATAGATATTAAATATCATCCAGTTTCAACCCCCAACCATGAGCAGGGACACCTCCCACTAGATCAGGTTGCTCAAAGCCCCATTCAACCCAGTCAGTGTTGAACACTCCAGGGATGGGGCATGCACAATTTCTCTGGGCAACCTGTGCCAGTGCTTCAATACCCTCAAAGCAAAGAATTTTTTTCTAATATCTAATCTAAACCCACCCACTTTCAGCTTGAATCCATTCCACCCTCCCCCTGTCACTTGTAAAAAGTCCCTCTTTGTTTGTTTGTAGGCTTCCTTCAGGCACTGGAAGGCTGCAGTTAGGTCACCTCAAAGCCTTCTCTTCTCCAGAATGGTCAAATCCAATTCTTTCAGCCTTTCTTCTCCATCTCTCTGACCAGGTTCATGTCCAATTCTCTGGGCTCACTCCAACAGACCTCTGTCCTTCCTGGGACCTTCCATGCTGGGACCCCAGGGCTGATGCAGCACTGCAGGTGGGTCTCACCAGAGCAGAGCAGAGGGGCAGAATCCTCTCCCTCACCTGCTGCCCACATTGTTTTGGATATAACCCAGGATGCAATTTGCTTTCTGATATATATATATACACACACACACATATATATATATATATACATATATACATATATGCATAAATAGATATATAGATATAGATATAGATATAGATAGATTAGATATAGATATAGATATAGATATAGATATAGATATAGATATAGATATAGATATAGATATAGATAGTTATAGATATAGATATAGATATAGATAAAGATATAGATATAGATATAGATATAGATAGATATATACACACATACACACCCTTGAAGGCAATTTTTCTGTAGTTCTGGAACTATTTTCTTATCCAAGTAGGTTTGTGATGAGATATACACAATAACTCTCTTCCACAGAATGCTTAGCAATGCTTGGTATTTCATTCCAAGAGAGAAAGGGATGCATTCAAAACTCTAAAGGCCTTTGGGAACTGGGGTTATTTAAAACATAATCTCTAGGCAACACAAGCTCTTCTGAGTGCAGAAATACATAATGGTGGGCTCAGAAGTACTGGACTGAAACATTCATTGTCAGCTCTCTGGATCCCATTAATATTTCTTATTTTTTGCATATTGATCCTGTTTTGAATGCAATTTATTTGTGTTTATTTTACTGAATGGCTTTGAAAAGCTAACAGATAATGACACCTTAACAGCTTAACAATGAGTTCTGCACAGAAAATAAAACTTTAAATTTCACTTGTCACTTGTTTTACAGTGTTTATCCCAGACCTACTACCTTTGACCTTCCTGCCACATATTTCCTTGTGTTTGCTTTACGCAAAAAGTATTCAAAAGCTCATGAAGATGAAAGGATGTGTGCTTGATGAGTTGATTATAAAGAATTTCCAGTATGTCCAATAAAGCTCTTGCATTCAACCTGTGTCAGGGTTACGAGCAGGATTGAATAGAGGCAAGAAATGAAAAAAAATCAAGTAAACAGAAAATCTCAAGTCTACTTCAGCTTAAGCACTTACCCTGCAGACTACTTAAAGGCCAATGCTTGCAAGTTATTCATTTCAGAAGTAGGGGTTTAGAGCTTTACAAACACAATTGTATTCACTGTGTTCCAATTCAGAAAAAAAAGGGTTATTAATGTTTAGAAAATATTTATTCATCTCTCTGTGAATCATCACACTCTTGATTTTGTAGTTCTTATCCTTGCCTCATAGGAGAATCAACACACAAAGTCTAGAAGGTGGATCGAATCAAATGGAGCTGATTGTGCTCTGAAAATGGATGTTTATTGAACTTTTTTGGTCTGCCTCACAGCTTCAGACAAACAGGAATTCTTGGCTATGAATAGCAAACTTACCCTATGAAGGAGGCATTCAAAACTTTAAATTGCTTTTTGGGAGGAACTTTGGAAACAGTGGAAAAAATGTAGGTTGTTATTTCCTGCAATAGGTTATTAAGTCATTGACTTGAGAATCCAAAGCAAATGCAGTAAATATTCATTTGTAGATTGGGATTAAAAAATAATCTTTTTTAAATAACTGCATTATATTTAAAGTACTAAGAAGCAGGAGGGTATTCCCTGACTAGAAACTATTCTTCTGATCATGTTTTGCTAAGCCAGGAGATACCAAAAATTAAAAGGTGAGAGGTTTAGGTCCCATGGAGCAGCCAGGAGACTGGTATGGAAAAGGCATGTGCTCCCTGTCACTACACCTAGAGAGGGAGTAATATCAGCATATAAAATTGATAGCATTTAGGAAGAGCCCCACAGCTAAAGCTGAAATGGATGAAATGAGCTGTAAATTGCCATTTTGTTTTGTGTTTCTTGATGCTTGCAGAATCTGAGACCACTCACAGACATTCTCTCTTTTTCTGCATGAAATCTGTAAGGCTGAAGTATTATTCTTTCATGTAAATTTTATGGTGTATAATTTTCAGGAGCAGTGTGTGGTAACTTGGACTGCAGTTACTTAATGTACAACTGAAAAATATAGGTTATCTGAGATTCCTTTAGTCAAAAAAGCATGCAGCAATGTTAGCCACTCTGTAAAGCATTCCAAACAATTTTCAAATAATTCCTTTGGCTCTTTATCCTGCTGGGATTCCTTAATACTTTGGAAGCACTGGCTATATATACTATGAAAATGCCATCTCTGTTGCCTACCTAAAATTTTGTTTTATTGGAAAAATCTGAAATTACCAGAAGCAATGTGAGCATAACCAAAACTTGAAACCATCAAGTAGCTGGAATGCTGAGTGCACCTCTTACACTGTTACTGTCTCTCTGTTCCCTTGCACTGGCACATCAATCTGTGTTGGCCTTCTGCTGTAAACCAATTGGTGGAAGTCACATTTTCTGATATGCTGTCCAGCTGGCATCCACCAGGCACACCATCCATGATCAGGCATCCAAAGCATTTCAGCACTATGAGCAAATGTAATAGGAATATTTCTGCAAGCTTCTTTCAGATATCCCCCAAACTTTATATATTTGTGAGGGACAGTCAAAAAACAACATGGGAAACTCTCTTTGGTACTTTTATCTCATGGCAGATAGCAGCCACTGGACTGAGATGAGGAGAAAAGCTCATAATTTTCCTTTGTTTTTTCATTCTGATTATAACACTGAAATCTGCTGGGGTACAGAGATCTTTCCTCAGCTTTGTAGCTGAATGCCCAAGCAACTTGTGATGGAGTATCATAGTGGAGAGGGCTTTCACCTGTGCATTCTCTTCTCTCTTCCTTTCATGCATTTCTCCTTTCTGTCCAAAATGTTGCTAATGTTTTAGCCCAGCCCTGATTTGGCAGGAATTGAGGTATGACTACATATTTTGAAGGAAAACTTAGGACTTCCATTGATGAAACCATTTATCATATACCATAAATAGATTTAGCAGATCTTTCTAGTCCAAGGCCCAAAAAGGACAATTGTAACCCCCCTGCAGGTTTTTCTCTGGATGTCATCCTCTTTTTTCTCCTGGAGGCTGATCAGTGTGACCTGGCCAAACTGGAAACAACCTAGGCACTGTTCTGGATTGTCAAAACATGAATTTCAGTACACACCCCATGCAGTCAAACCTCACAAGCTCCATGCCTATTTGTCCTAGATTTCTACCATTCCTAATCCATGTGGGCTACCAGATATCTGTAGGTCCTCCAGACCAGTGCACTGCATGGATTGGACAAGGATTATTATTAAAGTCCTGCAGTCCTCCAAAACTCATGCATTGCATGCCTCTCTGTTACACAAATAAATCTTAAGTCTGACACCTTGTTTATTCTCTCAAGGCAAAATTGACAAGCAAATCAAACAAAGGGCTGTATGAACTTGTTCTGCTAATGCAGACACAAGGCACTCAGCTAACATTTGTGTAATGCCTTTCTTGTTTAAAAGTATTTGTGAAAGAAGAGAAAACCCAGTTTGCATAGCCTGCAAAAGATCAAGGTTTAAATTAGATACAAGGTCAGATTTAATTCAAATGGTAAAATTCATATTGACAAAAACAGAGAAGGTAGTCCAAGGAAAGAAATGTTTATTTCCCCCCACCAGACACACCTTTGTAAAACACAATTCTGTTGAAACTAAGAATGCAGTGTCTTTGTGAACAAGTAATGAACTCAGTGTGGGATTTTTTTAGAATTACACTTTTTTTTTTTTTTTTTTTTCTCTCTAAATTCTCTAATTCATTTACAGACACATTTCAATTTGTATTACATATTATGAAATGTATTGGGTCTGACTGGGATGGGATCAACTTCCCTCACGGTGCCTTTGCAGTGCAGTGCTTAGTATTTGCAGCTAGAAAAGTGTTGTTAACACACCAATGTTTTGGCTACTGCTGAGCAGTTCTACCCCATCTTTGTGATTATTCCTCCAAAGAGCTGCTGCCCACCCCCCAGCCCCAAAATCTGGGACTGGGCAAGAAGCTGGGAAGGGGCATAGCCAAGACAGCTGTCTTAAACTGGCCAAAGGGACATTCAGTACCATTTAACTATTTTGAGACATTTTGAGAACTTCAATATCACTGAAGGAAGATGAGAGAAAGGTTTTTAAAAGAGCACACAGAGAGATAAGGAAAGTTGCCACTGAGGCCAGCAGAGGAAAAGTTGTTTGCAAAGAGGCACAGACTGAGGTGCTGGGCATGATTTGAGTGCAGCTGCATTCTGTGCATTTTAGTATGTGCTCCTTGTTCAGCACGGTAAGACCATACACTCCTTTCCTCATGGTGCTGCCAGAATTAATTTTTTTGCTGCTGATGATGTTTGAGCATGCTGAGCTTTTGTGTACCCAAAATAATCTGAATCTCTGGGATAAAATCTGTGAAAAAGGAGCCTATCAACTAACAAAGAAATGAAATTTTTAGTTTCTTACTTTTGAAAATTCAGCTTGAGTCATCTTCAGCATCCAAGTTTGGTCTTTGTCAACAGAACTTTTCTTGCAATTCCTCTGTACTCCAGACAGTATTCATCTCTGGTTTGGAGGTTGATTTTTAGCTTTTTTTAGTATTGTCTGAAAAGCTGTCATATTCTATGAAAGCAGCAGCTTTTAAAGCTGCTTCTTTATCCAAGGGGATCTTTTATCCAGGAAAAAGACTTTCTTTTTGCCATGAATTGCATTGGTGCTGTGCCCTGTTTTCTCCCAGTTTCTTAGGATATAAATTCTTATTACCAGCTCCATTTTAATGAAACAGCAGTAGGATCTCTCTTTCGTGCCAGAATTTAAAAAACTCATTTATCATGGTTAATCCCAACAGGTGGAAAGCAGGGCTTGTGCTCTGTAACTCTTGCCACAGCTTGAGTTATGGTGCTGGGCAGGTGAGCAGCCTGTCTTTGGAGGGAACCATTTTCAGTAGATGGTGTCAAACACAGGGATGGACAAAACCAGCCCAGCCCTGAAGGACCAGGCAGTTGGTGGGAAAACAAAGCACTTCTGGGGATAAACTGAAACAGTTTCTTCCCAGTTCTTGGCTTTCAGCATGTTTCTCTGTCTCCCTGGGCTGTAGCTCCACTTCAGGGCTGTTTGAGCAAACAGCTGGGCTTTTTTGTGCTTGGGGGTTTTCTCTGCATTTTTTGTCCCTCTGTGAAATTCCAACAGACTGGTTTCAAAGAAAGGCATCTGTTACCTTCCATGCAGAGCTGTTGAAAAGCAAAGTAACTGCCATTCTGTGCCTTTGGAATAGATTTCCTTTGGATTACCTGCGACTTTTATGAGTCAGGATATGGGACTTGCCATATCCCAGCTGTTCCTGGGGCTCCCATTTCTTCTGCTGTGAGATTAGTTGAAATAAAATAAACTTAAAACAAACCCAGCCTGACTGCAGAGGAATAAACACATCAGAATTAGGTGCTGTAGTATCATGCAATTCCTGAGGTTCCCTACATGGTTTCTCATTGTGGAAATACTTAACTGGGAAGGTGCTGGAATGTTGGCAGGGCTGGGCAGATAGAGGTCATTAAAACATTTCTACTTTACCAAGGGAAGCTAACATACCATCACTGGCATGCATGTTTAGATTTTTTAACACAGATTGGACTTAAAATATCCATTTTCTTTGCAGTTTTCAATGCAGGAACTGCATTGAAATTTATTTCTCATTTTTTTTTTTTTCTTTTTTACTTAGATCTAGATATTTGCTAGCTGTGGTTCATGGTTCAACTAGGCACTCTCTGGAGAATGTCTGGTCCATCTGTTTGGGCTTATGGCTCTAAGTGTAATTTCTTTCCTGAAGCCAGGAAAGATAATTTATACAGTATCTTGCACAATAGAGACTTTTCTCTATGCGTGGAGTCACCAAATAAGAGAGCAAAATAAATGTATAAATGTACAAGATGTTCCTAAAAAATGTGTGTTGAGAAGAAACCTGTGAGTAACTTATTCCACCTTGAGCCTGCTCTGTTCAGTCTTTCTTTCACCCTCTGCAAGTTTTAACACTTCCCTTTAAGCTCCTTCACCCTCCTTCCAGTCACTGAATAAACACCTGCACCCTCACCTGCCACTCAGGGAAAGCTTTTCATGGGACAGGTGAGAAAAATAATTTGTGCTTCTGAGCACTGCTGTTCTTCACATTGCAATGGCAGAGAAACGATTGCTGTAGGTGTTGTCACAGCTGCTGCCCCTTTGCCCAGTTTATTGGGCAAGTTGAAAACTGAACTGGAAACACTGAGATCTGAAAGAAGGAGCAGTAGCTGGGTGAAAGCTTCTTCAGGTCTGGCTTGAGTGCTGAAGGAGCTCTGTGTGTGGGGTTGGTCTTTGTGCATCAGATATATGGAGAAAGAGTGCAAGATTTGCACAAAGGGTCTTTCACACATTTTAATCTCCAAAGTATCATCCTGTGTACAGTACACTGAGATGTCTTTATCTGTTAATATAATCTCATGCAGTTCACAGCTGTTTGATCAAAGCAGTGTCTCAATATAGCTGAGCAATGTGAGCCAACACCAGAACAGAGGAACAATCTATATTATTGACCTCTGTCTTTTGTAGCAACAGAGGAGGGGCAACCCAGCAGTACCACTCTATCCCAATTCATCTGTGTCTCCCTCCATTCTTAATTCCCAGCCAGGAAAACATTTTGTTTTCTTTAGTTTTTTCTCAGCCCTATACACTCTATTAATTCTGCCCTTCAGCATGGATATATAAGGGAAAATTTATTTATTGAGTTTCATTTTATCCTTTTAAATTTTATATTTCAGTTTCCTCTCATGGGAAGATCCTAATATCTGATGCTAGAGGGAGCTCAAAACCAGTATGAAATCTCATCTGGGTTAGTGGATTAAAATCTAAATAGATTGACAGAATATTGAATGTTACATAGAAAAATTGTTCCTTTCTGCTGTGGGTTTGGGGTTTGTTTTTTTGTTTTTTTTGTTTTTTTGGGTTTTTTTGGTGGGTTTTGGGGTTTTTTTCTACATCTATTACAAAGAGGAAAAAAGAAGTCTAACCTCGATGGGATTTTTTTTTTTGCCAGTTATTAATTTTCCCTGATACTGGTGTGACCTACAACAAGCTTTTGTTATTTTCAGGTGAAATGTTTGGATTTAAATTTCTGGACCATTTCACAGTGAATAATTTCTAGCTCAATTTCTGATCTTTTTGCACTAGTACAAGCAGTCTTAAACTTACCATAAAAGTATAAATGAGCAAACATTTCATTAAAAATGAAGAGGCTTATGACAATACCTATTCTCCCAAAATGGAACCACCTGAGCTTTTCTAATAGCTGGTGACATCCATTAGCACTTCTCTCAGAAATTGAAAACGTTTTCCATCTGTTCATACACACTCATTACAAAGTAGTTAAGAGCCTATGGGATCACACAGACACATTTTTGCAAATTAAAAAATATCAAAATGAGTTATTGAAGAAGCAGGGATGACTTTGTAATAAGCATCTAAGCCTTAAACTTTCCCTTTCCTCAGACACTGCAGACACCCCATTAGCTGAAACCTGTTTAGTCTGTAACCTTCCAGAATATGACATTTTGAAACTCTATGCTAAACATCCTGTGAGAGGTCCAGCCAGCCCTGCCCATTTACCCTACTCTAACAAAAATCAGTCATTTTTTGGCAGACATCCCTGAGGTCAAGTAGCTAAGAGAACTCAAATAAAAATGGAGCATTTACATAAACAATGAGATCAGACAGTATTATATTAATATGCAATAAATTTCATGAATAGTGCTTGCATGTTTTCACCCCTGAAATGGTTTCTAACCAATAAGTTTGAATTTTTCTTTCCTGAAGGAGTGTTTATTGGGAATGGACATTTCTAATAAATTCCTTAAAATAATGGAAGATCAGTGAAAGGTTTCTACAGACAGGGCTTCTAGAATAATAGAGAAGGCTTAGCTGGAGACACATGTTCAAACAAATAAACACAATATGCATTCAGCTTAAATATGTTTAGAGGTCTTCCTCAAAAATCAGTCTTCCTGGGAGTGGTTCCAGCACCACCCCACTCTGTATGTTTCTTCACATAACCAACCTCTTGGTCAGAACTCCAGTTTGTACATGTGTCCTAATTGATTACTGAGTACAAATTGAGGGTTACCATATTTCACATTCCTAAATGTAAAGGTCCTAAGCCTGATTCAGAGCTCCAAAAGCTTCTGATTTTTTTTTTTTTTTCAATAAAGTGGC
Organism: Muscicapa striata striata; assembly: GCA_030060385.1. Lineage (NCBI taxonomy): Eukaryota > Metazoa > Chordata > Aves > Passeriformes > Muscicapidae > Muscicapa > Muscicapa striata. The sequence goes on from JAREIS010000037.1 coordinate 4,138,514, forward strand.
TGCCTCATGTCTTGGTCTTATGGACGACTGGACAAATTAGATTGCTGAGAAATCACCAACTCTATGAAGTTTAACAAGGACAAGTGAGATTCTGCAGCTGGGACAGGGTAACCCTGGGTGTATGTACAGAGGGAGCAAGTGGCTGGACAGCTTGCTCAGAAAGGAAATATGGTCTGTGGAGATGTCAAAGTAACTGTGAAGGAAATACAGCAAGGAAGAATAAACATTTAGGGTGGCAGTCTTGGATTATCCATTAGTGGTGCACATGCTATGCCCATGTTTCAGTCCAAAGTTGGTGTCACAAAACTTCAGGCTGTAGAAAAAAGGTCTGCATGAGCTCACTCAATAAGATAAATGGTTTTGGATGTTGCATAAATATACATGAGTATGAACAAAGAAGGCAGAACAGTGGTGGGTCATCTGCAAAATGAGATGAAATAGGGTCCAGATGTTCTTAGGATTCAAAAAGCAAAAGACTCACTAAGATATTTCTCTGCACCCTTCCAATAGTTTCTATTAAGTTGTGTGATGATGACACACTTTCCACCTCCAGGATTTTCTGTCCTACCGTACCAGGTAGGAAAAGTGGTTGGCTTGTATTACACAAACATTGTTAAGATTAAAATCTTAACCTGAGCCAATATTAGAGCAGTCAATTGTCTACTTCCATTTTGCATATCAGATTTTCCCAGCCTGTTACAAATGAGGAATTAGTTACTGGGAAGTTCCTTTTTTTTTTAACATCAATTACAATATTTCTTCTTGGTGGTCCACAGAGAAAACAAGGAATCCTGTTTTACATAAAACTCTCAGAAGGTGACTATGACAAAAGACTAAACCCTCGCTAGAAGTTGACACATTGCCAGCAGCACATGGTAACAATGGAGACAGTCACAATTAAAGCACAATTTGACACTGTGTGCAGAATAACAGCAATTGCAGTTGTTAGAAGATATTATCTTTCAGCTGGTTGGCTTCATGCAGAAAGAATGAAGTATGGATGATGACAGAAATGAGAGTCCTCCTGTCAGCTGTGATGCATGAGGAAACCTATATCTTAACAATGAAATCCTTTTCAAGCATTACAGACACATAAAGAAAGATGAGTCAAAGAGAGGTGATGTCATCCATTATAGAAATGATAATGCAATAGATTACTATGGGGCATTATAGTCAACATTCCCCAAAATTATTCTCTCTGCTCTGTATTTAATTACTAAATGAACTTAGCCAACATTTTTAAACACACACACATAAAGTGAGCCTTTAACAGTAGAGTTTTTATAAATGCCCAAGTCATCTGAATGTCTGTTTCATTGAAAAAAGGAATTGCACTTTCATTGCCTTTTGATGAAAGTCTTGTGTACATAATGGGGTGAACAGATTTGAAAATGTCTCTCCTACATTTGTAATCAGGCTTCCAAATATGTGTGATATTGGTGAAAGCATGAAGGGTGAAACCAGCATGCATAATCAAGGCATGATGTTTTTTAAAGGCCATTGGATCCTGGTGTTTTTGTTAACATCACTGCTGTAGCCAGCAGAACAGACAGGCCATGTGCTGTGGTCCTGGGAATAGACACAGTGAGGAGATAATTTGGGAGAATCCTGCATGGGCATTTCTACCAGAACCTGTCTGTGCTGGGGCTGTAGCCTCAGCTTTCACAGCTTTTTGCCACTGTTGACATTTCTTCATTAAACACTTCCACGTTTCATACCAAAGCCTGTTCAGCCCTATTTTTCAATGCCAACTGCCAGTTTCCTGGATCAATAACTGGGAGTAGTCTAAGAAACCTGTAGGTCCAAGTCTTCATTTATTAAACTCAATGTATTTACACTGACTTTATCTGATCTGTAATAATTTTTACCATCTGATGATAGATCTTCCTGTTAAAGCAGAACCACATTTCTACTCTGCCTGTGAAATCCAGAGCCTGCATAACCTTCAATTTCTGCAGTGACATGGGATCTTCAGGGAAACTGCATTCCTATTTACATGATTTTGTACTTAAAGGGAAAAAAAAAGAACAAATCAGCTACTTTGGAGCAAATAGTGCTGTGAACTTAATGTGACCACACTGTCAAATTTACTTCAGGATGATACATTTGTTCATTAATTATGATATTTTATGTGAAAAGTCATATTTTTCTTTATCTGCATGCTTAACTACACTTCAACCTTTTCAGCAGGTTTTCCATTGAAACATTTTCTCTCATAAAAGTATTGGAGCCATGTCTCCCTTTTCTTTAGAAATACCTCTGCAGTTTTCCTGACCCTACTACTAGCTGGGAGAATAGATTAAAACTTCTGAGCTGTGAGTTACATTAGTGATATAAGTGATAAAGCAAAGTGTTGGGTGTCACATGAGGAACAGACCTCTTTCTATATTAAATAACCTTTTCTTATGGATGATGAGAAAAGCTCTGATAGAATCATAGAAAGATTTGTGTGGGAAGGGTCCTCTGGAGGTTTGTTGTTAGATCAGACTTCTGAGAGGCTTGTCCAGGCAAGTGCTGAAGATATCAAAGGCTCTGGATTTCATTGCAAAAATGGTATCCATTGTAGGATTGTCATTCTACAGCTGAATCACATAACAAGCAAATGCACAGCAGGGCCACCATTAATTGAAAGTGAAAGCAGCATCCAAATGAACCCTGCTCTACTTCAAATGAAGCCAAAGATTTGCAATCCTACTCACAGTGGACCAAAGCTTTCATCAACTATTTTGTACCCAGTATTCAAGCTATTCCTTTGTTGGCTTCAAAGGAGAATCACAGGGATAACAGGCAGGCAAAAAGGAGCACCCTAAGTCCATAACCCGAGGAAGAAGATCCCTGTGTTGATTTGCTGGTGCTGTTGGACCATGCAAGAATCCTTTGTTTGATAGCCATGATACTGATTTCAGATCTGGAAAACTGCTTTACAGAGACATGTAGAATAGTTTGGGTTGGAAGGGACCATTACATGTACCCAGTACAATCCCCAAGCTGAAGGACATAAGGAATCCATCTTAATTAATGTACAACAAAAAGGAGTTTTTAAAAGGAGTTAGAGTGGTTAGGGAGGAGCTAATAGGTTATGTATTACAGTCCTAGGCAGGAACTGCAGTCAGGAGCCACGTTTTCCCAAAACCTTTGCACCCAGCAACACCCCATGCAGAGAGAGAATCAGCAGTCATGAATCAGTTTTATCCATGCTGGATAAAACACAGAGACCTTTGACCCAAGCATGGACACAGAACACTCTGTCTGAGCAATATGATTAGAAAAAAAGGAAGCTAGAAGGTTTGCTGAGCTTATGTAGATATTTATTCATGGCTTTGCTAGGAAAAGACTGTTAAAGATGTGTTCTTTTCCTTTCTAAATGTCAGCTTTTTACTGAGCAATCCATTCTGCTGTCCAATGACTTTTTAAAAAGAGTGGGACTTTGAAATGCTAAGCAAGCCCAAGATCCCAGAAAGCTGCTCAAATCTGTTTATTTATTTACCCACAATTTTTTCTTGTGTGGCCAGCTTAGCTCCTGCCTAAGAGAGCAAACACACTGCAGATGCAGAGCTGATGACACTGAGCCCGCAAAATAAAACCAGAAATTGTTTCTTTGAATTGCCAAGGAAATGGGACTTTCCAAGTCTAAGTTCAGAATAGATCCTGAAATCAGTCTCAGTCCAGTGTGTGCTGAAGCTACAAGGCTTCAATGCTTTGAGTAATTTTTTATTTCTTTTCTGGTTAAGGACACCAGAATTCATCCTACTACTTTTTGTCAGTCATTACAAAGTAAGGTATTGCTAGAGCAGATGCTGCCATCACATTTTTTTTGTGTGTGTATTATGTTACTCATAAGAAAGACTTACAATTCATATTTTAAAATGAAAGCAAAAAGGAAAGTGCTTAGGTAATCATGGAAATTTGGGGGCCATTTCTGAACTGATGTTTCAATTATGTAAAGTTCTTTTACCAAAACTACAAATCCACACTGTAAGAGTGTTTCCCAGCTCCTTTGTTCCATAATACAACCAATATATTTTAAAGCTGGTTGAGTTTGAACTGTAAGTTTTGTCTAATTATATCACATATTGTTACCAATATCAGGTTGTTTGTTACTTTTTCTGTACAGTGAACAATTTGCCAAAGGTAGTGTTACATCTGTAGATGTACTAATAAAAGGTGCTTGTTCATTTTTTGTTTTATGTATTAGGAGCACTGGGATAAAAATTGTCTTTCATTTTATTCTTTAATTTAGTTGTTAACTGAACAATGAAAGAAAAGAGTAAAATTACCATAACTGTAATCAATTGGCCAGTGGCAGAAGGAAACTCATTCATAACATGCTACATGCAAAAATTCATCATGTGAGGTCTTTATGCACACAATTCTGTATTTAATTGTTCTGCCTTTGTTACAGAGGCTCAAATCCATGGGGGTGGTTGGTGATGACAAGAGGAGCTAGGACAGAGTGGTTCAGTTTGGATTTTGCCCTCTATATTCCAACCCTCTTTTTCTCAGGCACCACTCAGTCTCTGGATTTCCTTCCCTTCTCCTACCTAGCCATTCCCAATACCATTTATCCTTCCTCCATCTGCTAAGGATTTGTCTCATGATCTTCTGGTTCCAGAGTCCTTCAGAGCCCAGGAAGGCTGGCCTTGCAGCTCCATCACCAGGATTCCACTCCATGTCCACTGGGTCCTGATGTCATAAGGCTCAGAAAGAACTTTTGGGATTCACCTCTGTACTTTTACTACTCTTACATTCCTCTTTAGAATTGCTTTTGGCCATTGGTAGGAAGGAGGATGGGAGGGAAGGCATGTCAGTGCTTCTAAAACACTCGTGCCAGTCTCCCCTCTTGCCCAGAGCAAGGAGCAGCTCCCCAGGAACTGTCCTGCTTTGTCCCTTTGGTGCATATACTGAGTGTTTTCAGGAGTATGTGCTCCTTTTGTCTTCTAAAACAGAGAAATCTCTGTTCTGTGTCTGCATTCTGGACTGGCTGCTTTCCAGCCTCCAAAATTACTGTGCAGCAGAGTGACCAAGAGTCCTAGGCTGGACCTCACTCACCTCCTGATATCCAGACACATGCAGGATCTTAATTAAAATGTAGGAAGCACCTGGGTTTTTTTTTGGTGGGCATTTCTTCTTTTAAAAATCCAAAGTCAAATTGAATAAAAATGTTTTGTGTAATAATTTTCATGAACAATCAGAAAATTTGTTCAATCATATAAAAATCCATAACATTTTGATGTTGGGAGGAAATTCTTTACTCTGAGTGTTGTGAGGCACTGGAACAGATTTCCCAGACAAGTTGTGGTTCTCCCATGCATGGAAGTGTTCAAGGCCAGGTTGGATGGGGTTTCTAGAAACCTGGTCTAGTGAAAGGTGTCCCTGTTTATGATCAGAGGTCTGGACCTAGATGATCTTTAAGATCCCTTCCAACCCAAGCCATTCTGTGACTGTATGATTTATGTTTTGCTACAGAAAATTAATTTCAGTCACTTTAAATTAGTTGTTATGTAACAGGACTTTTGTATTCATCAATACACCAAGTTTTTCTCCACTAACAAGCACTTCCCAAGGGTAGGTGGAGGAAGTCAGGAACCACTGTGGTAAATTCAGAAAGCATATGTGATAACATATTGATGACTGTAAGCTTTTGACTGCAGCATGAAAGAACCAACAGCAGCAGTCTTACAGGTCTCTGGAATATTAGAGCATAGAATGAGAGCACAACCTTATGGGATTAATGAGACATTATTAAAAGAAATTAAGTATATTCATAGCATTTCCAGGAGCATCATTTTTAGACATCACTAAGAACAGAGTAGCTGAATGTTCTTAAAGCACATTCAGCCAGCATCTGTGATTGTGAGGAAAATTGTGTACTATGAGGGATGGGCAGGCAGACATTCTAAATCTTTTGGAGCATACTGTGGCCAATTTTATCTCAAAGTGATGAGAATGAATCACACATCATATCTTTAAGAAAGGTGAGTGTTGCCATTATAAAGTAATAGGTGCATATTATACTTCATACAAAGTCATGACTTCAGCACATCTCTGAGTCACTGGCAAAGGGCCCTTGTTAGCACTCACTAGAACAAGTTCATAGGAGAAACTCCCAGAAGAAAATCCATCAGGGTTATTTAACATTATAATTCCACTGCTTCCTCAGCTGCACATTGCTGGTAGCTGGGAAAGTGTAACTAGGAAAGTACTACTACATAACCTGCCATCATATTTTTCCCCCAGGCACCCACCATGGTACATTATTGGGTGCATAATGCAGACTTAATGGAATCCATTTGGCTATGGTTGAGATACAAGGATTATGAGTACAAAAAATAGGTTTATGAGCTATTTATTTTATTCTGTGGCTAACATGCCAACGTTAAGCAGGCCTTCTTTAAAGGAAATGAAATGGAAATTCATTCAGGATAGACTCCAAATTTTAAAAAGTCTGAAAAAGGTGGGAGTAAAGTCAGGGTAGTAATTCAACCTTGACTGTAATTTTTGCTCTGTGTACCACTGTAATCATTCACTCCCAAGTCCTGGATGTTGGCCCTAGACTGACCAGAGTATAAGAACTCCCACTGAGCCCATGAGGGTCACTAAGATGGACAGTGATAAATCAACATGTTTTGCTTCCACCAGCTGTGATGGAATAATTGTACTGAACACTGTAGTTATTAAAATCACATTTGTCATAGGAAAAAAAAAAAGAAAAAAAGAAAAAGAAAAAAGAAGAGATCAAGGACTCAAAGTTATGTTTTTTATAGGGTATCTTCTTTTCTTTTTTAAAAAAGGTAACTCTGTTGTGCTGGACTGAGAGAAGAGGAAGAAAGACATGTGGGACAACAACCAAAGTCAATTCCAGTTTGTGGTATTAGTCACTCTCTCCCAGTGCCAGTGGCTAATTGTCATACTGGGGCATGCTGTGAGGACACTGAAAGTAGCTCACAGCACCAAGTGCCTATTACATGGTTTAGATATTCAGGTTCCCTCCACCCTTCTTGGCTTGTTTATCTGTTTGCAAATAGTTTTCTTAGGGATCAGGTTTTTCATGTATTTAATCATGTTTTTGTGTGTATTAAATTCTTTGGCAGGCTACACAGAAATAAGGAAGAAAAGGAAATTGATATTTTTAAAATCTTTCCCCCAGGTGACTTGCTTATGAGCAAAGGCCAAACTGTGTCCAGGGGATATCTTCTAATTCTCCCTGATGATGAAGAAACCTGAGCTGAATGAAGTTACACAGTCACCTGTAGGCTGTTTGCATACACCCGTATCAGTAATATTGTCAAATATGACTAAGGTAATGAAAAGGTGGGAGATACTGCCTGTATTTGTAACACAGAACAGCCTTCAGGCTGTTCTGAATTAATTCAAGGATTGAAAGGATGGAGAAGTAAAGCTGATGTCAGAGGAAGTTAAAAAAAAATCACAAAAAATTCACAGTAACTATGGGGTGGCCTTGGAGCTGTGACGACGGGGTGCTGAAACAATGGAGCTGTGGAGAATCCCTGGGAACAGAACACCATGTGAAGAGGCCCTAGGAATAGGATAATGTAAAACCTTATTTCTTTGACAACTAATTTTTCAAATAGGATTAATCAGAAGTTGTAATAAAGTATGAGGTTAAATAAATAATTCCCATGTGGGATCTCCTGGAGTAGGTCCAGAGGAAGATGGCAAAACTGATCAAGGCACTGGAGCATCTCTCTTGGGAGAAAAGGCTGAGGGAGCTGGGCATGTTCAGCCTCAAGAAGAGAAGACTGGGAGGGAACCTCATCAATGTCTATGAGTATCCAAGGAGAGGTGTCAGGAGGATGTTCCCAGGCTCTTCTCAGCAGTGACAAGCAAAAGGACAAGAGGAAATGGGAAGAAACAAGCACAGGAAGTTCCACCTGAACACGAGGAAGAACTTCTTCCTTTGCTGTGCTGATGACCAAGCACTGGAACTGATTGACCAGAGAGGCTGTGGAGTCTCCCTGCTGCAGATATTCAAGACCTGCCTGGACACAATCCTGTGCCATGTGCTCTGGGATGACACTGCTTGGGCAGAGAGGTTGGACCAGGTGACCTCCTGTTGTCCTTGCCAACCTCACCCATTCTGTGATTCTGTGATTTTGTGATTAGCTGATTTTGTCCAGATGAATAACACAAAATGCCAGCACAATTTCTTTTCAACAGCCAGAACAGACTGGAAGAAAATATAAATGTTTTCTGCCCACTGAGTGTCACATCATATTTCCTGCACTTCTGCAATATTAAATTCCTCTTGTAGGATCATAGTTACTTGCCTCTGCATGAGTCCTTGCTTCCCACAAGGCTTGTTCACTTGAAAATTAAGTTGACATTTCCTAGGAACTGGAAAATGAGAAATATATGAAATTATTATATAAGCAGGGAGATTTTTTGGTGGGATCTTTTCCCCCTCTGAGCCTACAAAGATTATTAAGAGCATCTGGTCAATCCCATCATCTAGTTTGGCGGAAATAAAAATTTTAAAATTCTTATTTACAGACATCTTATTGTCATTTTTGAAAGAATGAGTCTTGTATTATGCTACATTAAAGTATGAAATCTGAACCTGTTGAAAAATGCAACAATTCCAGGGTTTTTTCTCCTTTTCAATGCACGACTGATACCAAATAAAGATCAATAGGAAATGAAATCCTCTCCTACCAGACCATTGTTATAAAAAGTAAAAGAGCAAAATCCAGTTATTTCTGGATGGAAAGGAACAGTGTCACTATCTATGCAAAATTATACAGCAAATATACACCAGTCTTTCATTCCTAAAGGGCAGCAGAATAGGAATGCTCTGTTTTTCTAAAACCTCAACATCTACTTCAAATTAAGTTTGGTGTGAAAAGGTAATTGAGGTGCCCTCAAACTCAGAAAAATATTAGCAACTGAAGAACTGCTTATCTACACAGGAAAGGCATAGCAAGAAACTCAGATCAGGAAGCAGAGACAGACAACATTTAGCTGACAAATAAAAAATGGATTTTATGGCATAAGGATGATTGAGGAACAAACTCCTGAGGGATGTTTTATCTTGATTATCTGCAGAGATGCCTTTCTGGAGGGCAGGATTAACACCAACACAGAAGACATTGCTTGATGGAAGAGTGATGTACATGAGATTCTCGTCCTTGAAGTAAGATTGGGTAATCATAAGGAGCCTTTTTGTCTTTAAATGGCATGACTGATTTCCCAGACATGCACAGCTCTGAAGTGGACTCTGTTTAGACTGTTTAATCTACCCAGATTTTCAGGATGGAGCTGTGGAAAATGAGTGAAGTAAATATATTTTAACTATGCTCTACAATCAGCTGTGGAAGAGACCATGGAAAATATTGTACCATGCTAGACAAGCCATTCTTCTTTGTGTTAAGATCAGATTGTTGAGAGATGCCTCTACCCAAAAAAATGATTGAGCAGGTCCCTCTTTCTACAGTTTGCCATAGTGGGCAAAGTCCTTCAGTGATCTTAGCAGTGTGTGAGGAAATTATCATCTATAAGTCTCTTACACTGTGGAGCCAATGACCATCCAAGTTTCCCCCTTTATACCCTGATTCTGTAAAACTGAGTGCAGAGGAAGATGTAATACTCTCTGTTTCCCTTCAGCAGTGTAACATGAATGTGTTAGGGATTATCTGACACCCCCTTATGTTGCTCCACTGAAAATTCACCTTTCATGTCAACAGAAAGGGTAGTAAACTTGTTTACAACATACAGAAAGACATTATGAAATTAAGAATTAAAACTTAAATCAAAAAGGGATTCTAAATGAAGACCCTCTGTCTTTCTGCCCTCATAGGAATGAGAAAGGATGCATGCAGGCAGACCTCAGAGAAGTTTACAACTTGCTGTGCTTTGAACTTATATGCCAGAGAGAGGAACAACTGCCAAAAGTACATCCTTGTGCTTCATTTTAACAAACAAGAACAACCTAGAAGAGTGGCTCAGCTTTAAGAGAATGCGTGCTCAAATATTTGTATTAGCAACTCACTTACCTAATCCAGAGTTAATTGGAAGAAAAGAACTATTCAATGACTGGCAGTCTTATATGGCCTTTCTAGTCATGCCTCTCCCATTATTTGGATAAAGATTTGATGGATGGGCCTATATAATCTTGCACTAAATTCCTTTTTTACAGGGATGAGAAAGTGTACTTTGTACTCATATTGCAATAATCAGATAACCTCTTTATAATTAAGTCTACCCATAGTTCTCATAAAGAGCAGCCTAGAATCAAGCTACTAAATCCATATTCTACCACTGTAACTGATGTAATAACTGAGCTGTTTCATATAAAGTCAGAGATTTTCCCTACTATTCATTAGCAACTTGCATGGCAATCCTGGGAATGTTGATTGCATGGAGGGAGAAGCCACAGAAATGGGCAAACCAAACAATTAGGATTCCAAAATATACTTTTAATGAGTTAGTTTTATCATAGTGATGCAAGAGCCTTGTTTAATTTACAGCTGCATCTTAGTTTCTATTACAAGTCCAACATTGTTTTCTGATTTTATTACATAAAGTGTTGAGAACACTGAGAATTAGATTTTAATCAAGAAAAGATTACTCCTGGGCACTAAATCTCTGACTAATGCACCAGACCAGGAGAGCACTGTAGCATGTAATTTTATCCCTTCTTAGTAGAGTACATAAAGTCATGCTTAATTTGAAGCCTGTGAAAAGTCCCATTGACTGTTAAAATAATCAGATTTGTGAGAATCCAGAAGAATCCAGAGCACAACCTCAGTAGTAAATAAAATGAAAACAAGAACAGAAGACATTAAAAGTTGCTGATTTATTCTCTCCCATTCTCTTCCCATGTGGCAGTTATTCTGCTGTCACAACATTAACATTTGTCAAGAAGGTTTTGTACCATGACTCCTTGTGTACAAGATGCTGTACAAACCCCAAAAGATAATAAAGCCACCCCAGGTGGTTTGCAGTCCGTTTTTAGCTGATACTGCAGTATCTGTCACCACCCTAACCTAAAGGAGACTGAAAGTTTCTTTGAGGTCTGTTTTCCTTGTACTTCTGCATTTCTATTAATGACACACAGTTTTGCACAAAAGCTGAATTTGTATGCCAGACTGTGTTCTTAACATCGCCAAAAACCCAAACATGAAGCTGAATTCATATACAGTGTCTTACAAAACTGATTAAAAAAATTAACATGAATTGCTAAGTACTGCCCAAATTAACACAAATCAGAGTTCATTACATAGCATTAAGAGGCAATTTATTGCAATCATTATGCCTGTTGTTACAGGGAACCATATGCCAACTCCAGAAATAACAAGCATTCTGAATCAGGGTCATTGCTGTCATATTTGCATGTGAAACACATTAATTGATCTCCTGTGCACATTAAAATTTAAATCCACACCTTTTTGCTGCTGAATGCTCCATCCTAAATTTGTTGTGAGAAGGGACAGACTGGGTGGAGAGAAAGATAATGTTTTAGAGGAATACTTGTCCCAAACTGTGGTAGATTATTTAGTTAATTCCATTCTGCTTTAACTAAATGAGGTCCTAAATATCTTTTGGTCTCCACAGTAGGAAGATATGCAGTCATACATGTCAGACATGTGAAACATCATGGTTTTACCCATGTCATCTTGTTCTGGTGGTCTTCCTCAGGGGGCTGTATCTGTAAGAGTTAAAGGGTGGGCAACATACTGTTTAGAAAAGTCTCTTCCATAAAAGTTGTTGTGACATGGAAAAAGGATAATAAATCTCATTGTTCAGTCACAGAGAGTGAGAATGTTAGCACAGTCTTCAATTGCAACTCCCAGGAGACATTGCTGCAGTGAAAATTAAAACAGCTCAGAAATAAAGATATGTATTTTGCTATTTCAGGTTGTATCCAGAATTTCCATGTTGTCTACAGATAAATAAAAGGTGAAAAGGAAGCCCTTATTTAATAAATACAACAGTACGAACCTTTGCCTCGAGCACTTTTGTCTCTTTCCAAGGCAAGGGGATATTATGGGAATAAGCTGAATGTGAAGTAACATGGTGGAAAAGTCTTTACTAGAAGATAGGTCATGGAGTTGATGTTAGAGAGTTGACTTCTGGAAGTGGAGTCAGTGAAGGAGGAGATGAAATATTTTGAGAAGAGCAAAGAGATTATTAAATTAGACAAGCCAGATATTGGAGTTGGACAGGGAATTCTGACATGGGCATGAAGGGTGAAAAAGCACTTGAGAGAGCTGGAGACTGGAAAAGGGACTTGTCAACAGCCATTTAAGGCAAGATGGGAGCATTAGGTAGGACATAAGAGGAGGAGAAATAGTGGCTGTCCCATATTGTTTGTCCTGCAGTTGATGCCAATTCATTGAGTATGAGGAAAATCTTTCCCTCTTGCCCCTTGAAAAGGAAGATGTATCTCTTCTGCTGATATAGTAGTCCCTAAGGACTTCCTGTTTGGTTAAGGCTCTCCCTGTAGAGCATCTTGATTTTCTCTAATCTGTATTTTCCTTGATGCCTATAGGCCAGAGAGAAAATGGTTTGAAAATGCAGTATGATTACAGATTGCTTTGCTCCACTTTGCTTTATGTGAGAGCAGATTTTCTGGAGCACATTCTCTAGGGTTTACTGCACCAGCACAAAATTATCCTGCCCTGTGAAAATAAATCACATGCCTATCTATATATCCTTTACCAAGTGAAGACAGCACTTGTGTTGTAGCGTGTGTCTGTCACCCTTAACAATAAAAATGGAAGTAAATTAGAAAATAATAACTTAAACAAAATCATTTTACCAGCATGAGCAAAATAACCCAGAAAACCTTAAACTTTTCTCAGTTAATGTGCAAATGATGGCAGTTCAGTGTTAGCAGAGCAAACAGCTGCTGTGCTTGCCTAGACAGAGGGCAACTTCTCTGTAATGATGTGGGTTATTAAACTCTTCTGAGATAACGTTTTCAGGAGCAGCACACAATGCTACAGCATTTATCATTCACCTGCTCTATTCTTGTCAGTGCAGAGAGCATAAACACATTGCCTTCTAAGCAGGAAGTCTGATAGGCCAGAGCATGAATTTGAGAGCTGAGTGCTATTAACCTTCAGCAAATGTGAAGATAGCAGATAGGCTTCAGCAATTGCAGAAGGAAAATAAGTGTGTGCAACCATGTTGTTTTGCACTTAGTACCAGTAAATGTGGGTACTGAACTCAGCACTGCACAGACACCTGCCATCCCAAACAGCAAGAGATGTGTGAGCCATGGCAGGGACTGATGATGCATTATCATTCCTGCTGGGAAATCCAAGAGGTAAAGGATTACAGGCAATAAAGCCATTCTGCCATCACCATGACACCCAGAGTGCTCTGTGACCATTCAGGTTCCCTGTAAATGCCTTACAGGGCTGGCCAGCTCTGGCTGGGACACACATCAGCTTGCATGCTGAGCAGGGAGTCATCCACAGGCAGACCAAAGGAAGGGCTGCAGGGAAGGAAGGGCTGAAGCCCTAAATCCAGAATGCTGAACTGACTTTTGCTACATCCATAACTCACACAGCATAAAAGGCTCCTTATGGGGTGTTGGACAAAGAGAAACCTTTTTCAATCTGCTTTGGATTGAGCTGGGAAAGAGCAAAGTGTGGCCAAAAGCTGATTTTCCAGGAGCTTTAGTGACCAAGAGAGATGCCCTGTGCCTTGTAAACCAGCCATATGAGTTCCCAGAGAGTTGTGGTGCAAACAGAGCCTTGATTAAGTCTGACTCTATGTCTGAAATGTCTCTTTTTCCATCCTTCCCAAAGTGTTTATAGGTAGGGTTACATGCAAAGCAGTGATGGTGTTTCCTGTAATGTCCATCTGTATCCCAGGATGGCAGCATGTAGTTTCCTGTGAAGTGTTTTCTCTTCCAGACAAAGTGAAGTCTAATAAGGTCAATATGCTGATAAAGGAGCTTACAATTTGCCTTTAGTTCTGCTTAGCCCGTATTGCAGCCTATTCTTGACAAATGCTCTTTGTATGTATCCCGAGACAAAATCAAAACATGTTTCAGATCAGTCAATGCTCATTTCCTTTTTGGTTTCATAGCCTGAGACTACCTGTTAGATTACAGAAACATTCAAGGAAGCAGGATGATTTGCAGCCCCTTTCAGTTTAATGTCTTCTCAAAACTTGATTAACACTCTCTCCATCCCATAATGATGAAAATAATTATTTAATAGAGCTTAAGATAGTCTTCTGATGTCTGTCCAGTCTGAAAGTAAAAGACTGGTATATTGGCAGCTTTGTGGTGACTGAAAAAGAGTAATACTTGTCTGTCAATATTGTGCAGATTTCTGAAAGATTCAATAGATCCCAAAACCATTGGATTAGAGGAGCATTGTGGTTTAACCCCAGCCAGCCCAGTATGTAAAGGAGATTCCTTACTCCAGAGTTGGTCATTCTGTACAAAATGAAAGAAGAAACTCTTGGCAAAAATCTCTATCCCTTGCATCACTGACTTTTTGGATTCCATGTTAGTCTGTGCTCAGAACAACCAAAAATATTTGTGTTTTTAACCTTAATCTCCTCCCAGACATTTTTCCAACAGTTCCACAAGCAGCCACACTGGCAGTGCTGACACAGGTGTGAACAGCAGCAGCAGGGGGGCAAGCTGCTGACAGAGAAAATGAGACCTTCCAGCCTGCTTTGCTTTTGCATAAATCTCTCATTTTTCCCTCCTCCATTGGAAACATTTGTTTACCTGAAAGGAAAAGGGAATGGGGATGTAAAAGCTCAGCATCCTCACACTCCAGTTTTTCAGCCAGCTATTCATAAGCAGAGAAAAAGATTTCTCAGCGATAAGTAGAAACATTTAAATTCCAATATGACTATTATTATTTTAATTTTTTTCTTTTTTTTTTTTTTTTTTAATCTTAGCAGGGACCTAGCTCTTTCTTTAAAGAAGTCTATAAACATGCAGAGAAATTAATAGCTGTCTTGTGTAATAGAAAAGCAGCAAAGTTCTCCAAAAAGCAGATGTATTTTGTTTGGATTTTTGCTAATAGGAAATGTAAAAGATAATCTTTTTAAAACACAGTGAAACCCTTGATTTATTTCTCTGACTTTGATGCTACATTGGAGCCTGAGCTGCCTTTTTGAAGGAGCTTATAATGGAAATGGTGAGACGTCCTTAACTGCAGCAGATGAAGTGATTTCCCTCACAATGCAGCCCAGCGTGGGAAAGCAACAGCAGTTTAAGGAGACTGAAGGAAAGTGTGAACTGTCCCCAGAAGCCATTACATTAGTGAAGTTTATCTCAGCCGGGTAATTCACCTCAGTCAGGAGCAGAATTAAATTTACTGTTGAAGCAGCAGCGCCATGGCAGTGCTATTTGTGTGCTCTTTATCTAAGGTACTATCTATTGTGCTCAGAGATAAAAAGTCATCCTTTTTTTTTTTTTTTTTTCCTGGAGGAGACAAATTAGATATTAGCAATCATAAGAAAGTATTTCTCACTGTGCAGATAACTTCTTTTATGCATCTTTGCATTTATTTTCATGACCCTTAGCCTACCAGCTCCTTGGAAATGTTGTGAGCAGGAATCTCCTTCCCCAGCTTAGTAGGGAATAAACGCATGGGCCATAGTCATGAGAACAGTCCCTCAAAAGACAGCATGGTCATCTCAATAGAAAGGAGAGTGCTGTCTGCAGAAGTGCAAGAGAGGAAGATCAAAGATGTCATTCTAGGCAGATGGGTTTTCAAAAAATCTGTCCCTTTTGGGAAGACTCTAATTTCTAATTCCTGGAGGAGCCAAGTATTTCTCCACTCTCAACATCCATAGCTCAGCTTTGTAGTGTTCCAGGAATAAGGTACTCCTTAAGAGAAGATAAATTGTGAGATTACAGAGCAGCATTTCTTAAACCCCTCTGCTCAACCAAGGTAAGCTGACAGCAACTTTCATGTCACCTCCTTGGTTTCAGCCCTGGACCCAGACCATGGTTTATCATGAACACTGGAGATTTTAGAGTCAACCCAACCTCACTGCAGCAACAAGCAATCCATTTTCATCACAGGGACACTGTTAAAACAACAAACTCCACTCCCTGAGGTGGCTGGAGCCCAATTTGTTCCTAGTGTGGAGCCACTTGAAGGGCACAGGGTGTTTGTGAGATTATCAGGCTAATGAAACATTTCCTGCTGCAATGGAAGAGCTCATGTCTTTTTCCTAGAGGGCTTTCAGGTGTACACAGAGCTATCAAAATACTATGAGACACTTTCAAGAAGTAAGGAAGCACACAGGCTTTTAGGCCAGATACTCACTTGAATTCTGTAAACCAACACTCCCTTATGTGTCCTCCAAAAACTTAGAAAGAAAGGTACACTTATAATCTTTAGCCAAATTGAAAATCCTGCCAGTGGAGTTCATCAATGGATTAACTCAGAGCAGAGCTGCCAGAAAGGCAATGGATCTTTAGCAGTGTGACCAATCTGGGCTAGACCCACTTTTGTTGTCCACCACAAATTGATATAATCATGATGAATCTCTTTAAAGCACTTTACCTTTATTTCCTGTTTCAAAATGTGGCCTCAAACATATTCTAGCCTAAGGTACATATTTCACCTCCTGCAATTAATGTACTTCCTGGAGATTCCCATTTTGTCATTTTAAACATCATCATTTTATTGAAAGTTTTCAATCATCTCAGGTGATGAAAAGATGTTCATGTGCTTTCTAAAGGTTGTGAGCAGTTCTTCCCTTTTCCAGGCAGAGTCAAGGTGTTTGTGCACGTTTCCATACAATTGTCATTCACCCAAATGAGTGAGAGGAGAGTATGGGAGGAAGGATTTGCATGATTGATGGGAAGAATTAATTACTTCTTGCCACGCAGCAGTACAGTAATTGATGTCTGGGAGGCAGCTGCCAGTGCCACAGAATAGCTGTCAGTGTCCCAGATGGTGTGGGGGCTTCAGTGGGAGACAACACTGTGACAAAAGGATTGGCATGGTGTGAACACACCACCACCATTCTTGGCTGGCAGCCTTCAGCAGGGCAGTGCTGGCAGCACTGCTGTCCTGTCCTACCTGTACAGAGGATGTCTCTGACTGTTTCCTGCATCTGAAAAAGTGATGATGTCTCTAGAAAAGAAACCTCAGAGATAAAAGCAGTAGCAGAGACCTATGAAACGTATGTGCCTTTCTCCCATATCCTTTCAGATTCCTAGATGCTAAGGGTTTTTTGGTTGGTCTTGTTGCTGATTTTCTTCTTCTTTCTTTTTTTTTTTTTTTTTTTTTTTTTTTTTGATGCTGTGGAGCAATCTTGGAGAGAAAAATTTCTTTCTGAAGACCAAGGGGATTTTCTCACAAGGTAAAAATACCTCATGAGTTTATTAATTAGCTCCCATGTCATGCTCATAAAGCACTTTCTTACCCAGCAGTATGACTGGGATTACTGCATCACACACTTTAGTTTCTGCACTCTCCTAATGTTGGAAAAGGCTCTCCAGGGAAGTGGTCACAGCACCAAGTCTGACAGATCTCACTCAAGAAGCATTTGGACACCACTCTGAGGCACATGGAGTGATTTTTGGGATGTCCCATGCAGGGTCAGGAGTTGCACTCAATGATCCTTTTGGAACCCTTTCAGCTCTGGATATTCTATGGTTCTATGATTCTATGGTTCCATGATCACTGTGATTCCAGAGAACAAAGCTCTGGCTGTGTCCTCAGGTGACTGACTCAGGAAAGGAATTCAATTCAGAGTACTAGGAATTAAGCTTTTTGTTTAGAATGTGGCTCTCAGTCACAAATTATCACTCCTTATGCCCCTCCTGCATGATTGTTTATTTCTTTACTATTTGTATGGTCTTGACTACAGACTGTGGGCTCACCATGTGGAACAGTCTGTCTTTTTTTTTTTTCCTCAGACCTATGGATGGAAATCCTAAATGCTTACATCCTGGTTTTCCCTTGAAACCTGACTCACACTCCTGCATATTTTAGAGATGTATTTTGTTGTAATTTTTGACAGTATATCAAACAGATCAGTAATCCTTCATTAAGGATGACACTTCTTGGGGCAGAGTTTGGATTAAAACAGAATTTTATGTTAATTCTGGCTTAATTCTTTCCAAGTTTGGTTTAGCCATGGAGGGGTCACCTAGTTTGATAACATCTAGAAAAACATCATTTACAAAACAAAGCAGCATATCTGGATGCCTCTATCCTCAGACAAAATTAGTTTGCTTGTAAAACCAAATATTTATTTAACACTTATTTAAGGTTAATGGAAGATTATTTTTGGAGATAATAATTTATTACATAAACCAAATACAAGTAAAGAAGAATTAAATTATTAAATACATGCACGAAACAGATCTGCTAACAATCCTTTACCATGAATAAACAAAATTTGTATTAATAATTTGCAGTCAAAGTGGGTCTGCACTTGTAGAATCCTAATTATGAGCTGAACAACAAGATAAATATTGCCTCCTTCTTTTTATATATCTAACTCTTTTAGAAAACAAATCACTCAAGATGCTTACGTGTGTTAATTGCCAAAACCATTTTGAAAAACATCTCTGAATACTGACTTCACTCAGTGGGAACAGCTAGGTCCTACCTTTACAGAAGATGGTGCTCCCTCCCAAGTGACAGAGGTGCCCCAGTAAGAAAAGTTTTCTTGGACTGGGGAAGCAGATCCAATACAGCCAAGAGAGGATTTCTCACGTAGTAGAAACTGCCTGCATGACGTTGAAATTCACAGGATTAGGACGTTTTGCACAAACCGAAATCTTGGCCCTAAGGCTTGTTATTTCTGAAAAGAAATGGAAGAGTAGTCCACAACTGAATATTACCAGAATAAGAGGAAATTTCTGTCCTACAGAATGCAGAGAAGCCAGTTTGTGTTACCACTGCACAAAAGCAGAATGTAACTAATTATTCCAAATGCATTTAAAAGGAAGTTAAAAGCTTAGTTTTCAAGGCTCCCAGACAAGAAAAGTCTTCATTCCAAAGTCTTGGTTAGCTGATCTTAATGTGAGGCAAATTTATTTGAGAGACAAAAGCTGAGCAAACTGTATTTCAGTAGATAATCTACTACCTCATTCACACATTTCTCCTATCCAACTCATTAAAGCTATAGGGCCTTGGCACACCTATGATCTCACATTTTAAAACACAGAAACCATTCAGTGTTTTGATTAGTAGGTGATATTAGAGGAATGCTGTAAAATACATCAATTAAACTAAAATACATTTCACAAAATCTGTTTCAGTACCTCCACTTTGAGTCTAAGTTTAAAAATGAGATTTTCTTTCATTAGAGAGAGATGAAAAGAATTGGCACATAGATTATTCACAAGGTACATTTTGAGGAAAATTTAATTAAAGATGACAGCAAGCAAATAATAATAGCTCATGGTTCAGCATATTGATGAACACAATGAAGCAATTTATGTTCTGCTTTCGTTATTTTTGTCTTCCAGACAAAGCTGCTCTTCTTCTCCAAGCAAGAATGCTGTGGCTGTGAGCTGCTAAACCATGATCTCCCACCTCCTTTAAAAAAGAGAGGAGGAGCAAGAGGAGCACACAGCAGGGCCAGTGAAGACAATGGTTCTGGAACTTGCTGCACCACAGAGCAGTAAGCACTACTAGTAATGAGTTGTCTTGGTAGTAGGCACTACTAGAGAGCAGCAGGAAAATCATAACGAGGCACAAAACCCCTGCCTCTGTTCACTGCTGGATTTTTGGCATCACACAGCCATGGATTTCAGTTTCCAGCTGGAGAATGAAGTAATTATGTATGTGTCCCTTGAGGCTGAGGACTGGGAGGTTAGAGGAAAAGTTCCTTTATAGATAGCTTGGGGGAACTCCTTGCTGGATAGTGGTTGATTAGCTTTGCTCATATAGAAGGGCATTTAGTCACTGAAAGAATGCTTCAGGACAAGCATGCCTGGTTCCATGGATTTTGATGGCTCCACTGGGATAGGGTATTGATTTTAGTGGTGGTGGATCTGCTCTGTCATGTTTTGCTTTTGCTCTTTGATTTTTCAGTTGAACCATTCTTGTTCTGGGAGAATATTTCCTCCAGTGATGGACGTGATGAGGTTAGGAATATTTGCAAATCAGCAGGAAGAGTTCTGAAGACTTTTCTTTCAAGCCATGATCTTCTTTTAACACATGTAATGATTTTTTAATGACTTTGAAAATTTCAATACACTCTAGTTAAGGTCTGTGCAATGTTAGCAGATTTTTTTTTGTCTTGTAATGCCTGGTATTGGAGGTAATTCTTTAAAAATTCAGTCTGCTTCTCAGAAGTAGCATTCTTTACAGATTTGTGGTTTACTTTACATTAGTGAGGTGAACGTCAGCTGAGATTTCCATAGAGCATTTTCAACAATATTGAAGGGTTTTGCTATACATTACAGTTTCAGAAAGGGGATTGAAGAATATTGGAATTCCGCTTAAACCCTCTCAAATGTCAGTGTGGGAAGGCAGAAACCACTTTTGCATAAATGAGGATATTGCCAGTGCTCTAGAGCATAGTAGTGCTGAGACTTCATGCACTTGCACATCAGAGTTACCCTCAGCCCCGTACCTAAGAGAATGTGACCACACTTGCCTCCTTTTGCCAAAAACTTCTCCAAAAATCAGACAGATTGCTCTCTGTGTCTCCTTTTTTCACTCTTCTTTGTACCCAGGACAACCCTCATAGACCTTGAGTTAGATACATCCTAATTTGTTGTGGCTCCACTTTAACTTTTCTACATGAAATGACTGAAGGGCAATTATTGCATCATAGCCCTGCTAAACTGTTCAAGAAGGACACAGCATGCTGGCATGATCCATCATCCAGAAGTTAAACAGGAGTGGCCTTTTCATTCCCACCTTTCTGGTTTCATGCTGGCTGCTGACACTCAGGGAATGGGATGGTGACGTGGAGCACGTTGAGAGGCACTTTTCTGAGAAAATCAACAGTGGAAGTAGGATGCAGCAATGCAAGAAACTTTTAAAGGCACAAAGAGCAGCAAGGAGAATTTGCTTAATCACTTTGATGTGGGCAATATCCTTCTCCTGTACCTATATTGTCAGGGCTTTTCTCAATCCAAAGCCCACTGATACTAATGGAAAACTTCCCACAAGTTTCAGAGCTTCAGGCTGAGGCCACAGAGACGATGTCTCCAAGCAAGGAGCTCCTTTCTGCTATCAATTATTTACATTTAGAGAGTAAGAAGTGTCCTGGTGTTCTGGGCCAGGTGCTCAGCCAGGTCTCTTCTTTGACACTTATATAAACTTTATAAGTTAAGCACTCAATCTTCCATAGTTTCGATTGTGATTTTGTCCTCTATTGCACAAAATTGTGGGAAATGTAAATGCTTTTCTTTTACAGTGATTTTAAAATCACATAGGTTTTAAATGTGTAAGCTCTCATTTCACACTAGATGATCACAGATCCATTTTCACAGTTTCTAAAACTGTGGAGAAATCCTGTTACTTATCTCATACAGCTTTTTTCAACATGCATATCTTGAGTCTGATTTTTATTTATAATAAAGTTTCTACAGTGGTGGCTAACTGCAGACTACACTTAGAAAAGGGCTTCAATTGTTGCCAGAATTTTCCTGAAAGACCTACCCCAAACCAAGAATATGCTATTTCCAGTACATCCTTGAGCAAATTGTTCTACACTTGTGTAATGTATGGCCTTCATCAAAAGTGGTGAAAAAGAAGGATTCACTGTGACAAAATTATATTTCTTTCTGCCATCTTTATTCTGCAAGTCATCTTACTGATTTCAGACTAGACACGAATGAATGAAATAGTTCATCTCAAGGAAACATCTTGAGTTAGCAATGTTGTTAACTTAAGGATATTTAGATTCAAGAGAAAGAAGGACATTGTTCACAAAAGCCCCTTGCAGTGAGTCTTCCCTGTTTTTTATATGAAGTACAATACAAAAGGAAAGTGCAGTGGAAGTAAAGATCACATTTAGAAGCAAATTTTAGCCAACTGCTGATTTTTGTGTTATATGGATGTATGATGGATTGCACATAAATGTGCTCCAGAAGCAAAGACTTCCTGAAAAATGACTATACTATAAACTTCCACTACAGTACAGGACTGCACCATTTGGATAGTAAAAATCTCAGTTCTTAAACCATCTTGCCTTTAGCATCAGGAAGCCATAAGCAGCTACAAAAAAATGGTGAGCAAGTTTTATAGTTTCTATCTATGGCTTAAAATTTTTGTCTTTCTCCTTGGCTACCTCCCCAACAATCTGACTGACTACAACACCTCCCTGTGCCTCATGAATGTCAAAAAGCAAAATTACAAGAACTCTGGTTTCTCAGACTTCTTTTTTATTATTTATTTTCCTTTTCCTTTCTATGAAACTTTTTTGAGGGTCTCGTGTGCCAGGCCTTCATTCAACCTCTAATTTTTCCAGGGTGTTTTTCTTTCACTTTTCTTTGTATTTACTCCCTTGGTATTGACCAGGTATTTTCCACTCAGAGATACATACCAGGCTGTATCTCACTTCTAAGGAGATACTGCAAATTTTTTTCTACATTCATTATTTGCTGGTATCTGGTGTATGTCTGGTAACTACCTAGAAATCTCAAATTCAGCAATATTTACAATATAGCAGCATTTCCCACAGACAAAATACTACACATGACTTTGTTGTTTAATTCAGAGAGTGCTGATATTTTTTTTCCATGGCCTGGATGCAGACTTCATATTGCATAGATTTGTTTTTAATAGCAGGCAATAAGATATAAACAGTCCCCAATTTTTAGTAGATTTTACTATAAAAAGCATATGGGAGAAAACTGTGCTACTTTTTTTTTTTTTCCCCAACACTTACACAAAACTTGCAAAGCAAAGCACAGAGTACTCCTCTATTTTAGGACCACGAAACAAGATGCAATAAGCTAAAAAGGCATAACATCTTCCAGGGTTTGTAATCAATGCATTAAACCCTGTTTACTGCTGTAGCCCTTTTCAGTCAATTTTTTTTAGTCTTCTCCTGTGGCCTCCAATCCATGAAAATGTTTGGAAGCACAGAGGTGCTTTGTAAAGCTGATATGTAAAATATCTGATATGTAAAATATCTGCAAAGGAATGGAAATCCTCTGAATGACAATGTCATCTTTGGCAATTTTTTGGCTAGTTTTCATTAATAAAGATGAGTAAACTTTTTTTACTGCTGAAAGGACACAGCTGCTCACTGGTTTGGCACCTTGATGTTGAGGTGAGAGACTGAAATACATTGTTTTTGAGACACAGTTCAGTAATAATTAAATAAAAAGCATTCAGGAGAGCATCTTCTCCATAAAATTGATACACTTCTTTCACCTTCAAGAAAAAAAAACACCTGATGAAGGCTGCATTTCATGCAAGGCATACAATGCAATTTTCATGCTTGTTCAATTCCAGTAAGAAACATGAATGTCCACTTTCTACGGGACAAATTGTAAATGTGTCAGCTGAGGCCCTGAGAACATCAGTGAATTACACTAGCATGAAATACCTGCTTTAAAATATTTCTTTATGATCATCCATCTCTTCTTGGATTTTTAGGTGTGTGGCTGTAAATTGTCTGTCCTGGATATTAAGTACAGATCTCTGGAAGTGAGACTTCTTCCTTAAATAACAACAGAGAGGAACACAAACACAAAATGCAGACCTGATGTAAAAAAATACAGTTTTAATTCCTTGAAAGACAAAAATGGATCTTATTTTGTTTTTCTTTGTATTCTGGTCTGATCTCCAGAGGTAGATTTGTTTCTGAGTAAAGATGTAACTGGCTGATTCACTTGCTTATTGACACTGAACATCACAGAGGGACAACCATTTTACTTGGAGGCAACCCAATGTGTATTCCTTTCTCTCTCTCGTGTCTGTCATTTTTTGGAGGCCTTCTTTTGACTAATAATTTGTGAACTATTCTCCTTGGAATTCAAAAATGTATTTCAAATCAGAGAGAAAATATTGTAGCGGACTATTTAGGTCAGACTCAAATGGCAGACATTAATTATTTCACCTAAGATTTTTGAAGTGCTTTGCCAATTACTGGCCACATCCTCCCAGGATGAAGAGCTCCACAGTTCATCAGTCTTGGTAAGAAACTGGAAACCATTAGAATCCCAGTAAGTACCTAAATACTTCTAAAAGCCTCTCCCTGTTGGTCCTTTCTTGCCTTTTTCCTGAATTCTGAAGCACATATTACACATGAGGGGAGCTAGAATGATGCTACTGACAAAATCCAAGTGTCTTATAATTCTGAGTATCTCTGACAGTGTTTTTTTTATTGTGTACTCTCTAAATTTTAGGTTTTTCTTCTAAGCAAAACATGATGATACTTGCACATGTCACCTGTAATTGTTAGAAAATCTCCTTTCCTTCTTAACTCTCCTAGGTCCACAGAAATATATTGCCTGGCTTCTAAACAACTCTAGCCTAGTTTAGGAAGATAATTTGACTGTTTCTTCTACTGTTCCTCCATTTTTTTCCTTTTTCTTCTATCCTACCTCCAAAAATAGCAATAAAATTTTTTTGTATGCCTGGAGAAACTGTAAGAGATTTGCTCACATTCTCTTTTTGTGTAAGGAAGTGAAAAGCATGTTCATCCTTGAACAATACAGTAAAAAGCACACTTGCTTGCAAGAGAAAGTTAATGAAGCTGCACATGAAAAATTTCTGTATGATTTGAAATCACACAAACAGAGCATGAACCTCAAGGTTGAAGTGATGTTATTACCATACAAAAGAAAATTGAAATAAAGAGGCAAAGCTGCCACTCTATTTTCAAAAATAAAATAAATTTGCAGACAAGTTTTCCCATAATACTTCACTGTCTTGAAAGCACAAAGCCTTCTGTAGCTTTGTAATAAAAACTTCTGGCAACACAAACACAGAGTGGAGCAGGTTGCCCAGAGAAGCTGTGGATGCCCCATCCCTGGAAGTGTTCAAGGGCAGTTTGAATGGGGCTCTGAGCAGCCTGGGATGGTGGAAGGTGTCCCTGCCCATGGCTGGGGGGTGGAATGAGGTCTTTAATGCCCCTTCCATCCCAGACCATCCTGTGACTCCATGACTTTCTAATGACACACTTCAATATGGAAAAACGTAGAGAAGATGGGAAAAGGATCACTGTTGGTTGTTTTGTCCAGGTTCATGTCTGTCAAAAGCTACTGCAGTCCTCACTCTGACTGCTCAGGGCTGAGGATTCTAAAGGCATTCTGGCATAATTGCTGTCACACAGAACACACACAGTTCATGTTAACCCCAGCTTTTGAGTATGATAGTTAAAGACCCCTACACAGACTTTTCCAGCCCTGTTTATGCTGAAATTAAATTTCCTATGCATATTTTTGCAGTGAAAGCACCACATTTTTTGTTATTGCTATCTTTCCCATATTGTTGATAAATTTAATGCTTGTCAGAGAGGTGAGTGACAGCCAAGAGAAAAGTGCAAGAAGCTAGAATAGTTACTATGTCAAAATTGCTTCTTTATGTAATATCAATGCCACTGCTGTCATGCTTTTAGAGGCCACCCTTAAATGTCACACTGGGAGGTGAGGAGTATGGTGGAAGGGATAGTGAAAATTGCTGCCAATAAAATGCAGCTTTCCTGAGGGACAACAGCAGGGACTCAAAAGGTGGCATACAGAAAGTTACTATTATATTTCTCTCTCTTTTTTTTATTAAAACCCTTCACACTCTCAAAACCTCCAGTCCAGCATATGTGGATAAAATAAGTAATTATTGTAAAGAAGTGTGATTATCCCTTCAGGCAGAAACTATGATGTTTAAACATGCTGTGTTTAGAAAACTAAGTCCAGAAGTCAAGGATTGTGTATGTAAATGTGTCTATAACATGGAGCAGAGCAGTTTTGGTGCCCAGGCAAGACTCTTGGCACAACACTGAGATATAGTGGTGCTGAGCTTTGTAATCTATAGGTAATAATTTATTTCTGAAGGAGAATAAATGATGAAATACTTGATTTTTTGCATTGCATCTGAGTAAGACACTAATCACTCTCAGCAGCCCAGTGAAGGAAGGTCTTTCAGGTGCCAGTTCCAAGTCCTGGTTTAAACCCTCAGCCAGGAATTATTTCTCTTCTCATGGCACAGCCTGCCCTGGTTTCATGATCAATTTTTAGTTAATATCTATCTATATCTATCTATAATTTGGCTTCTTCTGCTACATCCACGACAAGAGAGATATCATCTCTTAATAAAAAATAACTGCATATCCTGGCCTATGCTTTAGATTCTATTTTTGGATATTAGTTTCAAGACTGGCCATATTGTTTTCATAAAAAAATTATCAATATTTTTCCAAGTTCACGATTTCATATGGTGGTGTTGATTTGAAACTAAGATATGCAATGAAAACACAGGTCCTATAATGAAAATACAGTCTCATCAGAAGAATAGAAATTATGGCATTTTTGTGTGGCTTTCAAATGTGCAAAGTTCAGGAACAACATTTTTTTCCATAGATTGGTTCTGTTACCCAGTGTGCACTGCTTATGCTGAGAATGAGAGTTTTGTTCCTGGTTGTTTTAAAATTGGGCTTTTTGATTCAGTTAGGTTTAATTCAAGAACTCTCGGAGAAGCAGTAAGAAATATATCTTTGTTTTCCAGGTGTTTAATACATAGTCACAGTGAGGGGGAGACATGAAAGGAATTTGAAAGCATTTTTGTCCCCTGAGAGTTGAAATATCTGATCTAAATCTTTTCTTATTCTAAATATATTGGATTATCTTGTCTCCACTGGAAAATGAAGGATCTGTTACATGCCCTTGCTATATTGCCTAAGTAAATGAGCTCCCTAAATCATCCAGGAAAATCCACTTCATGCTGTGCTGACATGAGTTAAACTGAGATATTAGGTCTGTACTGCCCTGACTTTTATTCTGTGCAGAAGATTGATGTGAGGGGAGCTTCAGAGAAGTTACAGATCTCTTGGCACAAGATCCCAAATACCTCTTAGGATCTGGACCAAAGGCCATTCCAGCACAAATTCCACCTTGATATGAAGGAAAACATCCTGGGGTCTCCTGGGCTGGAGACCACAGATATAAAAGTGAGAAAATCAGACTGATCGTTTTCTTGTTTCTGAGTTGAACTCTAACACTAATGCAGACTTATTTTCAATTTAGAAAAGAAAATGTTCAAATTGATTTCACAAAAGATTCTAACTTTCTGTGGTAAATGCAGAGGAATTTGTTTGTGTTCAAGAAATCAAATTACCATAAATATTACCTGCATTTTTATAGTAAAAAGTAATAGAAGAAAACTTTGAAGAGTGTCACAGGGAGTTCCTATACATATGTACATATGTGCACAGTTATCCTTGCAAGACAGAAGTGCCTCATCATGACATACAAAACTGATGGGAAAAGAAAGACTAGATTATGAGATGCCATGAGAGTCAAAATCTAACATTTGGGACAAAAACTCATGGAAAGCTCCTTATAGTACTTCAGAAGATATCTGTATAGAAATTAGCTGAAGCAATCAATGTTTTCTAAGCCTAATGATTGTTGGAGGATGTTTAGAAATGAGCAGGGCTGGTAACAAAAACTGCTGTGCTTTTCAAGTATGCTGCTCTCACAGAGGAGCTCTGAAATAAGTCATGGAAGACAGCCAGGAATTATATACCAGTGAAGGGATCAGATCACTTGATAAAAATCAAAGCCTTCTGTCACTGGCATAATTGTTATTGAAACTGGTATGGCTGTATTTAATCCTTATGAGTTTCCCCACTCCTCAATTCTAAATTGCCATTTTTGCCTTTCCTACTGAAGCTAAAGGCACTCTGAACCTTGTGCTTTGTGCAGTGAGTTATGAGACATTTTAAATTATGGTGTATTGAGGAATAGTTTACCCCTGCTCTCACAGATTTGATCTGAGATTTGTTCCGTAAGCTGCAGTAGAGTGAGAAATTTGCAGCTTAAAAGGATTGAGTTGTATTTATGTTCTGACTTATCCTCAACTGTAATAGAACTGAGGAATGTTTTATCTCTAACACTTGCACTTTGCTCTGAGATTTGCACCTTTTAAAGGGGACTGAAATTGTGCTTGTACCTTCTCTCTCTCTGATAAATGGCTTGAGTTTCTGAGATCTTAAATGAGTGCCACGGTGAAGAAATGTTAAAAATTAATAGCTCGAAACTCTCTGAGGCACAAATAAGATGCTGACCTCTTTTCATTCAATATGCATTGATAGAAGGAGTAATTTGGAAAGGGAAATGCAGAGTGACCTTAATTTGAGGGATGGTGTGCTGGAAAGGTCCCTCTGCCTGCCCTCTCAGTGGAGGTAGGTGATGGAGAGGGATGCTGCAGCAAAGATACAAGAGTTATTGATGTGTTAGAAGCTATAGAAGCACCTGAGAACAGCCTCATAGGAATTGAGGCTTCTCCTCCCTAAGGGGTGGCAGGGTCTGGAGTGCCTCCACACCAATGCATGCAGCATGGGCAGCAGATGGGGGAGTTCAAAGCCAGTGTGGAGGGGAAAACCTGGATATGTCACAATGGCAGAAACGTGGAGGGATGACACACAACTGGAGTGCTCAGGGGATGGCTATAAACCCTTCAGGAGGGACATGCAAGGAAGAGAAGGAGGAGGTTTTGACTGTCCAGAGTTTGATGGTGGTGATGAAAATTTGAGTGTTTATGGGTATGAATCAGGAGGAAGGTCCACAAGGCAGCATGGTGGGAGTTTGGTACAGACCAAAACTGGACAAAGAGGCACACAAAGCATTCCACTACAGAAGGTGACAAATGACCCTCAGAAAATGCTGATGACATTCTGCCACAATATGGAAGACTGGAAAACTGTGAGAATTTTCTTCTTGCTGGGTCTGCACATAGTAACTGATGTGACTTTTTTTACACATGCAACATTTAGAGGTCAACATAGTGCTTAATGGAGGATATAACTGAAGACAAATCAAGTAATTCAGTACTGTTAGCTGTTTATGAGCACCTTTGATGCTCTGACAAAATTGCACAGATAAGTCCCTTGCTTTTACCTGTGCTTTCAGGAACTTAAAATAACTCTGATCACCATTTTATGACTGGAAGAATCATGCAGGGATACATATAATTGTCTTACAATCTATGCTTTTGATCATCCATTTTGTTCAACCTACAACTGCATTAGCAAAAGAATTTGTACCTGTTAAGAGCAAACAGTGGACTTTTTGTCTAGATCAAAACTGTTAGCATAACACAGAGCCCCAGCCTTGGTAAGTATCTGCAGGAATGATCCTAAATTCCACTTCAGATTTGGCCATTTGCCCTGATTCACTTCCTATGTTCAAATAAACACAAAAAGCTGTGATAATTAGGTGGCTTATCCCCACTATTGCTGCAAGTGTGGGTTAGCTGGGTCTGTGGGCTAATAGACCACATCACCAGAAATGGTGACAAGGTCTTCACTGTCACTTTGCTAATGAATGCCATAATTATCTCCAGAAGAAAAGAAACCTCGTGAAAGAGGAGGCAGAAGTGAAAAGGCCGAAGCAGAAGCCCCATGAGAATTTCCATTAAATCTTGCCTACTTTAAACACTTTTATAGCAACAATACTGGAAAGGTGAGGTGTGAAAATGAAAGGATTTGCAGGCCTCTGTGATTGTGACAGATTATCTGAGAAGTGTCATCATCTGATCAGGCATTCCCATGCTGTCCTAAAAAATACCCCTAACTTTTAGAAAGGCAAGTCCTTTTGCTTCTTTCTTGTTTCAGGTTTTACACATGTAAAATCATGGAGTCCATCATGCACCATGCTACAATGCAAAGGATCATTAAAGTTTTACAGAAACAGCCGAAGGTTTTGAAAGGAATTCCAGTTCCCTGGAAGTGCCCTGGAAAGGCACCAAAATATGCTAGCTTTTGATCTAAGGTAAAAAATACCTCCAAAATGTTTCCTGGAAGTGATGTCAGCAGTCTGGCTCAACCAAGAAGAAGCTGTTCAATAGAATAAGTGGTCAAAGGCAAGGAGGTGATGACCATCCTGTCTCTACTGCACACAGAAAATACTACTGAGCCTTGCCTTGTGTTTCCAGGTTGCTGAAGGCTTTTGAGAACCAGCTCCAAGTGTGAATCCATGGGATGTAATGATTCCATCTGAGTGAGCAAGTAGGTAATGGGGGATTTGCCTGATTTTAGGAAAAAGAACAAATTGTCCAAAAATTGCTCAAGACCCTGCTCTCCCTTTCCAGGGAAAGCAGGAAAGACAGAGGGGCAGCTGCAGGAAATTGGGATATACACAAATACCAGGAGGAAAAAAGGAGAGGGAGAACCTTACTGCAGGGAGGGTTTTTTGTAGGTGAAAATGTTAAGAAATGGCACTTGGACAAGACAGGGTGTTCTTTGCTTGAGAGGAAAATTGAATTAATCTTGGTGTTTTTAAGCAAAGACTTGCTTGTTATTTGCAGACTTTCTAGGGAACCTGTGCCATCACAGACCTCTGTGAGTCCCTAGAGAGTGTGGTTTTGGAAGGTAGAAATTTCTAAGTGAAATGGATACTCCAGAATTTGATATTAATTTACAGGGAGGAATTTACTGTGAATCCAAAAAGAACAGGTGGGTGGGATGAAAGCAAGCATGGGGATTTATTTTATTTCATTTAAGAGGAGAAAATGCAGGATAATTAAGATTTAGCATTTGGGAGGGTGTTAAGAAAAGCTATTCAAATATGAAGGGATCACAGCAGAAAAGTGTAGCACAGGGTCTTAGCCAGGGTCAGTAAAGGAAAGGGGAAAGATTGTACAGACATACTGGGAATGAGATAAGTGCAAGCTCAAGCATGGGGCAGGAAGATTTCTAAGGTTTTTGGGAACTGTTTTTATCATCAAGAATGGACTCAGAGTCCTTCACCTTGCCTCAAAAGAGGATTGGACTTGGAAGGTCCTTTCTATTTCTGTTACAGTTTGCCTTTCTCTAATCTATGTTTAAAAAAATCAGGATTTTTGCCATTAAATCATAAAACAGCAATTAATCATGTCCTTCTAACAAATGAAGTATTTATTGAATTTTAATAACATGTATTTGATTCTGAAGATAGCAATCCTTCACTGAAGAGTGAATTTCTGAAAGTATAAATCAGCATGCTCAGTAAAAAGTACATATTTTTGAGGGAGGACAGGGCTCATAATTTTGAACAGAAAATACTTATCTAGTCAGATGGGAGTGAAAATTGATGCCTGTTGCTCCTTGTCAGCAGATGTGTGGCAACTAGCTGACATTCACCCATTTGCAAATGAAAATACTTTTCAAAGTGGGAATGTAAAGTGATGATGGTGCCCAGCTTGAATTCACAGCAGGAAAAATTGTGCTCCAAACTTTGAGTTCTTCCTGCTGAGATCACTGAGCTATTTAATTATGCTGCTGCACACATTGCTTCAGCATTTGATCTTTTCCATGACATCCTTTAACAAATAACTTTTCTCAGTCAATGAGGAAAGCAAATAGACACTGCCTTGCCTTTCATGTGTTTCACCAGTTTCAGTCATCTATATCATACTCAATTATGTCTCTATTAGCCTTCCTCTCTGTGCCTGTTTTCCTGCTTTGAAGAAGCATCTTTCCTGTCTTCTTGGATGCCTTTGGGTCTAAATGTCCAAATATGTCTAATCTCATAATCAAATGAACTAGGTTTTCATTCATAACTAGTCATAATACTAGAGTGACTTAACAAAATGTGATCTTGATTTTGGATCTTTCTCCACATGTAGACACCAGGTTAGGATTTCACAGGCTTGTGTTTGAACAATCCCTCTTCGGTGCTGATTCTGGTCTACAGAATATCCCTTTCACAAACACAAGACAACCAGTAACATTTCACAAGTGGTGGCTCTGTAGGGCAGTTCTCTCCTGTAAACCTCTTGTTTGAAGCTCATCCTTCCCTTCTTCCTACAACCTTAAATAATTGAACCTGTACTACAAACAGCAAGATCAAATGAAATTATTTGTTGGGGGATGGCCTAATGGAATATGGAATTTGGAATATAGTCTGTCAGTGTAGAATCTTATAAGTATTTCTGTTCCAGGACTGAAGAGCAGCCTAAAATAGCTACAATCATCATATCAGCTTAATTATTTGAGATCTGTAGTTGTTTCAGTGCCCTTTACATGTTCAGACATGCAGACATATGCACACACAGAGTAATATTTTACTCAACTTTTCAGAAGATAGACACTGATATCAAGGTGGAACATTCTAAGAACAAATGTAGTTCTTCAGGTGATTCTTCCCTTCAGTGCATGAAAATTGCTATTTTCATTTCATTACAACCTGTTCTTCCCCAAGTGGAGTCTATGTATTGTGTTTCATTGTGGTTTAAATGTAAGAAAATTGAAGTGTTTTATACTTTTAAGATAATTTGAATCAAAGGAAATGAAAAGAACATCTTAAAAGATGTTTCATGTGTGTTCATTTAGAGTCCAACCAGCAAGCTGGCTTGGAAATTCTTCCTACTGAAATTTCCATGGGAGGAAGCTTTTCTCAATGTCCACCTGCCTTCTTCCATTTCTTGATACAGTCAATTTCTATCCTCACAAATCAGTGCCAGGGTGGTTTGCGCTTCAAACCACATGAGCTTACAGACTCTTATCTTCTATCCCATTACTTCAGATTCTTTGGACATTCTTAGTCCTGTGGAATTTACTTTATAAACTAAATTCCAACTACAGATTCGGCAACGGCAGCACTAGCATTCCAAGTTTCTGTTTGTAGCTCTTCTCCTACAGCTTGCCACATTCTTCTCCCACCAGTATCTCCTGCTCAGACTCCCCTCACCAATTAATTAATTTCCTACATTTCAGTAAGCCCTCCCAAATGTCTTTAATTCCAAATGCTATTTCATCCAGAATTATTACTACTATAACTACAATAACATAGAATGCTTTAGCTCAAAATAATATCCTGGAGCTCTCAGGCTAAAATCTGTCAAAAACTGGCATTGAACACCACCCTTTTTGCTACCAACAGTTGCCCAACAAAAGGCACAATCTGCATTTATTATTGAAGTGAGCTGTGCATCAGAGTTCCTGAAACCATCCCACTTTTTTCTACTAAAGCTATGTGAAAACTTTTGGCCAGGCAACTTTAGGAAACATGGCTTTTTACATGCTGGCTTTACAGTTGCTCACTGCTGGGAGAGGCAGCTGAAATCTCTGTTTAGAAGTTCAGCAATTATCCATCACGCTCTTTACTCTTTGAATTGAAGCTGGAGGCTTCATTTTACCCGTAGCAACACCACTGTTTTATCTCAGCCTCTGCTGAGCTTTTTAAACTGTGTTTGTTGGTTTCTGATGGGCTAAGGGTATCTCTACTTGTGCTCTGAGTAATAGCATTTGCTCCAAGCAGGCTTGTCCAAAGGAACATGGTGTTGGTTCTTTATTTTTAATTGGACAGAGTTCATGTTGCTGTAATTGGGGTTTCTCTCAAATGCTGCTAATGCTAAGAGAGACTATTGATAATAGATTTCAGCAAGGTTTTGACCAGGTGTTCCATCATCTTCTCACAGATTTACAACCTGTATATTAATCAAACACTTAAATTAGAACAACATCTTCTCAACAGCTTCTAAAAGGGCAAACATAGTAAAAGGGAGTCAGAGGAAATCAGGTGAAAAAAGACAATGTGACTTTTGTGATTAGATGAGTTGCAGACAGCAGTTGCCATTCATAATGACAGGCAATCATACCACATTTTATGCTAGTTACACACATCAATGTCTTCCAGCTCATTGTGGATTTTAATGCTTAATTAGATCAGCAATTAATTATTCATTAGAGAAGAGGGAAATTCCAAACTCTTACCTTTTGAGAAATCCCCGTGTTTCAGTGTGGATTTTTGTGCCAAATTGATGTGAAAGGATCACATTACTCAGAGACAGGGCAGCAGGTTTGTGACATGAGTCCTTGGCAGCCAGAGTGATATGTCCAAACCCACAACTAATGCTTTGCTACACAGTGGAGTCTGGATATTGTACCAATATCAGTCTGAAATTTATTACCTGTGGAAGCTACAAAGGAACATTTTGCTCCCCATGAACAGGAGATTTTACTTCTGAGATTGTTTATGATTTATGATTTTATCCCATCTGAAGCCCTCCAGTCTGACTGGCTGTGACAGAAAGCAGACAGTGCTCCCAGGGAACACCAGTTGTCCAGTGGCAATATCTCTGTTCTGTGTGGCCTTTTCCTATGGCTGAGGCTTTTCAGGATGATGTTTGATGGTTTTCCAAGTAATCTGGTGTGCTGTGTCTGAAGGGACTGGATAAACCAATGGGCCTGAAAAATGTGCAAACTGAAGCTTTAAAAGGGCCTCTAACAGATGCAGATGGGCAACCCAAAAATGAGGTAAAAAGAATCCTCCATCCTGGTAGCTATCAACTCTTGCTATGGATGCTCATAAGCAATAACACAATGCAGCTATTGTCAGTCCTTTTCCCATTCCCTTGAACTCAATTTGAATGAACAAACCTCAAAACTGTGAAAAATGCAGAAAAAATACCTTTGACAGTCTGCCAAGGCCTACAAGTCTTAAAAACTCCTAAAGGTTCCAAAAGTATGTAAGTTTTAAGGCCCTGAAGCAAGATTAGAGTGCAATTTTGGGTTGGATTACTGTAGCATTTCCAACTATTGTTTCACACTGCTAGCAGATTCCTACTAAGGTCAGCAGGCTTTGTGTATCTAGTTCAGGAATTCAGCTGCAGGTACACTGGAGTATCACAGCAAACAATCAGCAATCAAGCAATCATTGTACATAAAATTCCACTGAAAATTAGTTTCTTCCCCTTTACATGCTTCCTCCTGCCCCTGAAAAGATTTTGTATTCTTTGAGAGAGAGGGGAAAATCATTAAAAAAACAAGACTGATGGGCCTTGAAAAAGAAAAAAAAATTTAAATTCTCAGCTGTTTCTAAGGCAATTTAATTCTAATTGGAGGAAGTGCCTCACTAAGCCTGGAGACTGCCCTAGGATGAGCCTCTAAGCTCGAAAAGGACACAGAGTGGTATCACATCCATTTCTTGCTTTAGGAGCCCCGTACCCAGTGGGCACAATTGAATAATGGGGAGGGCTGGCATTGTGATGATTCCTGCTCTGTCACCATTCCTAAGCAATAGCAGATACCCTGAGGTGTGAATTGCAGTCCTGAGGTGTCTCCTGACTTTTGCATTCATTGCAGCTCCTGGGCAGGCAGTTGGCTCCCTTTCATCCAGCACTATTCATTTCAGTCACAGAAATTGCATCCTTTGTTAACCCCTTTTCCTAGGGGATAGGGAGGCATTTTGGAGCCCTCTTCTCTCAGGGCTACAACTCCATGGAACCAGACCCAGTACAAGCTAACCTGGAGTGATATCTGCACTGCCTAATCTAAATCCTAATTTTAGCAGTGAGACAGGAGCAGGGATGGATTTAGCAGGGCAACCAAGTGATTTGCTGACTGAAGTAGAAACACTGCAGATCTCACTTCCCAGCTCAATTCATCCCCACCTCTTCCATTCCACCAGTCCCTTCACTGGGCCACCATGTTAGGAGAAAGCAAAGCCCTGAAATTTGGGAAAGTCTCCCATTTTTAACAGTATAGTCACTTGCAGACAACTGCACAGAAAATGTCCACCATGCAAAAATTCTTCCTACAAAACCTTCCACCATAAGTACTCAGAGGAGAAGATGGTTAGGATGGGGAATGATGTCAGCTTCCCAGGATAGCTGTGACTACAACATGCCAGACATGTAGAATCAGATAATCAAATCCTCTTGCAGTCTCTGTTAAATAAGAGGGCTTGAATATCAATACATATGATTACTCAAGCTTCAGAGCTGCTTATGTTTTAAAAGGTCAAAAACTGCTGCTCCCCTTCTCCTGCTAGAAAATGGGCATATATAGACAACTGCTCACTTTGCAAGATGTTCCAGTAAACAAACTTGATGGATTGAGGTGGCAAGATTTAATTTAAGGGCAGACATAGAAAGGTGTGCAATTATTAGTCAATTACTCATCTATTAATAGGCTACTGCACTGAACTATTAATCATGCTTGAACTTAATTCTTTCCCCTCTGGTTCTTTAAAGGGTGCTAACCCTTTTAAAGGGGGAGAAGTGCAGTACTTCAGGGCAGTGTCAGTCCTGTAGGGACTGAGTAACACCAGTAGGGATGTATTTTGTACTCCCACACACAGAGGCATTTATGGATTACTGTTTCTCAAGGGAGAACTGTAGTGCACTGCATTATTATTTGTCATGTTCATGCCCTCAGCTTTTAGGAACTGTAGAGTGGCTGTCTGCAGTACTGGTTTTTGTTACACTTTTGTATGCTTTTGATAATAACAGTCAGGTGGCTCACAGAGTACATAGAACTGCCTGTTCTTTAGGATATCTCTGTCTCCTGGAGGAAAGAGCCATGAAGTTCCTGGTAGATGTATTTCCATACTTCAGCCCTTTGACACGTTTCTTTTCTGAGGATATTTGTATTTTGTCCCCCTAAAAAATCATATTCTCTTTAGTCTAAGCCTGAATGAATCAGTTCAGGGGAGAAAGGACTGAAGGAGATTTTCATTCTGTCTCTAGTTGCTCTGGAGAAGCCAAGTGATTTTTGAAGCCTGGAGAAGGATTATCTCCATACCTAAATGAAAAGATTTTTCTATTCATCCCCATATTTTGGGACTGAGGGGTAGAAGAGTTCCAACAAGTGTTTTAAGTTTTGGTAGCTTATGCAATTTAGACAGCTGCACTGTGTGAGTGTTAAAACCAGGGTTAAAACCAGCTGAGGAGTTTTAGGTTTGCAGAATTTCATTCTTAATACTTTGCTTCCCTGTCACTGTAATTTTGGAATTTCCTGGATTTTCACCTGCAGCCTGCTCCAGCTCATCTAAAGAAGGAAACAAAAGGCAACAGTACACCTTTGTGGGAGCTGCCTGTAAATAAAAGCATGAGTTAGGGCTGCATCTGTGAACCTTTTCACTTTGGAATAAAGTTATTAACTTTCATCCTTTGCTTGTAGCAATATTACTTTCTTGCTGTCATTCTTCTATTTCAAGTTGTGTCTTCCTATTTCTTCCCCCTCCCTCCCAAATACAATTCCAAAGGAAAAAAGAGAGTACAAGAAGCAATGTAGAAATGACAATGCTGTTTTCTGTAGGCAGAAAACATTTGTGTGCAGACCTGGGAACAAGTGATTTCCTTGGGAATGGGTGGGCAGTGGAGCTTGCTCTCTACCTGCAGCCAGTGAAATATGGAATAACATGTCCTAATTGATCTAATGGATAGGGAAGATGGAAGAAATTGGTTATTTTGATTTGACTTTGGGCATAGGAGAGACACCTAATTCAAACTCCAGGCGTCCAAACTAAAAAGGCAGTCTCTAAAGTGAGACACTTGAACACCTTTTGATAAATTGATCCCATCATGAGACTGAGATCTAAGTGAGGTGGGTTTAATCCAAATTTAAGGAAACCAAACTGTCAGCTGTTCAAGGAGTTAGTCAATAAGATCTTCTGGTAAATACCCTTCAGAACAAGGAAGCAGGACAAATCTGGGAGACTTTTAAAGACACTTTCCCTACAGCCCAAGAACCGTCTGTCTTCGTGTAAGAAACCAGCAAAGGGAGGGAAGAGACTGGCATGGATGAGTCAATATCTGCCTGTGAGATTAAAGGGCAGGAGGCAAATGCACAGGCAGTGGGAACAAGGACAGGTAACCTGGGAAGAGCAGAAAGATGAAGCTTGGTTGTGTGTGGAGGAGGTTAGGAAGGCAAGGTGAAGCTGGAGCTGAGTTTGCCAAGGGACACAAAGAATAATAAGAAGGGCTTCCAGAGGTAGGTGAGACAGAAAAAGAAAATCAAAGAAGGTGCATTTATTCTGATGAACACAACTGGCAAACTGGAAACAACAGACAAGGGTTCTGAGGTACTCAACAACCTCATTGCCTCAGTCTTCACTGGCAGCATCTCTCCCTGCACCTCTGGAGTGGATGGATCACAAGATGAGGACTGGGGGAGCAAAATCCCTCACTGTAAAAGAGCAGGTTCACGACCATTTTAGGAACCGGATCACACTGAAATCTATGGGAGATGATGGGATTGATCCCAGAGTCCAGAGGGAAGTGGACTAGATGATCTTTAAAGGTCCCTTCCAACCAAAACTATTCTCTTAGCAACAGGTCAGATAGAGAAACAGCAGAGAAATAAGGTGAAAAAATACTACCTATATGATGTTGAGAATTAAGAATAAAATTAATTGCAAAGTAATTTTTTTCAAAATGCAACTGTCATATTAGAGAAGTTTACAACCAGATTATAGAAATTTTTGTCATAAAATGCAATGATACTTTAGGACAAATCTGGTGTAATTGGCTGATGAGGACTTCTTTTATATAAATTAGCATATTGAATCCCCTTTTAAAAGCAAATAAATGCAGAAGCGAGCATTCCATTGTAAAATTATTTTCTAAAAGTACAGATATAATGCCAAAGCATCTTATTCCTTAGTTGTGTAGATAGATTTCAGGTTTTACCACCATCTCGTTGTGCAAAAAGACTATTGGAAAGAATCTAAATGATTTTTACTGAGTGTGCTTAATGAGTACTTCTCTTAATCTACGTATTAGGATGGGTACCTATCCCAGTAGAAATGTTATATCAACTCTTTCTGGTCTGACCTGTTCCTTGGGAAGGAAGATTTATAAGCTTCATGGAGGTGAAAACTATTTTTAAAAATTAGTATTCTTTTCTTCCTCATTTTATTTTCCTGAACAATGACAACAACAAAAATATTTAAAGCAAAAGAAAAATAGAGTGAAATTTAGAGGAGATGTAATACTTTCTCAAGTCATGGGAAAAATTTGTCAAATATAATTCAGCTGCAACCAAATTTTGTTGCGAAAGCTTTTCAGGACAAATACATCAATACATCATCTTGATCTATCAAAGGCCATCAGTTTTGTCCTGTTCAATATAGCCTTCAGTGTCACAGAGAGCTATCTAGCTGTCCTTTGTATGATTTGAGAAAGTACAGGGCACATCACTCTCTCCTGGTGAGATTTCAGAGGAATCTTGTTTGAAGAAGACATTTGTCAGCAATACATAATGATGGTTCAATTCCTTGTCTTATCTTCTTGCCACCTATAACTCCTAATGGGGCAAAAATTACAGGCTGCTTTTCTCAGTGCTGGAAGGAAGAAGTGGGGACATACAGGCAAGTAGCAGGAACTCATCAAGTTCTTGTTGCAGAGGAAACTTTTCTTCCCCCTGCACCTTTATGTGTCATGGACTGTATCTGGTCTCAGCAGGGAGTGTAATTATTAACAGTGTCAGGAAACAGAGCTTCTGTGGCCTGAATTCCAAGATACTTTCTGAATTTCAAGCAGATTTTCTGCAGCCTAAATTACAAGATTCTTTGGTTTGATGTCTGCTAGTTTCCCCCAATTACTCGATATGAAATTCACTCAGCTCCCAAGCAAAGGGAAACAAGCATAGCAAAATGGCATAAACTGCATTGACAACTGATGTTAAAAGAATCAGAGGACACTTTTTAGCTGTCCTTATCACAGCAATCTGTATCTTCACAGGAACACAGGTCTGGAAGAGGTCACTTGCTTTCTAGATCCAGTCACCTGTTCACTTTTTCCAGGGAGGATTTCAGACTCAGATTTTTCATCTCTGTAAGGACTCACACTTAGTATTGTATTCCCTGCATTACAGTCACTTAACGAGCTCTCAGTGGTCAATATATAGATCTCAACAGTTTAGAAACACAATGCAAATATTGCTGGAAATTTTGTGTGTTGGTGGCAATTTTAAAAGCACAAATTGAAGCAGTGGCTCACAGAAAAATGTAAAGGAGCCTCTTCTTAAATGACAAATTATCTGAAGTCCTCAAAAGGCCAAGGCTTTTGTTTTAACCAACATTTTATAAGTCTTAGCTGAGGACTTAGCTGCTGCTGCAACTTGGGCATAAGCAAATGACTGATACTTGCAATTGCTATCAGGAATTAGAGTCAAAGCTCTGAAACACATGGAAAAACAGTGACCCAAATCCACACTAAGAGTGGTATCTATGCCAGCTCCAATTAAAGAATTTTAAATATCACAGCCCTCACAGACTGGACATTAAAAATCCTTTTATCAACGTTTGAAGTCACTAGGTTACTACTATTCTTTAAGAAAACTTCCTTTCTGACTTTTACTCTTTCCTCACTGCATCTTTCCAGGCTTTGCTCTGCCCCTGCAAGGAATGGATACCACATTCCTAGCAGACAGTAGATGCAGGGGATCCAAGATGATAAGGGGACTGGAAGATCTCTCTCATGAGGAAAGGCTGAGACAGTTGTGCCTGTTCAGCCTCGAGCAGAGAAGGCTGA
Source organism: Muscicapa striata striata (assembly GCA_030060385.1). NCBI lineage: Eukaryota > Metazoa > Chordata > Aves > Passeriformes > Muscicapidae > Muscicapa > Muscicapa striata. Next base: position 4,178,851 of record JAREIS010000037.1, read on the forward strand.
GAGGGAGCCTCATCCATGTCTGAGCATCCAAGGGGACGTGTCAAGAGGATGGAGCCAGGCTCTGCTCAGTGGCCAAGCAATAGGATGAGAGGCAATGGGCAAAAAATGGAACACAGGGAGATCCACCTGAACATAAAGACACAATCCTATGCCTTGTGCTCTAGTGTGACCCTGCCTGAGCAGGGAGGCTGGACCAGGTGACCCACTCTGGTCCCTTTCAACCTCATGCATTCTGTGATTTTGTCACTCTGTCCTTCTCTGGTTTTGTAAGCAGCCTGAGAGTTGGGACTCATGTAATTAGTGATGTGCTTACAAGCATGAGGCTCTTCAAAGAAAATATTCCACATGTTGAAGACTTGACAATGTTACCACTGCCCAAGGTGTGTTCACAGCTTGGCATTTGCCTGCTAAGTCTGTTCCCTTGGCCTAAAGGCAAGAAAAGGAGCACTCAGCACCTTCTCAAGACCATGCCACCATCTGTTGGACACCTCCACTGATGACATGATTCTTCACTCCTCAATATCTCAGGTTTATTGTTTCTAATGGGACAATAATTATCACCTAGTGTGGGAGGGTGAGTGGGCATGAGATACAATTAATTAGGATGCAATCAGTGATTACTTGTATTAGGATAACTTGAAGAGTGTGATGAGTGCAATATTTAAAGAAGGACACAACAATGTTATTAATTATAATTGCTACATCCAATATCTCACTGACTAATTATTTCTAGAACTTCCTATTCTTGTCAAATTGTCAGCCAGGACATCCAGAAATGGCATTTTTAGAGTCATAAATCACAGGAAATCCAACAGTCTGCACATGTGGCCTTCCAAAGGATCAAGCCACAGGCCATCACACAGAAGAAGTAGAAGCACTTTCTTCCATGGAACAAATTACTGTTGTCAGTAATTCATTAGAAGGGAGTTGGACTGGATAACTCCTGACACCAGCACTTCCTTCCTTCCTTCCTTCCTTCCTTCCTTCCTTCCTTCCTTTCCCTTCCTTCCTTCCTTCCTTCCTTCCTTCCTTCCTTCCTTCCTTCCTTCCTTCCTTCCTTCCTTCCTTCCTTCCTTCCTTCCTTCCTTCCTTCCTTCCTTCCTTCCTTCCTTCCCTATTCCCTTTATCTTTGAATCTTTTGCCCTTCTCATTTTCTCACATCTTACCATTCTGTTGCTGAAATACTGGACTGGGTGAAGCACACCATGGGCTCCACAGCTCACACTGCCTGGCTCAGCATCCCTGCAAAGACCTGGAACTGCATTCCCTGAGACTAGTGATGCCTGCTGTTTTGGAAAGCAAGACTTCAGAAATTTCCCAGGCTCATCTGGAAAGGTGATTGTGCTGGGAAGAAGGCAAAAAGATGAGGTCCTGCCTTCATTTGAACAACAGACCTAAGCCCTGGAACAAGGCACCACTGATCTGCAGCTGTCACAGGGGTGATGTTGCCAGAGAGCAGGGAGAAATCATTTTGCTACAGTGAGAAATGTGCATCACTTGCTGTCTGAAGAAAATGCTGGAAGATTTTGACACAGCTACCTTGCTATTTGCATAAGCAGCTCAAGCAGGTGCTGACAGGGTTGAAGGCATGAGCATGTTCATTAAGTCCCTTTAACCAATTCTGCATCTTCTTGGAGGACTTTACTGTTCAGATTTTATTACAGGAAGGATGTCCAACAACCTGTTCCTTGTTTGTACTGAGACTTCCCTATGCATCTTAATCAGGTAAACATCTGTTTCCACAGGCTGTCCTTTCATGTCTGGAAAAAAGCATCTGGTGAATTTAAATCAGCCTCACATTGTGTCAGAACAGAGATGGCCTCTGCTCTAGCTTTTGAGATAAGCTGATGGGCAATAATTTTCCAGGCATGGGTATTAGAAACATTCAAAGAGCTGAAATTGAATTTCCTGCCCAAAGAGATATTAGGCAGGGGTGGAGAGGAAATCCCAGTAAGCTCATTTCCTTTGACAGGGATGGTGCTAATTTAGACTGCTATTTCAGATTAGTTACATAACTACACACAGCCTGTGATGGAAACAGTCACAGAATGACAGAATCACAGAATCAATTAGGTTGGAAAAGACCTTTGAGATCATTGAGTCCATTCCTTCACCTAACCCCACCTTGTCAGCTGGACCATGGCACTGAGTGCTGCATCCAGTCTTTCCTTAAATGTCTCCAGAGGTGGTGACTCCACCACCTCCCTGGGCAGCCTGTTCCAAGGTCCAATCATCCTTTCTGTGAGGAATTTTTTCCTAATGACAAACCTAAATGTATTTTGATTCCAAGTTTATCCAAGCAAGAAATCTCTTGACCCACAGGGTGTTGAAATAATTATTTGTCACCTAAATTGCCTGTCTTAAAATTGGAGAAAGATTGGTCTTATACCAAGCAAAATCTCTCCCTACCCAGCTCTGCCCTTAATTTTTTCCTGTTGTTTATTTCTCTAAGGAATTTCATGGTTTAGCAGGAAAAGAAAAACAGAGACTGAACATATTTATGCTTTGAGATGGAAGAGGATACTTTAAAATATGTCAAGGAAGAAGATTGGCTCTCAACTTGCTGTGCAACTAAACACAAAATACAAAAGCTTCTTCTTCAGCATCATAACAATGTTCTTGACAAAACAAGACAAGCAACTGGGATTTCAGAAAGGACCATTTTTTGAAAAGCAGATGCAAAGCACCTTCCTAATCTTCTGATGTTTTCAGGCTGTCTTCCTGCAGAGGTGTACAGCCAACATTGCTGTCCCTTTCCACTCCCTCTGCAGTCTCAAGGCTGTTTCATAAATCACACAGGATTTTAGAGCACAAATCCCAGTGAAAGCTGGTGGTGCCCATTGCTTCCCCAGATGTGCAGTCATGTCCACCTGCCTCTCTGCTTACATCTTGCTTCTGTACACTGTAAGCAACTTTCTGAGGGGCATCAGGCAGAGAGATTTGTTACCAGCTGCATTTCAGGAGCTGCAAGCAGTCTGAAAAGCATGGAGGTGCTCTTGATTACAAGCAGCAGTATTTTACAAGGGGTGATAGAAAATAAAGACTGACACAACAGAAAGTACTCCAACATGTTGCCCTCTCTGAAGAAACTTTTCTTGTGATAAAATGATCCAGCAAGGTTTGATATTAATTTTGATGTATGACCCAACTTGCACTCTCATCTCTGCAGCTTTTTGTTTCATTTCTCAGGTTCAGAATGAAGATTTTTATCTTCTTTTGAGGTTTTTGGTTAATATTTCTTATAGGGAGAGTGAGCTCCTCCCTGGAGATGAGGTAGCACATGGCTACCACACCTGTGGTACCAGTGGGACATTAGTGATGTGACTGTCTGAATCCACTGGGCTGGGCAAACTTTCTACTGCCATCAGCCTGATCATGGTCAGATAAAGAAACTTAAAAGTCTTCCTGAGAATTAACATAACCTCAACTTCCCCCAGGCTAAGTTCAGAATCATCCAGGTAATCAAAAATGTTTTGCTCACTGATCCTTAGGACCTAACAACCAAAAAATCATACAGCTTCTTCTCACCCTCCTCCAGGTTGGCTGGATACAATCTGCCTCTATCCAGGGATGATTAAATATTTATATCAAATACTGGGCAGTTGTAGTCCACATGAGTTCCACTTGGAAATTTGCTGCTTCTCTAGGAACTTATCAAAAGGCCATGTATATCTGCTTTATTTCCATGTCTCAGGCAATTGAATAAAAGATACTACCTCTCCCTATCAAGCTTGCCTCATATTTTTTGATTTTTATCTCCTTTTTTCTCCTCTCACTTATGAATTTTTAGGGGTTGGATCAGTGAAGGCCCAGTGCCACAGAATAAACCATTATTTTTGCTCCTGTGACTCTTGCTTACACTTTTGTCCTCTATAATCAACCTCAATCCTATCTTTGTTTTCCTGTACCTATCCCACATCTGGTGCATCTGCAGCACTCCATTGTGATTTGCTTTAATGGAACTGAAGATCAGTCAAAAGTTGTAAAATTTAAATATCATTTATTGACAGACCACCAACATTCATAGAAAGCATTTGCTTGGCTTGAAGTTTATTTTTTTTAAATCAGAAGTGGAAAAAACAAAACAAAATAAAACACTAGTCCCCCAAAAACCCAAACAAACCAAACCCAACACTCCACAAGAAATTCAATGTATTTCATTAATGAACTAGAATTTTACAAATGTAACTCAAGAGAAAGCAAGAGATACTGTTTCCTACAGTGGAAGGATTTCTGGCATGGTCTTCCTTCAGACAGAAACCACTTACAAAGGTAAGTTTTTTGTTTCCTTTTGTCACAGGATTCAATCAATTCTGCTACATAGCAGACCAGTATGATCATATTGAGATGGCATTTGAGGCTTTTATATCTCAACAGTGTTTGGTTTTCTTTTATTATGACCTGTCAGTTTTCCTCAAGAGATTAAATTATCAGCTCTTCTATTTATGGATTTTCTTAAACTGCTGAAATTAAAAGAGTTATGTGAACAGCAAAATAAATATCTTTCCTGTGTTCACAGAGCAGGAGCTGAGCTATTTGCAAAAAAAAAAAAAAAAAAAAAAAAAAAAAAAAATCTGCAGCCACAGAGAAATAAATTTTTCCATCTCTTCCAGCAGAACGCCCTCCCTGGGAATTGAAAAATGTTGTGCCTGCTTCATGTGACAGCAGTAGCCCTGTATTTGGCAGCAAAAAGAGAAGCATATGGCAGGAGAAGTGACACAGTAGCTGAGTGCACCATTCTCCAGTCACTGCTCAGAGGCATTTTGAGGAGAAAAGCAGTGCTTAAAGGAGGAATTCAGCAATGGATATCTACTCAGCTGTGCTTTTAAGAGTTTGTGGAAATATCCATTTTTCATAGTAAAGAGATTGACCTGCTCCACAATCCAGCCACAAGCCAGGATCTCATGTTAATGGAGAAAGCTGGAAGGAAGGAGAGAAAAAGTAAGGGAGGGAAGGGAAAGAAAGAGAAGATGCTTTTGATGTTTTTAACTCAGAGAACAGGGAGCTTGCTAAGGAAGCAGTCCAGATGCTGAGCAGGGAATTTGAAGCTTTCCCTCTCCTTTTCAGTGTATACTTCAAACAGCATCCTTGCACTGCAGATTTTCATCTGGGGTAGCATTCATTTTCTTCTTAGCAGCTGGTACAGGTTTTAGTATGGCTTTAGTATGAGAATATTATTGACAACACACCGATGTTTTGGTTGTTGCTCAGTAGTGTTTACTCCAAATCAGGGCTTTTCTGGTTTCCCACACTCTCCCAGTGAGGAGGTGCACAAGAAACTGGGAGGGATATGGGTCAGGCAAGGAGTCAAGTTACACCCCTGAAGTTTAGGAAAGCAGAATTCCAGCTTTTCAGGGAGATAATCAGTGGGATCCCCAGACAGACTGCCTCCAGGGACAAGGCAGTGGAACAGAGCTGGCAGATTTTTAAGGAAGTCTTCCATAGAATGCAAGAGCTGATGATCACCAGGAACAAGAAATCAAGCAAGGAGAGCTGGAGACTGCATGGCTGAGTAGGAAAATGCTGGCCAAAGCAAAGGGCAAGAAGCAACAGGTATTAAAGCAAGGACAAGTAACCTGGGAAGAGTAGAGATGAAGTTCAGTTGTGTAGGGGTAGGGTGAGTAAGGCCAAGGTGAAGCTGGAATTGAATCTGGAAAGGAGCACCAAGAATAAAAGGAAAGGATTCTACAGCTATGTTTTCCAGAAAATGAAGGCCAAGGAAGGTCTGGTCTAGTGAAAGGTGTCCCTGACCATGGCAGAGGGGTTAGAACTGGATAATCTTTAAGGTCTCTTCCGAAAATCTGCTTTTACTTGAGCGGCTTCCAAGTGATAAGTTTGTCCCATGACCTATGCTGAAAAAGTAATTCTGGACTGAAGATGACATTGCTCTTCCAGATAAACTGCAACAAACAGGAAACAGGGGGGCCCCAAGTATCATTTCATAAATGCATGCAGTTTGTAAGTGAATTTAGCTGAGTTTTTTCAGGGAGCACTAGTTAAATTCCTTCCCTCTTGGTGTCTGATCCCTTTGAAACATGTTTGCCCCCCCAGCCATCAGCCCAGTGCTGATGTCCCAGGCTCTGAGAGGCTGTGTCACATCAGGCATGGCAGGCAGTGGTGTGTGGCAGCTTCTCATTCCTCAGGGCACCTCCAGTCACATGAAGCAGCTGATTTGGGTCCACTGGGTGCTTTACTGTAAATGTGACCAGAGCTGTCAGAAAGATGAACTGCTGCCACCTGACCCCTTCACAGGTTTTACACTTACAGACAGATGGTGCCTCTTATTTAGATTCTTCATTTGCAACTCAGCAGAGCTGAGATTTGACTGTAAAGCCACTGCTAAGACAGGAAAGATTTGATCTTAACCTAAGTCAAATAGGTTTTTCCAATTTTTTTTTCCTCTGGTGAAGTTCCAATACTTTGGTGTTCATTTTCTCACCATGAATTGTGGCCAACATTGCAGGGATCATTATATGGATGAGAGTTCTTACCTGCATTTTCTCTTTTATATAGCAAAACATTTCAACTTAGTTCAGTTCCACACCAAGTTGTCTCTCCTCAGTTGCTGCCATGACATCTGTGATTTGTGTTTTCTTTGCTTTATGCCCCAATTCTTCCCCTCTTCCCACTGTGACACTGCAGATCCCATATGGATGCCACATGGTCACAAAACTCCAACAAACTTGGTGAGCTAGCTGAAGGGTGGCAGTGGTGCATCACAGGATCTATTTTTTTAGCATGGGAGTCCTTCCAAAAGAAAATGTAAGATACTACACCATGACACAAAAGAAACTAGAACTCATTAGAGTTGCACATTTACAGAAAGCAAGATTTAACTTTCTCCCTTGCTAAAATCCAAGCAGTTTACCCTCTTTCTCTTAATGCAGCCTGACAGAATCAAGAAACTTCCATGTGAAAACATGACTTTTATTTTATCTTCTAATTCTTAATATATTCTTATTGTTTTAGTTAATAAATCTATTAAAGGATGACTCTTAATGGAGTTTAATGAATCTATGTCAATGCTAGTTAGCATCTTACATTACTGTAATAATTTTATCCTTCATTCACTGTCAGCACCCCAAAGCAGAAAACAATTGCATCAGCATTTTAATAAAGCCAAAAAATTTAAATACCTTTATTTTCTTTTATTATTTGTTAAGAAGAACATAGAATTCAAGAGCTTTTCCTAACAGTGTATCTTCTGCATCTGCAAGGTTGGTAATGTATTTATATCTAGCAATCTCTCTCAGGCTTTTATTATAATTCTGCAGTGCTAAAATATTTCTATAGGGTCACCATATGGTAAGAAATGTAAATGCTAGCAGGGAGCTTGAGAACAACCCACATTCACACACATCACCTTACAACAAAATACATTTTCTAATGAAACCTGTGAAGGCAGATCTCATAGTTATGGAAGATAGATGTCAAAAATCAAACAGATAGTTTGGGTTGGTTTAAGGAATCTGTGCAGCACTGTCTCAGTGTAAAATACTACTCAACAGAAATAAAGGCACACCTAGAAAAATATTTTTCTACCAGTGATGTGAAAGCATAATTTTGCAATGTGGGTTAAAAAAAAAAAAAAAAAAAAAAAAAAAAGTAGAGCCCATCTAGCAGCTTCAAGCTCAGAGCAAATCCTTCATTTTAGAGCACTCTCAGCACAGAGCAGACTCTTGTCAGTTCTGCAAACAGGGAATTGCTTTCATCTGCCAGAGACCAAAAATTCCTCAAGAAAATTCCTCAAGAAAAGAGGCCAAAGGTCTCAGCCAAGTGGTGGGTTCATTTGAAAAGCCTAGGAGAGCAGTTTCCAGAACAGTGGGAGGTGGTTTTACAACCTACTCCTGGAGAAGAGGACAGGTAGAATACATAATGCCATCCATCCCTGGTGCATGTCTTTTCTGTGTTCTGTGTATGAAATCCAGCAGCAAGGAATGTGAACTAGGATGAGTAATCCTTCAGGCTGGCATCATTCAAGGGATAAACTGCTGTGTCTTTCCCAAAGACCACACCTTTCTTGGGTGTACAGGGATAAAGACCAAACCTTGGCAAGAAATATTGGGCTCAGCCATCAGATGAGGGACTGGAAGGGTTTTCTCACACCCTCCATCTTCAGCAAAGTGCTCACAGGTGTTACTCTCATGGTACAGGTGCCCAAAGCCAGAGTTATTTGCTGTAAGAGTGATTGTTTTTGAAAGTTTCCCAGAGCGTTTGGCAAAGACTGCTGCATTTATTCACACACTATCTCCACATGTGGGATGTGCCTTTTATTGCCTTGAACACTGATCCTAAGCTCTTCTCTGCACTCATTCTCTTCACAAAAATCCTGTGCATGAGCAAACACATTTTGAGCCAGAAACCTTGAACAATGAGCACACCAGCATCATACTCCTTGATGTCTGCTTCCAGCAGTTTCAAAACCAGTATAAAAGGAGATGTGACTGATCAGCCTTGTGCCTGTTGGGGCACAATAACTTACAGTTTAGGATCTGATCCAACATGCAGGTTCTGAATGAGATTTCCCTCAAGCCTTGGGGCTGACATTTAGTTAGATGAAGAGATCTGTTTGGACTAAAAACTCCTGTAGAATGGTAATGTGACATTTCATAAAGAAAAACAAATAAAACAAAAGAAAGTAGAAAATCTAGACTAGCAACCAAATTCAACATTTACATGTGCCAATAAGGCTGTTTGGGGTTTTTCTGCTTCCTCCTAACCTTACCTGTTTTGGTACATTCTCATCTGTTTTTCTCAGGAAGGTTATTTTATTTTTGTTTTTACTTAGCTGATAATAAATCTGACGGATTATTATTCGTGTAGTATTCATTCAGATTACATTGTGAGTTATTTTTTTCTTTTCCTATTCCAAACACTAAGAAAAAAAAAAAAACCTCTCAACATTTTTATTTAGGGTAAGTGTTCCCTATTCTTTTCCTTGTTGAGAATTAAAACCTGGTACTCATCATGTAAACTGAACTGCTTCCTATTGCTCACACAGGAAAATTTGACTGGTTTGGTTTCTGGTACTACTTTTAATTACGTTTCAGATATCCTTATCTGTGTAACTGATCTGACTTTTTTCCTTCGGTCAAATGGGGACACCCAACCACTGCTTTTTTCTGAGTCTTTGTGAGAGAAGTTTGTGTTATCAGAAGCAAATGCAAGATGTATAAACACCATGGAAAATCTACCAAGTGTTTATAGAAAATCTTCATATCTGTCCAAGCAGCTCAATAACCATGTTCATTTTAAGAGAAATTTTAATCTGGAAGAGTCTCAAAGACTTAATCTAATTGGATTTTGTCTCCATGTCAAGGGAGTACCTAAGCTGGTTTTCTGAACCCATTCCAAAGAAAAGTAGATCTTGTCTTCCTCTGTATGTGTTAGATGGCAAACATGGTTTCCTATTTCAGACCCAAGGAAACAGGAATCAGCCTTTTACATAAACATTCCTCCAACTACATGTAGAGCTTTTCCATTCAGAGATGCCTCTCCAGACAGGACACATCTACATGGCCAGCTTTTACCTCTTATGTATGCTAAAATTGAAAGGCTTCCTATCTTTAATGAATTGTATCAAATAGGGTCAGAAGATCACAGTAGTGAGCTAATTCCAGCCACCTTTCTTCCTTCAGGATTGGCAAAAGGATCAGTCTAAACACTGCCAGTCCTTTGCCTTAAGCAAACATACCTAAGTACCCTGCTGACCTGAAATTAATTTCATATTAATATTGAAATGACGGGGCTTAACGTTTACTCATTTTGATGTACTTAATTAATATTCTGATCAAAATACAAGCTTAGATCTGCATTTAAAATGCAGACAGGATGCTGTGGCTCTAGCTCGAGTTATGAAAGCTTTCCTATACAGAAGGCACCTATGAAAGCTTTAATCCTCAGTATTCAAGGTTCTAAATCTTGTGCAAAAACCACTTTGACCACCAACACAGCAGAAAAGAAGCTCTGGTAAAAAAAAATAAAGGTAATAAATATCTAATCAGATTAACTTCCCAATGAAGCAAGGGAAATTTTGCTTATATACTGTAATTTTAAATGGAAGCTTAAAGAAATCTATACTCTCTAATCTTGACTATCTGCGTAACAGCACCTGAACTTCAGCAAGAAGAGAGGAAAAAAAGCTCTAGGTGTGAAAAATATTAAATTAAGGGTGATCAGGAACAAGTCTCAGATATGATCCAGCCTGTCCTTCTGGAAACTAGAGGGTGCCATAATTCAGCAAATGCTTTTTAGTGAATATGAACTTCAAAGAAGACCATTACATATGGGATTCATAGTAAAGGCAGTGTGAATCACACCAGTGTTGGGTTTAGGGGAGAGATGCCTTCCCTTCAGGTGATTTATTTTTGGGTTGGATCTATCAAGGTACAACTAGATTTATTGGCATTTCCCTGGTGGTTATGTATTCAGTTCTCAGTGTCAATAATGCAAATAGCAAAGGACAATTTATTTTTAGCTCTTGTTGATTCATCTGAATCCTAAGCTTAATTTCCAAACTCCACCAATTACATTTGCTTTTATCAGGGATAAAAAGAAGTAGTCCCTATTCTCATTTCTATGCCATTCAAGCTTCTCTGCTTATCTTTTTCTGTTCTGGAAGGTCAATAAATGACCCAAAAACTGAAGCTGTTGATAACTTCAGTGAGTGAGAAGGGAAAGCAAAGGACATCTCACAGATAGCAAAAGCATCATAGAATAAATAAATATGCTGGAGAGATGATAATTTTGTGTACCTATTCTCTGCTCAGGGTTGTCATCCACTACATTTGGTATGTCACAGCAACCAAGCCTGGAACAGTATTTCATCAGATACTGTGGAAACACAGACCAAAAGGCAAACTCTACCCAGAGATTTGCCAGGCTGCAAAGGTTGCAGGGTCTTTTCCCCCAGTGAGCTTGGTTTCCAACAGATGACTTGCAGAACTAAACCCTCTTGCAGAGACCTCAGAACAGGCAGTGAGCTCAGGGTTTTTTGCCAGAGATGCTTGAGCAGCTGTCACTGGAGGTGTCAGAAGGGAAAAATGCTGCCATGGGAGGATATTACCAGAGCATCTGGAAGTGTCATATGTTTTTGTCTGCCTGGGAATTCTCCAATCCCACTAGAGGAAGGATGGCTGGATGGACTCTGTGGCAAGGAAGCAGCCTTCTCCCAGTCAGCATTATGGGATGTTATAAGTTCATTACCTCTGGAAGGCACCAGGACTCAGGGATTTGTCTTGCCCAGCTGCTGGACACCAGCCATGTGTGGCTGGAGAGCCAGTGCTCCTCCTGTTCCAGATGGATATGGCTGCTGTTTTCCTGTTTGCAAGTTCAACAGCAGCAAGGCTGAGCAACTATTCCAGAGATCCACACTGAGACAGAGGAATAAAAAAATCCTCAATCCATCCCATTATCCCCTTCTTAGCAGTTGCCAAGTGATCAATGTGTGACCTGAGAGTTTGGGTCTTTGCCATTGTCCCTTTAAGACTTACCCAACATGTGTGTGCCTCTGGGTGGGGTTTTTTGTCACTTCCCTGTTACTTATTACTCCCTTTGTACAGAAAAGTTTTTCGTGTGATAACCTCAGTGAATTGGAAGCTCTTACATTTTGAGCACCTTTACACACATGGTGTATGACTGGTCTGAATCCAGTGGGAAGAGCTAAAAGAGGAAAGGCAAGATGCCTGCCAGCATCCAGGCTGGCATTTATCACTGCAAGGTCTGCTGTCCTACCATGTCTCATCACTGAGACATACACTCCAGTAAAATGCTGAAATGCCTCTCTCAGGCATCTTGCAGGATTTCTAATGTTTGGTTGTCAGAACTCTTCTGTGACTTTAGTACAGATGCAGGCAAGGCAACTTTCAGACTGTCATGTGTGACAGAGAAAAGAGCTTTCTCCATACATTACAGCTATTTGAGTTTTGCAGTGGAATGTCAACACCTGCATTGACAGGATGTGGGGGCTACATCCTCATCAATCCTATTAGGCAAGAGACAAAAGCCCCTGTGGGGACAGGGAGACAGGTTGGACATACACCAGCATAGCAAAGAAGTGGGGGGTAGGGAGATTGACATGACACAGCAATTTTCTTCACTAAATCTGCTTATAAATATTTTTCAGTGCTGAAGTTCTTCCTCATTCCCTGTCTCCAAGGGCAGAATCCTTGCTTCTTTAAGGATCATCTGCTTTTGGTGCTTATTTCTGTAAGTGAAATCAATTTGCAAAATTGCAGTTTGTTGTGGTAGAAACCACAGAATGGGTCAGGTTGGTAGGGGCCACAGTGGGTCGTGTGGTCCAACCTCCCTGTTCAAGCAGGGTCATCCTGGAGCACATGGCACAGGATTATATCCAGACAATCCTTGAATACATCCAGCTGATAATTCATAAAAACTAAATCTCTGAGAATTTTCCAGTACCTGGTATAGGTAAGTAGCCTTTGCATGTTATTAAGCCCAAATCTGATAGTTTTATAAGCATATAGGGGTGCCATATTTTAGCAATTACCTATGCCACTATTTCTATAAGAAGCTATTGATGCAATGTCATAGCTTGGCAATGGCATTGAAATACATCTGTATTCAGCACTGGTTATTCACATTTCATATGGATTGTGGCCTAAAAGATACATTTTTGTTTCAAATTTTTCTAGAGCACCTGTAATGACTTCATAGCACTGTCTGTTACTTACAACTGACTATCACTTCTCTAACTAAGCATTAAAACACCACTCAATTTTCAACTCATAACCACCAAATCACAGAATGGGTAAAGTTAGAGAGGACCACTGGAGGTCATCCAGTCCAGCCTTCCTGTTCAAGCAAGGTCACCTAGAGCACCTTATTCAGGATTGTGTTCAGGCAGCTTTTGAGTACTTCCAGTTCTCTTCTTTAACCTGCATGCTAAAGATGTTCTTCCTCATGCTCAAGTGGAACTCCCTGTGCTCCATGTTCTGCCTATTGCCCCTCATCCTATTGCTTGGCACCATTGAGCAGAGCCTGGCTCCATCCTCATGACACCTCCCTTCAGATATTTATAGACATAAATGAGGTCCCCTCCCGGTTGCCTCTTCTCAAGGCTGAACAGGCTCAGTTCCTGCAGCTGTTCCTCATCAGAGAGATGCTCCAGGCCTCTCACCATCTCTGTTACCCTCTGCTGGACATGTAGGAGGAGATTCATGGAGGAAGAGCAAAAAAACTGAGGCTTCTCTTGTAATCAGCTGCTGCATCACCCAGTGGGATTCACTAACAGCAGGTTGCAAGGAGAAGCCTCAATGCAGCTGTCCAAGGGAAAGATCCTGGTGACAGCAATAGCTGATAACTGTAATTGATAAACCAAGGGACAGAGAGAAAAACAAAATAATTAAAAGAATAAAGGAGATATTATCTTCTTCAATTTTGGAATGGTCTCCAATGAGTGATACGTAATTTCCAGGTGAAATCTTGGCTCTTTTGAGTTAATATCTTTGGCACCCTGAATAGCTCTCCTCTCCTCTGTAATATAGGGAATGATAGCACTTCTTTGCCTGACTTATCTGTTTAGTTTGCAGGGCTTTTCAGAAAGGAATTATCAACCAAAGTAATTCAACACAGCACTTGCCTGGGGCCATCAATGCTTTTGCAGTACATTTAACAGTAATGGATGCAATAAATAATGAGGTCTTAGAGGAAAATTATAGTCCAGCTAAACATCCTTAGTACTCAAGGCATCTCCAAGGGCTTCTTGAGGCCATTTGACTGCAGATGCAGGATTGGTTTCTAATCACAGTGTTTCTCCATATACTGCAGAAGGGTACTAGGTGAACTTAGTGTAGCCCTAGCAACACATCCCCTTGTTTTTCCAAAACCTCACTTTCTTAACACTTAATATTTACCTCCTTTTGTTATCTATTGTGCTGTCTCTTGCCAATGTCATCCAAAAATATTTTCAACACCTCCTGTTGCTCTCTTGACTGATCTGCAGTGATTGCCCACTCTAAAAGTAAATGTAGATTAAAGGAACAGCTGGAAATCAATCTTTCCCTTCTTTAATATTTCAGGTAGATTCATTATCTTCCAAGCTAGTAATTTGTCACTTTAATAAGTACCTGAAAAGTTAATTCATTTAATAGGAGCAACTTCTTCATTTATTAGCCAAGCAGCAATTGCAATTCAGGTGGCAAGAAGAGATTGATGAAGAATGAGTAATGCCTGAATGGTACAGTAAATGTTATTGAACTCATTTCATCTATTAGTTTGGAGATAATTAATCTGACATTGTCAGTATCTGGAGATGGACTGATCAAGCCTTGAGCTCTTTGGCCATTTCAACCTGAGGCTGCCTACATTTTGTCAGTGTGGAAGGGCAAAGCAAAGTTAGAGTAAGAAAAGTTGTGCAAAAATTAAAAGTAAGTTAGAATATTCAATATGTTGAAAAAAACCTGTTACTTTGCTCCTTTCTGACACTTTTCCTTTTGATGCTAACAAATATAGTTTTGGTGGAAAGAAGACTCTCCCTGCGCTCTTGGTTCTTAACTTAAAAAATTGTCATAGAAAAAGCCAAAATTTAAACTGGGTTTTGTACTCAAAGAAAGCCACAAAACTCAAATACGTGCAGAATTTCTCTGTTCTTGGAGGTGGAGCCAGGAGAGAGAGAAGAAAAGGAAATTGTGCATATGCAAAACTGCTGTGAGTTCAAAAAGATCCCTGCAGAGATATTTTCCTGTCATCTTAGCCTCTCCTCTACTGAGGATTTGGGCTGAGATCTCCCTTTCCCTAAGTCTTTAGTACTTTCAATCCAGAGATGGCTTTTTCAGAGCTCCTCTGAAGACCCTTTCCAGGACACACTGGCTGCACAAACACTCTTGGCTGTTTGGTGCCCAGAGGATTCTCTGTTCCCACCCACTGCTCCCATCCTAGTCCCAGCTCTTCATTTAGCCCCTGGAGATCTCCTCCTCACAAATGCTGATCAAAACTCAAGGCTTCATAGTCCAGGGGAACCTTTGACTTCCACAAAGGCCTTCTTGGGTTCTGTTTTGATGTATGTGTTTCCTGTGCTTGGCAATTTTATGCCTCTCTCTGAAGTGGCAGCAGCACATTTTGTGTCTGGATGTAACCAACCTCTGTCTTCTTCAGCTTCCTCACCCACCAAATATGCAAAAGCAGTAAAACTTCAGCTTGACCAACAAGATGACATTCCTCAGCTTTCAGACTGCAGCCTGCATGCTTGTAAGACAAATACTGCAGTTGTTCAAGCACCCAAATACATTTCCTTGTGTAAATTTGTGTGCGTCTGTGCACACACTTTCACAACACAGTGTTTCCAAGGAGAGAGTACATTATGGTGTCCTGGTTTGGAGGACAGGTGTCTGCTAAGAAAGGCAGGAGCCTCTGTTTGAAGTTGAGAATGTAAACCTCCTCCCTCCAAATTATTATTATAAATTTGAAATTAAGGGGCTCTCAGGCAAAGATATGGGAATAGGAATAGCAGTTCTTTACTAGGAAAGTTAAAATAGAAATACAGTATTACAAAGAACAATCCCAACCCTGACAGAGTCAGAATACAACCTGACACCCTGTCAGTCAGTCAGGGTGTTGGTAGCAGTCCCATTAAATGGTGGCTACAGTCCCCTGCAATGGCAGATGTGGTTCAGCTGAAGCAGTGCTCCTGTAGAAGGTGCAGTTTTCCTCTGAAGGTCCAGGGATGATGTGGAAAGGTCCAGCTTCTCCTCTGGAATCCAGTGGAAAGAAGGTATCTTTCTGTCCAAAATCTCACTTTTTTTTATCTAGGTAGGAAAGGCTTGGCTCCTCCCCCTGGCTGGAGCATCTCCCAATGAGATGATGTAATTTTATCAGTCATGATATCAGTGGGACTCAATGACCCATTAACAGATGATATCTTCCTGGAGGGAGGATGGGTTGTGGCAAAGATAAAGATGATTGCCCCACTGGTTTTAAAGCTGGCCCATTAGCAGATAATATGTGCCACAGAGATAAGGGTCACTGCCCCACCCAGCTTCAACAGATGGAGATAGAATGCACATTTCTGGCCACATCCTGTATTGCAACCCAAGACATAAGGTCGAGGGACTTGAATTTTCCTCATTCTCTAGTTTTACAGTACCTGGCATTGTCAGCTCTATCCATTTCAGCAGGTTGTGTGTGTGTGTGTGTTTGTTTGTTTGTTTGTTTCTCCTGAGATCAGATGTTTACATTACAGACTCAGGTATGATTTTTTAAAAAGGGGAAAAAGTATGTTATGTTACTTTGCAGATGTATAAAAATGCTGAAATTTTGTCTTAACAAAGAGAAGTCTATCAAAAGACTCATATTTACTTGTGTGTGGTTTTTTCCACTTGCTTGTTTTGAAATATGCCACAACTCTTGCATTTGCAGTGTGTTATATTTGGGAAAACAAAGATAAGCAGTGCATAATTATATCTCTCCAGCCTGTCCTGTCATGCTAACATTTGAACAAAAAACTTGTCCTACAGAACCCACTCAAGTGTAGGACAAGACAGGTCACCTAACTATGAGAAATAATTGCAGAAATTATTTTTTAAAATAACTTTTTAGCCAAGAAACACAAAAGCCTCCCTGTGGATATGATCTTCATGTAGCCCTCTCCTATACAAGAAAAGGTTCTCTCTTGCCATGTCACAAAGAGGGGACACAGTTGCTTTCATGTCACTAAGAAAACTATTTTGCCCACACAGTTTCATCACAAGCCTCATTAAACACAAACCTGGAGCTTTCCAGATGTTTTTGAAGTTGTCACCAAATTATCAGAGAAATCACAAAAGAAGTAACTTTGGGGAACTGCTGTCAGACTAAAAGAGAAAGGAAATTATTAATAGCTCATTAAACAGAGGGATCTGAAGGAGTTAAAATGGGGTCTTTCAGCTTCCTCACACATCCCATACCAAAATTTCCTTAAAATTAAATAAAAACAGGCAAAACATATCTGGAAATGGGAATTGATGTTTAATCCATTGTCACCAAATAATCTTTTAAAATAAAATTTCTTTCCTAGTGGAAATAATCCAAAAAGAGAAAGGACAGAAAGTACATTATCAGCCATTCTGTCCCTGATCATTAGCTATAATTACAGGCAAAGGAGAGAGAAACACTTGTAATTAATTACTTTGTGGTAAGTAGAGTTTTAATAATTACTTCCTTAAATTGAGTTTTTATAATTGATTTCTCATATAAGATCAGATATTGTAAGATCTTTAAAACTGCCAGATTTTAAACAATGTCTATTACATTTTTTACTGAGCAAAATCTGATGCATGGAAAATTAACTTGTTTTCTCCTCCAGAGTCCTTGGCTTTCTCTTTTTTGTGTATTAATGCCTTGGACTGTTGGATCCAGTTGTGTTATATTCTGAATGAACATTTCTGCATAGATCTATCAAATGGACAGCAATAATAACTCATTCCCAAAAGTTATAGGTTTAACAGGTTATTCTTCTCATCTAGAAAGGAAGATGTAAGAAAAAGTTTCCCTAATCTTTGGCTCTGAATTTTAGGAAACAGATGCCTATGTTATTTGCCTTATCTGTAGAAAAAAAAGACAACTTTTTTTTGTTATTATTATTATTTTAATAATTATATATTAAATTTAAATGTTTATTCAAAGACATCTCTGTTTTTCAGATTTTTAATTGTCTCTACCTGGAACTATAGGCTTTCTTCTGTCCTCAAGAGTCTTTTTTTTCCATGCAAGAGGATATATACTTACAGTAAATTGATGATTTTCTGCTTGGGGCCCTTGTTAAATTAATGCTTCCATTCAAGAAATAGCAACAAAAGTGTCAGCCCACAGGCACTTATAGTTATTTGACTTTTATTTGTATTTCTTGCTTCAGATGTGTCATAGGGTGAGCTGGTGGGACCTATTATGTGTGTAGACCTTGCTCACATGTGCTGGGGAATTCTAGGTTTTCTGTTGTGCTAATGAGTGTCCAAGAAAGACCACAGAATATTTGATCTGTCTGCCTTTAGAGTAGAAAATACCTTGTTTCCTATGTCTGAGGGAGATTTTTGCAGAAAAAAAAAAATTTGTCTATGTGCATTAATTTAGGCTATTAACATAATTAGACAAAATAGAATCAGGTCTCCCTAAAAATAGGGGCTGTGACATACCATCCTCACTGTTAAAACCCCATACAATTTTTGCTGGGGTCCTCTTTGCTCCATTGATCAGGAATCTACCAGCTGTTTGGCCATCCCTTCCTACAGACCCATCTGCATGAAGGAATAACTGCAAACCAGGAAAAAAGCTCCTTGTTTTTTAATGGCCTAATGTGGGAAAAGATGTGAAAGTGATTTGCTCTCACTGCTGACTGTGACTTCAGCTCTTGCCTCCCAGAATGCAAGCATCTGGCAGAGTTAACCTGTCACAGTACCCCTCAAAAGAAATGGAGGAGTTTTGAATTTACAGACCTGAGGCAGGCCATGACTTCCTGCTGTCTGGGGCCTGAACTCATCTGAGTTTTTCTGTTCTCTCTGAAGATGGATGGATTTAATCAGCAGACAGTGATTGTAGTGTGAAATCAATCCTTCTGGGCTAAGGAGTGAGGTTTTGAGAGTGGCACTTGGCACAGACACGGTGGAGAAAAAAACATTTCTGAAATACAGAAGTGAATACTGAAATGCCCAGCCAAAACATTAGACCTTCCTAAAGCCTCCTCAGACCCACTGAAAAGCAGAGTTTAACTAAGGTGCCACAAGGCACCTAGATGACAGAAAATATCCTTGTATTGCATTATAAAATGGGCCTCCCAGGTCTAAGCAGTTTTTTATGGTTTATCAGTGGTGAGCAAGTAAAAAGCTGTAGTGTTGGATGGGGGGAGACTGGGATGAGCCCACAATGAAAGAGGAGTTCCCTGCAGCCCTTCAAGTGTGTATTTTGGTATATTTTGCCTTCTGGCTATGCCATCACAGTTGGTCCTTTGAAATTACATTCTTCACATGCACAGCAGTTATCTCTGGGTATAACCCTGTAATAGCCCCACCTTGCTCTGTGCATGTGTGGGAAATCCCATGTATTTAATGGTTAAAATCTGGTCATCTTATACTGTGTGTATCACTTTACATCATGTGCTACTGGAAAAAGAACGGCAGGTTACAGTGCAAAATAACATTTCTGCTATTTTCCATGTGAAGGAACTTTCAGTACATTAAGTACATTTAATAATATCAAAATTTCTTAATGTTAACAAGCTTTTAATACAGAAAAATTAATGCTAACAAGCTCCCCAAGGTGAAATGTATCATACATTATCTTCCACTGAAGAGAATTCCTAAATTTCCTCACACTGCTAGAGAGCTTTAATTCCCTATTGATTTTACCTTTAGTTCTGCAAAGCAGTGCTCAAAGCTGAGTAGTTTATTTTACTAAAACTGTCTGAGCATTGAAATAAATTCATGACAGTTTCATGACATATTTGTAGAAATCAGGGATGGAAAAGGTTGAAAGATATAATGAAAATAGCCTGAAATCAGGATTCATAGCACGAAAAACAGGGATGTTGCCTTTTCACCTTCTGCATTTCCATTGTCAGACAAAGTTTTCACTTTCAAACCAGGACAATTTTTTTTTTCTACTAGTCTGAAGAGTGAAAGATAAAGATCTAACCTGGTCTGCAAAGGGAAATTAAGCCCAAAAATCTCTTGGGCAACTTCAGAACCTGAATTTTCCATTCTCCATTCTTTGGTAAGGACCAAATTTCCAAAGAGGTCTTTTCTCTGTGAAAGTTTTCATATAGCTCCAGCCTAAAGCCACAGAGTGTTTAATGCTCTCCTGTGACTGGATTGTTATTTAATGAATGGATCTGATCCTTAACTCCACCAGTACAAGCTGAAAGTTTGCTTTACTCTCTGCCATGCTTTAAGCCCAGGAAGCAACTGGGGATCACACAACTGTTTGTTTGCTCTTTCCTCCTCCTCCTGCACTGGGATAGGGGAGAAAATTAGAAGAGTAAAAGTGAGAAAACTTTTGTATTGAGATAAAGATAATTTAATGGTTACAGTAAAAGTCATATACACAAAGCAAAGCAAAACATGGAATTCATTTACTGCTTTCTGTGGACAGGGAACCCACATGTTTCCAGCACAAATCAACACATAGACCCAAACTAGCTGCTGTGAGGAATATTAATGCTATCCCAGCCAAAACTATCACATCCTTACTGATTCTTTCCTGAAGAAAATTCGTGTTACCTTGTCTCCTAGAGCCTACTAACCACCATGACCCAAGGGGAAAACTTAAGGCCTGACTCTGGTTTAGTTTATTTTTACACTGAAATAAATTCCTGGTTTTCTATAGGCTACATGACAGCTGGAACTAAACTCTGTTTCTGCATCTTTCCCCAGGGTAGCTGAAGTTTTTCTGAAAGAGTCCCAAAAATCAAGATGTCAATTTTACCAGAGATGCCATGAAAGCTGAGGGCATGCTTCAGATCATGTCAGACACATTATTTGATTTAAACAGTTCAAGTGCTCTCTTAAGATCAACACATTCTCAAACCTTGAGCCACATACCAAGGTGAGAAATTGAGAATGAAAAAACAAAGTTACTTTGACAATAATTTGCTTACTAAGTACCAAGGAATATTGTCTAGCACTGTGTCATCAAACACTTATTTGTGTATGTATATACATGAGTATTTACTTAGGTAGTTTCCATCCTTTTTTACATTTATGGCTTGTTCATGGCAAGAATAATTAATTACAAAAATATGGCCATTTTCCTGATGAAATTAAAAATATTTTAACTAATGAGGTTATTGAGGCATTTATATACCTGAATAGGAGCTTTGTGTGTTCTATTTAGATTCCTAGACTATGTTATTTATGATGCAGAATGATTCCAAGTGTCAGTGGTGTTTATACCAAGATAAGATTTGGAAGAAAATTTTAGGAAAAAGGACATTGAATTTACCATGCTTGTAAATCTGGTGAGTTTTGGAAAGTTCTTCAGATAAAGTTTTACAGTGACAGAGAGATCTTATGCTAGATTTTGATGGAAATGCAATATGTATTCCTGTTCTTTGAAGACTAATCTTAATATAGACATCTTAACATTTTATCAACTTTTGCCTCATTATTTCAGTCTTTATCAGAACTCTCTGGTTATTAGAAGACTTCTTCCATTGTATGCTGAGCCTAGCAGTCATTTCATCTTGCATAATATTATGCAGCATATCTCAAGATAGGTAGTTCTATAAATGAATGGATACTATAAAAAAATAACAACAGGTTTACAGAAAAATCCAATGGTTGGAACTTTCTGCATATTTTTCTGCAGAGATGTGTCTTCAGTATCATACAGACAATACACAGTTAAAGCTGTATGCACTTTGTCACTTTTTCCCTCAGGAAAAAAAAAAAAAAAAAAAAAAAAAAACCTTTATCTGCAAAGTCCTGTACTGTAATCCATAAAATATGTCAGTTGTCTACAGGCAGAATCCATCTAAAACTTCCATGCTGTCTTTGTATATCAGCAGAGGGGCTTTAGTGTCACTGGATTTGGTAGTGGACAGCAATGATTGCTTTTGATTTAGGGGCACTCCCAAACCTCCCTCCCTGCTGCATCCTGCTTGTTATTTTTCTCTAATTATAAATATAGAATATAAGGAGCACCTGGTCTTCAGCACACCCTGAAGAAAATCCTGCTTTCAATGATGTTGAGTGGGTTAAGATTTTCACTGGAATTCATGAGCATCACAGTTAATTTCTTCTTCAAACCTCAGCCTCAGAGGCTGGGCCAGTCATAGAGGGATGGAATTCAGGTTGTGTTTGCACCTTTTCTTGGAGGAGCTGTAACATCTGTGTGCTTTCAAGTAGGTGCCTGTAATTAGGCAGAGGGGAAGGCTGTGGGGAATAAAGCACCTCTTTCCCCACCAGACTGGAAATCTACCTGGATTATCCATTTCTTAATTTAGAAATGAGGATGTTCTTCCATTCCACAGAACCCTGCTGGGTGTTAAACCTGCTGTGCCATCCACCCTATTGTGCTGCAATGTGCCTGTGTCCTGCATGTACACATCTTTTTAAACAAAACTTTCTTCATCTTGGAGCCCAGAATTCATGAATTCAGAATTCAATAATTATCCTACTTCCAAGATGAGTGAGCACATGGCAGCTGCTGTTTTGCTTCTGATGGAAGTTCCATGCCATCTTTTTTGGTTTTTTCCTAGGTATTCAAACTTCATGCTTCCTATCTTCACTCAATATTTGTTTTTGCCTTTAGCAAACCTCATTCACTTGTTCTTCCTGTCAGGTGGCCTATAGGCAATGCTCACTATGAAGTCACATTTACACATCTTCTCTTTACTCCTGTCCCATGAGTTCTCTGATGGCTCCTCATCCATCCCCAGGCAGAACTCCACGTTCTCCAGCTGATTCCTCACCTCTCCCCGAGCACACATCTCACATCTCACACCCCATCTCACATATCACAGCTCACACCCAGCTCTTCTTTCACTCTCCATGTCCCCATCAAGCTCCTGTGGACAGTGGGTGGCCAGGTTCTTCCACATGACAGCACAGTCACCCAGTGTACCCACTGTGCTGAGCAGCTTTAAGGCATGGGATGCCATGGCCCCACTCACAATCAGGATAAATTTAACACTGCCTAAAGCAGGATTATTTCATTGACTCTCATGTGACCAAGGCTTGGAGCAACTTCAGATTACACCATCAAGAATTTCATCTTTCAGGTCAATTATAAAAAATAACTGTAAGCAGAAGCAGTCAGATATTGTTCATGCTGAGCACTTTGTAATAACACACTACAAATCTGTTCATTACTGCAACATCCCTGTCTGGAAAGGGACACAGATGGCCCTCCCTGAGAAGCAAGATTGGGTATTGCCTTCTGCATCTAACAAAACATGTCAGGATTTGAACAAAGAGCAATTATTTTGGGCTCTGTTTTCTAGGAGCAATGCTCATCCCTGGCTAATACCTACATTCCATTACTACCTTACTTGAGCAGCTAGCTTGAGATGTTAATCAATGGTTTGAGTCATTTTGGTTATCTAAGGAGAGAATAATATTGGTATAATTTCACCCTCTGTGAGACAAAATTGCCCAGAACATAAAGAATCATAATTTTCTGAGAGCATGAAAACATCCTTCAAACCCTTCAAACACTGTCCCACCAGGCAATGTTAAAGTTTTCCATTAAATACTGCTGCAGAAGTTGTCTTTATTCACTGCTCTGTATCAACAAAATTAACTCCAAATCCAGCTTCCCTGAAACACAAGTAGGCCCAAAGAAAGCATAATGAGAACTGAAAATCCACTACAAATTAAACAACATTAATTGCCACTAGTTGTTTCACCCACAGGGAAAAAATATAATGCCATGTTTCTTTCAGGATAGATCATTAACAGGACTGATGGAGATCAGGTGAAGAAAGGATTGTCATGTATGGCATTTGAGAATTTACCTTCCCTCTTTATAAATACAGATTTGATAGAAATACTTACAGAGAATGGGACTTATATACAGCAGCAATTACATCCTGATATGCCCTCTTAGAAGAACATGCACTGATCAGGTGCTAGGTGCCTTTTGATGGATTTTGTTTATGGGTCTGAGTTTCACTGAAATATATTCTTGTGCTTGATTGTGAGATGATTCTTCTTTGGAGTGCTCTTTGGAGAGACAGTCCTTAAAGTCTGTGGGCAACATCACCTGTTCATCTTCACCATGAGTTCTGCACTGATACACTGGCTTTATCACCACAAACTTATTCCATAGTTTGGGTTCTGTTTCCTTTCCATAGGCTTAAAAAAAAAAAAAAAACAACAACAACAACAACCAAAAAAACAAAACAAAAAAAAAAAAAAAAAAAAAAAAACAAAAAAAAAAAAAAAAAAACACCTTTATGAAAAAACGGAGAAACAGAGCAGGCTTAGGTTTACATGATTAAAAGCTGCTATGCAAAATTCAGACAAACAGCTACAACTCATATATTCCCCTATGTATTTTTAGAGAAAAGAGTGCCATGTGTATTTTTAGGGTAAGTTGTGTTGAAATTATCATTTTTGGGCAGTTTTCCTTTGGTAAACAGACTGTAATATCATGTACCCATCTATGTACCGGGTTTTAGAACATCTATGAATGTGTCAGATTAACAACAACAAAGCTCAAACATTTTGTCTAAAGTCTAAACATTAAGAGACCAGAATCAGAAAGCTATCTCCAACATTTCTTCATTGTTCTTTTGACAAACACAATGCATATAATAACATGAGGAAGCAACCTTTTGAAGTAGCTTTAAAAAGTAAACCCCTGTTGATAAAGTTGGTTTGTTGTTCAGCACACCACAATGAAAACCACTGTCACCACATGCTGTCTGCTGGGGCACTTGTCTCAGGCTTGTTTTCATTCTCTGCAATGACAGAGCAGCCTGCTGTGGGAGGAACAGAGCCTAAAGCACTGTTCCCACATAGCATTTGCCAGTGAGGATGCATTGTGAGTGGGAGGCTCACAAGAGTCTGACTGCTATCTGTGAGAGAATCTACCTCTGGAATCTATTCCTCAGCAGTCTCTGCTGGATTCTGGGCTGGTTTAGTCTTTATCTTCAACTGGTGAATGTGGGTGCTCAGCTGTGTGTTAGAATAGGGCCCTACAGCTTGGTTTAATCCTTAAAACCACAATTCAATGCATGGAATTCCGCTCTCCCTACATGATGACTAAGGCAACTGTGGTAATGGCAGATAAAGATTCCCATTTCATGTTTTTTTCATTAAATACCTTGTAGTGGCCAACATAGAAAGATCTGTTGGTAGGGTCTCTACTATTTAATATAAATTTAAGAGCACTGACATACTCCATAAAGACAGATTAAATTAATCCCATAGCTCAGAATGAAAATCCATTTGAGCAATCTTGCACTTGGAATTTATCCCCCTATATACAAGAAAACATTGGTTCAGTTGGACATAAGGTACAGGCTGGTAATACAGAAGGAATATTGCTATGCATGCTTCATAATCTTCAGACCTTTCACCTCCTTGCATGTGACCATGTGCCTTTTATTCCTTTGGCAAGAGATATTCTCTGCACCTGTTATATGCATTAATGGGGTTCACTTGATATACTTGACTTTACCTCTTTTGAAACCCAGCTGTGGACAGGGTAAGGCTGAGCAAATTGTGGTCTAATATAGCCTGTAATGATGATAAATTGTATTTACTGTCTGTCCATTCCCAGTTCTTTGTTAAGCCTTACTAAATTCCTGCACCCTCTCTCCCATCCTGCCCCGAATCACCAGCTAAGACTTTTTGGATTTTAATTTTTCTAACATTGGTGATGGATTGTCTCCTATGAGTAAAATTTTATTAGGAATACTTGCTTTGTAGACTAGAAGGAGGATTTTCTTCTCTAAATTCATATCTGGGGTCTGAGTAGGGCTCATGGGGTGATGCAGTGTTCAAGGGGAAGGAACAGGACATGCTTTCTTCTGTGCACACCTCCACTAATCTGGGAAGAGATTTAACTAGAACAACCCACCCAGCATCACCTGGCTATTGCATGGGCAGCCCCTTCCATTGAAATGACACAGGTGGATGAAACATAAGAGCTCAAAGCTTTCACCTCTTCCCTGGTCCCATGCAGGTTCTCTGCCTCTATGCAAATGAAAAGATTCCAGGTAAGATGTAAACCAAAGTTTTGTTCTCTCTTTTGTCATTAGACAGGGCACTGTGACTAAGAGGTATTTCAAGGTACTGCAACTTCCATGGAAACAGCATCTCAAGAAATGTTTTGAACTCTTAATTACAGTAGCAGGAAAAAGAATGGAAAAGAAAGAAGTAAAAAGGTGAAAAGATCCATAATGCAAAAAGTAGTCCAAAGGATATTGACCTTTCCTCATTTTCATTTTGCATTTTCTCCAGATGCGGAGAGATTTTGTACGGTTCACTCCCATCTCACTCTGATTAATTCTCTTCACTGGGATCCTGTAAGGCAGTATCAAAGATCACAGCAGTTCTCTTTTAAATGGAAAGCATACAAGGGGTGATCTGGAACATGACACAAGTGGCAGTTGTCTACAGCTAGTGGCACCACGAATTTGAATGAAATCATAGGATATCCTGGGTCAGAACAGACCTGCAAGGATCATCAAAGCCATCTCCTGAATCTGCACATGACTACCCCAAAAACCACACCTTGTGTCTGAGGGTATTTGGAAATTCTGGAAACATTATTATGTTTCTGGGAGTTCAATGATAATACACAATTAAAATGGAAAGCATCTATAATTTGCTTCATTATTTTAATATTTTATATGTAATGAAAATATTTGGAAAGCATTCACGTAATTTAAAAGTGTGCAGCAATCTAAGTGGCTTGGTCTCCAATAACATGTAATTTTCACTGAAAATTGTAACATTAGCATTGCTTTGTGGTAGTCTCCAAATTAATAGAAAACAAGCAAGAATGTTTGTTTCTACTTTTATTCCCGGTCCACATTTTTCATTTTGCAGCTTTGTTGATCAACTACTAGAAAGAAACCAACAATTAACCTTGAAGACTATGCATATATATGCAAAAGGTTTGAAAGGTGTGTATCCCCTCTCAAAAGCAGTTCAGAATTAAAGGAGGTCTTTTATTTTGTCATTCTTGCATACCCACAAATGCTCAGTTTCTTTACTACTTGATTATCTCTTTAAATGTCTTCCAGATATTAGAAATTATTTTATAACTGTAGCAAAATATTCATTTTCAGCTTTAAATGTAATTAGACATGAACTTCAGAGGAAGTAGCACATCGTTCCTTGCAGAGATTTAGTCAGGCTTTGGACTAGAAGCTGGTGTTGCCCATCCTCAAGCTCTGTCCAGAAGCTCTCACAGCTCCAGCTCTTCCTGGAAATTCTTGGCTTTTGCTTCCACCACAGACACTACCCACTGCTTCAGCTCTTGCACAGATATTTGATTACTTCAATTGACTCTCTACAGGCACAATTTGTGAAAGGAAGCTAAATATAAGCCCCCACTGGAGAATTTGAAGTTAGCTAGTATTCAGAAAAGGAATTTGGGATCACATCATGAAATATATCATGGACCAAACAGTTTTCTGGAATTACGTTAGGAAAAAAAGGCACATTTGTATTTTAAAAAAATCAACAAAAAACAAACATGGAACAAAACCAATATTCAGAGAAAACAGCAGCAGTTCTTTGCCTCTGGTGTTCCTCATCCATTTAATGTGTCCAACTAATGTTTATGACTTTGGACTAAAGAGCAGTTAAATGCAATTTGTTTGTTGCTCCAAGGACATTTAGAGCATGATGAGGCTCAGTTTGTGTGGTCCCTGGCAACAATTCTTCACTCACACTGACACCATTAGCTTATTATGGCCCAAGAAGATATTTACTGCTTGCTCCATATTTCCAGTTAAGATGCATTTATGACCATTGTATTACAGTTTTCTGGGACTGATATTCACAACTGAGATAATTTCCAGAATGTGCTCTGAACACGTTACGACATTGACCTGAAGAGCTTGCATGGGGTATGTGCTGTGCCTAATTTTTTTCTGTCGCATGTAAATAACAGTCACATTCCTGGAATCAATTTGAATCCAAGCATGCCCAGTGCCTTTTACATTCTGTCCAATTTCTCACTCCCCTTTATCCTCTGCCACGGAAAATATGAGTAACACCTTTGTTAATTGGCTGATACAGGATGGAGGCACATCTCCCTGCAGAAGATTTATGATCCATGAGCCCATTACATTTGGATTGCAGCTAGCAGATTAGTTGGAGATTTGTCTCATTCAGAAAGCATCGACAACGGTGATTCATCACAATAATTTCACTGGAGGATCTCAGCAATGTTTCGAGCCACAGGCAGGTGCTCAATTGCCATTCATTAAGGAAGTCATATGAATGGAGACATTGCAATAAAAATGTGAGCATTCTTATTTATTTTGGATGAGAGAAAAATGTGCATGTGAGAGACATTTCTTTGTTTACTTGTGGAGTTAGAACTTTGCTGGGAAAGAAACCTTTAAGGCTGTTAAAATCAATGAATTTGTCAGATATCAGACCTTCACCTTTCTGTGTTGCTCCTTACAATGGAAAATGAATTAATCTTCTACATTCTGACTCATTAAAACCCTAAGAGGACTTGAATATGACCTTTAATATAAGGAAATCTCTAAATTCAGTAGACTTTGTCTCAAACGGTCAAAAGAAGTGCCTACACTTGAGTTAGTAACTATATTTAATCTCCTCAATATGTGACCTGAGATGCAGAACTTGTAGAACTTCAGCCCAAAATTATGGAGTTCCTTCTTCTTCCCCCAGCTTTAAACAGAACATATATATACAGATGGAATATCCCTGTGGTCCACTGAAGCCAGGTATCCTGGCTGTGTCCCCTCCCAAATTCTCACCCACCTCAGCCTACTCACTGGTGGGATGGTGTGATAGGCAGAAAAGACCTTGATGCTGTGTGAACACTGCTCAGAAATAATGAAGATATCACTGTGCTATCAACACTGTTCCCAGCACAAACCCAAAACAGCCCCACAGTAGCCACTGTGAAGAAAACCAGCAGCCAAAACCAGCACAGCAGCAGGCACAGGAGTGATGACATTGCATCTCTGCTCTTATGTTTGTGCACAGAGCTGGGCACCATGATGATTCAGGGCTGTAATACACCACTTGAATTCTCTGGAATTTGCATTCTGAGGAAAGGATTATTCAGTTTAGTTCTAGGGTCTTCATACCTAACCTACTTTTTAATTTGCTGCACATTTTCTTCACGAGAGTCAGCGTAGGTATTCCCTGCTAAAGCCTAACATTGGGTATTTCACAGAAGGCTTCTTCTTTGGAAATTTAGATAACTTTCCCTGGAAAATAAGTATCTGACAATTGCATCACTCATTTATCAGCACGATAATTGCTTTGAAAACCACTTTAAGTAGTTTATTCCCAAAGTTTGTTCCACAGACTTGCATCCTCACTGTTTTTCCTCAGATTCTTCACCTGTGCAGATAATTACACTCTTCTGAGAACAGAACTTGCATTACCTTTAATGCCTAGCATCTTATTTTTGGTCCTCTGAGTAGCTCTTAGACAGAGCTCTCCTGAGCATCCTCAGGACCCAGGGTTGTGTGCCTGCTCCTTGAGACCAAAGTGACCCACCACAGACCCCTCCATGGCTCACAGGTCTCCAGAGGTGTGTGAATATGCAGGCTCTTCTGCTTCTTCTGTATTTGAATGTAGGATGCTTTTGTAGCTGAGTTTTAAGGGGTTTTCACAACACAAGACAATATATGCCTTCATTTAAGTGAATCACCTTAAAGTATTTTTTGCTCACCACAGGTGGGCTCAGTGTCAAACTCAGCAGAGTTACAAAGCCAGAAGAAGCCAAGAGGGAAGAGAAAACATGCAGCCCTTTATTTGTCTTCCCACTACACTCAAGGCTTTGTCTCTTACAGCTTGGCCCAGTGGACAGACTAATCAATATTTATGGACTTTGTCTGCTGAACATCTCAAGTCATAGGATGAGCAGAACCACCTGAGGAAGGAACAGCATGACCACTCAGATCCAAAATGTAAATGAAATTATTAAAGGGGCCTAAGAGAGATCCCAGAGCTATCACATATGTTGTAAGGTTTCAGATATACTGTATCATTTCTTCTCTGGCTTAAAGGGTGGAACAGATGGCTTGTTGGCAGCCTAATAACAACTCTCCACACTTCCAGCAGCTCTGCCCAGAAAGAGCTGCATAATCCCTCTCTGACTCAGAAGAGAGCATTTAAAAGTGTGTGCATGTGTCTGACTCGTATTCCTGTGGTTGCCCTGCTTGTTTGCCATGCATTGTGCTGTAATTAGCTGCACTGCAGAATAGAGCTCTTAAGAGTTTTATAAATCTTGCTGAAGTGAGTAATTTCCCTTGTGTAAATGTCACCTTTTGGAAAGAAAGCTGCAAAATTTTCTGGCAGTACATCTTTTACAGTATTAAGACAATACATTATTTGTCATAAAACAAGCACTCTTCCATGTAATGAAAGTCAATAGTGATTTTATTGGCCGCAGGGAATAACAAAGTCAACTGGAACTGAGAACCTTCCAAATGTCATGGTTGGTTGTTTATCTTCAGGCAGAAGATTATTTTAATCTTCATGAGAACTAATGGGAGGATACATAACTTCATAGTAGCAGCAGAGCACACAGAAGTTTCACCACACTCTCAATTTTCTGCTTTCAACAACATGCCAGATATGATGAGTGGATCTGCAAAGGCTGAGAGCTCAAGTCGGTTTCCAAAAACAGCTCAAAAGCTTTGATATTTTACATGAAAAATGCTTTTTTGTCACTCATGTCTCTTGTGTATATTTAGCAGCACAGTTTTGGGTGCAAAGACCAAGGATAGTGTCTAGCTATTAGTAATCCCTACTGTGTAATCTACTGTGACTCAGTAGAGAAATCTGTATGTGGCCACAGAAGGAAGGTTGCTTCAACCATTCCTTATAGCACAAATTTTCCTTGTCACATCCATACGGGCAGGAAAAGATGCATTTCACAAATGTGAACCTACCAATTCAAATTTTTCTCAGAGGTCTGTTCCCTACAATAAACTCGTGTATCCACTGAAATTAAGCCAGGAATCCCTGACACTGGGAGCACAAACAGTTTTGATGGAACACTTGTAACAGCACACTGGGTCCAGCAACCTCTCAGAAGCCACAGCCTTCAGCTGGGTTAGGGGTGCTTAACTACTGGTAGGGCAGGTCCCTTGTCATTAGAGTGTCACACTCACCACTGCCAAGGCCAGCAAAACTAACAGCTCCTGGTCAGTACTGGGGCAATTTGCAGGACCTCACAGTTCATGGCACAACACAGCTTTTTGCAGATACTTCTCCCTGTCCAGAGGCAACAGATGTGTCTAAATGGAAGTCAGAAATATGACAGAGGGAAATGCACATTAATCCCAATCAAAGCAGAAGTTTAGATTAATAAAACTGTGAGGGATAGTTTGCCTTGGCCAGTTTAATCCCTCGAAGGGATCAGCAAGACTGTTAAAAAGGGACACAAGGGGGGAAAATGTGTGACTATGCACAGGGTAAGCTCTGCAGCAAGAGGCAATAGGCAAGACAAGAAAATGGGTCAAGATTCTGCAGGAACAGAGAGAAAAAGGAAATAGAAATTTACTATTTTATACCTATGCAGATGTCTAAATTAGATGAAAATAAGCACACTTAATTTTTTTTTACAATTATTAATGCTATACATGCACCTTTTAAGACACCAGGCAGAAAATAGAGAGAGTATTGTTCTCTGAAATGCTTTGAATATAAGCATAAGATAAAGACCCTGTTGATGGAGATGTTACCACCTCTCTGGGCCACACCCCACATCTGTGCCACTCTCTTGCAGAAGTGATTTCTTCCTGACCCATCAGAGTTTCCCATGTTTCAGAGGTACCTGTTGGTTTCCCTGTGAGGGGCATTGCTCTGGCCTTACCATGTCCTATTTGAAGTTGCAGATGCAGCAAACTTTCCTTCCTATCAGCATTCTCTTTGCCAGATTGAATAAAGCTACTCCCTTCTGGTTTCCTTGTCCAAGATATGACCCAGACTGGAGCACACAGTTGGCTTTTACCACTGCTGGCTCGTGTTCCACTTGGTTTTCACTGGAACCCTGAGCCTCTGCAGAGCTGTTTCCCAGCTAGTTCCCAGCCTATCCTGGTTCTGTTCCAGATGGAGACTCTGCGTTTTTCTCTGCTGGATTTCATGAAGCTGATGCTGCCAGCCCTCATGCCTGGAATCTAAACAGCTGAGAAGTGAGGGTGTGCAGCCTTGATGGCACCACTGTCTGGTCTAAATTCCCTGTCACATTTGCACTGATTCCAGTCAAAACTCCTACCAGGCTGAATCTTATCCATCAGAAGAGGAGGTTTCATCTGTTAATGTAGAATTACATAAGTTGGTGACGTGTTTTCAAAAGGCTGCAGGACAAGAGGCTGGAGCCAGAAAATTGCTGATAGATATATGAGCCATAAAAATTGCAGTTATAAGCCAGAAAAGCTGGTGGTGTAACATGAAGAAAAAAAAGTAAAGCAATGGCTCTGCTCAGCCTTTAAGAATAACAATGCAAAAGCTTCACAGAGCAGTTGGAGCAAGACAGAGAGCTGAGAATTTTCTTCTAGGAGCCAGTGCCTGCCAAGAAATAACTCTCAAATGCAGCAAGAGAGCAGGAAAAACCCAGCTCAGTGGTGAGGGTTCCCAGCAGGTCTGACAAAGGCAAGAGGTGATTGGACCTATGCCCCATTCAGCCCCTTGTCCATGCACTCTTTTGTGTCTATGTCCTTCCCAACTCCATTGTTCTCAACCTGCTTTATACATCAGATGTCCTTGTCTGGATAAATCCATAAGCATCTCCTTTGTACACTGTAATTGAGACTCTGAAATGTAGTCCTTCAAACATTTGGCATTTGAATTTTTTTTTTTTTTTTTTTTTCTTTTTTAGCTAGGAAAAATGTACTCTTTTAAATAGGCCATTGAATTTCTTTACAACTTAACTGGTTTGACAGTCTTATTATTTTTCTCTGCGTATTTCAATAGGAAAAATATGATTTCAGAATCAGTTGGCATACTTTATTTTCAAATATGAAAATGTGCCTTGTGGAATTGAATATTATTATAAATGGAGCACCTAAATCTTTTGCTGTGGTGACACCTCTCCCTTGACTCCCCTTTCTGCTCCCTCCATATCACTCCCTTTTTCTCCTTTTCCAGTTTATTAAAATTCATTTTTCAGTTGGGAATTCCAGTATTTCACAAGACTTTTTATCGTTATCTTTATTGTCATTTCCTTTGAAACCTCCTCCTCCTGTGATTTTACCAGTCTCCTGCTCAGCCACCTTCTCTCTGCTTCTCTCAGATTTCCCTGTTTTCTTTATTCACATTCAAATGTTCACAGTTTCTGATTGCTTTAATTAAATACTCTGCTTGAAAAGGGTATTTAAGCAGAGTCCAGATGCTTCTTTCTTTTTTAAAGAAAATTTGCAACAGAGCTGGTGGAACCTGTTTACAAATTAACTCCTTTTCTTGCTTTTACAACAATTATGTCTTGTTTACTTGCTTTAAAACATCCATAATGCACTGCCCTGAAAGGAACAATATGATCAAATGAGAACAGCTTGGGTTTACAAAGTCTTCTCCTACACAGTATCATGTAATGAGCTGTCTGATAGAAGAAGATCAAGGAAGAGTTTTAAGAAGTCGAATTTTGAAACTTTGAGTTGCATTACTCATATAAATCTCAACAGTCAGTTTCTCTGATGGTTTATTGCTGAAGGACATATATTATTTTAGTCAGTTTCTGGCTTTAAACAAAAATTTCCAGGAATTCAGTAGACCTACTGCTTTTATTTCTATCTGTTGAGCAATATGCCCTCTGCCTATTGAAAATAAACCAAGAAACTATGTGACAAGACAGGAAAAATCGCACTTTAAAAAAAAAAGAAAAGAAAAAAGGAAGCATTTTTGTTTTCCCTTTGAAAGGTTCTGTTTGGAAATTTGGCCAAACTGGTATTTATTATTAAAGAATTAGTCACACTTAGAAACAGATTTTTGATTAAGTTGAACATTCTGCATCAGCATGTATATTAGGTATATTATCAAGTTGAAAAGAAATGTGTTTGTAAGGAAATACCTGCCTTTTCAATCTGATTACTGAATCGACTATTTTTACTGCTCTGCAGGATGGTGAACACTTACAACATTTGCTAGTTTTAAGAAGGAAGAGAAGACTGTGCCAGTGTTATCTGAAATGATTGTCTTGATCTCACATTTTGTAAAGTTATGGGAATTTTCACATTGAATTGTCTCCTCAAAATCACACAGACACATCTTTGCATCTGCTTCAGCTCATTTAACTGAGATCAGTTTTCTGATTAAGATAACAAATTCATGCCAGGAAAGCTAATGATTCAACCTGCCAACAAATTCCATAGATTTTGGCCATAGATCCCTTTGCTCAGAGAGAGCTAAACACATCTACTGCTATGCAGAAAGAAATGAGGGTGTGTGAAAGAACTCAGATTGTTATATTCTAACTTTTATTTAAAGTTTTACTAAAATCAGTTCCTAATTTTATACACACTTCTGGATCAGCTCCTAACTAGTAATATTCAAATTTTGGTATTTTAAATAATGAATTTGTACTTACTTACCAGGAATAAAATAGTTCACCTTTTAGATTTAAAATAAATAAATATTTTAAGCTTTCATCTGAAAATGTTCTTGAAAATTCTTTAATTGCAGCCATACTCTTGACACAATTGCCGCAACTCTGCAAGAGGGCTGACCTGAATATTCACACTATATTATCTAAGAATTTAGCTCAAAATCCCACTTTGATTTGTTGCTTTGGGCTCATATTAGGCAGCTCAGATGGAGAACATCCTCATTGCTGTTGAAAATGCACTCAGACTTGCCAGACAATCCTTTTTTACCACAGAGAAGGATTTTACACCTTGAAATTTTGGATGCTGGGAAAAGCTGGATGACAAATGTCTTAGCTAGCTCTTCCAGTGGCCAGAGGTCAGCTTACAATGGACTTCTGCGGGATTTGGGACACTGGTCTGATATACCTGAAAAAAAAAAAAGGGCAAAGCAGAAGGTAGAAAGTACTGCTGCTGACACAGGGTGCCCTTTGCAGCAACGTGTCCCTTTACAGGATTCCCTGTCCTCCCAAAGCAGGACCAGTAAAAACCAACAAGATAATTCCTAAACAGAATTATTTCCAGTGCCAGAACAGCCCAAGCATGTCTCTAGTCATGCATACCTTTGTTACTGATTGGTGTAAAATTCTCTCTCTTAGCTCTGAGGTACAGTCAATAAAATAAAAGATCCCATTCCCTTGAATGGGAAAATGAATTTTCAGAAAAATGCTGATGGATCATCTATTGGTAAGTGATCTATTTTTTCCCCAAGCATTTCAGTTTTGCAAATGTTACAGTTCTTGAACTAATTGGTGTACAATACTTAAAAATTTCACTTCACAGGTCTTTCATTTTGTCTGATTAATGATTGATTTTATGACACACTTGCACTTCATAAACATTACAGTGCTCTCAAAGTTTACTTGTCTGCATTATCAGTGTGCCTGAAAGGAAGTTTTATTTGTCTTCACTGGGAATGGGGTGGAAAGTTTAAATTTGCAGCTTTATATATGTCACATTTAATGATACCAATCAACTGTGAGGCATCTCTGAAATTCCTTTCTGACACCATGGGACTGCAGCATTTAAAATGCCAATAAATTTGTTATGATATAGACATAATGATTGGGTAATTAACCAGCACTGGGTAGAGATCTGAGCTGGAGCATTAACCACAGAGCAGCTTGAGGTGCCAAAAATATTTGGTAAACGAACCTAAGATGACAATCTTACCAGCTTTTAATATCTTACTGTGTGAGCTCAGGGAATAATGCAGATAAGAACTTCAAGGAGATTTTTAAAATAATATTTATTAATGCAATTGCCAGTCATTATGCTTAGGAAATTTTAAAGATTAGGTATAAATGGTGATTTGCATGACCATTTAAAAAAAAAGAAAATAAGAAGGCCAACTAGAAACCAGAGGAGAACTCTTGCTAAGACCAAAAAAAAGGTGAGAGAGTGGGATGGCTTAATTGTGGTTGAGATGACTGATAGATAGCAAGGTTTGCCAGCTCTATTAATTTCACATTCAATGGCAAGGGAGACATTGAGCAAATCCCTTCATTTTTTGCTGTGCCTCTGTTCCCTGCCTGAGAAGGAGAGGTGACTCCTCATTGTATCAGAGGGTTTCCAATACTCAATAGTACCCTTGCTTAGAAAAGTGCTCAGAAGTCTCTGGTAAGTCTGAATGCAGAGAGGTTTGATTAAATAAGTCCTGTGAGCAGAAAAATTACATTATAATCCCTCTGATAATTATAAATCTTGACCCTAGGACAACAAATTAAACTGTGCTTGTCTGGGACATCTCCTGTCCCTCCATGCCTGACTGAACTGTGTTAGGCATTTGCAGTAATCCTTTATAAGTGGAAATCTTACAGGAGCAAGGAAGGATAGGAAGTGTCCCTCCGTCCTTTCCCACTGAACTGTTTCATAAAAGACCTGTTTGTATATACATTTAAACAGGCTGCTTGCTTTTCAGAGGTTGAAAACATTCTCTAATCAGGCAGAAATCTGACTGAGATTAAATTCTTGCCTGACTCTGTAGGCCTGGCAGAGTTCAGCTTGTCAAACAGTTATAGAAAGCATTTCAGAGATAAAATTGTGACCTCCGTGTGCACTGAAAATCAGAGATATTGGCTTAATTGAAAGACATTTCAATCCTCTTGCATTTGAGAGGCTTGAAATATTTAAAATATATTCCAATTACTTCGTCTTCTTTGTCTACATTATGGATTCCCAGTGCTGGGCTTCACATGGTGCCCTTTATCTCGAATTGAGAGTCACAGCTTCTGATTTCAACTTTGATAAGTAGCTGTCACTACAGCTTATGTTGTATGTAAAGCAAGTCTGCCTATGGCCTATTTGATAGAGAAAACAAGAGGCAAGGCTGCTCTGGATATCAGCAAACACAACAACTAAATTCCCTGTGTGTCTATCCTCAAAAACTACTGAGTTGAGTTGAAGCCATAAAAACAAGTGGAACATCCCTTGTCTCTCACCAAGCCAGTCTCTTGATTTTTTTTCCTTCTTGTGATTGGGTTCTGTGTCTGCAGGGCAATAGGAGTTCAGTATTCCTTCTCCCCAGGAAAAAAAAATTTTATTTGATTTGCACATGGACAAGTGCCCAGGGTAAATCTGATGACAGAGCAGTGTAGGTGGAAGGGACTGAAAGATGAAAACCCAATGCAGGGAAGAGTAGAGTATACAGGAAAATCCTCTATCTGCTCTCTGCTTGACACACCTGTTAGGCAGACAATCACTGAGGTGGTGGCATGATCCTAGATGCCTCCCAAGGATGCAAAATTTGTCTGTCAGGATGAGGAACTGGAGCTTATTTACCTTTGATGAAGATTAGGAGGAAATCCCCCACTGGGATCTTACCTGGCCACTGCAGGATTTCTTGGGTTTTCCTCAGAAGCAGCTGGATCAGATCTCCAAAAGAGCCATACCAAGATCCTGGGTCTGGGTTGTGCTGTCAGCTCCTGCCAGGACATCTTTACATAGAGAAGATGAATTTTCACCAGTTTCCTGAAGTTCTGCCCAACACATTCCCAGAATGGTCCAGACTTTACCAGCCCAGCCAGAGCTTTAGCCTGACCTTCCTATCCCAGAGCAAACATGAGCTATGAGCTGCTTTCCTCAGGCTAGATGGAGGAGTGATGTTGGTGCACTGCACACCTCAGGCTGACAAGGGTAAGAGGAAACAGCAGCACTTTCTCCTGGAAGAACCCAGAGAGAGAAACACTTGCTTTGGCTGCTCCTGCTGCTACCAGTGTGCACTGTGAATACCACCACCTGCTACTCCCACTGTATCCAACAGCTCTAACTACAAATGTCATTATTGGCAATAAAGTTATCCACCCCATTCTTCAGTGTGTCTGCAGTGTTTAACCCCCTGACCTGCTGTGGTTATGAATTCCATAGGCTGTCTTCACACCACATGAAGAAGTACCTCCTGCAATTTTTTTTAAGTACATTGGCCATTAACTTCATCCAGTGACCCCTTTATTCTCTTATAATGTGAGAGAGCAGTTTTAACTATGTCCTTCATAATTTAAATATGTTAGGTGAATCTCCTCTATCTCACTTGCTGTCACTACTAGATATTTGATATTTTAGGCACAGAGTTTTCAATAAAGGAAAATTAACAGAGAGGAGCAGCTCTGCCAATGGTTACATGCCACCTAACATGCAATATATAAATAATGCTAGGAAGCTTGGCTTCTCCCTGGGACTTTTGGACCCATGCAAGGAACACACAGCCAGAGGAGATGGTAAGCTGAAATTTAAGACAGATTTTGACTCTGCTGTATTTGACAGCACAGTTTCTGCTAGCCAGGAGAGGGCAGAAGCCCAGCTCTCTCACTCACTCCCTGGCTCCTGGGCAGGAATGTGATGTAACTCTTCAGCACTGCAGGGAGCAGTGATTCTGGTGAATGAGTATGTCACACTTTCCAAAGTAGGATGGGAAACCCACCAACTTTGAATATGTAACAGTGACACCTGTCAACATCAACTCCTCCTGGTGAATTCCTCAGCAAAACCATCTGGATGGAAGGCCACCAGCCAAGGCTGGTAGCCATGGACTGACACCTGAAGTACTCCTGCTCTGTTAATTGTGATTCAAAACACACCTCTAAGCCTGACAGTTGGGATCCATCTCCAGTGGTCCCCAATCAAGTTAGGTCAGTGCAAATTCAAAGCAGACCCAGTGTTTGAGGAGCCCAAGGGTGGCAGAAGGTTGGGGCTCACTGAGGAGCAATGCAGGCTTTATCTGAGGTGTCAGCTGGATGCAAGGCTGGCAGCTGGCACCATGTGTGAGCAGAAGCTGCTGCTGGCTTCTCTGCCTACACACAGCTTGTGTACATGACATGGTGCTGGGGCTTGGGACTCTGTAAACTGATTTTGACAAGCCACAGACATGACAAGAGGTAGCCAAAAATGATAGGTTTTGACTTCCTTCCCACAAGTCCAAGCAACCTTGGGCTGGATGTGTTATGGTTTCTAGAGTAGCATCATTATCCAGTCTTCACAGCTCACTGCCTCCTGTTCAGTCTGGTGCAGTTGGCCTGTTTCAGAGGTACTGCACTGAACAAAAAGGGGTTTATTAGGATGGAAAAGCAGAGCCCAGCTCAGACTGCCACTTCTGTAACCTTCCTGACATAACTGCTCTGCCCCCACCGCTTACAGAGAAATAGTTTATAGGTGTTTTCCTTGCCCCCTTCCCTCTCTGCCCAGCCTACTGATAGCTGCTGGGGATATGAGCATGGCCCTTTGTGCTTGGGAAGAAATGAATAGAAGCAATATACAAGGAAAAGAAAGAAAGAGAAAGAATGGATAAGAATATAGGGGACTGGAGAGATAACACCACTGTTGGATCCAGCAGTGGGTCTTGATTGTTGCAATTTCAATGTCCATGGTTTGAAGGGACGATCACAGTCTTGATCCATTGTGAATGGGGGAAGGCTGCAAAACACAAAGTTCAATAGTATATGGTTCAGGTATATGGTTCAGGTTCAGCTGGAAACACCCAAGTACCTCCCCTAGGGGGGGTGGAATTTTACACTGATGCAACACTATGAATCATGCACAGCCCCTTGGTGGAAGGCCCCAGCAATGAGTCTGAGGCTCTTTGAGGCTCCTTGATGGCTTATGACACCTTGTTGAGCCAGCTGTGCCTTATCAGAGGGAATTGGCATGAGAGAATACATCTCTGCAGGATCTGCCTCTTATCAGCTTTTTCCCTTATATGGCCAGAAAACCTCTTGTTTCATTAGTCCCAGGTTATCAAGAACATCATCAATTGCAGGGCTCAGCTGGCTTATCCAAACAAAGCTCAGTTTGTTGTGTCCATCCTCTGGAGTGGGTGCACAGCCCCTGCCTAATGTAGATCAGAGGATTTTCCACCACACAGCAAAAGCTCTCCCTCTCTCCTTCATTCAGGGGATGCAAACTTGGTCTCAGCAAAGAACCCCCTGCTTTTGCAGATGGGCAATTTTTTGGATCATTAGTCATTAACATTTCAGTCTATCCATACATAAACACTTGTTTTCTCAGCCATGATCTCCCTTTCTCCCATTCTCTCACTCACCTTTGAGGCTGGATCGTTACTACAGAGGTTCTAAATATTACCTGGTGTCTGTTCAGCTCTCTTCTCCACTCTTCCTTCAGGAGAAGTTCTTGATAGGAAGACAATATAGACAAGGCTCCTGTGCCATTGCATGACAAGGGAGTTTGCAAGCACACCTTCCTTTGGGCTATCCCATCAGAGCACAGCCAAAACTTTTACCTGTTCTCCTTTCTCCAAGGGTAAGCATGGCTCAGGGGCTGACAGATTTCTGTGCCCTCTGGGAGGATGCTGCATCACAGTGGTTACAAACAGGGCACAGCATCTCCCACAGCACAGCTTTCTCTTCCTCCTGTATGCAATGCTTCCTCCCATGGTTTTTGTGCCATTCCCCAGGAACTTGTCAAAAACATGAGCATGATGTCCATGCAGGGCGTTTGGGATTATCTGACTGCTCCTTGCCCTCCAGCCCAATGTGCAGTCTCATATATCAAGATGTCATTGTCAGCGGTTTAATAAAGTCCTTCCCGAGGTCCCAGAGAGTCCAGAGGAGAGAGGGAGGGATTTTTCTGTCTCTTGAGGTTTCTGCACTCTACAGTACAGATAAAAATTTTGTGCAAGCAGTTCATCTCAGTAGTCTGAGACCATCAGAGAACAGGATAAATCCCCTCCAAATACATCTTGACCTGAAAATTATAAGAGTAAAAATACAATTGTGGCAGTTGGCAGGATTGTCTGCTTTAGAACTGTTCTTTTTAAACTTTCTCATTTTCAAAAATAAAATTTACTGGATTAAATATCTTTATAATTTGTTCAGAAGAGATTTTTTTTGTTTTATTTGTTTTTCATAACAGGGTATCTCCAAGATTTGGGAAGAAGAAATTGTGGCTGTTAAATAACCTTCCTATTCTTCTCATTAAAAGATGCTTTCAGGTTTTCTAAGATGCAATTCTGTAAAACAATATGTCCCTTAACAATTCCATTTGTGAGAACAGTCTCAACAAAGTCTCATTACTTGTGGGCCTCAGAGTTTCCAGGATTGGGCCATTAAAGGCATGTGTTGCTAATTAGTACTAGCATCCAATAATGGCTTTGTATTTTAATCTAAAGCTTTGTTAGGACCTACAACAAAATGAAATTTCAATGCTGTGAAAGCCATGCATAACTAATGAAGAGGACGTTGTTCTTTCTTATGTAAATATCACTCAGTCTGGAGGGACTGCTTGCAATATTGTCTGTTGATTAATTCATCAGGATTAAATCAAAGAAGGGACTTTTGGATTTATACTGCTCCCATGCACCCAGGCCCACTTCAGAGGAGCAAGTCACGCATGTAATGGCTACTCAATTAATTAGTATGTTTTGAAAGCAAAAGATTCCCCTTGCACCCACCAGTGACAAGATGTACTCCTTGTGATCAGCAGCCATCAACTCCTGCAAAAAAATTAGCCTTTAGATTTTTATTTAGTTACACTCCAGGTATTTGCCAGAAAAACAGCTGCAATGAATTTATTGTCTTCATGTGTGGCATCACTGCACCCATGTGCTGGCACTGAGCTCCTTGTTGAGGATAATTTGAGACAAATAATGTAATGAAGTGAAATTTATTTTTCCAAACAAATTAAAATCCCATCAGCTATAAATTTAGGATGTCAGATGGGTTCATCAACTACACAGTCGACTTGAGAATTCTGAAAGGTTTAGAGGGACAACCTGAAATGAAGCAGTGACAGCCCCTGACAAAGAAGAGCCTTGTGGAGAGACAGGAATGCTGAGGGGTGCCAAGGCCACTTGTGACAGATGCCATCCCCTCCCCACAGGCTGGCTCTGATTTGCCACAGAGGGTCAGAAGAGCAGCCCCATGCTGAGCTGTGCCCTCTTGATGACCAGAGCCATGGTGGCCCGTATCACTATTCCTGAAGCAGGCTGCAGAATCAGGGATGCTCTGAGTGGGTTAAATCAGGGAAACCATCCAAAAATCTAAGCCAGAGTGCCAATAGATTTCACAAGGAGAACCAGTTGAGGAAATAAACAAAAAGCAATTAAGAAAAGCAAATTGACATATTTGGGTTGGACTCACAGAAGAGCAGGGAGGGATATAACTTTTTGTTTGGAGACTCTGTGCAACAGCTTGTCTGTTCTCCATTTGTTTAAAAGCAGAACAGCAGAAGTGTCATCTGTTGGTCAATATTCAGGGAGAAGAGCTACAGGGAAAAGAGTCTTAAGCACTGAGGGTTGTCTCTGTAAACACAATATTTGTTTTGCATTTATGCTATGCTTCAGGGCTCCTGCTTATTTCTGCACAGTCCAGGAAGAATTTGCTGTGTGCATCCATCTTTGTCCTTTCTTCTGTATGTTACTTGGCCTCCATTTTCCCTCTTCCCTAAGACAACAGAGAATTTGCCAGAGTGAGCTAGAGTAAGATGCAGAGCACTGTACTGATATTACTCAGAGATAAATTCTCCATTAGCCCATAGCTTGTCTTGCTCAGGGTTAAGCCATCTGAATTGTTTGGAGACCAGACAGGGCTTCTCCCCTAAACTAGACTGGATTCCCCTATATTTGCTGTTTCTTGAGCCCACCCATGTGTTTCTCCACATGGAAATCACACCACTTTGGGTTTCTCCTATTTCAAGCCAGTGCAACTGAAGGAAGCCATTGTCATCTGAGCCTCACTAAGCCTTTATAGCTATGTCAGATGGAGCCTCAAAGCTGAATGAAAAGGTACAGAGGAGTGAGTAACCCAGCCTCAGCCTCTCTAGCACCACTGTAGTCCTGTGTCACTGTCAGTAGGACATTCTGTCTTCACAGAGTGACTCTAAGCTGTTTGTAAAGGTCATTTCCTTCCTCACCTCTGGATAGAAAAGATTATATTGAGATTAATGTGAAAGATACTGAACAGTCACTCCCCCAGCTCCCATCAAATGACTTAAATCTCATTAATTTACACTTCTAATTCAGCAAGTTCAAAGAAAAAAAGATTCCAGGAAGTATCACATTCTGTCATTAAAATATTTAAGTGATATTAGCTTCTCCAGTGATAAAACTGGGATTGAATTTCCATGCAAAGTACTGTTTTGTTCCCTGCTGCTATATAGTATCTGCATTTTACTGAGCTAATCTCACCTTGATCTTTTGTAAAGTAGATGAAAAAATGTTCCATAATATCTTCTTTACAGAGAAGTGCCCAAGCTGGCTGGAAAAGGCAGGACACAGAAACTGAAAGCCTTCCTGGGAATTAATTATTATAGTGTGCATGATATGAGGGAAGGAGTTGCATCTTTTGTACTTATCTTTCTCAAGATTTTCCAAAGAAAGTCTCAATGTTGAAAGTTCTCTTTTTAAGCTGCATGCTTGAAATAAAACCTCAAACAGGTTTATGCCAGGCCATATTATCAAGCCAGTTGTGATGAAAATACAGGAGAAGGGATGGTGTTGCTGGAGGGAGATCAACAGCAGCCAGTCACTGTTCCTGTGAGGAGAGTTATATTTGTCCAAACAGTGTTTTTGTTGAGTTGAGCAGCACACAGTATACAACCATGCAAAACTGCATGCATGGCACTTTCTAACCAGCACCTAATCCCATCTTCACAGCACTGCAGAGGGACTGATCTAAATGATGAGTGATGAGCAGAGCACCATGAGACCAGACATACTGTGGATTTGAATGCTTGATCCAGTGTGACTCTCTAATGGTTATATGTATGATGCTGGGGCAGATAGTGACACAAAATCTTGTTTTCATTCAGTTCAGCCAGTATCAAAAATTAATTGCATCCAAATGCAGGAGAGGAGAGGGAGAGAGGAGAGGAGAGGAGAGGAGAGGAGAGGGAGGAGGAGAGGAGAGAGGAGAGGAGAGGAGAGGGAGGAGAGAGGAGAGGGAGAGGAGAGGAGAGGAGAGGAGAGGAGGAGAGGAGAGGAGAGGAGAGGAGAGGGAGAGGAGAGGGAGAGGAGGGAGAGGAGAGGAGGAGAGGAGAGGAGAGGAGAGGGAGAGGAGAGGAGAGAGGAGAGGAGAGGAGAGGAGAGGAGAGGAGAGGAGAGGAGAGGAGAGGAGAGGAGAGGAGAGGAGGAAAAAAAAGGAAAAAAATACCATTTTTGTCAGACAGTCTCTAGGAAGAACCTGCCTTCTTGGAAATTACCACAAAACAGATTTATAGACAAGCCACTGGACTGTCAATGAAATTATAATGAGATTTTGAAGAGGTGCAATCTGGTAAGATGAGAGTAGATAAGGAAATATTGTGGGATATCACAGATAAGGGACAAACCTCGGAAATTGAGCTATTGGATGTGTCAGTGTTTGAGAAACTCTGGAAAAACATTTTCAATTAATAGAAAAAGAGACAGTAAAAAGAATTTGAGATTACAGGATATAGACAACAAAAGGTGTTACTTCAGAGAGTCATTACTGAGAGAGCTTTGAGAAGGAGAAGATTCAAGGCAGAAAAGTTGCTGCTTGCTTTGAGTTTTAAACACCTCCCTTCCCAAACAAGTCCTGCATTTCAGCAAAGCAGGAAAGTAAAATAAATCTGTTAGAACAATCTTCTTGAGAAAGTGTTACTGCTCCGTTTAGTCAATTACAAGGCAGATGAAGATGAAAAACAGAGAATAAAAACACTGTTTTCAACAGAAAAGAGAAATCATTTTCACCATATGTGACAGGAAGGATTCATTAACCAGCAAGCATATTTTAGGAAATGATGAAGAAGCAGACATCATAGGGCCCTGGGCAAGCCCTTCCTATTGCTTTTCTTTTAAATGAGCCTAAAGATAATTCAATTATCTGCCTATTCTATTTTAATCAAATTGTGCTATAATTTCTTAGGGAAACATTTTCCTGAGGAAGTCCTTAGGTTGTAAGAGATCACCTTTGATCACTATCTTGTCCACATTTCTTGAGCACCTCCAGAGAAGATGACTCCACCACCACCCATTTCAATGTTTAATGACCCCTTCTTTGAAGCAATTCTTCCTGATGTGCAAACTGAGCCTCCCCTGGCACAGGTTGAAGTAGACACATCCACAGCCTTTCCTTCATCTACTGGATGGGCCATCTGGTCACTAAAGGTCATAAAAGGTTGGTGAGGCAGGACTTGCCTTTCCTAAACCCTGCTGGCCAGGCTTGATCCCAGCTTGTCCCGTACGTGCCGTGCGATCGCACTCCAGATTGGTGCTTCTGTTATTTTAGATAAAGCAAAGAAAACAAGTGAAGGCAGCTCTATTGGAGCAGCAATGGAAAGG
This sequence comes from Muscicapa striata striata, assembly GCA_030060385.1. NCBI lineage: Eukaryota > Metazoa > Chordata > Aves > Passeriformes > Muscicapidae > Muscicapa > Muscicapa striata. Next base: position 4,223,844 of record JAREIS010000037.1, read on the forward strand.
GAAAGAAACTGTCTGCACTGAGATGACTAGCTCATTCCACTCACACAAAACCCTGGCCTTCTTTTTTCATCAGAACCCCCTGTAGAAACTCCAGCCAAGACCCAGCAGGGTCACAGTTGAAGGCAAAGTCTGCCTCAAACCTGGCTGAATCAAATTCTGAGTCTGAGGAGGAGTCAGGGTCACTGGATAAGAAAAATATTAGAAAGCCACAGGGGTTTTCTGATGAAAAAGTTTTTGTGAATTTCTGATGAAATATAGAAGCTTATTTTTTTTCTAACAACAGGCTCCCAAGATGCCTAGTGCTTCTTTATTCAGCCTAAGAAGGTTAGTGAATACAGGATGCTTATGATCCTGTGCTCCCAAGCTCATTTTCAGTTCAGAAGCTAACCAAAATGTTCTGAATGTTGCTCCACTATAATTACCATTCTCTCCTGCTAAAAGGAAAACACAAACAAACAAAAAATCTTGTTGCGAAATGAACCAAATCTTTTATCTTTTCATGATATCAGAATTTCTTGCACAATAATAACTTTAACTTTCAGTCAATGTTGCTCTTTCTGCTCTTCTCTTTTTTTCCACCTGGCTTTTTCCAAGGCATCATGTTTAATGCTTCACCAAAGTGCTAGTTTGTCTCAATTCTCATGTCATAAATGTTAGTAATTCCATGAAAGAAAGTTACCAGCTCAATCTGAGCCATCTGCTCCACTACAAGCCTATTCTGTTGCATCCTATCAGACTTGTACTTCCAGGTCTCTGGTGATAATGTTCCTCCAAAAGCCTTAAAGGCCATTATGGTCATACCTAGCTGTTTACAGCTCTCAGGGGTGTTCTCCCTCCTTCTTTTTAAAATTAAATATCTCTTCAGTTATTCTACAGGTCAAATTGGGAAGTTTGTTAAAGATCTTTGCTTCTGAGTTGGCAATTTCATGAGAGATGGTCTGGACTTGAAGAGTTTATCAGCTTACCTTTCTCTATCAGTTAGTACTCAACAAACTCCCAAAGTGGAATTCTCTTCTCCAAGAGGGGAGATTTCATTTCCGTCCATACACTGCTATTTTAAATCTATGCTTTAGTTCAATATCATCATTAAAAACCTGAGACAAAGCACCAGCCAACCTAAATTTTCATCCTAGCTGTGTTCAGCATCACTATATTGTTCTTTTTTTTCAAAGGGACAAACCTTTGAGTACTAGCATGAAACTTTTATCAAAATCTAGCATATCTTGACTCTTGGCAATCCTTCTTTTACCCCTATATGTCCTGATGTTTCAGCTGTGTAGTTTTATCAGTTTGCTTTTCCTCTTACTCTGTGCTCATTCCTCCTATGCCTCAAACTTTTGGTGACACAAATTCCCCCTCCCAAACTTTGACCTCCTTCAGCTTATTCTTCCTTTTGAATAAAACCAGATTAGCCCATTATTTTATTTTTCGGTTTTTTTGTTTGTTTGTTTGTTTGTTTGTTTGTTTTTTAGTTTGGGGTTTTTTTTTGTGATCAATATCTATTTTCCTTTCTATTTTAACATATTCACTCCCTTCACATACAGCAATGAAATGCCTCCACTTCTCATGCTTTCATTGTGGACTTGACAAAGGAATCGATGCACTGTCACATCCAGGATTATTTGTGTCCTTCCACTGCTGGTAGCAGTTGTTCTCCAGACTCTTGCAAATCACTTCAGATGATTTGTAGATATTATCCTGACTTTACATGCAGCCCTAATGGCTCTTCTGACTTGTGTTTTGCAGAACAGCCAGTCACAGAAGCTTGTAAAACTGAGACAAGTAATATATTTAAAAGATATTTAAACAAACAAGAAAACAAACAAACAAATAAAAAAAAAAAAAAAAAAAAAAAAAAAAAAAAAAAAACCAGTTCCAACAGATAAACCTGTTAAGTCAATTGAAGCCCTGCCAAGATTTAACACTATAATTCTAAAGGTAACAACACAATACTTATTTACCATCTCATAGTATTGCTTGGAAGGTAAAGCAAGAAGTAATTAAGCAATAAAAACTTACAAAAGGAGACATCCTTAGTTTTCAACTTAATTCTATCCAAGTAATTAATGATTTTTCATTACTAATCACTGTCTCTTAACATCCAATATGAAGTAATATTTGTCCTTTAATTTTTGCAATCACTTATATTTAAGTTTGAATTTCTCTTCAATTGAAAATAATTTGGGGGTTTGGCTTTCCATTTAAATTAGAAACATCATAAAGGCACTTGTTTTGTTTTCTCTGAAAGCTCACACAATTTAATAAATATTGTTGACTGTTTTGAACTGCAGAATAGTTACAAGAAAGGCAAGTTGATAACTTCAAAATTCAAAGGAAAATTTCTTTTCAAATTCTGAATTTAATACACTTCCATGAACAACAATTGTGTTTATTTGCAGCACAAGAACAATCTTCTTCAATTTCCCAGATCATGTTATTTTATTCCCAGATCATATTATTGCTTGCCAGAACTTCCATGATAAAAAAAAAAAAAAACAGCTGGGACAGAGGGACGCTGAGTTGTTTCAGTATGAATATTCCTGTACCATCAGAAATAATCTCAGTGTATGTAGTAAATCATAATGACAGTGTGACATCTTTGCACATTTTGGTATATGTGCTTCAGTGCAGTGATTTTTGACAAAAGGAAGTTGATGGTAGAACAGGAATTTAAGCCTGCTATCAAGAGAATTCCCTGAAGAAATACAGGGTCTCACTTCTCCTAATAGTTCTGTCCCAGAGGGATGAATGTTCCCTAGAGAGAGACTTCACATCCACATTGTCCATCTTGAGCTGATCACACCTAGGGTAGATGCTCCTACCTTAATAGATTCTGTTAATTTTAGAGCAGTATAAAATTTATATTAGAAAAATATCCACACTTTTAAACACTTCTAGGGATGGGGCATTCACAACCTCCCTGGGCAACCTGTTGCAACCTGTTCTAGTATCTCACCACCCTTGCAGCAAAGAAAATAATTTCTTTAATATCTAATCTTAATTTCCCCTCTGTCAGTTGGTGCCCATTCCTCCCTGTTCTATCACTACAGTTCCTGATTCTACAAAGAATCCCTCCCCTGTTTCCCTGTGGCCCCCTCGCTGTTAATAAACTAAGTACATTTTGGACAATATGCTGAATTGTATGTTATCCTCATAACCTTATTAAAGCTGTCTTCACAATCTTATTATTTTTTGCCAGCATAACCTTGCAAATATAACTGAAATTTAAATAGAGCCCCACTAATCATGAAAGTTTTCCTTGCCACGCACAGTTAAAAAAAGCTGATATTGCCAGTCATTATTACAAAAGCAATCACTGGATTCACTGTAAGAGAAGACTTAAACAACAGATTCATTGTTGGATGAGGATTCGGAATGTAAAGAAACCCAACACATATTTTTCCAGAACGTGGATTTGCCCAGAAACAGTGTTGAGAAGTTGGAAAGTCTTTTTAGCTTAGTATTACACTTGGGTCCTGCATCATGGAAATCAGTGCCACATAATGCATTTCTCCACCAGGCAAAGATAGCTTGGGGTTACAGCTTAGCAAAGTATCTATTTAGATAAACATTTCTGTTTAGACACAAGGACAAATCCAAAAGTATTAGCTCCACCATATATTTCACATAACAGCACAGCCATGAACCTCATGTATGTCAAACACATCACAACCTTGACAATGGAAATAATGCATGGCTACCTCAGACTGTCACTAACTTCTAGTAAAAGCACTCAGTCTGATCCCAAGCCTGACATTTTCCCTTCCTTCTCACATCCCTTTGACCAAATAATTGAAGACAGAGCACAGGTTGGTCAGCAGAGAGTGTACTCCCCAGGAGAAATGTTGAGTGAAGAAAAACAGTCTGACAGAACCAACGATTTTTTTTAACTAGGAATTACCACAAAGGTGGAGATATCAAAGATTCATCACATAGAGTCATACCCAGTGCCAATTCTCCCTAACCTGAGTGCAGGAGGTTGTGCTACTCTATCCAAACTACCTTTGTGTTGGACTGTCCTTCAGCCTGACACAAAGAAGGAGCTGCACTCAGACAGATCAAGAGAAATTTCAATCTCAGCTTCAGTGCTTCACAGGTCAGCAGGGACAAAATGCCTCCACAGACTTGCAGGCTCTATAAAACACCCATAATGGTACCAAACCCCAAAAGGGGCTGCAGATATGGACTGCACCTCCTGAGTTAGCCATGTGGCCAAGGACATTGCAGGGAAGGAATGAAGAAGGTGAATAAGTACTGACTTCAGGAAGACCTAAGTCCTTAGTAAAAGAGTTAAAGCTACTGAGTGGATGCAATTACCTTCTGGAATATTTGAAATCTTGCTTAACAGACATTTTAGGGCAAACTTTTTTGGTTCCCAACCTGTTACGGTTTCCATGGGATGTAGAGAATCAAGCAATGAGGCCTCTCCTCTCTAGTCCTCTTTTTTTTTTTTTTTTTACTCTAGAAATGTGTAGGCCTTTTTTTTTTTTTAAAAAAAAAAAAAAGCTAAGAGGAAAAATTTCTTGCTGCTGACAGAAATTTAAAAGTTGTAATCATACACACTTCCTCAGATAAACTGAAGCATTAGAAAACTTTTTTTCCAGTTAAAACAGATTTCCAGAGTGTAAAAATATGATTTCTGGTTGTGTTTCCAGTTAGTACTAGCTAGCTGCAGGGCTCAATGTATAGGCTATGTATAGGCTATGACAATGCTGCATGTTTAGGACAGCATAATTAAAAGTGTAATAAATCTAAAAGATTTACTATTTCAAGGCATTTATGTTTTACAGAAACTCCATAGTGATGTCAATGAATGAACACCTTAACCCTACCTGAACTGTCTGCTCTGTTATCCATTGCCACCATTATTTTCTCTAACATGCCCTCACTTAAGGGCAAAGCAATTTACCCTCCTCAAGCATCTGCAGGGGTGAGAAGGGAGTTATGGCCCACCCAGGGTTCTAGATGCTCATCTGGAACAAGTCAAACAAGGCATGAAGGAGTCAGAGACAAAGCTCCATCAGGATGCCCGGGGTGCCCAGCTCCCCCTGGCCTTTATGGGTTTTCTTGCTCACCACTGAGGCTGTCTGGAAGGGCTGCATGTGCATCTTCAAACACTAGTCCTGCCCCAAGCTGGTATAGGTGCCATTTTTCAATGCAGGCATGGGGAAGAAAAACTTTAAATAGACACCAAAATTTGGCAAAATTTGAAATAGGGAGACAGGATAAATAGCTCACAAGCAGAGCATTTGTCCCAAATGGCCACCATCTAACCACAAACAGCATGGTCTCTTGACTGTATTTTTTAGTACATTCTAATGTACCAAAATCTGTGATTTTAATGGTGATGCAGCTTTAATTGGTTCTACCTATCCATACTGGTTTATAAAATAAATAGCATTTGAATACATATTGCTTGTCTCAATTTTAGAAACCTCCATGACACTGTGCAGGACTTCATACGTAGATAGATGAGTCAGACTGCTTTTTTTGCTAGTTTTTGCCACTTCTCTGAGTCTCTCATCCTCTTTTAAACATAGTTTGAAGCATGTATGAAAGAACTAATGAACAATGTAACCAGAGATCACTTGTCAGCGTGCAAAGAAATGACTGGAAAAATAAACCTTGTCTCTGTGCTTTTAGACAATACAGTACAGTATCTACTCTGTCATTTTACCAGCTATTATTAAACTCTGTCCCCAGAAAGACCTAATAAAGTCTAACTCTGCTACTGCTGCTTTTCATTTTCTTCAGTGATAGAAATGTGGCTTCCCCTCAATTGGTTGTTAAATCTTACACAAATTTTGCTGATCCTATTAATTCAGCACTAAACTGAATTCTCTCCCCTTCTTGTTGATCAGAAGATTTCTGTTCAGAGTTCTGCAGTGATGAGAGAAGAGAAATAGCTGCAGGATGTCTGAGGCAGTGAACTAACTCCTGGCTTGTTCAGGAAAGGCAAACAGATAAAGTTGCACTGTCTTTGAAATACTGGTCCCAAATATACCCTGTAAAATATTCAGCTTGTCTCAATAAAGGTTGTTATAGGTAAGTCACTGAAATAATTTTTATTATGTTGTAATGTCTTCAGGGTTATTAAGAGTCTACAAACATATTCTAGTAAACAGACAGACTCGATAAAGTGATAATTACCTATTAAATTTTTAACACAGTTTAGTACCTCAAAAATATGATCTAGATAATTCGTTTATCTATGGAAGATTAAAAGGGTGGAATAAATGAGTTTGGATAGTGCACTGATTTCTAAACATGGATGCCTCAGATAGTGAGGAAACATCCGGGCTGAAAAATTTTTAAAATATATGTCTTTAATATTGCCTGAGCTCATAGTAGCTGCTGCTAACAGGAGAGCTGTCCATGCTTTGTCCACAAAGAGAACAAACCATAAAAATATATTATTCAACAAATTTTATAATTTAGCCCATGCATGGGTCTCTGAAACATCAGGCATCTGATGTTCCACAGAGATGGCATTTGTTCATTACCTGAATGAACAAGCAGATGAGAAAGATAGTTGGTGAGTTGCTGAACTCCTTGTGTATTCCTGCATACCTCCATGGGTTAAACTCTCAATTCTATCTATCTATCTATCTATCTATCTATCTATCTATCTATCTATCTATCTATCTATCTATCTATCTACCTATCTATCTATCTATCTATCTGTCTGTCTATCTGTCTGTCTATCTGTCTATCTGTCTATCTATCATCTATCTACTTTTGACTGATCCCTTACATTTGAGTAATTCATGAGGCAGCCTCTGGAAACCACAGGGTTTGAGGCTTTGCTTTATATTTGATGAGTCATATTTTCACTTCACTTTACCAGATGAACTGACCTTGTCTACCACACAGAACACCACACAAAAAGAGCCCTGAGCTTCATTTTTCATGCCTTGATGGAACAGAAATCATCACAATAAACACCCACTTTGAACAGGACACATCCTGGTAGATAATTTAGTCAGGTATCTGCAAAGTCTAATCCAGAGAGATGGAGTGGAACAGAACACCAATTTGAGCTCTTACAGCTGCTTTTAATTCTTTTCAAGTACCTACTCAATGATGATGCATAAATTGCAAGTGGCCTTCAAAATGGAGAAATGTTGACTTAGCAACAGAAAATTTTCAGGGAATAAAGTAGATAGTTCTAATGGAATTTGTGCTGTTAATCTGCCACTTTATGTTTGCAAAAAACACTAACCAAGGGCAGCTTTTACCTCAGCAAACTGCAGCTGTCTAGAGATTAAGCATTTAGTCTAAGTCTGAGCAACATCTTAAAGAAACAGTTGACAATAATTTGCTCTCACCAATGGAGCCAAAGGGCCCTGTGTATAGAACCTGCACATTTTCCACACTCCTCTCAAAGTGAGACCATCTATACAATCAATAATCAATAAACTTCAGTGCCTTGATAGAATCTGCTGCCAGCACACACTGTTGACTCACAGTCAATTTGCCATCAGCCCAGAGCTCCAGATGTCTTCCTGCTGGGCTGCTCCCCAGCCTCTCACCTTCCACTTTGTACATAAAACCAGTATTACCCCATCTCACAGGGAGAATCCAGCACTTGGTGTTGTTAAATTTCTTACAGTGGTGTTTGCCCAGCTCTGTAGTCTATGTAGAGCTCTCTGCCCTCAAGGGAGCCCACAACTCCTCCTAGTTTAATGTCATCAGCAATCTTATTCAGTGTGCATTCTATTCCTGCATCCAGATCATTTATAAAAACAGTATAAATTATAAGAGCTTTATCCAAATTGACAGTGGCAGTTTTGGCATCAAGAAACAAAGTATAATATATCAGTAGCACAATGCAGCAATACATGTGCATTTTGGTGTGAATACAAACACATGCTTACTAGAACTGCATATGAAAGTTTTCATTCCTTTTGGAAAACAGTTTAGGTCCTAAATGGGGTCTACAAGAGCAGGCACCAGGAATTAGCTTTGGGTAATAAACCACACAACCATCACAACTCCTGGTTTGCTGCTAAATTTATTTATAGCTTTACTCTGAGCCATATTACTCCCTTGGACCATGAATTACCAATGTCACAATGCAAGAAGTCCAAGAACTGAGGAAGAACATCTGTTCTCCAGCATGTAACTACAGCTCCTGGAGCTGCAGTCTGGAAGAAGCTCTAATATTGGATTGCAGAGGGCTTTCTTCCTCTGAACACTGCCCAACACAGAGCATTGAAGTTTAAATTTGTGCTGACTTTAAACAATATTTGTGAAAAGAAACCTACATAATGCCTTTGCATTCCTCTGGAGCAGGTGCCTGAAACAGCTTCCAGCAGGATTGCATCCCAAGAGACTGTGTTACTGCAGTTAGAACTGTTTGGGAAAGGGGGGAGGATAGTGAAAGAACATAAATCAGGGCATTTCAATTTTTTTTAAATTGAGTGTCTCTTAAAAGAGACTATTTTTATGGGTTGGAAATTTCCATTCTTCTTCAGCTCCATTATCAAACAAGCAATGTCAGAAAACACTAAAACCTTTGTTAAAGTTTTGATTTTGAAGTGCCTTCGCATCATGATAATTTTTCTGTCACAGAATCAATCTGATATACATGTGTGCTCCTGGCTATTTTCAAGTTTACTGTATAAAGAAAACTTATACTGTTCTTTTCTGTTATTTTTTCTATTCTTAATTTCTTTAAGTTAAAAAAATTAGATTGGATATTAAGAAGAAATTCTTTATTGTGAGGGTGGTGAGGCACTGGGATAGGCTGCACAGAGTTGTTGGTGCTCCATCCCTGGAAGAGTTCAAGGCATGATTGGATGGAGCTCTGAGCAATGTGGTCTAGTGGAAGGTGTCCTTGCCCATGGCAGAGGGGTTGAAACTAGACCATCTTTAGGGTCTCTTCCAACCCAAATGACTCTATGATTCTCTGATTAAAAAGCAGTAAGATTTTGCAGAGCTAAGATCTGGATTTAGGTTTCCTCTCCAAAACAATTTGTGTGTCCTACTTTAAAGGAATATGCATTGTATATAGAAGAAGAAAAGTTGGGTTTTGGCATCTAGTATCACTGCTGACATATTTATTTGATGGCTATGTTAAGAAAACTCCCAAACCTAGTCTTTCTGAATCCTATATAAAGATGTTTACAAGCAACCACACTCTGGGAGCAGTGTACTGATTTCCCATCCCAGGGAGGTGATGACCAGAGTCAGGTGCAGGAGCTTGTGTAGGATTTAATTATTGCTCTTCAGAAGTCATGTGCTAGACAGTGAACCTGTATCCTCCTGGAGATGCAGTAACAACAATGGGAAGAGGACGATCTGCACAAAGGTGGCTGTTTACTCCCATCTTTTCACTTTGAACCAATGTACTACCTATGACAAGACATATTAAAGGAGTCTTTCAAGCAGCATAAGTTATGAAAACAAAATCCATTTTCAAATACTTGAAATACATTTCCCTCACTTGTTGTTACAATTTTTATCTATTACAGTTAAGAAATGCAGCCTTTAACTCTTCCATGGAAAGACATATTGCCTGAGTTCATGCTATACCAAAGAGCAATATCTGCTTCGTGAAACCTAAGAAATATTTGCAGTTTTGCATCTGCTTAAAAAAAGAATACTTTTTAAAAATCGTGGGTTTTTTTAATTTAAATTGTTTACACATCACCATTTTGACTGCAGTTGCTCTGAAGGACAAAAGACATTAAAAAAAAATCCATGTATGCATTATATATCCATTCAGGGGAATGGGGGAACTGTTCTTTTATCACATGAATGTGATAAAAGAACACTTAATTATTCAATTAATTCCAACGTTTGTCAGAAATTCCTTCCCCAATCCCTCTTTTGTAATAGCAGTAATGTCAAGAGTGAAACCATCAATTGGTTGGATGCCTTCCTCCAGTGTTTCAAAGTACCATGCATTTCCCACTGACCCACCCTCCTGTCTGCCCTGGAGCTGGGCTTTCAAACCTCAGCTTTTCAGAGTCTGGAAATGTGGATTGACATCAGTGGGAGTAACCAGGGCAGCACAGTTATGAAGTCATACCCAACATATTGGAATTTCTCATCTCAGCTTGAGACAGCAAAAAGCAGCATTGCTCTGCAACTCTCACCCACCAATTGCCAAACATCTCCTGCATGCTGATGAGCATCAGTTCTACCTCTACTATGCTCTCAAAAGCACACATCATAAAAACTTTTTTAATTCCATGCTGTTTACCAAAAGTAGATTTTAACAGACAGCGTTAATGTTCTGATCTTCAAATACATTTGTTTCAATAAACAGACTACTAAAAACCTTTTTATTGGCTCTAGATCCACTAGGAATTAAATAATATTTCAAATTTCCCATAAATTCTTAAATGAGGTCTTTGTTTTCTGACATTGTGTTTCACTTCATATTTTGCTCTTGCATGCATACAACTTTTTAATGAAATTCTTTCTGCAAGAATTTGTGGCTAGATTCCAAAATTCCAGAAGACAGGGAGTGATTTTACTCTTTGATCAAACACCAGTAGGAGATAAATAATCCAGAGATCAAAATGTGCTGTGTCAAACATCATTCCCTGTAATTAGCTTATGGTACAAGATGACCAACCTCAACAATATCCTACAACAATTTATTTTTCCCCTACCACCCTGCCAGAACAAAAATTGAGTAGGAAAACAGCACTATGTCAGATCCCAGTGTATAGCAAGTGCTGTCATATTCTTTCCTAGTATACATTGCATTCCCATCTGCAACCTAAACCAAGAAATTCATGTCTGGGTTGTCTCTGGGGAAAAAAAAAATGGAGTTCAAATGCTTCATAGAGACAAGAAGCAAGGGTGCTGTAATAGAACAGTGTATTGTCTGCAGATTCTCTCATAAAATACTTGCCAGAACATTCACTCTGTAATTATGTATTAGCTGCTAATCATTAATTTTCTTATTCAGAAAGGTTATTAGCAAATCAAGCAGTAGATAAAACAAGTGATAGTGAGGAGATAAAACAAGTGGGTTAGGCAAACCACACTTTACAAGTAACCAATAATCAAAGCAAGCAGTTCATGGACAGCCAGCTCAGTCTCAAAATGAGCCACAGCTTGAACTTTTCTTAATGTCTGTGAGAACAGCTACATTCATAGACAAATGTGCAGAGATGTAAAGTCTCAAATAGCTGTGCGGCATCACCTGCTCAATCTCCTGGGTTAGAGCAATTCAGGAGCAGCTCCTTGGAACATTTCCCCAGGGCCACATGCAGGCACTGTAACAGCAGTGCAGTGTATGGACAGGGCTGGCTGCAGGTCTGTGACTCCAGGTCAGGTCCCCTGTTGGACAGGCTGGCAGTCAGAAAAGTCCCTAAAAGCCCTGCAGGTAGCAGGAATGATGCAGACAAGGATGCAAAATACCAGGTGGGTATCATGAGATCTAATTTTGCCAGGAGAGGGGCCCAGTTTCAGGAATGGCTGCACTCTCAAGACTTTCATGTAAGTAAAAGTCCTGCACACCCACATGTGGAATCCAAACCCTCTGCTGTCCCCCTGCAGTCCTCTAAGACTCTTGACAGACCTATAACATAAACTTTTAGAATAAGTACATGGTGCTCTCAAATTAGGACCTGAACTCTGTGTATACATATGTAGAAAATTATAGTCCCTGACCCAGAGACTTTGGCATTTGCTCAGATAAAAGACATAAATGATGGGCAAGAGACTGGGTCTGTCAGGAAGGACAGAGAAATGACATAAATGACCTGCTAACAACCACCTGGTGTTCAGGAAGTGCAGCCCACCCACCACTGCTCAGTGGAGTTTTTTCAACTACTTTAAAACCTGGTCCTTCCTCTGAATGTGAATTTCAATCAAACAATCAAACCTACCAGTGAACTCTCCTGTCTGTTCTTCAGCTGGCAGGTGAGTGATCAGTCAGCTCAAGGGAAAGACCTGTACTTCAACAAATAAGTGAGATTTCTGTATACCCAGGCCTCTAGTTCCTCTCCTGTTTTCTCACTTCTCCTCTCCCTTGGGTTGTAGGTATCTGTACATCAGCTTTTAAGTTTTTGGCTCTTTTGCAAGTGTTGTTTTTGTTTTGGTTTTGGGGTTTTTTGGGTGTTTGTTTTGTTTTGGTTTTGGGTTTTGGGTTTTTGGTTTTTTTTTTGTTTTTTTTTGTTTTGTTTTTGTTTTTAACATAAACTTTCTTCAAAATATTTTCTTTCTTGCTTGCTGTTTTCCCATTCTGCAGTTTCTCTTTCTTGCATGATTTTCTGCTCTATCCCAACCCCAGCTGCTTTTGCTAGGAAACCTCAGCTTTCCTTCCATACCATGCAATTAACACACCATGCCTGAAAGGAAGGACAGAGTTACACACCTTCAGGGTTGAGAAAGAACTGAGGAATGCTCTTTTGGGGCACTTTTATTCAAGCAGGTGGGTAGACAGAAATTAGGTTTACTTGGCTAATATTATGCTTCATCTCCTATGCTTGATCTTGGAGATGCCATTCCTACTCATGAACACACATATACAAATTTAAGATAGAAAACCAAAGCACTAAGATTAAAAATTAATATGCTAGAAATAGTCCAGGAGCTGAATGCAGGTTTGTGTGTTGAGGTCCTTTTTATTCTCATCCCAAAGATGGATATGGAACATGCTGGGTTTTACTGCCATCCTGTGGAGATTCACCTCTCTCTGCTCTCTCAGCAGCTGAACTCCACTGCAGCCAGGAGCATTCCAAGAGAGGCAAGGGACAGGAATCCTGTCCTCACTCCCTGACATCTCTTCTGCTTTTAAAATTGATGTGAGGTCAGAATAAGTGCAGCCAGAAAGAAGGCTGGCTGAGGTATCCAAACCACTTAATTGGTGATGGAGACTGCCCCTGCACCCATCATTCCAGGAATGGAATGGAATGGAATGGAATGGAATGGAATGGAATGGAATGGAATGGAATGGAATAAATAAATTGAATGGAATGGTATGGAATGTAGTGCAATGCAATGCAGTTCAATGGGACAGCATGGAATGGAATGGAATGGAATGGAATGGAATGGAATGGAATGGAATGGAATGGAATGGAACCTCACAGACCAGCATGGAATGCAATGGAATGGTGTGGAATTCAATGAATTAAAGGCAATGGAACAGAATGGAAAGGAATAAAATCCACAGAGTGAAGCACATTTTAATCTCACTGCAAAATGACAGGGTTTGATCCCTGTCTTCTGTAACGAGATAAACAGCAGAAATTGCACCCATGTTGCTAAATTAAGCAAATCAAATTCCTTAAATAGTGTGAGCAGCATCATTAATTCAAAATGTAAGAGGAGTTCAAGACCTAAAGTTTCTCTTATTCCTATCCAACAGTGAGAGGATAATCCTGCAATCAAATCACCTGATTGCAAAGAGTAGGAAAAGCCTTTCTAGTCATGGTTCTCCTACAGGTTTTTGTGATCCTCTCTGCTCATTTCAGAAGCTGAATTTTTTTATTATGTTAGTACAGATTTCCTCTGGGGAAAGATGTACCTGTAAAAAGGAAGGCAATTCTTAGAAATACTGAAGTTGCCTTTCTTTCAGGACTGTGACCTTTCAGACCTTGAAAATCTCTTTTCTGGGACTGATTCTGCCAAATGCTTTTTCAAAATGCAGGACAAAGTCTCTCCTTTGTTGCACAAAGGTGTTAATAAATTTTCAATTAATTTCTGCATGAGCAGCCAATTACTTCATGCTTGAAAGCCCAATTACTTCACCTTTCCCACCCCTTTTCCCTTACATTTCCTGTCCTTTATCCCCTGATAAATAACATAGGGAATAGAAATTTTCAATTCCCCTGAAGCTGCTGAACAGAGCTTAGAGATTAACTAGCAAAAAAAAAAGATATAAGAATGCAAAGGTATGTACACAGGATGATAAATGTAGCTGGAACCAGTGGAGAAACAGATGAGGACTACAGTAGGGGTTTTTTGGCAAGTTATGTAATAAGAAGCAACAACACATGCCCAGAGAAAAAGTTCAATGAGGTTCTGGTAACAGGCTGGCAGGAGAGCCAGTGTAACTTATTCAGTTTTGGATGTGAACTGTATTACCAACACTGAGACTATCCACTGCTCCCGCTCTGAAGGTGCCAGGACAAAAAAAAAAAAAAAAAATTTGATGTATTTAGCTTTCTCACTGCCCCCGTTCAGCTCCACCAGATGACGCTGTGTACTTGCAAAAGAATTAAATGTGCCATTTGCTCTCTAATCAATCCAAAAATCCAAAGTGTAGATCCAAGGTTGAAAACGTCTGGGCATTAGTAAACATTACAAAGAAAATGGGTCAAGACAAAAGGCTTCTGCTTACTTTGACCTTCTATTTACAACCATTAATCTGCACCTTGCTCATGTGCCTGTGAGAAAGCTGTTGAAGGCTCCCTGTTTCTGTCACACTTCTTGAACTGCATCACAAAAACTGCTGCTAGGCACTTTTCTGCTCATGTCTATGCACCATAACTTATTTGACTCTTGCAGACCCAAGATCCAGCACTGAATGCTCCACTAGAGCCAAAAACCTGCAAGACTGAATATCTTGGAGGATTGCTTCCACACAAAATGTGTCAGGATAGAAAGCTGTTGCAGGCCTTTTCCTTTCATGGGCACTCTATAATTTTCACTACCAAGACTGGGGATAGAATTTCATCTTGACAAAACAAAAGGACTGCCATAACTTTCAGGAGCCTGCTTCCAAAATTCAGATAAATTAGCTGTCATTCTCTTTCATGTGATCATTTTTGAGGTGGTATCCAAATTTTGGAGGAGGGCTCCTGGCAGTGGTGACAAGATGGAAGGAAAGAACCCAGCCCAGTGTGGGTGGTGCAGATATGTGCTGCCCAGGGGAGGTAACAGCCAGCACCAGCTTTCTTTCCTGTCACCTTTAGTACAGGAACAATCCCTAATGTATTCAGCTCTGGAGAAGGTATCCAAATTTGAGATGTGAGCTCCTGAATCTAGGTGAGAGTAGCTTTCCTTGGGAAGAAAATCATCTAGCACCACTGCTGGTGGTGCAGATGGTGTTCTGCCTAAGACAGGCAAAGGCCAGCAAAAGTTTGTCTCAGCACCTTTTCTGTGAGAGAAATCCCCAGACATATTCAGATTTGGAGGTGGTATCCAAATTTCTGAAGCAAGATCCAAAAATTATGGCAGTACATTTGTTACATTAAATAGGGACCAAGAGTGAGAAGACCTGCTGCAGTGGTTTCATGTCACTCATGGCCACACTGGATGAGCTCACATAGAGCAAGAAGGCATTGCCTGAGGATGGCTTACATCAGTTCCATTACATGAACAAGTAGTCAATGCCTGTGCACAATGTCCCCCTTGAATATTGGGGACAAGAAAACATTGTGGCACATGCTTCTCCTCTGGTTGGCTGCAGAGATCCAGGTGGTCCTGACCCCACATCAGGATGAGAGGCTGCAATGCTTCCTCTAGCTGAAGCAAAACCTCTGTAAAAAGGAGACTGGGGGTAAATTGACTTTAGTTATGATGAAGCCTTTGTTTTCTTTAAACCTTCTGGAAAGAGTCATGGTGAACCTTCCTATGATCACCAAAGAGAAATGGTTTTATTTCAAAAAATTTGAATATCTTACTAGATAAAATCTTCCTTTTGCTTGCTTCTCCTGGCAAACTTAGCAGTTAACACCAAGCCTAAAATATCCTGTGTTGTGTGATGGTCTGCTGTCATGTTTGGGGGGAAAATGAAATTTTTTTGAGGGAGAGAGGTCATTTTATTAAAATGTTAGTCAGTCTGCTGAGAGATGGCTTAAGTGTTTTGATGGGAGACATTCATTTACACATTGTAAAGAAATGGATGAAAGGTGCAGATACGCTTGCATTATTTTCTAAATGGCTAAACCTCTAAGTATTCAGCTCTTAACTGCAGGCTTTTAGTACATTTTGCATGAAAATGGTTGTCTGACACTCAAGCTGCATTTGCTCCTGTGTGGTTCCTCTAATGTTTCCAATTATAGGCAGCTTCCCGGATGCACTTCAGAGAAAAAAGCATTTTATCAGACATACAAGTGGTTGATGCCTGATGGTTTTGGTTAAGGCTATAATTTCTTTTAGCATCTAGATTTCTCTTGAGGCAAGACAGAGATAATGAAAACCATGTAAAATGTAAAAATGTCTGCTGGAAGTGAGGAGCAGTTATATGTTGAATGGTTATAGGGTTCCCTCTTTGACATTGTTTTTTTCTATTTCAGAGAGTGGCTTTTGCATTTGTAGTTTTGAAATAGGAAATTAGGATGTAGAAGCTTATAGCTGTAACTGCCATGAAGTCATAAGATTACAATAGGTGCAAGTAAACTGAGTTATCCAACCTTGTGACTGCAGGGTAATTTCTAGGAAGGGTAGAGGAGTAAGGCTGTCCAACTGAGCTTCTGTGAAATAAATGTGAAGGGTCTATCTAAAGCAAACTACCAGAGGTAATTGAGAGAAATGATGATCCAACTCAGTATTTAGGACCCATACTTTGCATGTCAGACTAAACAATTCTGATGTTGCTGCCTTTCTTTGAGCAAATTTTATAATCTAACAGAAAGTGCCTCTGCAATATTTTGAAGAGTAGAAATACATCTAATTATGTGCATACAGGACTTTAGCTTCTTCCCTTTAGGCAAGTGAAGTGGAAGGCAGAGACCAAAAATAATCCTTTCAGGCTACAGATACTGTTAGATGGAAATTTTAGCCCCAAGAAAGATGGATAATTATATCTGTCAAGAGAGAGAGTAGTGTAGAATTTTGGCAGTAAGCATTGATGACCTAGAGTTGCATTCAGCAAAGGCAGTTGCTGAAAAGGGTTTTATCAAATCAGACAGGCAATTGATGGGTATCCAAGTGCTAGAAATCACCAGCTCTTTTTTTTTTTTTTTTTTTTTTCCTTACTCGATTAAGTTTTGTATTGCTCAGGTAGAGGCAGGATGAAATGAGCTTTGTACATTCAGCAGGGTGTTTAGCCTACAGCAGAAGAGAGGACTCACAGCATTGAATCTGTAGCATGGCACAGCCCTGCTTGTGCAAAAATGGAGATGAGGAGACAACAGAGAAAACAGGGATATTTTGTACAGGAAAACATACTGGATGACCTGACACTCATGCAGGACCTTGCACTCGTCCTTGTTGAACTTCTTGAGGTTTGTACAGCCCAACTCTGAAGGTTTTTGCAGTCCCTCTGGATGGCAACCCTTCCCTCCAGTGGGTCCACTGCACTTGCTGCCATCAGTAAATTGCTGAGGGTGCCTTCAATCCCACTGTCCATGTCTTGAGCATTTAACATCACTTGACTCCTGAGGAACACTGCTCATAACTGGTCTGCACTTAGTGTGACATTTATGGTCAGAATAGTTACATTTTTCTAGCTTTTGTTGACCCTCTAGTGAATGTCAGTTTTTGGTAATTGCAATGCATTTAATGTTGCAGGTAACTGAATTAATATCTAAGTTTCTGTGGGCTGATTGTGACAAGGTACACAGAGAAGGCTTTTCAGCACTGGCTGGTTTTCTGTTTGTCTTTGCAGAAATGTTAATACTTCAGTTTAATACTTCTATAAGTAGCACAAATATATCCCTAGAATTAAGGTATTTCTTGAAGGTCCATATTCAATGTTTATGGTGAAACAATAATTTAGTTACTAATAATTTAGTGACATGGAAAAGTACAAACATTCTTCAGGATGCCTGCTGTCATCAAACACTCAACACTCTTCTAGCATCTCGTGATTCAAGCATCCTCCTTTCCTGAGAGGTTTTAAGAACAGAAGAAGCATTAAGAAAATAAAGGAGGTAAAGAGGTAAAGGATTAGTTTATCAAAGACACCTGGGAGAGTGTGTGGCTGTTAACTGTCATTATCACTGCTAATGCTGCAACAAACACAAGTCAAATTAGTCCTGTGTGCTAAATTCTTTTTGATGTTGAGCCTTGTTTTACTTGCTGTGTTCAAAAAAGTAGTTCTGAAGAAATTAAAGCCTAAGAAAATGCCGATGTATGTCAGGTATAAATCCTGTTCTTAAGGCTGTTTTCTTGCTGTGTAAGAGTTCTGTAGTTTGAGTCATGCTGCAAACAAGCATGCTAGAAAGCTGGGTGTTTATAGATAATTTACCAACTTGCAAAGAATTCTTCTCTTCAACCTGCTGTGTGGCCATGATGATCAGATGAGAGAAATGGTGAAGCTTTCTGATGGGGATATGGGAAGAAGAGCATGAGACAAGAGGCAATTGTGCTGCAGCAAGAACTAATAGAAAACTCCGTTCAGCAAAGCCTTTCCCAAATTAGGCAGGGCATATGCCAAGATAGGGAAGGATTAGGGCTAGAAAGAGACTCCACTTAGAAGGGCATTACAGAAGCAGGTGAAGGCAATTGTTGCTGTACTGAAGGGTTTTGAAAAGGGGAATACAAGGAAAAGTGTTTCAGGAGTGAAATGAGTTCTTCATGCACTGTAGAGTTGGAAAAACTGCAATCTAGTCTGTGTAGTGTATGGGTCATAGAATAGCTGGGAACTAATTTGGTTTTACAGGACCATTTTTAGTTTAGAAAGTCATCTAATTGCTAGATCTTTTGCCAGAGGTGAAAGTTCATATTATTTGACTTATTTGCAAGTTTATAATTATTTAATTCTATGTTTTCTACGGATTTTTTCAGTATTTGAAAGCAATAAGCCAAGACCTGATCTCTGTGAAACCCCTGCCATGGAATTAAATGCACTTGGGGATTATTTCCCATTTGTGTTGTGAGAAATCTCTCTTAGATATTGTTCAAGACACTCAGGTTTTTAAGGCAAGTAAACTTTGGTGTCCATGTACAGGCATGTAAGCTACAGCCAAGCTCTTGGCTCTGTTTACAGGCCATGGAGTGGAGATCTACAGCAGACAACTGAGCTTATTCCTAAGAATATAACTGGAGCAAAGGCAACCTGGAACCTGTATCCCAGTCTTACTGCATTGCAGACCACATTTTATGTTCTAATTCGGCCAAACAAAAATGCTGATATGGCTAGAGGAGAAGTCAAGCTCAGGAAAATGGAATTGAGGGATACACACAGGAGAAAGGAAACAGCCACAAGAGCTGAAGATGCCTTTGGGTTGTGTAAGCACTGGAATAGCTCTTGATGGCTGTCTTGCAAATAATCAATTACATTTTGTGTACATGCAAGGGAAGAGAGGAAACTGCTAGTTTTGGGTGCAGCCCTATTTTAGCTTTTTGGAATAGTAATGAGGAAGCTCTGAAAGCAGGGGAATGAGCTGCAGCAGGTCCTTTGTCATCACACACTGTGGTTTGAGGTTAGTTTTGTGGTGGCAATGTGGAAGTGAGGGTTGGAAGATTCAATTACCATCACTGCTTTTTACTTATGCAGTGAATTATCTCTCAACACTGTGAGGCTGCTCTCGCCTGTGGATAAAAGAAAGCTGATGGGATATTCTTTGTTTATTTTGCAAGGATGATTTAGGCCAAATTTCTTGGACTGATGTTTCTAATTGCAATTAGAAATTGTAATTTTCAAGCAGTGACAGAGAAGATATAAAGTTGCTCAGAATTCAAAAATTAATTTTTTGAATAAGTCTTGATGGATCCTCTCAGTCTCATTGGTTTAATTGGTCTCTTGACCAATGAGAGGTGGCTGTTTTAAATTAATTTGGAAGATTTCACACACAGTTCTGGCACTGGCTGTACTGAGATTGGCTTTGAAACTGCTAATTCAATTGAGAGATTCAACTGGAGAGCATGGCCTTGGCAATGCAGGATCATTCTCTGAAGGAAGACAGTCTGAAAAGATGGCACTTTCAGAAATGAAATTATGTCAATCTAATTGAACAGAGCCTTTTCCTCTTCCCACCCTCATGGCTGTAAAATATATCCATCCATCCATCATTTTATGATCTGCAGGGTTTGCATTGTTTATTTCTTACACAGCAAGTTTGAGCATCCAAGTGAAAGCCTGAACATGTTATTAGCATTGTACTCTAATGCACCACTGTTCTATCCCACTTTGGAAAAACAGGTTTTAGTCTCCTGCTAATGAACACCAGGTGATCTCTGGGCTTTTCAGGGATCTGTGTAAACAAGCAAGCACATGCTGCCCATCCCACCTTAAACTTACTGTTTATAGGTTTCTTGACTCTCCAGGTTCTGAAGGGAGCATGGAAGTTTAAAATACATTGAAGGAAACTACTTTGTCAAAAAGAGGAGAGGAGGTTTTGGTTCAGTGCTGCAGAGAAGTATCAGGAAATTCAGTAGTCTTGCTTACTTCTCACTGTTTGCCCTCTTCTGAAAAGAATAGAAAGAATAGGGCTTCACCTTGGCCAGAGTGGGTCCATGAGGGAATCCTTTGTGTCACACACATCAGCAGCTGCTCTCCAAAAATGAACCTGATTTAGGTGGGTACCTAAAATTCCAAACGTCAGATCAGAGAAAGAATATTAACAGTTATCCTGTTCACAACACTGAATTCAATAGAGAATTGCTACTTTTGGGGCATTTTCTGCAGATGGGAGGGTTTAATATTTTTTCAGTGTGAAGTGTAGAATGCAACTACTTTTCAGCTGTGCAATATTCCCCTGTAATAATCACTGTACCCTTCAGAAAAACCACAGGGCTTTTAATGCTGTGAAACACTATTTGTATGCTAGACAATCTAGGAGGGAATGAGACAAGTGTGGCCCCTCTCAATCTGTAATCCTTCTTGCAAATAAGAGGCTTAAATCTCCCCAAGTCACTGGCTCCATCTGTTGCTCTCTCTCCTCTGCCAGTCTCTCAGAAAGCAGCCCTGAAATCCTGGTCACAGATTGTTTTCTCTCACTTGAGAGACCAGAGGCCTCTCTGGATTATTTACAGATAATAACAGCAATCAGGTCTCAGTGCAAGTTTCAGTTCTTTTAATTTTCCTTGTGACTTTGTTCTAAATTTTACTTCTTGTAACTGTATGGCTTGCAAAGGGTGTTGAGCCAACATTCTCACTGCAGCAATGTCACCTCAAGCATCTGTCTCTTGAGCTGAGAATGTCAGGTTCAAGAACTGCTTAGGTAATATTTTTCTGAGTGTTCTTATAGTGAGATAAAATTGGATGGTTTTACCTATTTTTCTTTCCTGTAGACAGCAAGAGGTACTCCCTTGATTTGCAGCTTTATGCCACTACAATGGCAGTTTTACAGGTAGTGAATCAGCTGTAGCTTGAAAAAAAAAATTCTCAGGCTGAAAAGTAACTAGAATAAAAGCCAGAAATATTTTTCTAGGAAATAAATGGAACAGCTGCTTCTAAGAAGCTTAACACTTTGAAATGAAGACAGGAAGGTTCAGTGTTTTGATTACTTGATTGCAACACTAACCAAGAGATGAGGGGGAGTAAACCAGATATAAAAAACAATTATGTCAATGTTCTGTACATTGACATGACACTGCCTTTTTATTACTCTTTTTAACTGTCCTTAGGCCATATAATCTTCAAACAAAATAAGTCTTTAAAGCTTCTCTTTGTGTTCAGTGAGCACTCCTAATTCTCTTCCAGATTAATAGAAATTTCCAATGTATTTTAGTCATTCTCAGAAATGGAAAAAGGGAAGGCAAAATTATATGATGCTTTGGTTCAGCTTGTTCAGAAGGTCAGGAGAAACTTGAGGATGCTTCATATTCTTGCCATAAGTCCTGGCACAGACAGCGTTGGTGCTTGGCCATGGTGCAGCTACGACAGCGTAGTTGAGATTGCAGGGAAATTAATGCAGTTCTCCAATTGGGAACAAATTATTTAGGAGGAGAAAATCATAGAATGTGTGGAAACTTTTGGGCTAACAAATGAGATATCTGCCCTTTTTCTCTGACAGCCCTCTGGGTTATGAAGGGAGCCAAAGAAGCTCAGATGAAGGGCATTTTCTTACAGTAGGGGGAGTAAATGGTCAATTCATGCAGAACTTATGAGGTAAGTAGTCTGCTATTATGCAAAAAAATAGTTATGTGTGAGGGCATCCATTGATTTTAATGGACCTTATTTGATTATCCAAAGAGGTAAGGGGAAGCATATGCTGAAAGGTAAGTATGAGATTGTAAGAGGCAGAAATTAGCTCAGGCCCTGATTTTGGACAGTCATGAATTTAGCAGTAACAAGGGTCCTTACTTGCTGTCTCTGAAGTGAATGGTGGTCCCTAGTGTTGTGCTATGGAGAGTATTTTGTATATAATATTTTCCTGATTGAACCAGTTAGGAAAGCTCTGAGGAAAAAAGTATCTGCAAAAATTCTTTTCTGTTCTGTTGCTGTTTGACCATATGTATGTCCAAAATGAGTTGTACTGATATTACACTTGTCTCCTAGCCTGTGGTGATAGAGGATAGGTCAGGGAAACAAGTTAATAGTTGGCTCTGCAACTGCTAAAGCAACATCATCATTATCAACTTTGTAATTCTTCTTATTATTTTTTATTTGATGTTGCAACAGACATATATTAACCCTGGCTGACATCAGACATGTTGTCCAAACATATGGTGGAGAATTAATCCTCAGTTTAGATAAGATGATAGCATTCAGCAGAGGTTAAGTGTAGTTGCTTTTGAACCTGGCAAATCTGAAGACTGGAACTTTCCTAAGTGTCCAGATTATCTTAATATTTATATTTTCTAACTCTAGGAGTTTAACTTTGTTCCTTTGTTCTTATTGATTGCACTTTACAAATATCATTTCTGTACAGTGCCTGAGTGATAGCTTAGGGCCTCTGCCAGTTCCTGTCATATTCTGTCCAGTTTAATGAAAACTTGCTGTAGTTCAATAGCTACAGGTGCTTATTTTGAGTAGTGGTGAAACAAATAGTGATTTATAAAAATAAGGGAGATCAAATTGTTCACCAAGTTGTGTGATCTGAACAGCTTACAAATGTTAATCTCTTTTGCAGCAGTTAAACTGGTATATTAATTAACAAAATGTTAGTTGTTTAAGAATCTAGAGATTCAGTCTAGAAGCCCAGAGATCATTTCCTCTGCAGTCACTCAAAGCTTTCCATTTTGTAACTGCTGCTCAAGGTAAACTCATTGAAGAGGTTTGAAGTCTTTCACTCTTTACACAAATGAGTTTTATAGAATATGTGCTACTTATTAAATTATCTCACCATGAACATATAAGAGAGGCATTTCCTTTCTGAATAAGAGCATCAACTATCTAAACCTCACTTATTACCTGAAATCTAGAGGGCTTCAGATTTTTTATAGAAAATGTATTGAGCCTTTGTCTCAAATGAAATTTTGTTCTCTGCCCCAGGTTGTCCTGTGTGTTTGTTTTGGGTTTTTTTCCCCGGTAATTTATATCTGTGGTACCTCTCACACACACACATCCCTCTCCTGCTTCCTCCTCCAAAGCAGCAGGCAGCAATGCCACTGCCTGGATCTGCAAGGCAGCCTTGCAGGTAGCAGAACCCATGTGCTTGAATAATTAGTTCAGTACAAGCACAAAGGTCTATTCCCAGGTTCTGGCAAGACCCAAGTATTTTAAGTGGCTTATTTGATGATGTAAGTGTTTTTGCTAGAATTTGACCCTCCTTTGATACTCTTTTGAAGGACCACTTATGCCAGGTGTCCTCCACCCCATATTTGTGAAAAGCCCTGTTTTTATCTTTGCTCATCAGGGCACTGAAAATATGGCAGGAGTTTCTCCTGAAGAGGTTAACCTGAGCAGTTTTTCAAAAAGAGCATAAAGCTCAGAGATCCTACACACAATAGCAGCCCCCTGAACAGTGCTTGCTAAATCTGGCTACTAAGTATGGCTCTAGAAACTCCAGCTTCCCATGTGATTATTGCTTGGCATAATCCTGAAGTAATAATCTTTTTTGGCAATGCTGCAAGTTCAAAAGGGAAGAGAGAACAGGACAGTAATCCTGCACTTGTAAAAATATTCAAAATCCATGCAGCTCTAAAGATTACTGTACATATTTTGTGGAGGAAGTAGCTTGTTAGGATGAGTGACCTCAGGTTTGGAAACATTGGTTTTTAGATCTTTTTTAGAAAGCTCTATAGATCCACACAGATATCTCAGGTGTAAATGGACATGGCAAGGGGCTGATGACATATGCTGCCAGAGCAGAATACTGTTACCAAAGTTAGTGAGCCAATGTTCCTCTTAAAAAAACTAGAAAACATTTATAGTTGGCTCGAGGTAGATGTCTAGTCATGTATGAGTTGTTAATGTGGGCACTGGCAATAGGGTGTTGGTTTCCTACTTTTTTCCATTAAGGAAATGGGACTGGTCTTTGGATGTCAGAATGTCGTATAAACTAAAGGAAAGATATGAAATGGCACAAGGTGGAGGAAAACTTTGGACAAGTAATAAATACTGCTGTTTTCTGGGCAAGCCTGTATCTGCTTTTTGGCTTCAATTCAGAAGGAAGGGATCTGGAAAAAAAAACTTTGTAATACAATATAATGTTCCAGAATAAAAGCTCAAAGCTCTGATTTCTGTCTCTCTGCAGTTAAAATGCTCTGGAAGACTTTGGCCCCAATTCAGCAAAGCACTTAAGTCTACATACTACCTTTTCTTGTTAATCTTGGTAGAACTATTCATGTGAATTATCCTAAACCAGAGCTCACTGGTCTTCCTGATCCAGAAGCTTCATGATAAGTGAGAAGATGAAATGATCAATCCTAAAAATGCTGTTGATGTGACAGTGCTACAGAAACTGAGTTCAGCAGCACTGGAAGCCTGCAGAGAGGATATGTGTCACCCTAGGAGTTACTCAGCTATCAGCCTGCACTTTGACACAGAAATCTGGATGGAGATTTCCAATGTGCCACATGGAAATTTCCAGCTACTGCTCACTTTCCAGGATGTTCTGGGACAGCACTTTCTGCCAAAGGTTCCCCATGCTCAGTGTCCATCCTCACAAGTAGCAACACATGTCTCAGGGCAGAAATGATGCCTGCCTGCAGCCCCTTCACTTAAAATCCTGTGCCTCAGATTCCTCCATTTGGCACTGTTAAAATGAAGATGAAATTGAGCAAGCAGAGGAAGTATTCGTATGGCAGGAGGGGAAAAAACTTGTAATGGTGAAAAGTGAAATGTAAAATTTCTCAAATATTTTCAGTAATTTAAGTCCACATTGGAAAAAACTCCAAAATGTACTGTAAATAGAAATCCTACATGAGAGCAGGGGATGTTCCCACATTTGTTTTGGTCATTTTTCTGGCAAACATTTTCTCAGACACTCCAACTCCTAAGTTTTCTAAAACTGAGTTGGATCTTGGCTAGAAAGAAGGGAGATTATGATTTTTTTTTTTTTTTTTTTTTTTTTTTAATCATGTATTAGCAACTGGGGACCAGCTGTGCTAAACTGGTCTCCAATTCAGTAATAAAAACATTAGAACATAAATTGACACAACATTTTAAAAGATTTTGGAATAATTCCTCCCCTCTTCCCACTTCAGGTGGAATCACATTATTGGATCTTGAGGCTTCTATTAAGCTCTTTTCAAACTTTTTGATGCCAATAGGGGTTTTGTTGCTAGTATCCTTGAAACTGAGACTTATTTCAGCCTGTTAAAAGGAAATAAATGACCAGAACTTCAAGTTTGAAAGTACAACTTTTAATTATTTTTCATGTGTTTTGTTCATTATCTTCTTAAACCTGCACTGTAAATGTGGATGCCCTGTGTGAAATAACAGTAAGTCTCCAAACCTTACTTTTTTTGAAAAATGTTTCAGGAAAATGTTTCAGAAAAAAAAGTTGTGTATCTTATGCAATTAAATAACAGCTATCTCAGTTAAATAACAATTTAATTATGTTTTACAATTGTGTTATACTACATGCTGAATTAATGAAAGGGTTCAATTAACCCTCTTGTTCCACTATTTATTAATCAGTTATTCAGGAAAGGATAGTTCAAGATTGCCTTCTCAAACTAAGTAGAAAAATGTTCAAAATTTGTTTCCCAGGCAATATCCAAGTTATCTGTCACTTGCAGAATTCACAAACTGAAGTGACAGAAATGGGTGAGGCAGATTCCTGGTATTAGTGCAATGAGTATTATAAACACAAGCAGTTAACTTGAGGCAGGATGGGGTTCCTGTGACTTCCAAGGCTTCACAGCTTCCTTGGGGACAAATTATCTTCCAAGTGCTTGGTCATGTTTTACTCTGAGTTTCCTTTGTAATGTCTCTAAAAGAGAGATCTTAAGGCTGCAAGTGTTGCTACAATATAGGGGCACTTCTAAGGGTCCTGAGAGTTCCTGGGCTCAGAATAAACTCTGTACCAAAATTGTACCAATAATTGCATAGCAGCCTATACAAAGAGCATCCTGGATCCTTTCACCTTGAAACCTGCAAATTTGACTGACTTTGAGACTTCACAGGTGGGAAGATGAGGTAGAAAGGACAACCTGCATCTCTTGAAGAAAGTAAAAGTTTGTGCCACAAGCAGAAGTCAAGGCCTGAAATGTGGCCATGTCACACAAATCAATGGCAGTTTGGCTCTGAAGAGGAACCTTCCCCTTCTGCATATGGCTTCTGGATTATCTTCATCTCCCTGAACTCACCCAAGGGTGTGGATGGGACAGCAAGGTCTGCCAGAGGTCATCAGTGTTTTGCTTTCATTTCCAGGCACAACACAAGGAACATGACATCTGTGAAAATGTGAGTCACTTGGAAAGCTTTTGGCTGTGATTTGTCTGTAAAGATCATAACAGAGAAACATCTGCTTTCCACAGTCTGTTACCAATCTGTAGTGTGCTAATTATGGTGTGATACATTAAATGGACTTCTAAAGCAGTCTGTCCATAGGACAAGCATTTAGATGATTTAAAAACACTTTATTAAAAGGATTTTTTTAGTATTAACTGAGTATTTGTTGAAAGCTTTTGAAAGTCTGAGTATGTATGTGCAGATCTGTTCTCTAAAGGAAAGGATTTTAGCACAGAAGTTTTTATGGAGTCCTTGGTTTAAAAAAAAAAGAAGAGAGGGTACCACTGAAACTATTGTTACCTGAGTTTATATTATAAGCCTTATTGCTTGTAGGATTTGTCACTCCACATTTGTTGAAGAAAACCAGAAGGGACAGATGGCATAACAGAGATCTGCAGGCCAGAAGGATTTTAAGCCTTTAAGAGTAAAGACCCTTAAAATTAAGGCCTTAATCTTGTGAACAGCACATTGCAACAGATATGGAAATGCTATTTGTTTTTGAATTGGCTGATGTTCTGTAAAACACTTCTGTCAGAAGCTGGGATTGGGTTTTATCTGGTTTTTCAAATTTGGGGAGCTAGTTCTGTGCTGATTCCAGGATACCCTCGCTCAGTGTTAGCAAAAGAACAGATGCATTGGCAGGTCTGGGCTTGTGAATTCATCTCCAGCTTAGTAATTTGTCCCTTGCAAAGTTATCATCAGAAATCTTACAGTTTATGCATGTGTCCTCTTTGGAACCTGTTCAGAGGTAGCAAGGGCAGCTGGGCTAAGAATTTTATAGAGCTCCATGCAGCAGAGTGCATATTTTCAGTTCTGGGAAACTTTTATCAGAGATGAACAAAACTACCACAAAGAAAAAATGTAGATGTGTGTCTCTACAACAGGAAGAACAAAAGGTTAGATTGTCCTTCATGAGGACTCCATCAGCAGATAGGCAAGAAAAGGAATTGAAAATTAAAGTGTAGCATGAAGAAACAATCACAGTGGCAATCATGGGCCAAACAGGAAAATGCATGCAGTGGTATGTGGCATAGGAAGGGGTTTTTCCCCTAAGTTAGTTACTCCAGCCTTTATGGCTGATAAGCAGGATGTAACCTGAGTTAGGAACTCACAAAGGGGGCATAATGATACCTGATGTTTTCAGATACATTTTCCCAATTTATTTTGCAAATGCCTGGTTGAGATCACTGCTAAATGTTTAAAATGTTCATTTTCTGGTAAGTAGCCTGTGTGGCTCAAGGCTTGGAGTCCTAGGTATGTTATTTCATTTGGTATTGCTTTTGTGTATTGCTGACAAATCTGAGTTTTTATATTGTGGTGATCACCAGGTACAGGAGGAGCCACTGGAGCACAAAACTAAAGGACTCTGGAGAGGTAAATATCCTGCAATGAAAGTGTAGCCACCTGTCCTACAGCCCCAGGCAGCAGAACTGCTGTTTCCATAATAACACTGCACAGAGCTGGAAGCTCCAAAAGAAGGAAATCTGAAGGTGTGAGAATAGAAAATGCTATTTGTTCAGGCAGAGCTGCTGCTGAACTATAGCCAACGTTCCTACAGACCTCAGAATTGACACAGGATAAAACAGCATTACATCTTTTGAAGCTTTTTCTCTCAGTACTTCAGAGAGGGTGCATTATGAAAGACCAAACCAAGATAATATGATGGTGAAAACAGTTCTGATGTCTTTGAACACAGCCTGTCTCTAGGTGGACTGCACAGTGTAGGTGCTGCCATTGCCCCCAGGTTAAATTGGGTGCTAATTGCTAATATCCCACCTGTCCAGCTTCCAGTGGGAGCCATGGGTGAGTTGGGGCTGGAGTGTGCATCCTCTCCATGGCTGTACCAGAAAGCCAAGTGTGCTCAGAGCTGCACTGGGCAGCCAATGTTTTCCTTGTGGTAAGAGGATCCACTGCTCTGAATTTAGCTGGTTGTCCCTAGGATGCCCAGTTGTTTTTGAAAGCCATTGTAGCTTGCTTTGACGTGGTTGCTTTCCCCACTCCTCAGGAGCAATGGCTGTCTTTGCTTTCCACAGCAACTCAACACTCTTCTTTGAGCACAGAATAGAGAAGGCTGTGATATCATGTCTCAGTGGTAGATAACAGCATCTCTGCTGAAAGCATGTGCTTTAAATGGCTGTCAGAGCATCCACTGAGATTTCTGAGGGCTCATGTAAGATTACTGTCTCTGCTGTTTTAAAGCACTTTTTCTTTACTCTTGTTTCTTGGGCTTTAACAGGCCTTAACAGCTTCCACTGCTCATCCTTTAGAAATAGTGTGTGAGAAATGAGGGTAATCCTGTCAAACTAAGATTCTGCTGTCACACTGGGGAGTGGGGGGAAGTTTGCTTATTTTTTAGAATGATATTCAGGCAGGTACCTCCATATGAATCTTATTTCTGAAAATACCACCACACCAGGCTTTTATAAAGATCCTACTTAAAGGGCCCAGCTTTTCCCCAGTTTTAACCATTAAGATACCCTCCAAAGCTCATTCCTCTCTAAATTCCGGTCTTCCTAGCCAACAAGAAGTGCAAAAATCTGCTAAATTCTAGACAGGGGTTATGCCACTCTTTCCATGTGGACTTTGTGGTCTGTTTATATTGCATTGATATTACAGAACTGAAAATTCTAAATTCCCTGTTTTCTTACTGGTTTATGCTGGAGACTCAATAACTGCCATTTTTAATGTATTTTAGAAAACAGTTATTATTGGGTGAGTGATAAGGAAAAAAGACTTCATGATTCTGCTTGTTCACCTTGAGAAAATAATGGGAAAGTCCTGCTACTGAAACAATTTAATTTTTTTTCTAGTTTATGTTGTTGGATACTGCTGGGAACCAGGGGAAAAGTAGCCTTGAAGCCTTGGGCTTCTGAGGCTGCTCAAGGACAGAAATTATAGCAATGATTAAACACCTGCTGGAGATGTGTGCTACGTGATGTCTTGCAGAAAGCATGTTTTTAAAGAGGTGTTGCCTTCTTGGACCAATGAGCCTTTTCTATTCTGTATTGCACAAACTACTCTATATAAGTGTAGTGTTTCTTTAAATAAAGCTCTCTTTTGCTTCTCCATTACCCCAAAGACTTTGTTGCATTATCCTTGCTGCCGCTCCTATAGCCATATGCAACAAGTTTACATTTATGAAGCATTGAGTGTTACAGGAATTACCTGAGATGCCTAGCTCAGGTTTCACCAGGTCAGTGTCACACAGACAAAAGACAAGATTTGAGCTTTCTTTAAATGTAAGATAAGCAAAGAACAGTACAAAAGAGTAAAAAAGCTATTTGAAAATAAAACACTAAAAATTTATTTTTTTCTTGATTAATCTGCCATATTTTGGGGTAAAAGTCTTTTGTTGCCTGCTCTTTTATTGAACCAGAAATGGCACTTCTGGTTAGCTATTGGTTTCCTGCCTATAAGAAGCATCTTTTACATGTCTGGTTTGTCTTTCCACATGTCACAGATTTCCTGTTTGTGTTCTGCTGTTGCAGTGGGAGGGAAATCCAAATTCTAAGTCTTTTTTTCCCTTTGGTATGAGCCATCAAAGTTAGGATAGAAATCAAAACAATAAACTGTGTTTTATCTAGCAGTACACTGATAAAGAGAAGAGGCCAACAGCAAGGAGGCAGAATTTGCAAGAGGCAAACAAGTATGTGTTAGCAAAAACTAGAAAAGTTTGCAGGGCATTGGCAGGACCTCCCAGAGCTGCAAAGATCTGAAGTGTCACAGCAGATGAGATTAAATTCAAGCTGGTGCCAAATAGCAGATGTTGGAAGGAAGAATTCCAGCACGGATGAGATCGACTTTATTGCGAGCAGCCAGGAGGAAGAGCAAGGTTTTAATCATAGCAATTCAAGAAAACAGATGCTTATTGCATGGCAGGAGTTAGGGAATTGCACATTGACACAGATAATGAGAAAATCCCTAGTTATAATGCAGTAAGTAGTATAGGAATACATAAAGGAGTTCTGCTCTTAAGTTTCTGGTGACAGAGAGATTAAGCCTGAGAAGGATTCAGTTGTTCTTTCTTAACTTGGGCAGGTTGTTCCTCTGACACACATTATTAGAGTACAGGGTCATCAGACTGGGAACATCAGTAATTTCATTTGAAAGAACCTGATGTGCCACCTTCAGTGGTTGTCACAGTATCCTAAATTGTTGCAAGAAACAAGTGGACAAAGATGTTAGTGTTCAAATCGTCCTTGGAAGATTAGAGCATCAACATGCAAACAGGCTGAGGTCTGGACATGGCTGAGGGGAAGGGAAGAGAGGAAGAAATCCTGAACTTTGCAATTTTCCATCCAGCCTGGTAATAAGGGGGAGAGGGGGAGAACTGATGGAG
Source organism: Muscicapa striata striata (assembly GCA_030060385.1). NCBI lineage: Eukaryota > Metazoa > Chordata > Aves > Passeriformes > Muscicapidae > Muscicapa > Muscicapa striata. The sequence continues at coordinate 4,254,827 of JAREIS010000037.1, forward strand.
TTCTGAGGCATTGTCTGTGCTGGAAGTTTGGACTGGAGCAGGGGAGAAAGTGAGAGAGGAAGAGAGACAGCTGAATTACAACAGAAGGGGAAATGTACAGGAGCTACAGATGGGAGCATGAATGTAAAACAATTAGAAATGCTTGACACAAGTTTGTATTCTTATCTAGAGAGTATTGCTACAATCCTCTTCATGGGCAGAGACAAAAGTGAATGCTTAATAGTCCTTATCAAAATCTTCATGAAAAACCAATCTGTGTCCAGGACTTGCAGGAGCTGGTGACTGGTAAAATCCAAAACAAGGCTGCCATGCTTCCCCTCAGGATAACATCCAGGAGAGCAACCCAGGGACCAGTCCACTCATTTAACACAAAGTGCTGTCTACTTTGACTTTGGTAAAGCTGCTCTTTGCCACATACCATAGTTTTTACACCTAGAGCTCTTTCTGTAATCAAGATTTCTCTCTGCTACATTAATTTCAGCTGATACATCAATTAATGCTAGGATTAATTTTCAGCTCTTAAGTCTGAAAGCAAAGTACTGAGGGTTTATGTTCAGATTTATACTGGCAGAGTACAGTGTTCTACTTTCACCCTTCACATCCTGAATAGAATTAGGAGATCCCTCCTGTCATGTAGCTGCATCTGCAGGAGTTGCAGGAGCTGCAGCCAGATTGCTACCTTAGGTGTAATATTAGATGAGGTTTGGGTGTCTAGGGAGAGGGAGTAAATAAACATCAAACATCCAGCTTAAACATCCAGCTCATAAAACTTTTGAGGCAGTACTTAAGCTACAATTCTTTTTTGTAATATCTGATTGATTTTATATATCTATGTCAAACAAGGCTGATTTGTAAGGGAAGGTTTGATTGATGTTTCTCCTAATATTTTCAATATCCTTCATGCTTTCACAACTGGAATTTGCCTTGTCCAATTGGTCTGGCATCCCAAGACTTTTTTTTCCCCTCTAGGTGGTCTGAGTCTATATTATTGCACATAGACAGAGTTTGAGATGATTAGACTAAATGTTGTATGAAATGTATCTGCTACTAGGGTTTAGGAAAACTACTTCCAAATTATTTTTATGCTGATTCTATGGCACTGAGATCTGTTGATTTCTCCTTCTTGCTCTATGTGGGCTGTGAAAAGAAATGTAATCCTTCCTTTCACTGGTAACTTTCCAAAAGGTTTTTGGTACGGAAGCTGTTACACACCTACACACTTTCCATGTGAGAAAAATCACAGCTGTCCTGCTCATGGGGCTGCTGCAGCCAGCCCTCCTGGGAATGCACAATCCAAGAAGATGGACTTTCAGGATCACATCTCTCTGTGTCCTCAGGAACACCAGGAAAATATGGAAAATAAAGCATTTTGGCTTTATTTTGTTTGTATAATCCATTACTTGGCAACATGGAAATGTGGCTTTCCTCTTATTTCATGTCTCATTTGTGTAATGGTATGGAAAGCTTTGCCACAGTTCTTGTCTTCTGTGAGTAATTTGGGGTGTTTGCATATATCCAAGCCACTCTTTTGTTTTACATGGGTCTTCATTGGTTTTAAGAACAAATAGGAATTAATTATATGTTCAGACAAGAACAGTATGGTGAGCAGACCACATTTCATGGGTGCACAGTTTAGGTCAGTACAAAAAACATACCTGATCAAGATGGTCTCTATCCACCCAAGCTCAGACTCAGATGGTTTTAAGCCTGCAACCCATCCCCTGTTGAGGAATACATTCTGTGCAGGTGGCTCAGTGAGCAGCAGCAGTTGTTCCTGGGTGGGCAGAATGGAGCCCCAGGTGAGGGGCTGTGACCTTGCACCAACCCTTGGCACAACAAAGGTCACAGGGAACTCTGGCAGGAAAGTTTCCTCAACACCATTAACCAATTTATTGGTCAACATATAAACCCATAGGGAGTGGCAAAATGGGGCATCCTTAGGTGAGACTTGTCCCAACTTTTTTCAGGCCTTTGGTTTTTGGTATGCAGCTTTTTCTCACCCAGAGATGGATTTTTCTTTCATGAAGGTGGTTGGTTTCCTTTGGAACTTAGGTCAGCTTTAAGTACCTCCCATCATCTTCTGTAGTGAATTCCCTGTATCATATTCTCCCATGGATATTTGACCTGGCTCTTGGTACTTTGAGTGACAGTTCAGTAGCTCTTGTTTGTGAGCTGTCACTCAAACTAGCTGAGATTTTGGAGATCTGCTGTCTCACATTGCAATAATTTCCTGCATAGAAAACCTGCATGGGCGGTCTCTTAAGGCTGAGGATGAACACAGTGACTAAGAGGGAGCATGCAGTTTTGGAAAGGTCCAGTCAGCTGGGTGGATTTGTAGGACCAGTCTTCAAGTACACCCCTGGCTCTTGGACTCATTTCAAACTTGTTGTTTTACTCAGCATTTCTGTTTGCTTGGGGCTTTTCTCCTAAGAATCTGAACACATCTCTATTTCCTGCTCTCCAAATGTGATAATGATGTAAGGTTTCAGTGTAAATGTGACACTTTTATGGAAATACCTCTGTAAATTTGTGCTTTTTAGTCTGACACTTTCATTGTAAATTCATCTGTAGTGTTTCATGTTGGCTTGACAGAACTTGGAAAGCATGACCCAGCCTTTCTGCTTTCTGATGGCTGATAACAAAACGCCTGATTTAAACTCACTAAAATGAACATGTTTCCTTTTGATCCAATCCATGGTTCCTGACTTCACACATAACCTTTTTACCAGGAGACAATTCCCAACCCCATGAATCAGAGAGTGCATTATTCACAGAAACTTCCCACTTACCAAAGAGAGGGGAGGAAGAGCTGGGCCAGCAGTTAGTTTGTCTGAACTGATTGGAGAATTAACCTCTAGAAAGTTCTTGTAACCTCTCATTATGACCAACATCATGAAATCATTTGATGAAGGCAGAAGTTCTCAAATATCATCTGCTACTGCAATATTGTGTCTCATTTTAGACTAAATAGTACCTGAAAAGTGTGGGCTTTTCTTTCATGGCCAATAGTCTTGTAATGTGAGGTTTTTTACTAAAAATCCTAATAGCTTCTCAGCTGTGGAACTCCCTCTTGGAATTGACAACTTTTAACCAAACAGGCCACTTGAGAAGATCACCAGAGGTCAAAGCATCACAGTGAGCTGTTTTCAGAAGTGCAGTGATCTGACAACAGCCACTGACATCAAAGGAAGCTTCCTGCTGCTCTGATCTCTCTAATAGGTTGTGTAAATATCACCCCTCACAGGAGAGTAATTTCTTAATGCTCTTTCAAATGCCTGATAACTCTCAGTTCCCTGAGATAGTTGCAGCTGTCAGGAGGCTGCACTTGATTTCTTAATTTCTGTTCAATGATTTTGTGATACTTTTTACCAACTGCATATGCCCTGGCTTTAATTTTATTATCTCTAAAATAAGATATTAATAAAGACAAAGTTAGAGACTTTTCTGTTTTTCCAAGAGACCACAGAGAGGAATTAAGCAAGGAAGTGTGCCTGATGGAAGGTCTGAAAATGTTTCATTTTCTTCATTGAGTACTTGCCTTAATTTCCAGTTCCAGCCCCATCTTCCTCTGGAGCTGCACATGCTTGAAGTTTCTGCCAAGATTTTGGAACTATTTGTGTATGATCAATCCTTTTCACATTAGGCTTTGAACTCTGTGCTTCCCCAAACTTTCAGCAATTGGATTCACTAACAGAATTTTGTCATCTAATTTTAGGTTTTTGTCATCCAAAGAGTAACAAAGGGGGTTTTTTGTTTGCTTTGTATGTTGAATGGCTGTTCATCCATTTTGCTTGGTTTGAAGTGAACAGAGCCTTTAGACAGATTTGTGCACTTTGAGTACTCCAAACTGAGGTGAGACCTGAGATCTTCCAGGTCAGAGAGCCTTTGACAGAGCATTGTCTGCCAAGCTATTCTGTGTTTCTGAGGCCTAACTCAAGCTTCATTTTCAAGCCTGCAATAATTCTAGCAGGTGGGAACCTGATGCTAATTTGTGATACTACTTTAAACTGAAAGTTGACGTCTAAGACTTGGAAAAAACATCTTTTCAAGGGGTGAGTTTTGCAGGATTGAAGATCCAACCCAGCACAAGTTCTCTGTGCAGCTTTGCCTCTGTCTTTTTTGTTTCTCTCAGCTTTACAGGCTGGACTGCTTCTCAGTGCTTAATAACCTCCTAGCCCAACTGGGCAGTTAATTTATGCTGTAATTGATATGCTGCTGCTTAAATGAGAGCGAGTGGGAGGACTGGCTCATCCTGAAGAAAGCCAGGGTTTCTTCTGTCACAGTTGGCTGCTGCTCCTGAAATTTTTTTCGTTTTTTTCCCTGGGGTTCTTAAACAAACTAAATTATAGTTCGCAGATTTCTGGGCTCTGTGATATAAACACTGTTGGTTTGTTAAAACCTCCTTTGTAATAAGATAAAAGGCAAGGGTAGTTGTTCTGTTTTCTCAAGGTGTTGCCTGACCATGTTTTCCTTTTCACAGAAGCCCTCAGGAGAGATCATTTCCTTTGTACACCTGCACTCAAAAAGGGGATGACTCTGGTGGAGATTTGTGTGAGAACAGGATTGTTAAGGTTGGAAAAGACCTCTAAGCTCACAGAGTCCAATATCAACCTACCACCACTGCATACACCTCTAAACCATGTCCTCAAGTGCCACAGCTCAGGTTGTAAATAAGATGGAAAAACACCTGCATTTAAGTGCTGAAAGGGCAAAACACATAATTTGTCATCAATAGGTGATGTGGAATCTTAGCCAAACAGTGAAAAATTAGAGATTTTGTAAGAGGAGAAAAAGGTCTGCAATACTTGATTTTAGCTGGTTTCCACCATTTTCCAGATTCACATGGTATCTCTTTCTCTGATCATTCAAATCAAGCTGCATAGAATGGAAAGCTACTGTTGAATAGAGATCAGCAATCTGAAGATGAATTCTCACCTTGTCAGCTCAGATCAAAGATGAAGCTTGTTTGGTACAGTTTTAGCATGGCTACTGAGCCACAGCCTTCATAAATGTTCCAAAGGATGGGGACAGGAGCCTGGATATTGGTGAAAGTTGTTGCATTGAGCTATTTGCATTATCTTTGCTCTATGGAATTGCTCTCAGGGGGGCAAAAATACAAAGAACCATGACATAATGTGTTATTTTATATATATACTAATTTTCAACCTATTAAAAATAGCAACTGCATAGATCATATTAATTCTGTCCTGAATCTCTGAAATCAAGTCATTGATTAGTACAGTCAGTCTGTCCCACTGTAGTCTGCAATGATTATCCACAGCAGCTCAGCTGAGGGACACTGATGTTATACACATTGCACACAGGGAACAGGCTCTGCAAGAGATAACATGAGCTTAGCAGAGGCAAAACTGCAGTGCCTGACTCTGGTGCAGAGAACAAGGCTGATCTTTGCCAGCTGAAAAACTTAGTGGATTTTCCAGATTATGAAATCCACTTAATAGATCATTCCGTTTTCTTACAGGAGGAATGTTTTGATAGAAATTACAAGAAAGAAAAAAAAAATCCTTTCTTCTTAAATCAGCCAGCATTAGTGTCCCTAGGCTTATCCTTATGAAAAGTATTGTTGGCATGAAAGATAGAAAGTTCCTGTGCTAATGAGAACACAAAAATAGAGTTTAGCTCAGAGCTAAATCCTGAAAGCTGGCAAGCACTTGAGTCTTGTGCAAAATTGAACAGAAGGTGCTCAGCAGGTCTTAGTATCTGGCCTTTAGTGAACAGCAGGAGCCTGCTCTGACTGACATAAGGTGGGCTTGGTGTGCTCTAAAGGGCTTTGTTCTCCCCTTGACGGGTTTGTAAAGCTTTGGCATTGGTCACTCACAGCACAGTTCAGAGATCACTCCTGTAAACAGCTCAGGGAAGCTCTGTAGGTGTTGAAAGATAATGATTTGGCAGCAGAGAAAAGGAACTTCTCTGCAGTTACTGTCCCAGAAAATTATTGATTGATGCTTTCTTCATAATTAAAGAGTGAGCTACCTTGGGTGGTACACACTCAGTCACTGCTTTTCCCCAGCCCTCACCTATGTGTCAGTCCTGATTCTGTGCTGGGACTACAAAGCAGTGTTCATGAATCCATGGATGCTGCCTTGCTCCAAAGCAGCAAAACACAGCCTCTTGGGACACATGATGACAGATGATGAGAGCTTGTCAGCTTCCTTTGAAGTCAGTGTGGTAGTTGTGTGCTGTCCTGTCTGAGCATTTGGCCTAAGGAAACTGAATTTATAGTGGGATCTAACACCTCCTTGTATTAAGACCCCTTCAGAATTTGCAAGCTGACCTGGCCAACAGCCTCAGGAGTTCTCCTTTTATTTGTTAAGTTCTTTTTTTTTTTTTTTCTGCTCTGACATTAACCCAGCTCCTGGAACAACAGCCACAGACCATGAATATTAGTTACAACACTGAAAACGTGATTTTGTAGCAGAAAAGTCTACACTGAGAGGATATAGGTTTTCTCTATTCACAGATCTGCTTTTCAGATTTCTGGTTGTATTCCCTACATTAGTTAAAATTTATGTCAAGTTATCTGCACTGGTAGTTGTAGTTCACTTTGGGGCAAAGAATACTGACTGGATGCAGATCAAGTTACCTTTTTACTATTAGCTCTTATATTTAGGCATAAAATGTATATCTGCAATATAATTATTTCCTCTGCCTGTTCTTCAATATTTCTGGAAGACTTTGCCCTGATCAATCAATTAAATAAGTTTCCCTAATGGTTTCTGGGTGGTCCAATTATTTAGGTTGATTGCTTTCAGGATTTCAGGCTGCTGTCTTTAATAAGGAAAAAGTTTTCAAAAACTTGCTGCCCTTGGGCTGGAGCTATCATGGAAAGTTGAACATGTATTAGGTATCAGCAGTATTGGTGATATCCTTTCTGTCTGTTTTTCTAGGGAAAGGGGACTTTTTCTTTCTTTTTTCATGTTTATTTTATGTTTGTGATTCTTCTCCCTATTCTTTTCCCTTCACTATTGTCACTGTTGGTTTACAAATCTGTACAACAGAAGGAAATTCAGCTTCTGCATGAGTAAAGCAGCTGAAGAGGCAAGAATCAATCCACAAGAAGAGATTGTGGTATGAGATCTCCTCTTATTAGGCATTGAAGTTTCCCCATGGGAACACAGCCTTTCAGAATGAATTCACAGAAGATTACTTGTTCTTTGCTCAGGGAGTTATTTAACATTCTTACACGTGAGGCAAATTCTCTCAAGGGACAGTTTGTTTCTGCAAAGCCATAGCTGAGAAAATCATTCACTTCTGAGTCCCTGCTTTGGTTCTGTGTTTTCTACACCATAGAAATGACACATAAAACATGTGGGTTTAGCTGCTGATTATGCCACAGGCTCATTCTGAACCTTGAGCCAGTCCCAATGCCTCTGGGACTTGAGACTATCTCATCAAAGCTAGGGATAAAGTTGGGCTCTTGTTTCTCTTCCTTCCATCCTAGTTTTGTCTTGAATTTTTAGCAGTCCTAGCACATCCTAGCTACAGAAGTGTCAGATTATTGAAATGCTTGTCATTCAGCACATGCAGGCTATCAGCCAGTTCTGGGATTCAAGGTGGCTTTCAAGTTACTCTGGGCTGCTGTTTGCATGTCAGGATAATTTTCCCAATGGTGTGACACAGACTTGAGTAAACAGTGAGACACAGTGAAGATACCTGGGTGGTGAAGGGCAGTGCAAAAAAAACTGGTAATGCTCAGCCAGTGTGTGAGGGTGAGGGTGGAGAGAGGACCCACAGAAGCTCCCATGGCTGTGTTATGGCCATTTACCCCACTGCTCTCTGATAGGAGTTGTGCTAACAATGGCATCTGACTGGCAGAGCCCTGCTTGCACTAAACAGTGAGACACAATAGGGGAGTGTCAGGAGGGATTTTTGAAGATCAGTTTAATTGTCTTCAGTCTTCCCTTATAAACAGAAATACTGCTTTCTTAGGGAAACCAATGGAAATATGGGATTGTTGGAAGATGCAGCTCTATAGTTTCTGCACAGCTGGGCAGAGTTATTAAAGTGATTGAAATTCCCCAATTCTCCTCTTATAGTATCAAGTTCATAAGTGAGAGTACAGTAGAAACCTTGGGTAAATTTTGTTGCCTTATCCTGTTTCAAGAGAAACATCCAGGGATCCAAAATGTGACAGTGCAAATCAAGACCTCCTCTTTCTGCTTTAAATTTGAAGAATTAGCTAAATTTATGTCATTCTTTTGAACTAGTTGTAGTATCTAGAAGGACAGGCTCAAGAATGAAGTCAAGTGATTTTTCTGCCCCAAAGACAGGAAAGAGGAGCCCCAGGTGCAATGCAAAGTCAGCTCACTGTCTGCCCAAACAGATTACCACCTGCACCACAAAAACAAGCTGAAAATAAAAATCCTTTACAGTGATTAAAAAGCTTCTTGTTTAAAGGGATCACGGGGAATAAATGGAAAGAGGAAGTTGAAGCAATGACAGCAAGAGAAGGAAGTGAAGAGACCAAAGGGTTTTTTTTGTGTTAAACATGTATTTAAGAGCTGTGGACCTCAGTAGGTTTCCATAAGAAACTGTGAGGGTGGACAGAATGGAATTTACTTCTAACAGTCACAAACACTACTGTGATCATAGGGATATTATTAATTTCTTTTGAACTCTGTTGTTGTAAGGGAGTAGAGTTGTCGAGGGTTTTCTCTGCAAGGTCTATGAAAAAACAGAGGAATTGCCAAATACAACACAAGAAACATTCAAGCAGCTATAAAACAACAGAAAAACCTATACAGGAAGTTTGAGCAGTGTATTTATAGGGGACTACTGTGCTAGTTTAAGGATGACACCAGGACACCAGGAAGAAAATAGTCTTTTGTTAACAATGATGATTTTAAGCAAGGAGGTAGCACATCCTGCAGAGAAATAGACAGGGATCATCCCATGAACAAGTTCTTGGAGAGTGCACAGGTGGGAGAGGTCATATGAACAGCCATATGGTGCAAGTGTCCCAGTCCAAAAACCCTGATGGCTCCATGTGATAGTGGAGAGAACAGCACATCTGCTGACAGCTGAGCCAGTGCTGTGCTAACCTCTGCCTTTCCTTGCCTGTGGATTCCCTCTTTTCCTCTCCCATCTACCTTGTAGAGTAGCTAGCTCTATCAGAGGGAATCATGGGGGCATTTGTTCATGGCCCAGAAGCCTAAACATTGGCATACACAGTCAGTGTCTGCTCCTTTTGCCTTTCTTTTAATCATTTCTTGTCCTGGTAGGCATAAGGAGTTCTCAGCATGCTGGGCCCATTTCTTTGTGAGTAAATACCCTCACAGAAGATTTTACAGCAGCTTGCTAGTCACCTTGCCAACCTTACCTTTCTGTTCCAGCCCTGTGGCAAGGTTGCTGTGTGGCAGCAAGGAGAACCTGCCTAGGTTCCCTGGCCTCTCTGACTGACATGGTGTGTTTTTTCAGCCACTCTCTGACACAGAAAAAAAAATCTGTTTGTGTATCTTAGATAGCTCCTCCCTGTGAAACAGCAGAAGATGGTGCTAAGAAAAGAACTAAGCTATCAGCTTGAGATTCACACAAAAATATTTTTCACCAAGTATTTTAGGCCACATGGTTACTTTAAAAAATCCAAATAAAGTCATAGATTTAGACCCAGACTCAAGCTAGTGTTGGTGGTTTGTGCTTGATCTTCTGGTTTTCAAAATATGCAAACAGCCTGAGATTTGAGTGTCTGAGTCTTTGCATATATTACAATAATGCAGAGAAGTTATGTGTGGGTTCCCTCAAGAGGCTTTTGAAATTAGTATAAGACCCAAACCCTCAGAATAATCAGTTATAGCTTATGGAGACTCTGCTTGGTTGAGAGTTGTTATATGCACAATTCTGGTACAAGTTGTTATTTATGTGACAGCAGAATCATTCTAAGGGAAGGCAACATCCCTCACCACTGGACCTTGCTGTTTCAGTGTCTAAGTAGAAAGTTTAAGGAAATCTTATGGTCTTTACTGTGGTTCAGGGTTAGGAGTTTAAACTCAGCTGAGTTTTGTTTAGTCATTGATTTTTGTTGTACTTTGCTTAGCTTGGATGTCAGCAAAAAACTTTGCTCTGAAGTAAAGAGCCCTTTTGACTCATGAATATTTTACCTGCTACCAACTTGAAAGCCTGACACGAACTTCCACTCAGTCTTGCCAATTTAAAACCTTAACCATATGAAAGTGTATTGTGCTTAGTGACCAACTTCTGGCAAGTCTCTTCCCTCAGGAGAGAACTTGTCATATTCCTCAAAACATCCGGCACATGGCTTTTCATTAGCCACCATGCCTATAGACTTCACTTTGTCTCTTCATAAACATAATTACTCCAAAATAACACGTGCACGTGGATGTCCCTGCAGTGTGAGTGCAGAGCAGCCCTTCTGTGCTTTCTGGCAGTGGCTGTGGTGATCCTTACAGCAAGAAACAGGGCAATGACACCATGATGCAACCGGCCCAAAGCAAGCCCTTGGCACTCTGAGGCTGCATGAAACAGTTTGTGGGTTGAAGGCAGTGATGGACTGGTGTTTTTTCAAGGAATGTCTGCTGTGAGATAAGCAGGCTGAGGCTTGGGATGTGGGAAATCAGCCTGAGCAGATCACCCTTCACTTAGAATGTCTCCAATTCCTTTATCTCAAAATGGGTGGGTCATACCTTGCATGAGGCTTAAGAGTGTTAAGTGTGAGGCTCCTGCACATTCAGCTCTCTTCAGATGCCCTTTGTTTTAGGTGTTATGTTATTCTACAAGATAATCATCCCATTTTTACCTGTACCTTCAGCATGGTGCTTTTAGCTTCTGAAGACAATGCTCTCTCCAGGTGTCATCTCCTACTCTTCAATTTGAAGGGACAAGTATTTTAGTTAGTGGAAGCCTTGCTATGGATTTAAAATTATATCCCCCCCAAATGTCATTGGAAATTGTAGTCGGGTCTCAAGCAGTGATGTAGGTCCAAAGTTACCATATTGTAATTTGCTTCATATTTCTCTTCATAGACAGTATTTCAGAGCATGTGTCAAGCATAAAGATAAGATATAAATTCTATAACTTCTATAAATTCTATAAGATTTACTCTGCAGGTTAAAGTAAGAATTCCAACTAAATACGTGGTTACAACAGTTCCACATGAATGATAAAAGCTGAAGTAAAGTGACACAAAAAAAAAAAAAAAAAAGTCTGACTTCACAGTGGTCCTAAGCTTTTATAGTTTTCCAGATTGTTTACCAAGAGCTAGCTGTGCTCAACATATTGAGGGGAAATAAAGCAGAACATTTTTAATTACATTCTTACTTAACATATTCATATCAGAAACAATTAGTTTCATGACAATGCTTCATGATTTTTAATCCAGACCACAGTGGCTTTGTGGCATCTTTCCAGAAACAGCTCAAGATGTGATTTTCTTTATATTTCTGGTAAGATGGTACAATTGCTCCTGTTGTGTTGTTTTCTCACAGTAATACTTTTAGTCTCTTGTCTTTCAAGACTTTTTGCAGGCTCACGTCTGTTTGTTGCAGTAATTTCTTGTTGCTGCTTGCTAAAATGCCCAGAAACCATTGGGCAAGGCTGAGGCTTTCTTATTTTAAGGAGTAGCTTTGAATTTTTGTTTGTGTGCCCAGTTTCACCCTCTCACAATCAGTTTAATCAACAGATAGAGGAAATTTTTTTTTACTAAATGTAAACAGTTTGAACCAAATAAATAAACATTATTAACTGGGTACTTCAGTTAGTTTTAATATACCCAAGAAGTTCAAGTATATTTAGTTCAAAACAAACATGCTGCAATGCATCATCCTATAAAAAGATGTCATTCAATGAAAATCACAGGAGTTTATTTATCCTTCTTCTCCCCCCAGAGCCATCCCCAAGGTTCTGCTTTTCCAGTATTCAGTATAACCCTGGTTATAAGAAACAGGGCTCTGGGAAATAAAAGAAATAAAATACCATTAGAGCTGCCTTTCTTCTTCTGTTTTGGCATGGACACAGCAAGAGAGACCTTCTCTCTTTCACAGGTGAATTAAACATTCTTCTCATGTTTGTTTTAGGCCCTCATTCAAGGAAAGTTCAGCAGCTTTGAGGAGACAAATAAGAAAGAAATGAGCTAGCACAAACCAAAGTGTGATCTTTCAGGGTGTCATTGTCATTCAGGGATGGGTTAGGTAGTTTGTGAGAAAGATGGAACTTATCAGCATCAGGTCAGTACTGTGGGGTCCCAAGGTCCTAGAGGGTCTGAAGCTGTAAACCTGTTTTAATCTCACTGATAACTGTCTAACTAGTTTTTATCACCTATTTAGATCCAAAGAAGAATTCTTTGCTGGGGCTATTAGTAGATTAATTGATTAATGTTGATTAATTTGTTTTATTTCAAACTGTCATAATTGCTCTCCTTGAGCAAGTATCTAACCAAGGATTTAAATATTAATTCTGAGAATCCTAAAATCCCAGCAAAGGCTCAAACCCAGAACAGCTTCTACTTTTTCTGCAACCCTGTCAAGTCTTGTGCTTTCCCCAAGACCTGTATGATTAATGCTTGAAAAGCTATTTTTTAATGTGTAATGGCAAAGCTGCCTTTGCACTGTTTTTTGCACTCTCTGCAGTGAGTGCCTGCACTTTGAGTATTTACTGAGGGAGATGGTGAAAAGCAGATCATCTGGAGCTGATATAAACTGAACCATTCTGAGGGCACAAAATGTGTGGGCAGCTTCTTCTGCAGGGAAATAATTCTTCCCATCTGTGGTTTTGTTTACAAGGGGATTCTAAATATACTCTCATCTCCTGTTGATGATTAGGAATAAGCCTCTTCCTGCATTATGGAGCTAGAAGTCTGTTTTTACAGAGTACACTGGGAGCAGTGTCACTGTCAGACTTAGGTTACCCATTTTATAATGATCTGATGCTATCACTGAAATCCTAAGAAGAGTAGTTGTAAATGAAGTTGCCCCCTTCTGTGGCAGGATATAATGTGAGGGAACAGGAGACACAATTGCCAGGGATCAGAGTCATCCCAAAACCTTTGTATTTACTCATTATTTCATCTTTTTCCATGTCTTTCTGTTAGATTTCATTCAAGCTGACTTCTGGAAATTTGGAGGAAGGATCAGCAAACCTCATATTTCTCCAGTGCCAGGATCTCTCTCAGCATATAAAATATGCAGATCTTATTCTATTGCTGACTGAAATCTCTTTCAGGATGCAATGATCAGAGGGCTCTGTGTCAGCTCAATGCACTTGGAATGTATATTCATATCATATGCATTTCCTTAGTGGGTTATGTCCAACAGTAGGAAATCCACAGAATATGAAATTTAGAATTACAGATGGGTAAAATTGCAAAGGAGCACTGGAAGACATCTAGTCCCATGTCCCTGCTCAAGCAGGGTCCCCTAGAGCATGTGTCTTGGGACTGTGACCAGAAGGGTTTGGAATATTTTCAGGGAAGGAGACTCCACAACTCTCTGGGCAGCCTGTTCCAGTGCTTAGTCACCCCCTCAGCAAAGTTCTTCCCCTTAGTCAGGTCTACCTTCTGAAGTACAAGATGGTGAAAAGCAATGTGATAGACACTAGGAATAGTTTTTTTACAAACTCCCATTCCAGTGTTGCAACTCAGACAGGGGAAGGCACAAGTATTTGAGGAGAAACTGCCAAACAAGCAAGAAGGAAGAAGGAGAATTTCCTCTTTGCAAAGTATTTCAAAGTACATTTCACCCTCTCCTTGCCCAAGTATCAACAGCTATGCCAGAAGATTCTAAGCAGAAGAGAGGATAGGAGGAATATTGCATGTGATAGTAGAATTTGAGAAGCTATTTTGTAATACTTTCAAGTGGTTTTAATCATCAAGTTTTGTCACTTATCACTTTTCTGTTCTACCATTTGGAATGGAAGAAAAGAGGTTTATGTTGTCTTAGTGCAAGACAACTCAGTGCCAAACCCTGTTAAAAACAGCATGTTGGGTTAGAGTACAGAAAGAGAAAAGACTTTCCAAATTTCAGATGAAAAGGAGTAAGCTGGATCTGGAGATTCTTTAGTAAGGGAAAGAGGAACAAACCAGTGGCATCAAAACAGACAATTCTGGCTTACATAAGTTTATTTTGGTTTGATGGACTAAATAAAAGGAGCCCCAGATGATAAAGAGGCAGCAATTAGAGTGGTATTGAATAAAATTCAATGGGATCTTTTTCAAATTGCAGAACAAATTTTTCACGCATGGGAAAAAAAGAAATTATTTTGGTCAAAAGGAAATGTGTTCAGTTTTCAAATGCCATGTTTTGAGTTTATGTCTTGTATAACATTTCTTCACATACTGTGTTTTAAAATATTTTATTGAAGTAAAAGGTGAAGTGAAGTATAGATTATTTTCTCCTGCATTTACAAAGGGACAGATGTGTTCATCTGCTATTCTTTATTTCTATCTACTGTGTTGTACTGAAGGTTTTGAACTAAAATGCAATTAAAGCTGCAGAAGAAGCTGAGGTGGCTGTTTGTGTGGTAGCCAGAAGACATTTATGTCCTGATCTATTTTTTTTTCCTTTTCATTTTGAATTGTAGCAAGTTTTCTTTTTTTATGGTATTATGTAAGCTGAATGTGTCACTTTGTCTGTTTTCCAGTCTGCATGATGCAGTGCAACTCATTTTTAGGGCTGTTCTCAGACACAAATATCCGAGTGCTGGCTAATCCTTGCAGTAGTTTTATATAGGGTGGGAAGGATGTCACTTGTCCAAATCACACTGTCTTCAATAAAGTGAATATTCTTCCTTTGCCTCTTTTGGTTCTGGATTTTAAAATGCATGTCTATTTCCAGGATGCCTTCCCAGATCCCCCATGTGGGAAAAGCAAACAGAGGTTCCCCATCATGTGTGTGTAGGGCTGTGGGAGTGCACAGGTGCATCACTGACCCCCCTGTCTGACACTGCCCTTTAAGAATCTGCTCACTTGCCAGGGGCTGTAAAGGCAGTTTGTTTCTTATTATCAAGCAATTAAAACTCAACTTTTGTGTTAGAGGCTAATGCTTTTGATTTCTCTGAGCCAGTGTGTGACACTGATTGATCAGGTGAACGAATGAAGTGAATGTAACTCACTAGTTCACATGTGACCATTAGAGAAAATAACACAGCTTTTGATTCCAAGGGCATGAGGGAACTCTGTCCTGAGAACTTAATAGCATATATCCTAAAAGGATGTCATAATCTGTAATACAGGAGGGTACTAGCATAGCCTAATGATAAACTGACAGACTAGTGGGTATTCAGTTTTTCCACCTTAGCAGGAAAGGTGTGAGTTATTTTGTTATGCTACTACAGCAGTAGCTGGGCAAAAGTGAACTTGAGTTTCAGCCAGCATTTCTCTTCTGTCTGCCATTTATCCTCCTGCAGAAGCAAGTGCTCCATCATTTCACAGCCCAAGCAGAGGGAGGCAAGCAGGCTCCTCTGGGCTGCTCAGCCAAGAACAGCCTGACCTTGAGAGGCTGATGAAGTCAAATATCACTGCAGTGTCAAAGCCAACATGTCATTTGACCTTGAGTGCCAGCTTGATGCAAAGGAAATGTGACTGGGGTGACCCTGGAGCAGTAGCTGGCTGTCACTGATGCAAATGTGCTGGTCCCTTTGAGAGCTGCAGCCTCAAAGAACTGCTAATTTAGGGAGTATTATGGGAAGTTCTCATAGGCTAGAACTGAAGCCTTGCCCAACTGTGGTTAAAAAAAATAGCAAATTATCAGAAAAACTCCCATGTTCTTCATATGATTGCTGAGATGAACTGGTGAATAGAAAGGCCATTCAGCAGGAAAAAAAAAAAAAAAAAAAAAAAAGGCACATGGAGAGTTATCTACCTTTTGTTTTTCCATAAAAAGGGCATCTGCATGCAGCAGAAAGTCACACAACTAAAACCAGTGAGAATAAATTTGTCTCCATCCACTGGAAAATGAAGTAATAATGAGGGAAAATTGTAGAGAAAACTATGTCATACTAGGGACTGAGATAGAAAAATGCTCATTGACAAAAACAGGGTGGTTCTCTTCTTGCTAGAGGATTGTACAGCCCCATTGTCCTGTAAGATCCATTGCTTCCCAAGGTTCATTAATCTCAAAAGGAAACAGTCAGATATATAGCAATTTTCAGAGATTCCATTTCCTTTTCTCAGTTTTGTATGGCTCCTGCATGCCATTATCCTCAATAGTATCAGCCTTGGGCCTTTCTAGAGATGCTTTTTCTCTCTCTTCACTTCAGTGTCCCTCAGGCTTGGCAGGGGAGGTGGCATTGTTCAGAACTTCTGTTGTGAAACATCTGGTACCAGGCACCCACACCATGCTCTTTAAAGACTGAGAAGATGGTGTGCTTCAACAAAATAGTATTTTTGGTACATGAAGCAAAGGATGACAAATCTGTGCATTATTGTTCCTGTTTTGTTGGTCAGGAGTTATGTCAATGGGGTTAAATTTGCTGAGAATTCGCACCAGGTGCTCTCATATCACAAGCATATTGGTGACTGCAGGGCCATCCTTCCAAAATCCCCTCACACTTAGGGAAAAAAAAAAATGCCCTCAAAATTAATAGACCTTTTCAAGAAGTTTCTTCATTTCAACTCAGGAAGCTCTGTCACTGTAGGAGGGGAGACTAGTGTGACAGAATATCACAAGATTTGCTGCCTCAGAAAAAAAATAACCTGAAAAACAAGATGTGAAAAATACCATGCAAAGCTTTCAGGATGCAGCCCAAACTGAAATGTTAGCACTAATTTCATTTTGACCTCCAATTGCTTTATTTTTAATTTGCCCCAAACAAGCAGCTTCGGTGAAGTTACTGAACCAATTTGGTTCCAAGAGCAAAAGTATATGTTGGTGGTGTTGAATTTGAGTATTATCTCCTCTGTCCTCTTCAGCATCTTGTTGTTCTATGCTAAGCATGTAGAATCTCAAATCAAAATATCTGCTCAATGCCTGGATGATATCACACATTTCATGGATGGGGTGGTACCCAGCAGAAACAGAGCTGCTCCTGAAATAGACACAAGAGCTCCTGAGAAGCCACCTGGAAAAAGCCACATCAGCCCCACTGGGCTAAAGGGCTGCCCTTTCCTGTCCCAGGATTGTCCAAAGACTGGATTTGGCAGCCAGATGAGGAACTGACACAGCTGGCAAATCTGGCTCTCTGATGGTGCTACTGGGAAAATGTCTTTAGCATTACTCATTACTGATAATGGGCAACCCTTGTCCTTTTGAGCATGGGCAAATATCAAAACACAGCCACAGTGTCGGAATAAAATATGAAAAAAATAATTCTCATGTGATCATGTGATCATGTGATTAGGTAAGCTTTCAGACTGATCACAAAGGTTCCCAGTGTCTCTCTGTGCCTTTAGGTAAAGATAGGACCATGTCAAAATTCCCCTGACACCAGAACTGTGAATATCCCCCAGGCCAGAAGGGTTAGTTGGGTGATTTTGTTTTCTGAGTTAATGGTGATACAGCTATTCAGCTGATTGACCTGGTGGGGTACAGTGTATTTACAGCATGTCTACAGGAGAAGAACAAAATTTCTGGATTTTTTTTTTTCTTCTCTGTTTGTAGGTCTTTCTGCAGGTAGGATAATACTCACATTTCTTCTGAGAAAATTCCCTTCCCATAATTTTCAAAAGCTTATTACTCTGGTGTTCAGAGAATTTCCAAACAACCTGGTTTGGCTTATTGAAGTGAGCAAAGCTCCAGCCTGCTCCATACTGAGCCCCCCTGGGGATGTGCCTGGGTGGTCTGGCAGGGTCCTTCCAGCCCTGGAAGAGTCCTAGGCAGCCCAGCTTGTGTTCAACCTTCCCATGGCACAGTGCAGTCTTTTATCACACTAATTTGAGGCTAGATCCTACAGGGGGATGATTTAGCCCTTTATAACCTTGCAGTTGTTACTGTGAGTTTATTAACCTGGCATGGAACTCCTCATAAGATCTCCCTTGCAGTAAATAAACAGCAAATTGACCAAGACTCTGAAGGAGTTTCCTGAAGCTTTTGCTTGTTCAGAAATGATGGTATTTAATGACACAAGTAGAAGAAGCTGCAAAGTCTCCTGAGTGCTTTAAAAAACTATTCAATATCAGGATGTGCTTTTAACTCCTCAGATTTTGGTAATACCATTCAAATTGACTTTTAGCATATATTATTCTCCCTGAAAGGTCTCTGCAAATTTTGACTTGAAGAGTGGAAGCCTAATGTGTTTCTAAATAATTCCTTCAGGGATTAAAGGAACATGGGGTCTTCCTGATAAATACTTTTTATAGTAGTTTCTGGTGTGTGCTAAGTGAAAAACTGTGTGTGCAGCAAGCAGCTCTGAATACTGGCATAGCTGGTGCCTGGTTTCTGTTTTTCCACAGCATCAGACTGTTCCAGCCTCTTGTCAGTAAACTTAAGTGTACTGGCTGTATCAGTGGGTTGTATTATTAGCCAAGGGTTACTCTTTGCCCTGGATATTTACAGAGCCAAGTAAATACATTGCAAAAGGAAGCATTGCCCAGAACTCCTAATGGAAGTGCATTTGCAATGTGCTTTTTCACTGAACAAATCCTGTTGTAACACAATTTTAGAGCACCTTCACTCAGCACACTGAAATGACATAAGATGCACAAAGTGCAGTGCTGGTGTTTGAGGAGGAGGAGGAGGGATGATTACTTGAGTATTTGCCAGTTTGTTCTGCTACAGAAACAGATCCCAGGGGACTTCTGGATCTCTGTAAGAACTTGCAAGTGCCTCAAGGAGTGCATGGCATCTAAATTTTAAGGTGATCCCTGCTGTGGATAGGGACATCACATGATGTTGAGGAAACACATGAAATTCTGCAAACAGGCAGGGGCAGCCCAACTCATGCTGGAATAGCAACCAAGGGGATGCTTAGCTCCTAAAGCAAACCCCATAGAGCAGATTGCATACTGTCAAAAATTCCTCTGGGCTTTAGGATTTCAGCACATCTCTGAAGACTTGGTTGCCTGGCTTCTGTGGAAGCATTTTTCCTGTGTGTGTCTCTCAGCAGTACCAGCTACCCACCAGGGCTGTGCTGTTGCCACAATGCCATGTCCATGAAATGCAGACTTTCAGGAGCTTTCAGACAGCCTAACACACAGATTAAATTCAGAGCCTTACCCTTGAGTGCTGTTTTGATGTCAGCAGTAACTTTGCAATGATCTCAATTCAAAGTGGCACAAATGAAACTCAAAAGTCTTTTCTGCCTTTACTTAGGATCAGGCATATTGACTAGTATAACATTGGTTTGTTGAATCCCTGTTTTCAATTTTAAACTTATATTTGCCAAAAACAAACGCTCAATTGCAAAACAGACATCCGTGGGGGTTTCTTTTTCACATTAAAATACCCAAACAAGGCACACAAGCAAAAATATATAAACCCAAACATAAATCCCTCAGTGGAAGTGTTGGTTTGAGGTAGTTCTGAGTTTTCATGTACAATCTTGGAAAAAGAAGCACAGAAAACAGAGTAGCAATTATTTCCACTTAGAAACACTTAAAGGGAAGTAGGAGCACAGTGTCAAATACTCCAGCTTCATTTCCCAGGGACTTTGTGGAGGTTTTATTTCTGAGTTTGCATCATGTGAATTCCCAGTAACTGGGCTTCATTTTGCAAAACCTTTCAAAACAAAGCTCAGTTTAAACTGCTTATTTTCATCCTTTCTGTGGTTTGATCATATGAAGTTAACATATTTCCCACGGTTTCTGGCCAAAAACATTAATCTAAGGTTTATCTGAAACTCAGTAAAAGTTCACATGTAATTTGGGTTGGATTTTGACATGATTTCATTGAACCTGTACTGAATTTTGAGGTTACAACAGAACTACAGTGTGTAGCAGAAAACACCTGTTTTTTTGTTAAGTTCCCTGTCTACTTCCTGGGCATTTAATTCGGCAATTTAACCAGAATTTTCTGCTTGGAAATAATAATGAAATAACATTGTGACATCATGTCCTATCACCTCTTGAGTTAAAAGAAGGAAAAGGGAAACCAAAATCTTGTTCCAAAGTATTCCTTCTCTCTAAGGAGTGACACAGCCCGCATCAGTTTAACCATTCAACTTCTCTGCCTGATTCCATGGCTTTGCTTCTGGTGCTCATCCAAACCTTTAATGAGCTGGTTCACCCTGCTTGGGCTCTTTGCTTTTCCTTTAAAAAAAAAAATTGGTCAGAGGAGTGTCAGAGAGTGAAAACGAGGCAGAAATTCCTGGGTAAGTAAACATTGTCAGCCTGCACTTTAACAGACTCAGTGTAAATGTCTTAATTGAATAAATGCTTTTAGCTAAAGGCCATCTTTTGACTGAAAGCAAATGAAATTGGAACTGATTGCTTTAAGACTACAAAGGCTTTAAGAAGACTGACCCGCCTCTAGTGATCTTCTCAGGATCTTGATTACCTCTAATTCAGGAATGCCTGCAGTAGTCATGTTACTTTTCACTTCTAATCAGACCCCTAAGACCAAAAAGTGCCTTAAGTTCATTGTCAGTTGCATGCTTCTGGTAAGGAACTACTTCTGAAAAAAATAAAAATGGAAAAAGGAGAAGTTTCTGAGATGATACATACTGCTGAAAGTTTCCTTTGTGTGCAAATAAACAGAATATACCTGTGATCTACCTCTTCATAACAGCTTTGCATCCTCCAAAATTACAGCTCTCCAATCTTCAGCATGTGCAGTGGAGTTGTCTGTAGAGACTTTGTCTGCACTATGTCCTCAAAATAAATTGATGATACAAAAGGTTTCTCAAATCACAGTTGTCTCCCAGTGGGAATGAACTTAACAGCTCCTTACAGTTTTGAGAGGAAAATCCTGGTCCTGATTGGAATTGTGCACCATGCATGCAGTGGGAATTTAACAAAAGTGCTTTGATAAAACTGGTGCGTTCACAGAAAGCAAATCTGTGCTTTGAACAAATTCTGTTCACTTCATCCTGAGCCAGTGCAGTCTGTGCTGCCAAAACTCATCTTCTGCCAGTGTCACTGTGCCTAAATAAAGGTTTCTCCCTGGCTGAGTGAGGATGTGAGCACCACACAGCCTTGGCACCTTGGCTGTCCTGGCAGAGGCATGTACAACAGCCATCTGTACCAGGATGCTGGCCAGACATTAGGGAGATGGAAGCAGCAGCTTGCAGCTAGTGGGGTATCAAAGAGAACACACTCAGAACAGTTTGTCCCCACATCCAGGGCAGTATTTGAAGTAGAACACAATGCTTTAATTTTAAACCCACACTTAGGTGGCCACTTTAAATTAGTGTGGCTGTACCCACTGCTGCCAAAAGGAATGTGGTTCTGGAGCTCCCAGGGGCTCTGCCAGCTGAAGTGGTGTCCTGGTTTGAAGGACAGGTGTCTGCCAATAAAGGCAGAAGCTTCTCTTTGAAATGGAGAATGTAAACCTCCTCCCACCAAATTATTATAATTTTGAAATTAAGGGGCTCTCAGGCAAAAATATGGGAATTAGAAATAACAGTTCTTTACTAGGAAAATTAAAATAGAAATGCAGTATTACAAAGAACAATCCCAACCCTGACAGAGTCAGAATACAACCTGACACCCTGTCAGTCAGTCAGGGTGTTGGTAGCAGTCCCATTAAATGGTGGCTACAGTCCCCTGCAATGGCAGATGTGGTTCAGCTGAAGCAGTGCTCCTGTAGAAGGTGCAGTTTTCCTCTGAAGGTCCAGGGATGATGTAAAAAGGTCCAGCTTCTCCTCTGGAATCCAGTGGAAAGACGGTATCTTGCTGTCCAAAATCTCAGTTTTTATCTAGGTAGGAAAGGCTTGGCTCCTTCCCCTGGCTGGAGCATCTCCCAGTAGGATGATGTAATTTTATCAGCCATACAGAGGGACTCAATGGCCCAGCAGCAGATGGTATCTTCCTGGAGGGAGGATGGGTTGTGGCAAAGATAAAGGTGATTGCCCCAGCTGGTTTAAAGCTGGACCATTAGCAGATAATATGTGCCACAGAGATAAGGGTCACTGCCTCACCTGGCTTCAAAGATGGTGATAGAATACACATTTCTGGCCACAGCCTGTATTGCAGCCTAAGACAAGTGGCTTCAGGGTTGAGGAATACACCGTGCCAGGGGCTCAGGGAGCAGCTGCAGTGGGGGCTGCAGGTCGATGCTGGTAGGGGAAAGGCTGGAGCCCCAGGTGAGGGAGGGGCATGAGGTGGCACCAGCCCTTTCCACACAAAGGGCACAGGGACCTGCAGCTCCTGCCAGGTGATCAGAGCTTCAGCCCCAACAGGAGCCAATGGTTCAGCAGGAAGACCCCAGACTATGGCACTCTTAGGCTCTGAGGGAACAAAATGGGGATTCCTTTTCTTGTGTCCCCCCTCAGAGGTACCAGCGGGAGCTGTTTCTGCTCAGCTGTTACTGCAACTCAATTAAATAGTGTGGAGGATGCTGACATCTGGGACTCTGCTATGGGACATCTGGGCTGCAAATAGTGAGGAAAACCTGCCTGACCATGAGTGTGAGGTGTGTGGAGAGTTAAGTGGGGAACCCATCAGGTCATGGGACCCCCCTGCTGCCAAGGGGCTTCAGTCCCAACAGAGAGTGCTGAGTGGTGGGAGTGTGACTGCCAGAGTGGCTAGACAGGAAACTTTAACATCAGGCTAGATTTTCATCTTCAGCTGTGACAATAGTTAGTGAGATAAAAAGGTGAAATGGACTGGGAGACTGACACAGAAGTTTTCCTGTCAGTTCTTTTCCATGTCCAAGCTGTCCTGGTACAACTGCAGGGCAAGGATGAGCTGGGAATGAGCTGTTAGGGGGAAAATTTCTTTAAGATTGCACTGAGAAAATTAACCACAGCAGCACAGGGTTTGGATATTTCAAGAACTTCAAGACATGTTCTTTCTTTCTGTTCCACATGGGCAAATGCAAGGCTGCTTGTTACACTGCTCACAGCATTTCTGTGCTGACCTGGTCTGAATGAGCGTGGATTTGTTGTCATGTGTGCGAGTGCATGATCAAACAGCCAGCACAAATGTAATACCAAATGTCAAGAAGATTTAATCACATGAGCTGAAACATCTCCCACTAATGATACAACCTAATCACAGGATGCTGTTTTGCATGCATCACTGTCAAATGCTTTAATAGTTTTAGTCAGAAGGTATTTCAGTGATTACAAGCTGCTTGTGATTAAAATTAGTACAATTACACTAATGGAATAGGATTTGTGTAGTTGCCCAAAGGCACATTTTGAAAAATAGAACTATATTTCTTGTATAAACGATAAAACAAACCTAAGACAAAGTTTATTTGAAGGCTTATGTCAACATTGGTCCTAGTGACCAATGTGTTTTCTCTGCCAGTTTGTTTGCTTCTCTTTTACGTTGTCAAAGAAATTCTTTCCCTTTGAAATACAAACTTCCAAACATTAAAAATATCATGTCTCCCAAAAAGGAAAAAACAAATTTTATTGGTGAAAATAACCAAAGAATGATACATAGCAGATATGTGAATTTTTTCCTGCTCCATTAATAACCGCCTGGGTTTATGTTATTTTTTTCTGGAAAAAGCAGAAAAACTTCAACAGTTTTCCCCAATATCTATGCATGCTTCCTGAAACTGGCAGATTAATAGGGTCTGAACTGATTCAGACTAAGGCCACAGAGTTTAAGGGGCAGAGTGATTCTGTGTTAACTCCTGCCTAGCTGTCATTCTCCTATTCTGGTGAAATATGTCACTCACCCAAATTCTGGTGGCTTTATTAGGTAGGAACCCCTGTTAGCAGCAGTGGATTAATTTTTTCAGCTCTGCCCTGTGCCTGATCTGGGGAAGGTTCCTCTGCAGGGCTTGCAAGACAAGCAAAACAAGCAGCCTGTATGTTTTCACTGAAAGCAAGAGCTTCTTTGTCAAATAACTGGGGACAAAAGGGAGAGAAACAGGCTTTGATCCCCTGAGATTCCATTTAAAAATGAAAAGTGCACAGATCCCGGCCACAGTTCTTTACCTTGATGTTAAGGCAATGCAGGGTCTCTTCAATTTGAATTTACTTTATATGTTGGTTTTGTTTTTGTGAAGCAGGAAAGACATTTAGGTCTCCAAACTATTAGCTAGAAATCCTCAAAACCACAAATATGACTAGATATTTATTTTAAAAAATTATTAGCAAGTAAAAGAAGTAAGACTTTTTTTCCCCTCCAATCAGGTTCCAGCGTGGAAATCTTCATTATTATTTTTGACTTCTTAAAGGTAGAAATGTTGCTAGTTTTAGCTTTCTTCTACTGAGGACCATTTCATCTATTTTTAGCTCTCTTTCTCTAAAGGAGTTGGATTGCTGTTTCACAAACAGTTTATCATGGGTTTCAACCCGTGATGCTTTTTCACTTACCAGAATCTGCTTTTCTTTTCAGTTTTGCTTTAGCTCACTGGGGATTCGTCACAACAGAGCCTTAGCTGCTTGCAAAACAGTTATGAAATCAGCTGAAAGACCTCTCTCCCAAAAGCATTTTGAGGTATATAGGATTATGAGTTCCTTGATAGGAGATTCTGAGCTCCAGGCATGTTTTTGTGGCCAGGAGAAGGTGACTGGGAAGTTGAGAGGCAGGGCAGGAGAGTAAACATTTGATTTATGAATAATCTTCTAAAACCTTTGTATTTTTTGTAAATCATATACATGGAATAGTAATTAGAACTTTTCCATTGAATTTCACAAATTTCTGTGAATTTAAATTAGCTGAAGACATGGTTCAATGACTGGAAAGTGAAATTAAGTTTATTTATCTGCAAATAACTCTTGTATATTCATTCTCCTGTTGCATTACCTGTTTGAGGGTTTTGTGTTTGTTATTGTTTATTTGTTTATTTGTTTGTTTTGACTATTAAATCTTTCATTCAAGTTATATCAGACATAAAGTTCAGTGCTCAGATTATGATAGTTGAGTGGGACATGGTTTTTGGATAAACAGCATGCTCCTGAAACCCTTCTGGTCCAATTGTATATGAAATTCATGGCACCTTATTTGGTTAAACGTTCTGAAAGTGCAAGTGCTACCAAGACATTTTGCAATTGCACTTTTCCTAGGATAGCAGATGTCCTCAGCATCCTGGGACTTGTATGCTGGCATGTGCTGTCCCCAGTGGAGCCTGGTGGATTAGGGGAAAAAGGATAATGCATTCTAATCCTCAAGCTTTGGATTTAGAGCAGAAGGTAAAGCAACCTGGAGGTTGCTCTTATTTAAGGCAGTGACTCTGCTGCAAGTCAATATTCTCAATATACTCAGTATGTCTCACACTTTATCCAGGGCAGTTGTTTAGCAAGGAAAAGGCCTCTGGAATGTTCTGCTGCTAACATGGGAGGCATCTGCAGAAATTCAAGATCATGAGCCACCTATTGCAAAGGTTGTTATCAGTGTGACCTAACCAGAGGAATATTTTTAATACTTGATGACAGAATCAATAAGACAAGGAAGGGTTTTCTTCTGCTAGGAAGACACACAATTACTCCATACCATGGCAGCAGCTCTTCAGTGGACAGAGCACAGCACTCAAGATCCATCAACTATTTCAGCAGCAGTTCAACAACGTTTTATTAGCATTTTGCCTAACATAGAGCAAAATCAGTACTTTACTGTCTTATAAAAAAATGAAAAATTAGTGCTTAGAAAGTTGTTGTGGTAAAAATACAGAACAAATCAGCAAATAGAAGTTTGATGGTTGAAGCAGTATGTCAGAAATCATTTAAATTTTGTCTTTGCTACATGACAGAATTGTCTGTGACATGAGGGATATCCAATTTTAGAAAATTGTAGTTGCTGTACAGCCCATACAAGTCATTTCCAGCCACACAGAAACCTTAATTTCTTGTAATTTCTTCTGTTGCTTCAGATTTCTTTAGGTAAAGCTGTTGCTATTGTTATTAACCAGAGCCTTATTTTTTTTCATTTCTATGAATCACAGTTCATGCTATGATGGTGCTTAGCACCACATGAGCATAAAACAACAAAATTCTTGTATCATAAGGGAACTTTTTATCTGAATTGATGAATGGTAAACTGATATGCCCAGAAAAGGAAGTATCAGGATTTGAAACGACCAATACCAGTCAGTGCCAGCTGCAAGAGTCTGGGCATGTCAGAGCACATCAGTGGCCCATTCACTTTGGAATTTTCTTTACTCATTATTACAAAGAAGAGTTTTGAGGTGGGTTTAAAGAAGGTTAATATATTAGTTCCAAAGAAGCTTTTTCCATGTTTGAATTAAAGCTCAGGAAAGAGCCTGTCTCTGTGTTAATAATGGAAGAAGGAAGGAGATGGAGGTGGGCTGGGCACTGACCTGGAGAAACAGAATGGCACCAAGTCAGCTTTCTTCAATGAAAATTATTTTTGCCTATTTAGGAGTAAATAATTATAATAGTTTATCATTATTCCTTTTCATATTGTAAGTCATTATCTTTTCAGTACATAATACAGAAACTCCTCTGCCTTACCTACCTGAGAGAAAAAAAGATCCTGGGAGACTGTGGGAGTGTGACAGAGTCAATCTGCCAGGCCTTCCCATATTTATATTTCAGCCATCCCACCATGAGAAAAACCTCCATAAGCCTGGTTAAGAAAATGCATTAGCAATATCAGTTGTGGTAATAAAAAAGGTAATAAAAGTGCCTCTCAGATTCAGGATTTGAGCAGCAGGACCTACTCATGATCAGTATTACTGAGCTAACTTTAGCTTTTGATCCTCCAAGGATTTTCCAAACCTGGGCAGTTTTGTGCAAACACTCTTATTCCTAAATTCTGGTCTCCAAAATCTCCCAAGCATGTGGTCTGTTGTAAAGCTGCTTACTTTTTGTCCACAAGCAATATTGTGAAACAACTGGAGAACTCTGCAGGCTGTTTAACTCAGTGCTACATTTGCCTCAAGCATGCATGAGTGTGTGTATTCCAGGGATGTTGCTTTGAGCAATCTGAAGATGGCTTGACAGAGGTTCTTTATCTCTTGCATTACAGTTCTAGATGTTATCACACTCAAAACATATTTGAACTTTTTGGTAAACATTCAGCATGTCTTTGAAGCTAAAAAACATACCATGGCCCTGTTCCATAAGAGCTGGCAACAGTGGTTTTATCTGCCTGGGGGCAAATTTATGTGGGAACACTGAGGCCTTTGGGATACTCTCCTTCATTTCAGCCATGGAAAAGTGCTAAATTCTATCCTTGGAGAGCAAAATTAATAAAATCTTACAAAGAAACTCAGTAATAGATATTCCAATAGTCATGTGAAGAGTTGTAATTATGGTGGTGCACTGGAAGGTAAAGGCTATACTATCAAACCAGGTGGGTGACTTCTTTTTCCATTTAAGTGTCAGAAATGTAAATAACTGCCAAAACATTTCCAGTGCCTTGATCCTTAAATGTTCCGCTCTGAGGTTTCCCCACCAGCAGCATCAGATTCAGTGGTTATGAAGTGAGGTGATTTACAAGACCTCTAGCAAAATCTGAACACCAGACTTGACTGGAAGCAGAGAACATCACCCTTTTCCATGTGGCAGTCTTTTTCAGGGTCACCTCTAAAACTGAATTTGTAAGTCTCATCTACCCCCAGACTGACTGATGATTGATTGATTGATTGATCAACTCTATGCAAAAAGATCAAAATGGCAAAAAATGGCTTTCCATTACTGCCATTCTAAATTTTATCTCTGCTGATTTTCAGTGGTAGAGCTGAAAGCAGAGTTTGAGTGATAGGAGTTCATTACCCTGTCTCTGCACCTACTTGCAGCAGAAGTAAGAGCAACATTTTTTCCTCTCCTGTGTCCAAGCTGTGACTCACAGTTCAGCAGCTAAGTGGAGCATACATTGCAAGAACTAGGCTATGAAACTACTTGCAAGTCTGACATTTCCAAAGCAATGTCACTGAATGATCTTGTGCCAACTTGGGGTGCATCAAGCACAACACATCACCAGCTGGCTGGAGGAGGTGACTGTCCCGCTCTACTTTGCACTGGTGCAGCCTCACCTCAAGCAGTGTGTGCAGTTTGGGGCACCACAACACAAAAAAGGTGTTAGGGTGTCCAAAGGAGGGCTAGAAATAGGGTAAAGGCTCTGGAGGAGAAGCCCTACGAGGGGCAGCTGAGGTCACCTGGTCTGTTCACCCTGGAGGGGACTGAAGGCAGAATTCTATGGTGGAACCATGTATTAGTAGACTAGGTCTGTGTCTTTCTTCCCATGCCCAGAAAGGAGAAAAAAAAAAAATTATCTCAGCTTCAGATTTGCTTACCAACCATCCCAGGGCCATGAAGCATTATTTAATTGTCCTTGGACTACTCTTCACAGCTTTATTACCACCCACATGGAAGAGAAACAATGGGTAACACCCCAAGGACCCTTGGACCAAGCTAAGAAGTTTCCTGGCAATGCCCTTAAACCAGACCCCAGGGAGGCAGCAGAGTTCCCTAGCAGGAGTCTCTGTCTGGCATGCAGGACCCTCTGCTCCCCTCAGAAGGGAGTCACCTACAAATATAACCCACCTTTCCTTCCTCATGGAGGTGATCTGATACAGAGGGCAGGCCTTTCTGGCCTTCACAACACCTCTGGTGTGGCTGGACCATCATCCACATCATCCACTGAGTGGCCCTCAACACCCAAAGCCTCATCCCTGCTGTACAGAGGCACTGAGGAAGGTGAGGGAAGGCAAGGAGGGGCTTCTCCTGCCCCACAGTCACTCTATTTGCCAGCAGTTCTTTCCCTGGGAGGTTCTTCTTGACTTGCAGTTCCTTTCCACTTATGAGTAAGATGTTTTCATTCCAAGCTCTAATTGCTGATATGAGCCACAGTGTTAAAGTTCTTCCAGTGCTGTCTTTTATGTGGTTGTTGTTCAATTTACAGCAGATGACAGACAGGACTTTTACCCCTGAAATTACTGGAGTGAACTCACTCTGATGAACTTGCTGATCACTGGACTGACCTGGATCTACTCAAGAAGGAAAATATGGATAGCAAGGGACTGAATACATAGAGAAGCTCTCTGATGACAGTGGTAACAGAAAGAATGTCAGCATGTAAGACATGAGAAAAAAACAAAAATATGCCTGTGGTTAAGGATGCAGGATGTAAATTTTTTTAAAGTTATAAAACTTAGTTTATTTGGGAATTTAGGACTCTAAGTTTAATTTTCTAATAAATTTTGCATTATTTGCAATCAATTTAGTGGTCTCTGCTTGGAGGCAAGGAAAACAAGCCCCATATCTCTTTTTCTTCCAAAGGAAGGAAAAGAGGTACCTGTCTTTAGGATAACATACAGATGAAAAAGCCTACCTGCCCAGCAGATGTGCTAAAAAGGAGAGTCTGGGAACCACAAGCAGATGTATAGCAGGAATAAGAACTAAAGTATAATCCTTCTAAACTCCATATTCTTGATTTTATCCCTGGATTTGTATGCCTGCAAGCTAGATGGATCTACCAGGATCAGATAGTCTGCAGGCCTGAGTTTCATTCATCAGGTTGCTCTCTCCCAGTCTGAAATTCTTCCTCAGAAGGCAAGAATCCATAATGCAAGTGGCATCAGTTCACATCAGATTTAGATGCTTATGCATGCTTCTGCTAAATCCAATTAGCTGTCAGAATTGAACTCTGAAAAACCAGTTGAGGAGTAAAGGGTGTGGAACTTGCTGTTGTACTTCACTCCCTAACAGCATTGGAAAGTTTTGGGTGTATGCAAAGCAGTTAACTCCTGAATTTACTCTTTGTGTAGTAAGAGTCTCAGGCATAGATGAGCCTACATCAACATCAAAATAGGAGCTCTAATCTGCACTGTGGTGGTTCCTGTCACACAGGCACAGAACAAAGGGGACTTGAGAGCTGGCACAGATGGGTTTCCCTACAGTGTCTGACCAGACAGAGCTAGGAGGGTGAGATCTGAAAACCCTGCTGGATTTTCTCTGAAGTCCATATGTTACTTGAAAGGGCATTAGAAAGACACACCTGTTCCTAGCTGGAGAACTTGCTAAAACACCTTAAGCCTCCACATGGCAATCTGTACCCAGCCCATATGTTGGCAGATGCAGCTTTAAGTTCACAGGGGGAAATGAGGTTGTTGGGATGGGGGAGATTCTTTGCTCAGTAAAATGTTGAAAGTTGCCTTTTTTCTGTCTAGTAAATTTTTCCATTGCTTTCTATGGAGTGAATGCATTTTGTAATCATTGTGCCATTTCAGTGTTTCCTCTTTCTGCTATGCACAGCAGCAGTAACTCGTGGTGAAGGCAGCTGGCATGGGACTTACAGGGGTTATTGGAAGGCAATCCCCGATGGAAGACCAGAAAGAAACTGAGTCAGTACCTCAGGGGAAAGTACAGCTCATCTGGGTGCTGACATGTGCTCACTGTCACTGTGAAAGCAGCTTGCCATGTCCAGCCCCAAGCAGGGCTGGAAGGTGTAAAGACTGGGCAAAACACAACCCCTCTGAGCTCACAGATCTGGCCATGACTACAAAAGCAGGTTCTTCTCCCAGATATTCTTCCTTTTCCTGCTTGTCCAGATTGGCACTTTGGCACTGCAGAATAAAACAGCCTTAGCTGGTACTAAGGTTGAGTGTAAAGTCTGGAAAACACTAATTGATTAAGAGCCATTAAGCCCTGCCCTGTCTCACAGCCTGAGTCCATCAAACTTGCAGCATTGCTGTGACAAAGGGAAGAGGGTGCTGTTCAATCCAGACTGGGCTGCAGGAGTAACCTTTGTGCCCAGAGCACAGATGAAGTTTGGGAGCTGTTAAACTGAAGGAAGTGAGCGATGGAGAGGGAGGCAGGCTTTCAAAGGAAGGGTGTGGTGGGGTGGGAAAACTCAAGCAAAGCAAATATGTGATATCCAGAAGGGAAGAAGACACGTATTGGATCCACATGTCACCACAAAGAGCAATAGAAAGAAATCTGCTTAAATGTGGGCAGATAGAGCATTAGGGGGATCCAGCATGTCTTTCACACAGATCCTCAGCCCCCCAAGCAGGAATTCAGCTCCGTCTCTCTAGGAGTTCCCTCAAGTGCTCTGAAGCTTTCATATAATCCATAGGCCAGAGGCCTCCCCCAGTGTGCTCTGTAGACTTTCCCTACTTTAGCTGGGGAAAGACAACTTCTAACAGAATATGGACTCACTTCTAATCAGGATTCAGCTACTTCCTATGATTGCTTCTCCTTGTTTTTTACCTCAGGTTACTTTTACTGGGCTACACATGGTCATAGGAAGTGGCTGGAGAGCATGATCCTGTTAGAAGCAAAGAAATCACCTTTTTGTTCCATGCTTCAATTGTAGGCAGGAATTCCAGAGTTCCCTCCTTGCACATTGGGTACAGTTGCATGTGAAGGACTCAGTGTCCTGTGGCACAGTATCTTACAGTTTTATAAGGTGATCTAACTTTTTGAGGAAGCTTCAAAACACTCATCCCCAATTTTTTTTGTGCTTAAGGAATGGTCTGTTTGTCTGCTTGGCAAAAGCAGTAATTGCCTTGCAAGGCATGAGGCAGAAAAGGGCTGACACCTTGCTCTCCCTGTGGAGCTTTCTCAGAAAATGTTACCTAACCCACTTTGTTGATACTTGGTGGATCTCACCATATTAGGTTATATTAATAAAGAATATATCCTAAAGGAAATAAGTACTTTGTTTTACAAGACCCTGCACATCTCTTTGCCTCATTGCATTTACTACAGGAAACCAGTTAGCTTCATTTAGAGCTACATAAAAGTGCCACACAGGAAAAGACTGCAGTTTTCAAAGTTGCTTCTGTTATTCTTGAGCAATCAGAATAGCACCATTTCTTCCAGTGCTGCACCATTTTGAACTCAGAAACATCTATATAACTTGAAATTTCATTGTACTTAATATAGTTTTCACCAAGAAAAATTACTGCAAATGAAAGTGTTCATAGGTACAGACAGTTAAAGAAACCTTTGAAAATGTAAAAAAGGTAATTTTCAAAAAGCAATTTTTTAAAAAGTTGATTTTGAATGAGCTATTATGTTTCAATTAATAATTCCATAAGAACTCCTCCACATTACAGCTCTGTGTATTTTCTGCAGAATAATGACATTTCTACTGTTTCTGAAACAGTAGCTGGGCAATAGCTATTCCAGAGCTCTGCAGTATTAGCACATGGTGGTGACAGAAGAAGAGACAGGGAAGTGTATGCAGAGAATCCTGTTACCCCAGGCAGTGGGGTAAACTCTCACATGGACACAAGCCAGAAGGATGTGGAAGCCATAGACTTCATTCCCCCATGGATTATTAGTTTCTGACTGTCAACAGTGAGTTGTAATCTCTAAAGAGTGTTTGGAGAAGAGCTGGTCTGATGAAACTAAACTAAATAAACTCTATCACCTATTTCTCATTGTTTGAGTAGGACAATTTGGGAAATTAGGTCCCTCTGCTTCACACGAGCTGGAATACCTCCCCTTTAAAACAGATCAATTTGACAGTTTCAGAGGGGTATAAAAAGAGATGTTTGTAAGGCCTTGACCAGAAGGGAACTATTTGCATACCACTACAGGACATGATTTTTATATTTCCTGGTAAAGATTTGTGCTTTGTTAAGATATGAACACAAGTAACAGTGCCCCTTTGGATGAATACAGCAAAACCTGTAAACCTTTCTGGGTTATTTCTGCTGGGTCTGATCATTATGTTCAAAGCTCATTGCTGCCTGATCCCATGAAGAATAGGGCAGACTGGAAAGATGCTCCTGAGCTGTAAGCTGATGGAAAAGCCATCTCTGTAATGGGTGGTGATGGGAGCCTTTCCCTGTTCAATTTAGTTAAAATCAGGCACTTTGCTGAGGCATGGAGAATGGTTTTGGTTTCTCTGCCTTCCAAGGAAGAACACACAAGAAGTCTCATGGCAACTAGGACCAGATGCTGGAGACATGAATTTTCATGAAGGGATTTCTGGCAACCACATTAAATAATGCCTTTAGCCGACGTGTCGGCTCTCTGAACTAATTTTTATATCAGCACTGCAGATGGGTGATTTGTTGCAGCACTAGCTGACAAGCTAAAGTTATGAGCTCCTACAACAAAAGGCTCTTCTACTTGACAATGTTTTCAAGTTTGCAGTTTCTCTTCCACTCAGGGCAATGGTAATACATAGAACTATGAAAGGGAGATGAGGAGAGAATATTCTTTCACCCCCAGGACACAGTTGTTACGTCAGTTTTAACACCAGTTGAACTTCTTTACTTCTTACTACTGGTTCTAGCTTATAAGATATTGGAATTCTTCATACCTGTGGCTTCTTTAAAATGAGACAAGAGTTCACTCTTCAGTCCAAATTAGCCCAGAGTATGTCATTCAGCAATACTAGAAGAACAAGCTCTGTTTCTGTTTATATGCATCATCTGCAAGATTTCAAGACTAAGGATGGCAAAATTGTCAGTGTTGTAGCAGAGGACATGTGCTACAGGTAGATGAAAACAGAATCTATACTGTAGAATGCAGGAGAGACCTGTTGGTAAACACTTCTTGGAAAAGAAATGCCATAGAAATCAAGCCAGTAGGTTTGTTTTATTATAGTCATTCTTGTCCATGATGTTCATTGAAATGGGAATTCTGATTTTCACCTCAAACTCCACGGCATTGAAGAATGCCAGAATCCAGAATAAGTTCCTTCTCCAGCTTATTTAGAACTATCATGACAATTATTTACTGATGATATAACCACCACACCACTTTGCCATCACTGTTTTTATTTCAAGAGCTTGTGTCCTACTGGTGCTCTGCAGCTCATTTGGTGCATGAAGTGTGGTGGCTGCATTTGTACAGGAGACTCATGAACGTTCAGCTGTTAAAAATTGGCTCAGGAGGTGTTTTTGATTTCTGGTTCTACATCTGAAAGCACACTGAACTCTGTGTGCATGATGCTGCCCCTTACTTTGGAATTGTGGATTTTCTAGCTACACAGAAATAAGCTGTTTTTGCACTGAAAGGCTTATCCTGAAGGAAACTGAAAAAGGGAAATGGGCAGAGAAGGGAAATGATGCACATACAGCTATGGAAATCATCCTGACCAGGGAGAGAACTTCCCGCCTTGCTCTGTTTCATCAGGAGGCATTGGCAACACTGTCTCCAAGGTTTCCTGAAACATCCTTTCCCTTGAGCATGCTTCCTGACAGACACACACCATGTGGTTGTGGTTTTCTGCAGTTCTGTTTTGATATCTTCTGCAGAGTGGACAAAGCTTGTGAAAAAATACCTGAAATCTGTCACATACTCTTGGAAAACAGCATGTTATCATCCACCTGCCTGTGCTTTTGAAGCTGCTCAGTACAGGCTTGGTCTTTTCCATGTGGGTGACCCAAAGAGTTTTAGGAGATTTTCATGCACATGGCTTGCACACTGTTCCTTGCTGGTGCTCCTCCTGTTTGATTACAGCACGGCTGTGCAGAGCTTAAACTGCAATAAAACGGTTTAGTGAAAATTGTACATAGTGATCTCTGATTTCCTCTTAGAACTACAATCCTCCTTAATTATTTTCTGCATCCTGGAGTTTGGTTGTTACTTTTGTGGTTGGATTTCTCTTTTAGCCAGTTCCCCCTTTTTATCCAAATGCCCTCCCTCCTTCCTTTTTTGGAAGCATAACATTTGAGGGCATTTCTTAAGCAGTGAAAACCTCCTTAGAGCCTTGTGCTGCCTTAGTCAAAAGACTTTTAAGGATAACCTCTGATCTGTGTGAGTAAGGAGCAACTGAAGGCTCATATGTCCCAAGGGAAGGAGGCCTTGGAAATGGGAGCCAGAGTCGAGTGTTCAGCAAATAACAAAACACTTTTGGCTTTGTTCACATCAAACATTTGTGTTTGCCAAGAGAGGGAGAAACTTCTGCATGACTATTTAGAATGCCACCTGCTCGTTTAGCATTATGAATAGCATCTAGGCCTACTCTTAAATTAATCCTGTCCTCAAAGAATGGTTAGTAATTTTGAAGGAGGAAATACTCTCTTAGAGGGATTGTCCTCAGCAATCTGTACACATTTCTTAACTTCTTATTTCTCCCCCATGCTGGAAAGGGGAAGATATAGACCAGGCTCTAGATCAATGCAATAAGTAATGCTTATTATTCATGAATAGAGAGCTATGCTGATATATAATTGCTTATTTGACTAATGAGTAAAAAATTCAATATTGTATTAAATCTCTCTAGCTGGAATCAAATATAAATTGTTTTGTGAAAATATTTCATTTTCTTTACAATATGAAATAGAAATTGCTATATAAATAAAAAAATCTTTTTCCTACACCATCCAAGAAAAACCAGAGCAGATGTGTTTTGCCAACTGCACTTTCCTATGCCTAAAACAAGGCCTACTGTATAGGTTAGGAGGATGGTGAAGTGGATAATAAATAAAATCTCTGCCTCCAAATTCTCACAGAAAATTGACAAATGTGCTGGAATACCTTGATGCAAAAATAGGGCTATTTTTATGTGCATTTTTGAGCCTTAAATATATTTTTGGTCATATACACGGCTTCTTCTAAGAACTGTGAAACTCAGGTAAAACCAAATGAAGGAAATATTACAATTTTTTGCATAATAAAATTTCTTTCAATGCAAGGAAGCAAAAATTTTCAAGCTACAACCTTTCTGATAAAACCTTTGGGACTGGGAAATTGAACTGAATTGCTGAAAAATGGAGGGACAATTCTAGCTTTTGTTGCATTATGAAAGGTGAGTAGAGTGTTATCCCAGAACTCCAGCAAGCTGGAAAATGTGGCACTTGCTGATTTCTTGGAGGCTTGTTTTCAGATGCTTTCATAAATGCTTCCTGCATTTAACTATTGTTGTGTTTCTGAATTCTGACACCATGGCTGTATTATCAGGTACAAGAAAGAGGTAGGAATAAATATTTTAAAAATAATAATAATTAGATTCAGAGCCTCTCTTGTTTTAAAATTAGTCTTCTGATGAATTTGTCTGTTGTGCAGTGATGTTCATCCCAACAATGAAGTCAGAGTGATGAGAAACATCTTACTTGGCTGAGGTTATGCTCTTATTAAGCAGCACAGCTCTGCTAAGTAGAGATGACAACAAAGCAATAATATTTAAACAGTACTGTAAATCTGAGGAAGAAATGGCAGTCTTCAGCATAAACATCCTTCTTTCCAGCCTGTGTCCTACATATCTGTATTGATGGGCTCCATTTGAAGCACTGTGTAAATGTTTAGTGAGACTCTCTCTAGGGTCAGCTCTTATTAATGTTGAGTGTGTGCAGAACAGTTTGCAGAATCTGAATCTTGGTTTCTGGCAGAGTGCATTTCCTTTCTATTACACTGGAAGAGGAGGAAAAGCAAAGTGCCAGGGAAAAGTAGTGAACTGACAGCAGAGAGCTGCAGCCTATAATGGGTGTAAAAGCATTCTAAGCCATATTTAGACAAGAACCGAAGCAGTCACTATTTATTCTGTTACAAGAATCGCTATTTTGAAGCCATTTCTGTTACACTAAGTAACATGTGAAGAGTTTTCAGATTACTGTTGCTTGCTAAATAGAAAACTGAAGAGTCAAATGGTGTCAGTGAAGATGCTAAACCTCTGTTGTTTCCTTCCAGACTTTCACTGCCCCTCAAAAGTATTGACTCAATACAAGTCTCTGCATTTACTGAGAACAACAGCAGAAAAAAAATCAATAATAGCAGTCTCTACCTTGTCCCCCACCACTGTTGGGTTTATTTTTTAGGAAAGGAAAGTTTGAGCAGATTTGTGCAGGAAGAGACGCCCACCCAGACAGATACACAGCCAGTGCTGCTGCCTGCAGCTGGAGAAGGTTCAGTTTTGCTTAGCTTTGTTTTCTGCCTTGGATGTCTTTCCTTGCAGTCCATGAGCTCAGGAGCTGCAGTTCCCAGCTTTCTGAGAGATACACACCATACTAAATAAAGGGGGTGGAAGGCTGAGTGTCAGCTATTTTTCTTGCTTTGGGAGTAGTAGCTGCTCTGTTGGGGGCAGGGGGGCAGCTCCAGGAAGATTTTATTCTTCAGAGCTTTGTAATCCCCCTCTTCACTGCAAGCTGGAAGGGAACAGCTGGGGACACAGCAGGCAACCTTTCAATTAAGTGGAAAGAGTGGGAAATTTTCCACTGACAGATTTTTCCCCCCTTGACCGGACAAATTTGCAAAACTGAACACTGTTATTAAAAAAAAAAAAAAAAAAAAAAAAGTAGTTCTTGAAAAACAAGCTGATAGCCTTCATTTGGGGAAAGAATTGAAAAAGATTTGAGCTTCTTTTACTTATTTATTTCTGAATATTAAAAAGTGGGTATTTTTTTTTTTCCAAGCTAAACTTTTTTTTTTTTTCACAAGTTTAAGTAAGATTTTAAGTAATACTATATTTCTAATTTGAAATTTACACATTTAAAAACTATATAAATAAAAATTTCAGACTGAAATACATTCAGGATTGTTGGTCCATGAACATGAGTTTTTTGGGGTGATTTCAAACTTATGTTCTGATTTGGGAGGGATTTTCAGCATCTTACAAATACTAAGGGAATACAAAAGCCATTCCCCACACAGCTGCTAGATGCTGTGGTGAGAGTTTGGAAAACATGAGTCAATTCCCTGCGCTTGACAGAGGTTACCCACCAAATTCTTTTCACTTAGACTTAAATTGCTTTCATTAGGAATAAATCTTCCTTTTTCTGCACTGACCAGCAACTGAACTAACATCTTAAATGTAATAAAGTCTTAATTTTCTATGTTTTTCTTCTTGTTGAAGTGTAAGAGTCTATTTTGTTGCACATAAGGGTGGAAAACACCCCAGCTTCCCTCACCAAATAGCATGCTCAGAGAAATGTGTGAGCATACTTTATCCATACTTCAAAACAAAAGCTGTGGTTTACTAAGTCTTTGAATCCTTTGTGCACTGGTTGTGGGTAGAGATGATTGAACTCTGGCCAAAGATTCTGAGAGGGCACTGCTAAGTTTATTAAACATCTGGGAGGCAGACCAGGTTTCCTGCAAGTCATTTGGTACAGAAGCTTCTTACTTCTAACCAGGGCTTTGAGGTTTGCAATTACAGCTCCTAAGAGCCATGGCTGTCGCAAGTTGAAAGGATTCATTTCCTCCACGACTTACTGTGACATGCCTGGGATGGCTGGAAGTGGCAGAGGAGAATGTCTTTCAAGCTAATAGATCATCCATTATAGCAAGTCCCAGACTGGCTACATGCCAGGCAGACACACAAGAGAAACAAACCCAGTGCTAGTAAAAACTTAAAATAAACATGGTGGGATCACTTTCTCCGTCTGATAAT
The DNA here is from genome assembly GCA_030060385.1 of Muscicapa striata striata. Lineage (NCBI taxonomy): Eukaryota > Metazoa > Chordata > Aves > Passeriformes > Muscicapidae > Muscicapa > Muscicapa striata. The sequence continues at coordinate 4,293,048 of JAREIS010000037.1, forward strand.
CCATTGAAATGGACTCTATTTCATCCTCATGACACTTGCAGCACAAGACTCTGCACCCCAAAAGCAGTTCAGAGCCCTTCAGCTCCAGAGCAGTGCAGCAAAGGTTTATGAACATTCCAAAATTCAGAGGAAGGATTGGTTTTGGCTACAGGACGAGGTGGTTTATTTGTTTTAATCTGAGGTTTGGTTTTTGAGGGATAAGGGATAGCGTTGTTTGTTTTGTTTTGTTTTGTTTTGTTTTGTTTTGTTTTGTTTTGTTTTGTTTTGTTTTGTTCTGTTTTGTTTTGTTTTGAGACTTTTTTCTGCAGACATCCTTTTCTCCTCTTTGCTCTTTCCTGTTGTTTTCCTAAACCAGTGAGTCTTTTTCTTATAGCCCAGACCCAAATGCTGCAGCACAGGCAAAGATGTTCAAAGCTTCACTGGCCAGAGATGAGGCCAGAACCCAAAGTGTGGCTGCTCATCCATGCAGGTAATCTGCTGCTATAGCCACCCCTCCAGCAAGCCTTTCCCAGCCCCCAGGATGGCAAACTTTAGTGCAAAGAGGGGTTTTGGCTGCCTGTGTGAGTGTAGTGAGTCTGTAGGACATTATTATTCAAACCCTTGAACCTGTGTCAGGTTGTTAATGTCTTAATGTTTATTCAAGGGTCAGAGACTGCTGGCAGGTGTCACAGTGAATGGGAGGCTGTCAATAAGCAAATGACTTGCCATTCACAGTGTGATTGCTGTCAGCATGTGACAGGATGTCAGACTGAAAGAGGAGAGCATGGGGAGGCAGGAGAAACTGTAAATGTTTCCTTGTCTTGAGGAAGTGAGGGAGAAGCCTCCAGCAATAGCCATGGCAAATCAACATTTAAACAGCAAAAAAGATCCAAACATCTAGTTTTGGGATAATGCTACTAAAGGAGCAGTTTAGGTCTTGTAAAGCTTTGGGCAGATGGCATCCACACATTTGGAAGCACTAACACTTCTCCATCAGGAAAGAAGATAGATTATATTTACTGGTACTCCCATTTCTCCTATATTTATACATCATGTGTATAAAAAGAGGTGAGGTCCTAAACAAGTGGTTTTATCCATAATTAAAGACAGTGATTGTGCAAAGTATGTTACTTTTTCTCGACAATCTGCTTTTAGGCACAGCTCCCAGTCCTTAAGGTTCTGACCTCCCAAGCCACAGAGGACTTGGGGATCAGGATTCTGTTGGTGGTGTTAGGTGCTCACATGCTTCATCATCTGCCTCTGAAAATGCCTCCATTTCTTTATCTGTAAGACAAGCTGGAATATTTTTCAAATTTGCAAAGATTCATTAATTAAGACACTTTGAGAAAGTTTTCTAGAATTAAAAGGAGACTTAATTATTTCATCCTGCACAGTTTATTCCTTTGGGACAATTAAACAGAGGCTGTTGATAATGCAAGTGATTGAAATAAAAATCAAAAAAGCATCTTTTAGTGATAAAACTTGGGATTAAGCCATACTGAGTCAAGATCGACTTTTCCCCTCCTTTTCATACTGTCTTTGTGCTAACATGGTGGGCACAGAGAATATGAGAGAGCCTCTCCATCTTCTCAGCTCTGGTGCCCACTGAACTGAAGGTGACCACTGAAGTGCAAGTCCAACTCAGCCCCTAAAGCCTGTGACTGATTTTGTCCATCATGAAAAAGTGTGTGAGAACCATGCTGACAAATTCTCACATGAGCTCGCAGGGCAGGCACAGAGCTTGTCTGAATTTGGGCAGTTCTTGCATTAAAGGCAAAATATTCAAGGCAAATTAGAGGGAGTGTATTCTTTCAATTTTCAAGACCCTGTTCAAGGCTTTGCACAGAAGGTTTTCCTTCAGTAGGTAACAGAAAGAAATAAGAAAGCTATAGTCAATACAGTAATATGAGCAATAACAATAGAGTTCTGTCCACCACCTTTTCAGAAGAGCATAAATGATATTTTCTGAATTTTGTCCTAGCCTGAAGCAGGAACCTGCCACCAACATTTTGAGCTCCAATTGCTTAAATACTGACAAAGTTGTAAACAGCTAATATTAAAGTCTCATTACAGATCTGCTACAGGAACTACTGTTTGCCTACCATTCAAGTGCTTTTACATCTCTAATGTCCACACACAACCCCTGCACTGCCACACTACTGCATCTAAACACTGAAAACTGTGGCCTGAATTCCTCTGTCAAATCACTGAAGTACACACTTCATTTTAAACTTGAAGCCAAGGCAAAGTTTAAGTGATCTGCTGGACTGATTCATCTAATTAACAGGTTTACAGTGTGAATTGAATTTGAAGCAGTTTTTTTAAAAATTCTAAGTGGTCAAGAGCTTTGGTATCTCGTTCTGCAATAAATTTAACAGATGTGCCAAAATCTGCAGGTATCTCAATGATTTCAGCAGTTCTGTGCACAGGTTTAAAAGTGTGCTAGTATTGTCAGACTTTTGAATTTCAGACAATTGACTTCACATCCTTCCATCCATTTGCACAAGAGTACTATTTGTGTATGGAGTTCTGCTGAGTACTTTTTGAAATGCCAAATATGCTGTGCACATTTTAGGTAACACGAATTCTCCACAGTGACTTAAATACTACTTTTCATTTACTTTGCCTTGCATCTCATTTAAAACCACAGGCTGGTTTTGGCAAGCATTAAGAGCTCTTAAATGGTTTGTAATCTGTTTTTAATATGATCCTAGTTCGAGTTCAAGCTGAATAAACATAGGGCTAAAATAAAACCTGATGTCTTTCTGCTTTATGCAGGGAACTGCTACAAACCACAGGGTAAAGGCTGATTTATTTGCACAGCAACAAGTCCTAAACTGGGGGTGAAAAAAAAAAAAAAAAAAGAAAAGAAAAAAAGAAAAAAAGATGGGTACTGGTTGTTTTCTCTTAATTATTATTCGCTGGTGACCTTTTGGAGTTACAGGAGGCAGAAAGCAGCTAGTTTGGCCAATTGTTTTACATTGCTCTGATGGAGAACTGTCCAGACAGTTACTTGCTGAAACAAGAGAGAATGTTCTCTCTTGATGTTTAAAATTCACTGACATTTAACTGTTTTACCATGCTTGCTTGGCCAGCAAATGATTGCTGGATTAACTGAGGGAAATGGTTTCTGATTTATCACTTGGAAATGATCAGTATTAGGTTGGGGCACATAACACAAGCTGTCCTGCATGAGGTCAGGATAAACCTGGCGAGATGGGGAGGGTGTAGATTGTTTTATCAGCACTCAGATTTTCAAGCCACAACATAAGTTGCATAGAGTTAACAACTCTGTTTTCACAATGTCCAGGCTTGGGGAGTTTTCTAAAGCTTCATTTCCTCAAGTTATCTGATACCATTAAATTTGTTTTCCCCCTACCCTCCACTCTTTATAACTTCTGACTCTTGTGTCTGAGAGAGAGATGGAATAGTCTGAATATGCTTATTTATATGCTTATTATATATGCTTTGAAGCTTATTAACTCACTTATTAATCACTAGAAAAGTGAACAGAAATATCTTGAAAAAATGCATTTTCATTCTATGAAAGTAGTGAAATTTTAAAGCTCTCACTTCTTCAGCAGTTAATATTGGCATTGCTGTCAAACTTGCCTTTTCTGGAGTGAGTCTAAAAACCCAGGAGCCTGGTTACAATTGGCCAGAATTGTAGTTTGTTTGCCCAGGGATTTTCTATGCCTACAACACAGAGGAATACTCTTCTCTCCTAAAATCCATTTTGTTTTGAAGTAACACATTCTGTCCTCACATGCTGATGTTTTATAGTAATAATAGAGATAAGCTGGGGCTGTGGATGACATTTTCACAGACAAAGCAGAGACCTGGTTTGCTGTCCAAGCCTGCAGTCCATATTTCTGCCACAGTGGATGGTCTCATGTTAAAGCCCAGCTGGGTTTTATGCTAGCAGATCCATGAGGCCTGGATTTTAGGAAAACTAGTTTGGCAAGAATTGTTTTAGTCATCCCCTGTGTAGTTCTTTTGGCTTTGTGCTTAATTCCCTTAATCTGCATTGCTGCTGTGAGGACCACCATATCAAAATGGGAAAATAAACAAACAAAACATCTGAGCAGCATAAACCAGGCATGTTCTGTGCTTGCAATGTTGACTCACAACTGTAATTCTTTACCTCCTTCCAAGTTTTGATCTCCTCTCAACTCTTGCCAAGTGATTCATAACCACCTGCACTGTGCAAAGGAGGCCTGAGCACCAGCACACAGAGCTGTTCAGTGCATCACCCATCACTCCACCACTTCTCTGGGATATTCCTCCCTGCCAGGGAGCCCACGGGCTGCCTTCACTCTTGTCAGCCTGCACCAAAACAAACCAGAATTAACGTGCCTGTACTTGCAGCTACTTCAGTAAGATATTTCAATCAAAGATGATGTCTGAGAACACAGGAGACAAGGGAAGGGAAAAGCAATGTTTGCCCTTGAATCTGAGAGGGACAAAAAAAAAAATCTAAAAAAATGGAAGCCTCTCTACCTGGATGAAGTCTAAATCTTTTTTCCAGTAGATTTCTTGTATGTATGGTAAAAAGGGTTATCTCATGATAGGAATTGTAGGGGTAAACAGGAATCAAGAAAGCCAGGGAGTCTGTTGCATTAAGAAACCTGTCACAGAGAGGAATTGGAGGCAGAACCACCACAGAGCAGAGCCTGAAGAAAATACATAGCACCATCCTCTGACATATTCACCAAAATGGGAAAAGTACCAGGATATGTGTGCAAGTGCTGGGACCCATGACTTGGCAGTATGTCACCTTCCTTCAGAAATGGTATTGCAATGTCATTTTGCTACATTTCACATTATATGTGACACAGTCCCAAGGGACAGAGCAGGCTTTCATGTGAATCCAGAACCTGAAGACTTGCAAGTAATTTCTAGAATCTACAGTGAGACCACCTGTGTGTTTAAGTCCTAATTCCAGAGAGAGAGTTGTGTGCACAAAGGCCCTTTGTGTTGGGGTTTCTTTTACTATTAGTTACATTGACAGCACAATCACTTTAAAACTAGTTTTTACAAGTATTTCTTTCTATATCCTTTATTTAAAGAAATGGGAAGGCAGGTAGGCAGGATTGTGTGATTGCCTCCAAAATCATCCTGGCTATAGGATGTGAGGTTTATTCAAGTTCCTTCTATGCTTGAATGTAGAAATAGTAGCTAGAGGCATTGTCTTTCAAGCCTTTAACTACCAGGGACGATTTTTCCTCAGTTAGTGAAAGATCTGATGTATGCAGCCAGCCTCACTTCTAAAGTGCAGGTTCTGATCTGGCTGTGCCACGCCATAGGAAGACCTTGGTTGGATGTTCTGAGGGGTCAAAAAAAGGAAATTTAGCATAGATCAGTAAACGTTAGGAGAGGGTGGACAGCAGGGAAAGTTGGAGTATTGCTAAATCTAAAGTTCAATTGCACCTTGAACTGTGCATATGCAGCTCCATTTCTCTCGTCTCAGAAGGTTTAGAGGTACTGCAAAAACACCAGTGGAGGATAACAAGGCTTGTCCGAGCTTTGGACCCTGTTTATAGTGACTGGACTTTTCGCCCTGAGAAACTGCTGAGAATACTGTGCAAGAAGTGGGGAGAGCACATAGAAGCAAGAACACCCAAGAGCAATGGGGCACCAGGCCCAAGCTGGCAAACTGAGCTGCAGAGAAAACAAAGGCCGGTGGGCGAGGAGCTGTAGTGGGTCTGTGCAAGACCTTTCTGAAGATTACTGAGCTTGAGCTGCACGGGGAACTAACTGGACGACAACTGGGCAGAGAGAAGAAACAGCACCGGGCTGAGGAAACCTGGGACACCCAGCACAGCAGCTGAGGCCGTGCCTGGCAGCACCCTGCTGCCAGCTGCCCACGGCGGCTCCGCAGGCCGCGCTCTCCGGGCGGGCCGCTCCGCGCCCTCCAAGAGCGCTGCTCCGAGCTCTCCGGCTGGGCGGCTCGGAGCTCTCCAGGCTGCCTGCTTCGAGCTCTCCGGGCCGTTTCCCCCGAGCTCTCCGGGCGGGCCGCTCCGCGCTCCCGCCCCGCCCCCGCCTCCGCCGCGGCCCCGGCGCTGAGGCGCGGGCGGGGCGGCTCGGGGCGGAGGAGCGGCTGCTCCCGGAGCTCCGCCCGCCGGCACAGTGCGCGGGGGCCGAGCCGAGCCGAGCCGAGCCGAGCAGGGCTGTGCTGTGCTGTGCTGTGTCCTGGGTGATGAGGGTGTGAGAGCCATAAAGCAGCGTCTGGGGCCCGGAGCGCCTGCGGCCACTTCCAGGTACGGTCCGCGAGTCTGCGGTGCGTCGTGTCGGTCCGTCCGTCCGTCCGTCCATCCATCCATCCATCCATCCATCCATCCATCCATCCATCCATCTCTCTCTTCTTTGCCAGCCTCGGCAGGACGGTGTCATTCCTCCTGCTGTTTAAATCTCCTTCCTGGCTACCCAGTTCTGAGCGGACAGAGCTGCTTTTTGGGGGGGTTATTAGGATATTGGGGAAGGGAGAGATTCCAACCCATCAGTGGTTGGGTCCTTCTCCTTGTCCCTTTCCCTGCAGTAAAATAGAACAGGTCCTACAACTGAACTATGTGATTCTTCTTCTTTTTTTTTTTTTTTTTTCCGCGGCTATAATCCTTGGAGAAGCTCTCCTTGCTTTTCTTTACGTCCATCACTTCAACTGATTGCTGGTTTTCTTGGGTGGGAAGGATAAAAAAAGCACTGATTTACCAGGCTGTGTTTGTAGGGCTGAGTGAAGTGGGTGTAGGTGTGTGTGTGTGTGTCTCTGCTGAGTGTAAGTGTGGTGAAACTTCAGGCTCCTGCGCTGTGTGAGGTGCCAGCAGCTCAGGGGTACGAGCAGAATAAGGATTGTTAAATCACCCAAAATCGGTGTTAAATCACCCAAAATCGGTGTTAAACGACCCAAGACCGCTGCGTCAGCTGCATCTACCCAGTCCAGCCTGTAAACTAAGGCATCCCTAAGCAGCAGTGCCCGCCAGTCTGCCTGTGTGTAAAGCTAAATGGAACACAGAGGGATGAGGAACTCTGTCGGAGGAGTTCTAACAGAGCGGAGGAGGGCTGACTCCTCTCAGAGGCAAGAATGGCCTGATAAATCAAAAGAGCCGGGAACAAAGAGGTGCTCTGTACCTCTGTCTAAGCCGGGAATGTCGAGGGGGTGCTTTCAGTGGGATTGCCGCCTTGGTGGGCTGAGATGTCAGTGCCATCTGTGGGAAATTGCGACTTTGAGCAGGCAGGACTGTTTCTCCAAGCTGTCTGTTTTGAAAGCTGAGAAGAGCTTTTTGAGGTACGGGCTTCGTCAGGCTTATCTTAAGGCTTTCAAATGAGATGCCTTGGAGAGAAGCTGTTAATCAGCTGAAAATCAATGCTAAATATACCCAAGAGAAGTAGCTAACTGATGAGCTGTGCTGGAGAGAACGAACAGCTGAGACCAAGCTCTGATTTTGGATAAGCAGTGGGGATATCACTCCTTTGAACAGCAGGTCTGAAACAGGTCACTGTAGGATTTGTTTTATCTTTGTAAAAGAGGAAAGAAGTTATGATTTAGCAGGGGTTAAGCTCACAGCTGTGCCACACACTGAGCAAAATGGTTTTTTTTGTACGGTGCACTGAATCCCTGTTGGTTTACATTCTTTGTGGTTTCTTTCTGCCGAGGTTTTGGGGGACAGCCCTGTGTGTATTGCCTGTGCTGCAGTTGTGTGGGTTTCTGAGCAGTCCCTGGGGAGTGCACAGTCACCCTGCCTGCTGCTGCTCTGCGGGGTGAGCTGCTGTCACTCTGTGCCACAGGTGACAGGCACACTTCAACCCTGCAGCGTGATCTCTAAAGGAGTATGAACTGCAAAATGAAACTGGAAATATGAACTGGAGCCCTGACAGTTTCTTTTGTAACTGGGTAGTTTAAAAGTGAGATTTTCTTGGGGTGAAGACAGGAAGGAGCTGTGTGTGGATCATATTGCCATAGTGCTGTACATCACTGTAAGGGTCTGCTGACATGGACTAGGGCTGGTTGGGATAAAATGCCTGCATTTCAGAGGAGGAGGCACAGTTTGTGATTGCACATACTTAAGCTTTTTTTCCAAATGTTAGTAAACACACAGGTGTACTCTGCAAGCACTGACAAGCACCTTTTGCTTGGCATGAGTATGAGGGACTGAGCCACATCCTTTAATAAACACTTTGATAGAAAATGAGCTTGTAAACAAAGCTTCCAGAGTGCATTTTGCAGCCACAGCAAGACAATACATAATTTACAAACAGGAGGCAAAGACTTCAGCTGAAAGCTATTGCTAATTTCTCCTCTGTTCTAGCTGCTGTAAGAAGTAGTATTAGAAAACTAATTCACTACAGTGAGGAAGCTGAATTGGGTGGCATTTAGTGTGGCTGTATTTTTAAATGGAAAATGTGCAAGATCATAACAACAATCCAGCTCACTCTCCCTAGGCGGCTCCAGAATAGCACTGAATGACTCAGACCCATGCATTCTGACTATTTTGGGTTTGATTCATCAAAATACATCTTCTCCCCAGGGTCACCTGCCCCTCCCGTGGGGTCAGGTACTCTGCTTGCTTCTTGTCACATCTGGAAATAGTGCCAGAAATGCCAGGTAACACACCTGCAGAGAGCAGCCTGGGAGCATCAGCCAGCACAGTGAGTTTGGATTCGTAAGGAGTAAGGCAGAGGATAAATAAGCTTGAGTCAGACTGGGGAGTGGGGTTTTCTCTGAGATAATTGCTCTCATTGATACAAGGCCAGGTGCTTTCTGCATGAATGTAGTGTGCTGAACTGACAGTACTTGTCCATCAGGACTAGAGTTGATCCTCCCTTAAGCATCCTGCAGGGATTCAGGCACTATTAGGCCACATTTGTAATGATCTTTTCGCAGCCCAGCGTGGTGTAGATTTGCTCAATACCATACCTGCCGGGTGCTGACTTAATGTGTAATTGTTTCAGGGCAAGCAGCGCTTGACCATCGATTGCCAAGCCCAGGGGTCCACCCTGAGTCGGGCACAGGAACTGCTGCTGGGGCTCAAAGGCTGACAGAGCCAGCAGGGACAGCCTGCCAGGGCAGGGATTTCCACTGTGGCTCTGCCAGAAAAATATATTCTCTGTCATTTGGGCTCTAATGTGCTTCTCTTTGATTTCCCAAGGAGTCAGGCAAGCTGGTTGCAGACAACAAGCTCTCAGTACCTCAGACCCAGCTCTGTTCTAGGAGCCACTGGCTGATACCCAGCCTAGATATAAATGGGTGCGAGGCAAGTGCAGCTGATGCTGATGCAGAGTTGTACTTCCTCTCTGAACTGACAAAGTGGAACCATCCATTTTTATCTTCAATCTAGACATTGGAAAGCGTATTATTTTTTTTTATGGTGGTGAGAGTTTAACTGAAGTATTTCTGTTAGTATACTGCTTTCAACCTGCTGTATACTGAAGTGTCAGTAAAAATTCTGTGCTGTTCATGGAAACATAAGGACTTGGAGACTGGGAAAAAAAAATCATATGAATTGTTTGCCATAAAACTAGCAATGATTCTGCATAATCTAAATGGCAGAGACATTAGGCAATGAGGTTTTAGGTAGAAACAGTTAAATGAAATCTAGCACTGTTATTTAACACTACTACAGCTTGCTGTTGTAAATTATAACTTGTCTGCCTATTACAATGACAAAAAGGAAAGGTGTTTTCTTTTGAAGTGTACTTTAGGTTGCACCAAAAGGCCAAGCATGGGTGTCTGAAAAGAGCAACAGTTTTGGGATTCAGAAGGTATCTTGCTTTGATGAGGATGAAGAAGGAACCATGTCAAGAGAGCTTCATGCTTAAGGCTAGCATGGTGCTCCTGGCATTAATATATGATACACCTTCTGTACACCTTTTGAAAAAAGATCTTAGTGCTTAATGAAAGGAAATAACCCCATACTTATCCTTCTTTGTACTGTCAAGCAGAGGAATGCTGTAATGAGAAACTGAGTGACTTGACTAAAGCCACGTGAGGAGCTTGTAACAGAGTCAGAAGCAGATCTAAACTACCAGCTGCCAGGTCTAAGTACTGAAATAATTCGCTTCTGTTTTCTGTGGATGGATGTGTGAACAGATCTTCATGAAGCCAGTTATCATTCTGAAACTGTTCAGCTACTGCTTAGCTACTGACCATGCAGATAGAGAAGGTGGATCTTTTGGCTTTGATCATCTGGGGTGGGTTAGGATTACATCCCTGTCACATCCCAGGGTTCACATCCTTGTCACATAGAATGGATCCTACTCCCCAAGGTCAGTGAAACTCTAATACCCCAACAGTATCTTCTGGTGATAATGATAGCAGGGGAAACATCTCTGTTAAAAACATCAAATTTCAGTTTTGTCAGTTTGAAGTATGCAGGAGGCACAAAGCATGCTACAGAAGTGATGCAGAGCTCTATAGATAGAGAGCTACAGACTCACGTCAGAGTTCTGATTCACTAGTGGGGGTAGCATAGCATGGATGGCATCACCAGCCCCATCTGTCCACCCCACCCCACGCCCCATTCCTGGACATCTCAGCCACCTTGAATCAGCTGCTGAATCACTCATTTTGCAGTGTGATGTTTTGGAATAAAACATCCTTGCCTTCAGACTCTGACCTCAGAACTGCACAGCCCATCAGCTGGTGAAGGGGCAGCATCCCAGCTGCTGCCCAGCAGTGTGGGTGATGAGAGAGGGGTGGTGAACTCCTCCAGGCTGTGGAGCTCTGCATCGTGCTGGTGGATGGCAGCCCTGACAAACCAGTCTGCAGCTGGCTGGGTAGAGAGGTGGGATTTTAGTCTTGTAAGGCTGTAATATTTAAGAACAAATAGAGTGAATGCAGAACTGTTCTGTGCTTCACTGGGTCCAATAAGGGGAATGATTTGCTTCTAAAATCCCCACGCTGCTTCAGTAACATAAAGAACTGGAAGGCTTTAGTAGTGTTCTTGCTTTCAGTCCAGCTGTCTGCTCAGAAATTTTGGTAGAAAAGAGTAGCTATATGTGTTGTCTGTTTTTTAAGGTGGGAGGTGTTTCATTGAATCCTTTGGCTGGCCTGAGACTCTTGTGCATCTTTTTCCATTTCATTCATTCTGTAAATCCCTCAGATCTTGAAGAGTTGCTATGGAGCATGCAATGGACTGAACTTTTCTATAATCTCTTGTGCCTTCTGACATTTAATTACTGCTGTGCTAATCCATCATGTCACTTATAATATACACTTATCCTGTTTATTCATGTTTTAACCTTCTCTTCTGAAAGTGGGATTAAGGAAAAATGTACAAGGTACAAAACCCCCACACTTACATGAAAAAAAGCCTTATTTTGCATTCAAATGTTAAAAGGTAATTTCAGATGAAGAAATTACCCATAGAATTAAAAATAACTTAAAAATTAACTTAACAAAAAGATTAATCAATCAGTCATGGGGCATGCTTCATATCTTTTTAAATAATTGTGGCCTCCTTGGGTTTAACCTACAGACAGAAATCTCAGCAGCATTGTGTTCATGGTAAGAGATAAGTGCTTTAAGAAATTATATGTTATAGATGTGGTATCCTTTCAGTGTCATGTGTTTCAAGGCTGTTGCTTTTGTGTGTCCAGCAACACAGACAGATTGTATCATGTGTTTTGTTTGGGAGGAACATATGTCCTGTCCTCACCCTGGACTGAGTGATTTTCTTGCAGCTGGGATTTTTGCTGTGATGCAGTCTGCCTGCATGTGCTTGCCTGGCACTGCAGCAATGCTGTCACAGCCACCCTCAGCATCATTAGAGACTCTCTCTCTCTTCCTGCCCCACTGAAGAAGAGGATGGGAGAGGATAGAAGGGGAGCTGAGTTGTGGGGCTTTAGCAGGGACATGGATTTACAGCATATCAGCACCAAGGAGGAACTTGTTTGTTTCCTTCCCTTTTTCTACACTTGCAGACTGGGGGAAATCCAAGCCATTCTTAAATGCCCCACAGTGTTCCTAATGCTCCCAAGTAAACACACAAATGTATCCAAGGACTTCAATTTCGAGTCATTCAGGATTCACTTAATTACTGTGCCAAAGTTCTCATACGTGAGTGATCTGTCAGCAGTGCTGCATCTGACCTTCCCAAATCATCAGCTGGGTCTATTTATAGACCCAAGAAAAATGCACATTCAGGAGGAAAATGCCTCTACTTGAATTTCAGATCCTGTTTTATTCTTTGCTTACTAGCGTTTTTCATTTTCCTTTGCAGCTTACTGTCGCCTGGGTGATTTTTGGAAAACTTTACAAAATTGTTCATCCTCTGCTGTTTAAGTGAAAATCAAAAAGTTAATTAAGGGTCAGTCAGGTTTCTTACCTCTACCTGTTATGACACTGTCCAGCATGAATAGTTTTGGTCCTCTTCCTCTGGGGTGGATTCCTTATTAGAGGTTCTTAATCCTCCTCTTAATTTCAGTCTGGAAAAAACTGATATCACTCCCCTTTTCATATCATGTGAGTATGAAAAAATATTCTGTGCTCTGCCTCTTAAAAGCTACACTTAATAAGTAATTCTAGGAAGGAACTACAACTCAGAGTTGGTGCTGAAGTCACACTCTAAGAATTGTGTGGCAAATTCATCGCAAAGAGTGGAAGCAAGAAGGCTTGAGCTGGGTAGTTCTGTGATCGTAATTTCTGCAAGTAAGACACATGAAACACCCATCTTGTCTTAGTAGCTTGAGCTGTAAAATTCCCCTTAATTCTCCTTTACCTTGCAGTGCAAAAAAAGAAAAACAAAAACAAAATAACCCCAAAAACTTGCTGTGTGAGCAAAGTGCACACACACACACTGGGGAGCTGTGTGGAATGCGATGGGCTGTGTCTGGTATGCTTTTGTTTTGGGCAGCCTGGGTGGATGCCCCAAGCACTGCAAAGGGATTCCAGCTGCTCCAGTCAGCTTTATCAAGGGCCTGGCTCAGATGCCTCTACACAAACACACACACAGTATGGGGAACAAACAAGAAGCTTTGGAGACATGCACATGCCTGCATGGGTGTGATATCACTGGCATCGCAGAGATGTGGTGGGGCATTGGAATGGGAGGTTGTTGGCTTTTCATGAAAGGCAGGCTAAGGAGACAAGGAGGGGGTGTAAATCTGGAGGAATATGGGGAAATTGTACAGGAAGCTAGGGATGAGGTTAGAGAGCTAAGGGCCAGTTAGAACTGAGTCTGGCCAGGGATGTCAAAGACAACAGGAAGGGCTTCTGTAGGCGTGTTGCTAATAAAAGGAAGAGTTGGGATAATGAGGGCCCTCTCTGGAACTTGGTTCCTGCAGGAAGTCAGTCTTTTGTTTTGCCTACCTCAGTTTTATGATGGCATCCTTAATAACAATGATGGATGGTAATCACCTGCTAAATGTGGTTAAGGGTTTCTGATTGTATGGGGAACAGCTCTGAGGGGATGTAATTGCATTTCTGAAGTTTGCATCTTTTAAGGGGAGGTATGCCTTGGGACTCATACCATTCCTCTGCCTGAGGGATATAGTGTGGGTGAAAACCACCTAACAGAGGAGCTGAAAATGTTTGGCTGTGGATTTAAAGGCACCTTTCATGGCTACTACTGAACTTCTCAGTGGGTGCTTCTGTGAAGGATACCAGCTGTCCATATTGTTGGGTTTATTTTATGAATCTGATGGGCAGCCTGAGCTCTTTAATATAAATGAAAACAAATCAGTGCAACTCTCCACTGTTTGTAATAGTAAACAGATTTTTTTTTTTTAACATAAAGATTTGGAAAAGCACTTGGCAGCCTTGGAAGCTACGTCTGATTCCTTTAGTTTTGCCAAACTGGAACTTGGCTCTTGCAGGAGATGGTGGGGGTTTGAGCACATCATCTTTGGCTCTGACTTCCTATTTACAGTGCTGTTCCTTGGGAAGGTTGAGGCTTCTTTCCTGTCAGATGCTGCTCCCAGCCAGAACATGGACCTCAATGCCCAGGGTCTCATGTTCTCCATAATGATAGTAAATCCAGAAAAAAATGTTGTAATCCTCTTTCCACAGTGCAGAGTTTTTGACTTCTCTCTGTCACAGGAGAGCATCACTGGTAAAGCCAGGAAATTATTTCATTGCTCTTTCCTTCAAGTCGGATCTTAAATAAAAAAGAAACAAAGCAATACAAAAAAACACCACTTTTCCCATTCTTGGGAAAAAAAAAAAAAAAAAAAAAGAGAAGAGATAAATGGGTTTCCATGTGATTGCTAGGCAAATGTTTCCAAAGCCCAGTTAAAAAGTTCCAGGTTTTAACTCCTGGGACATTTTTCACTGGAATAATATTTCTTGTCTTTTTTCCCCAATTCCTGCTCGTCAGATCTTGCCCTGCTGTGCTTTGTCAACAATATTTTTAGGTCCCAAGATACTCCTGCTCTATATGCCACAGATTTGTGGACCATTATCTGCTCTGTAACCAAATTTTAAGTTATTCTGAAGGCAGGGTTTAGATGAAGCTTCAGCTAAAGAAGCTTTTAGTTAGAAGAATGCTGCTTTGTTTCTACACCTCCAAATAAAATACAGCAGAGAAGTCAAGGTCAAGATAATGAAGGAGTCATGCTGGAAAAGCACATGTGTTGTATGAATCATCTCATCCCATTGGCTATGCTATATTTATCTCTGTCACACTTTGCTATCATCCCTTTTCATTGCATGGAGAACGTGTCCTGTGTCTTGTTCACTTCCAAGTGAAACCCACTTTGGACCACACAGAACATCACCACAACTTGGTGTCTCACTGAAGCAGGACTGAGCCCTCTCTGTCAAACAGCATCCAGAAATAGTTAGCAAACAAGTGACACAATACCCCTTTGGGACAGACTTTTGATAATTTTTTTATGGTTACGAATCACTACATCTGTTAATGACCTGATGGTTTTTTCTGTCCTGTTGATGAGGCTCTGGAGACTGTCTCTCCAACCTGTCTGATTTATATTGTGAGGATTGCATGAAATCAAAACTAGTTGCTGGCTAGTCTGGCAAAATCCCCTGCAGATTCCAGTCTCACCCTGAATTAAGCTGTTTTAGTTAATATGAGATCTAGGTTGAAACAACTACTCGCCTTGGTTTTTTACAAGTGCTAATATTGATGTCAGGTTGTTTTGCAGGTGCAGACTAGCCTTTCTCACTTCCCAGTGGAGTACTACCTTGGGGCCACAGTGCTACAAATGTTTGGGTTGCAGTGTTTACACACTGTTCACTGCCACTTGCATGTTGACTGGATAAACCGTGCTTTGGTAGCTGAACAAAAATCTGAGTTTTGGTGCAAACAGAACATGTCAGCGTCAGTGGGCTGACAAATATTTTGGAGTTGGTTCAAGTCTGTGGCTTTACATGCACAGTATGAAAACCTAGGAAATGCTGCAGAAGGTTCCTGTCAGCTCCTCAGTAAAGTTTTGTTCCTTAAACTGGGTTAGCCTTGCAAAGAACCCGAAAGACCAGGAGTCTTTATGCATCAGATGCACAGCATGGCCATGGTAGGGTTGCACCTCACCTGCCCAGTAATTTGAACTCCCTTGTACAGGAGCACTGTTAAGTTCAGTCCTGCACCTCACCCTCTTGTGCTGTGGCATGTGTATTTACTTCATTCTTCTCCCAGTTCATTGGGCTGAGTGGAATTCAATCGCTGGTCGAACAGCTGCACAGTGTCTGATGTCACTTTTCAGACATGGACACTTTTCAGTCTTTCCCATTTTGATGCAGATATCTTTTTGGCACCTCTCAAGGTGGAATTAGCACAGGTCATGTAGGCCAGGAGGCTCTCTCCACTGTCCTTCTCTGCCTTTGTTTTTGGCTTTCTCTTGCTGTTTATTTACAGAACCGCTCAGGCTTGTGCTGCTTTGAATGTCTGCATTGTCTGGACACACTGCCAGCAGCAGCAGCAAGTCTGTGTGGTGCTTCAGGTCCAAGCTAAGGAATCTGGCTAATAACTTAATAGCTTCTCATCTCCACCGAGCTCATTCTGAAAAGTGCTTTATTGTGGGTATTGGGGGAGCACACAGATGGCAGCACTCTATTTATCTCCAGGCTGTCACATCACTAGTTGTTCTCAAAACGGGGTGCCTTCACTGGCTGCTGTTTGCTGAGGCCTGTGGCTTTAAAGAGCCTTTTCCCCGAATAGGATTTGATACAATGGAGAGAAAAGAAACAGCATCTGCACTTACAATGATGGCTCAGAGGCATTAATGCTTTTCTCATGCACTCGAACATGCTGGGTTGACACATGAGCACAGCAGTCTGTGGATATTGTCCCCTCAGTTTGATCTCCCTTGCCTTGAAGTTTTGGGGAGGATTGGAAACCAAGTGCCATCCCCTTTTGCAGTTTATCTGTCTCTCCCTGAATGCCCATCAGCACCCACAGCCCAGTAGCTGCTGCAGGAGAATTAAACCAGCACATTTGTGGTTAAAACTGGGCACAAACTTAGCTTCCCATCGAAGTTATAAAACCTAAGTTCCTTAAACTTACAAGAACTGCTGCTCCCAGAAAGCAGGGAAGTAGGGAGAAGGATGGAGTTTGTAACTCAACACTCAAACAATCAGAGAGATTTTATCTTTTGGCCTTTTCAGATACTGCATTACCAAAAGAGCTCTTGGGTGGTCATGGCCCCCTTGCTGCCCACCCACTGCTCTGAGTGACTGAGCAGCCTGCAGCACTGACTGATCTTTTCCTTGGAAAAACATTTTGATTCCACAGGCACTAAGATGCAGACTGATGAGTAATTGCTTTATTTTTCCTAAAGCTGGAAAATACAGGATTCACAGAATTTCACAGAAAACACAATTTCACAGAATTTGGGGAGAACATTCAACAAAACTCTGAATCTGGTCTCATCTTCTATATCGTTGGTGAACTTGGACAACAGTGGTTAGCAACAATGCCCAGGCAAGCTTTTCCAAATTTCTGTAGAGCCACTCAGAGTAGGTGGAGGCAGATGCATTGAAGCATCAGGCTTTAGCCTAGGTCACGCCTGTCACAGTGTTATTGGGAAAAGCAAGCACCAATTTACCAGGGTGGAGTTGGGAAATGGGAGGTTTGGGATTGCAGTTACATGGCTGTCATGTTGCATAAAGGAGACTGTCCTCTCACACAACCTTTCCAGGGCTTCACTTCAGCCTCTCTCCTTCTGCTCTGGCTGGGGGTGTGTCAGCCTGGGGCAGCCTGAACACACTTCTCCATCAGAGCGCTGCTCTTAGGGAGCTACTTTCAGGATTTGACCAAAGTGAATGTTATGCCACATTCCCCAAAGCTTTATAGAAAGTCTGAGTTCCCAAAGCCTGTTAGGATTTTCATGCCTCCTTCTAACTCTTACCTTGGACATCTTATCTGTCATTTAATAAAGAAACAGTGAGATATAAAAGAAGCAGCTGGTGATTGTGACAGGCAGTGGTGAAAGCCAGTGTTGGCCCTTTCCTGAGAAGTCTGCACAGGCTTGAAAACAGTACAGTCTTTGCTGTGTGCATGGTGTGACACCGAGTTACCTTTCTAGTGCAGTATTATCTCTGGAAGATAGAAATCCCCTTGCATTGTACCCTCTCTGAATTGTCCCTTATCTCTTTGTGTCTCTGCAGGGAAAGATGCCACAGACACCTCCCTTTGCAGCGATGTTTGACAGCAGCAGCTACAACAGGAACCTGTATCAGACAAAAGAGGACAACTGTGGGGGGCTCTATTACCAGGACAACAACCTCCTGTCAGGGTCTCTGGAAGCTCTGATCCAGCACTTAGTACCCAATGTGGATTACTATCCTGATGTAAGTTACAATGTATGGCCAAGCCTGATGTGTCTCCCAAAGGGGAATGTGCAGCAGGAGCAGAATGTGTCACATCCATGGCTAAGGAAGGGGTTCAAGTGGCTGACCAGCAGTGATATGTGCTTCACCTGAGTGCAGCATGCAATAACTCACCTAACCTAGGAAGTCTAATGCTTTATTACTCCTGCTGTAAGGTGAGCAACCCTGGTGACTCATTTATAAAGCACACACCTAGACTGGCTTACTGCTTGATGGATTGTGTGTACCATTGACCCTCAAAAAGCTGCCAGGCAGGCTGAAGAGAAAGGCATGACCACAGCTGAGACAGAATGAAAGTATTTATTGCAAAACCGAGTGGTTTTTAATGCATATTTCCCATTGCTCATCTGAGATCCACATATATCTTGCAATAAGCAGCCAAAATGTTGAGCACTGTTTAGGACCAGCAGAGGTTGGGTGTGACAACAGGAGGTTTGTTATCTTAGAATTTTTGGCACATCCATGCATTGAGACATTTTCTGTAATTCTTAGAAAAGAAGGTAAGAAAGAATGATATCAAAAGGTGGCAGGAAAGGCCACTTGGGGATACCTGGTGGATGATGAAACTGCAGCTCTACTTGTCAACATGCTCCTACTGAAGACATAACTCTGCTTATTCTGTTACTGTCATAGATCTATTCACATTCCCATGACAGGATCTTTTTTAACTTGGGTCAGAATTAAGAGCAGCGCAGGACTGTACTTAAGCTAGTGCTTATCCATTAATGCTTAGTGTAAACTTCAAATATGTAGCAATTTAGACATTGGTTGGTCAAACATCATGATGTATTCCAAGTTTCTAGAGCCAGAACATTGTAGAGTCTTTGTAGAGTGGGTAGATATTCTGAATATCCATCTCACAATGAGTTCAAATCATAATATATGGAAAATCAAAGAAAAATAAGGAGCCTCTTCTTGCAACCTCAGAATCAATTACTGATTTTTATTCTGTAAAATTAAGCTATGTAGTTCCCTCCACTTTCACTCAGGAGACAAAGGTTTACCATAAAGCAAGGGAAGATAAGTTGAAGTTTTATTCTGAGTAATTTCAGGGAACGAGCTTGCAATAAGGCTGTGTGCAATAGGAGAGCTAAACCACCTTTGCCCTGCCTTGTTTTGGTTTAATCTTGCATACCTTGGCTCGAGCTTATAATACTGGTTCTGGAGCAATGATAAGTGTTAAATTAAATGCTTACCTCTGTAGTAATTGCTTTTGGCAATGTTTGGCAACAGCCACATGCAGTGTTTTCTTCTGCAGATCGTAAAGTATGAGGAGCAGATTTTTCAGGAGGGCATTTAGAGAAAATATAAAAAAATGCTGGTAGTTTATGCCTTTCTCTGTGTTCCTGTTGTTTGCAGAGGACGTACATCTTCACCTTCCTTCTCAGCTCCCGCCTCTTCATGCACCCCTACGAGCTCATGGCCAAAGTCTGCCACCTGTGCACTGAGCAGCAGAGACTCAGTGAGCCTGCCCTGGACAAGGTAAGATCCCCACTCTCAGGCACTTCCCAGGTCCCTGCCCAAACCAGAATGTTCCTATTCCAGAGAGTCCTCAGTGGGATTGAGCAGTTTGAAAACTTAACTCAAGCAATTAGAATTTCTGTCTTTATTCACTGAGATTCATGGGGAATTTCCACACTGCTCAGCCTGTCCTCCATGAGGGCTGCTGCTTCTGCTGCACTGTTTTATCAGGAGAATCTCTGAACCACAGTCCTGAACAGGCCAAAATCTGCCCTCTGAAAGCCCAAGGCAGAGGTTTTGTTGATCCCCTTCCTTACTTCACTGAGAATCAAAAATCATTTAATAGTCCCAAGGCAGCCTCTGACCACCACATCTCCTCCCCAGCCTCTCTCTGTACACAGGTTTCTCTCATAAGGTGTAGTGCACACATAGGTCTTGGCACAACTGAAATTTTCCACTTTCTTTGTTGGGAGTTAGTCACAAGTTATGGAAACACTAATCTATGCCTTGCACTGAGACACTCCTGATAATGAGGGGAGTCATTTCCACCCACCTGAGGCCTAATTTCCAGGTCAGTTAAGCCAATGACAGTCTCTTCATCAGCTTCCATGGCCATTGGCTCTGACCTGTAATCCAGTGCTGAATGAAGTTAAGATTAAAATTTACCTGACTTTCATACCCTTATGCTCCACGCTATCCTACAGAACAGAATTCTGTTTCCTTTGAGCTAGGTATTTCTTGCATTGCTGTTACATGTAACATTCCTCACTACTGTTTCCAAATAGAACTGGACCCAGAAAATTGCACCAAAAATCCTACAGTTGTTGACTGAGTGGACAGAGACTTTTCCTTATGATTTCCGAGATGAAAGAATGATGAGGAACTTGAAGGAGTTGGCACAAAGAATAACCAGTGGGGATGAGGTAAGTTGTCTGCACACAAAGTTATTGGATAAAAAGGCATTCCTATTACTGCTTATATTGCTGTTGATATTATGGTGTGGCTCTAGGTGCTTAAGAAACCTTATCATGAAGGTGCTGGTAGGCAAAATTTCTGTTTGGTGCCTAAGCCTAGGATGAAACTGCACAGCATAAACAGATCTTCTCCAAAGCATGGGCAAAATTCTCTCCACCTCTAAGCTCATAACATAATCCCATTTTGGCAGACAGGCACAACTTGGTGGATGTTAGTGTTTATCATTTTAGTGATTCTACTTGGAAGAAGCTAGCTAGGACAATAGCTGAGAAATCCCTATCAATGTTGATAATTTCTTGAGTAAGGTGTGTTGGAATTGGGCCTTTGACCTGTAGGTCAATGGAAAAGTTACAGCAGGTTTGGGGAGAAATTTCCAAAAGAGGACTGGACCAGGGAGAATTGTCTTGAGCTTAAAGCATCAACTCAGAGGAAGTCTGTCATATTCCTTCCTGTGGATGGAGCACACAAGGAAATCACCTGACCTTTTTTTAAATCCCACTTTTTAAGATGGAAGTAAAGTTCCACATGGTTATTATGAAATATTTTGATGCTTGTCTTTTGAGTACTGAAATAGACTCAGCCAAAAGCCAAGGGTTATATTTACTTAGTGGAAGGGAATTAACAAGGTTTCAGTAAGCAAATCCTGTGTAGCTGGCATAATGCTGTGATTGCAAAACACACACTGGAGTGGCATTTGGAAGAACTATAAACACAAATAGCAATTGCTAAATGGCATTGTGTTTCCAGTGTTCCTCAGGGACCAGTGTTCCTTATATAAGCTTTTAAGTAATAATATGGATGAGGCAGCAAACAGCACATTAACAGGCGTGGAGGTAAACTGGACTGAGAGGAGCTGAGAGTGCTGCCAAAGGCTGTGCAAGAGCATGGAAAAGAACAAACCTAAACTGAATATGGAAGCTGAAATATATTTTGGTGTTGTCATAGTGGAGAGGGACAAAAGAAGATGGGACAAGAGATGGTATGAAATACAAATGGAAAAGAGATCAAATTTGATGTGCAAGCTAAAGGTTGCAAGAAAGCTCCAGGGAGTTCTGGACTGGGAAGAGACAAGAGGTGTGCCCTCCCTCCAGGGGTGCTAAGTTGCTTTGTTTCTAGATACTCTTCATAGCAAGGTAGGAAACTGAAGTCTAGTTCCAGGCAAAGTTGTTACGATTGAGGGCTCACACCCACTTGAAAAATACTCACTGGCCCAAAAAGAAAAGAACTGCTTAGCCTGGAGGAAGTTGAGTTGGTGCATGGAAGAATGAAATGAGAAGAGAGAAGGGTTGTCTGCAACGAAGTTTCTGGCACTACAGATAGTTTAAACAGAGAAATTGTCTATTGAAGGGAAAGGCAGATGTACAAAGCTGCTAGAAAATGTGCAAAAGGAGGAATCCTACTCTGCAGAGAGCTATAAATCCATTCTAGCTGTAGCTTTGAGGTTTTTTTGACTTTGATGTTTTCTTTAGAAAGACAAAGTGAAAGCAAGCACTGCAGTAAATTGACTTGTTTTATTGTGAACTGCTTGGAACAGTAAATGGCGACTTCCTTGACCTTGCTTTTCTACAGATCACTTGGATCTTTGTGAGTCATTACCTTAAAGGATACAGAAGAAGCAGTTTCCTACTCCTGTTCACTACAGTTCTACTTATAGCTTCTTATTCCACTTCCTGAATTATTGTACTCCAGTTCTTTTAAGAGCTGTCAGTCAGAGTACAACCAAAATCGCTCACCACACTAACATGTCACTCCTTCAAAACAACATATGTGGAAAAGGCTTTGGAAGAAAGGACAAATTCATCAGAATAAAGGAAATATTGCTGCCTTGGACTGATCATACTATAGTGTGCAGACAATAGTTTTCAGATTATCTTTTTTGAAGCCACCTAGGTTTTGTTTTAATAGCTTTAGGATATGTGGAATCTGGAAGAGTAACCACCTTGGTTACACTGATCTATCTACTTAAGAGTTGAGTTCTGCTCCTACTTAAAATTGTCAGTCCTGCTAACTTAAATCACTACAAGGCCTGCAAAGGCAGAAGAGAGATTATTTTTTTTATCTTTTCCTCAGATTCACTGCATGTTTGAGCTCTGACTTTTGTGAAACTGGTCTTGATTTGCTGCTGAGGAGGAGGTCTTTTTTATCACTGAATGGCCATTTTTTTGGTTTATTCTGTGGTCTTAAGCAGGAGAAGATGGAGTTTTTTCATTTCTTGTATTTCCTCCAGTTCTTTTCAGGAAGTGGATTGAACAGATCTTTTCTTTGAGCTAACTGGGTTGATACTGAATATATGAGACAATCACTGCTTAAACCCTCAGCTAGATTCCTTTTGGTCTGATGAAATGATAATATTACAAATTCACATAGTAGAGCTTAGCTTAAGCTGGCAACAAACACAGGTATCAGCAGGTATCTGTTGTGGTGTCATTCAGACTTCAATGCTGTCTTCTCACATTTTGGAAGTGATATCTGATGGTTTGTTCTGACAGGTGTACAGGAAGAACGTGCAGCAGCTCCTCCAGAACCTGATTCGGAAGCTGGCCGCGGTTACCCAGTACGAGGAGGTGCTTGCAAAAATCGACGCCACCACATCCACAGATCGCCTCACGCTCCTAAAGACCAAGCCCCAGTCCATGCAGAGGGACATCATCACCGTCTGCAATGATCCCTATGTGTTAGCTCAGCAGCTGACACACATCGAGCTTGTGAGTTGTTACCCTCCCAGGGATGACTTCATCCTTCCCTCTTTCTGAAGTGCAGGTTAACAGGGGATATGACCTGGCTGCTTCTGTGCTTTGTTTAGGAGAGACTCAATTATATTGGACCAGAAGAATTCATCCAGGCGTTTGTGCAAAAGGATCCTTTGAATAATGACAAGGTAATGGGAGCAGATCTGGAGCAGCTCTGAAATGCATAATTTTCCATCAGGTGCACCATGAGCTGGAAGTGAGGTCCAGCAATAAATGAGGACCAGTAGAAAACAAGCTTTAGTAGTGCCATTAAACATTTTGTTAATGTTTTTTTTCTTCCTGGAGTACAACTCCTGAAGCTCCAGAACTGAGCCAACAAATTGACTTAACATGTTTACTGGGTTTTCTGACTTAAACTAAGGGAAAAATTAATCCTGTGAATATTTTCCCAGGCCACCAATGCAGCCTGCAGCTGGAAGAGGCTGAGTTTAACTTTGCCTTCTGCGTTATTCATTTTTGATATCCATTCTTCCTTTTTAATAAACTGAACTCTTTTCAGCCAAGTAGCACATGGGGGAATTTGCAGGTAGAGCACACAGAACAAAAAGAGTGCAGAGGGCTCTAGATCTATGTGAGATGGAGGGCAAGTATGCAGTGTTTTTAACCAGCCATGATGGAGTTGTCATCTCTTTGAGTGCTGTTTTCAAAATGACTTAATTTTTTATGTTTTTCAGGATAACCTCTGTAAATAAACTGTGGCAAAGTCAGTCCATTAAAACTTGAATTAGCTTGAAACTGACGAGTAGAATGATGCAAGGTTACAATTTGATGTTCATTCAGGTGATCTCTGAAATTGTTTTTCCCAATAGAGATCACTGAAACTGCTGTCTATCCCTTTTTAGGCAACCCTGAGATGTAGTGTGGAAATGATTCCAAGGTGATACAGCATAGCCCTGCTCAGGAAAGGATAATTCCATCAAAACAATAGAGCTGATCTCCCAAAGTTGGGATGCACTGTGTCCATTTGTCATCAACAGCCAGACATAATGTGCCTGGCCTCTGTTTTTCTGCTGCACTTGCAGAGAGCTTACAGGAGTAAGCACTGAAACAGTGTGCCTATTCAAGGGAGCTTTATGCAGATATTTAGCCCTGATTGATTGCATAAGTCTCTCTGAGGTCCTTAAAGCATTAAAAGCACAGGGTGGATTCCACATGGCTGCTGGAGTGCTTTACTGGGCTGACAGCTCAGAAGGAAGTTACACATGTTGAATACTGCCACTCCTGCTTTCCCTCCAAGCTTTCTGTCACTTTGGGTAGTTTGAGTCATTCCTGGTTACTTGACAGTGTTTGGGAATGGCAAGGCAGAAAGCCAAAAGATCTCACAGGGAAAGATAAATTGTGCTAAAAGCTGCTATTTTAATTCTGTCTGTAGAGCTGCTACGGAGATCGAAAGAAGACTCGGAATCTTGAAGCCTATGTGGAGTGGTTTAACAGGCTCAGTTACTTGGTTGCAACAGAAATCTGTATGGTGAGCAAACTTTTTGTGCTGAAAGGTTTTGTTTAGTTATCCAAAACTGTGAAGCCTTTTCAGGTTTGGTGCCTTTTGGACTTTTCATTTGCTTGGTTCTGTAATTGTTCATGTTTGGATGCGGTCAGAGCACGTCTAAGGAGGAAATAAGTTCAGTGTTTTCAGCATTATACTGGTGCCTCAGCCTTGTTTGTGTGACAGTGATGATTTATTCTGGGTTAGCCCTTCTTGGTACGTGAGCATGTCTGGCCTGCTGTTCTCTTCTCTGAAAGCCTCTTGTGAATTGAGGCACATTCTCTCCTCTGGCTGACCCTCTACTCTGCTCTGCTGTTCTTCATATCCTTCTTCTTGGCAGAGCTCTTTGCCTGCTGTCCTTGCTCTCTGCCTGCCTGGGATCAGGTTTGTCTTTGCTGCCCTGAATGCTTTTTGAATAGTGTGGCTTCCTCTACATGCAAAGGATAGTGGGAAGCTGTGGTACATATGGAAAAGACTTTTAGCAGGGTTGTTATTTCTTTGGGGATGTCTCTCAGTGTTGTTCCCTGCTGAGCATAACCCTACAAATGCATCTCTTGCAGCCTGTAAAGAAGAAACACAGAGCAAGGGTGATAGAATATTTCATTGATGTGGCACGGGAATGTTTTAACATTGGCAACTTCAATTCCTTAATGGCTATTATTTGTAAGTATGTGTATCGAGATATTATTTTATCCCTGTTTAAGTCTGGATGAAGGAGGCAGAGTGCTTCATACAGAAGTCTACTGCTTAGCTTGGTCAGCAGCATGAAGTTGCTCAACACTGTTGTAGTGCTATGTGTGTAGTATAAAGTTGATATAAACTAAAGTTTTATTGAAACTTTTCAGAGACCTAAATCCCCACTTTTTAAAACAAACTTCAGTGCTAAATTGATATGGTAACTTTCCCTAATAATAATGTAATATGGAGAATTGATGTCTTCCATAATTTCTATCATATCCTAGTGGTTTAAAAATTCCACACCTCTTTCTATCTGGTAGGAAAATACTGTGAATGTTTGGGGTTTTTTTCATTTGAAATGTGAAAACTTCGTAGTTATGTGTAGTTTCAATTAATTATGTAAGAGATGGTATTCAGAACAACACTCATTTGGGCTTTTCTGCTTTATATACATGTTTTATGAAATTCACATTAAATAATGTCATAGCATTTTTTAGAGGTTTCATTCTGAAAGAGATGAAGATTTTTGTTTCCAAGGTTATTTTGGAATTTAAAGAAAACAATTACTCTGATTTCTTCAGTAGCTCCATCGAAAATACTTGTAATTGGTAGTAGATACTTTGCTTTAGAAATACTCTAGTCCAAGCTACCTGAAAGATTTTTTTCTTTTAAATATTCCAACAATCTCTTTCTCTTATATCAAGCTGGCATGAACATGAGTCCTGTGTCTCGATTAAAGAAAACCTGGGCAAAAGTGAAGACAGCCAAGTTTGATATTCTTGAGGTAAGTTGGGCTGATATTTGGACAGGAGGCTGCTAATACCATTTAACTTTTAACTGCTCTAAAATGCGAGGTTGGCTTCATTATGACATTTAATTTAGTATATTTGTGCTCTTAATGGATATTGTCCTGCTGACCTTTGTCAAAGATCATGCAGGTGCAGCACTCTATTATCCAAGAGAATGTATTGGATCCCTTGTTGTGCTGAATGGACATTTTTTAAAACAAGGTTCTCTTCTGATCAAATGAACAGACAGAGTGATACTGCAGTCTTCTACAAAGCTGTATTTATGGGGCTGTTCAGAAGACCTTTTCCTATTTAGGAGTCACTCAGTTGAAAAAGGATTGTGTGCACTCATTATTTGCATCTTTCCATGCCTTGCAGCATCAGATGGACCCTTCCAGCAATTTTTACAATTACCGAACTGCCCTGCGTGGAGCCACCCAGAGGTCCCTGACAGCTCACAGCAACAGAGAGAAGGTGTGTTTGCAAATGACTTGGCAGTGGGCAAAAGGGAAATGTGCCTGTTAAGTTGCATGATAAACCTTTATCCTGGAATTCTGATTCTCAGCAACTCTACCCCTGGTGGCTTATAAAAAGCTGCCAGATCAGTTTGGTGCTGACTGAAAGTCCAAACATGAAATGGTCACTTTGATTATTTCAGTAAAACAAGTTCATTGCCTCAGCTCATTTCTGTTTTACAGACACCTATGTCTCACAAGCCCATACCACAAATAGAAAGGCTAAAGACTCACATGAGGCACTAGTAATTTGTTCTTAGAGCTGCTACTTGTGCTAATCTTTCAGTAATTCATGGCTTAAGGTGGAAAGATTTCAAAACTTACTCATAAAAGATATTCTAAAGCTCAAATCTAGACAGAGCTGTGGCATTCCCTTCCTGTGTATAGTCTTTAGATGCAGAATCTCAGTGGTAGTTCTTGTGGAAAGGAATCAAATAGCTTCCTAACTGCTCTCCACTTGGAAGCAGTTGCTCATCAACTCCTTATGATATAAGGACTTCATGCTGTGTTTAATAAACGTGATCTTGAAGTTCATGGAATAAGCTACCAGGCAGATGAAGCAAATCCACATGCAGTCTGCTGATCTATACTGTTGTTATGCATGGAATGTCTTTCTGAATCCTAAGGGTCTGCTCACATATCATTCAAAGTACCAGAAGTTTAATGTAAGAGGCTTATTTCTTTTCAGAGAAAAGTCAGTTTTAAGACTTCAGAGAAAGAACTTAGAGATATTGAAATATGGTGTGGTAAAGTGTTCCACAGAAATAATAAGTGGTATTTGTTTTGTCCCCCTTTGTAACAAGGATGTGTAGCTGTGAAAACTTCCATAGGATGAAAATTAACATAGAACCATTTTAAGAAAGCAAAATTCTCCAGCATTCTCCAAAGAAAATACTTTGTTCAGTTGGCAAGAAATGCTTAAATTTAAGCCAGTCACTACCAAGGTTCCATGACTTGCATGAGCTCAGGCAGTTGTAGCTCAAAAACAATTTGTGCTGCTACCCCAATATTCCCTGCTGTGCTTTAATGGGCATCGTTTACCAAGCAAGTCCTGCAAGAGGTAAAGCTATACTACAAGATACCCTGCAGGAATTACATGTAAGTAGTAGGTGCCTCTGACTATTTGTCTTCTCAAATCTGCAAGGAAGAAGGAAAAAATGAAAACAAGAATGACACGACATAGAAATGGAGGACTTTGTGGAGAGATTTGTATTTTAAAATGTAGTGAATGCACAGTGTTTGTGTAAAGATGTAGAATCCTTACTCCTTCAGTGTTTTGCTTACCTTTTGTATCACCTGACTTCCTCTAATTTTTCTCTGCAGACCATTGTGTCTTGATTCAGGACCAGACTGTTAATAATGCTGTTCTCTCCCTAGATTGTGATACCTTTCTTCAGCCTCTTGATCAAAGATATTTATTTCCTCAATGAGGGTTGTGCCAATCGCCTTCCAAATGGTCACGTCAATTTTGAGGTGAGTAGAGCACTGAGTTTTGATGGGGTTTAAATGCAGAGTCAGCCCCTTTAACAGAAAACTGAAGCAAACCACAGTCCTCAGGAGAGCTGGAGGTAGTCAGGAAAAAGCAGTTTTACCAAAGATGGAGTGTTTATAGAAACTTTCAATATTCCCAGGTTTTTTAGTGGGGGGAAAAGATTCAGAACTTCCTCCCAGTGCTCAAATTCATCTCAACATTTCAATTCACAGGTTTACTATAGTTAATGGCAAAATGTTCAAATTAGTATTTTAGGGCTCATCTTTTAATGCCTCACATAAAAAACAAGTTCCTCCTTTATCAAGATATATAGGAGGCATTTTTATGCAAGTTCCAAATTGTCTCTGAAGAAATATGTGATAGAGCAGCAGGGAGGGAGTTTTGACTTCCTTGTCTTCTAGTAGCTCTTCTGCCTCTGATTTCATGCTTGTTATGTGCTTGTTATTGGGTGAGTTACCCAATTATTTGTTTCCTGGTACTTGCAGTTTTCAAGAAGCCTGGATCATTCACACAGAATTGCAGTACATTCAGTTGTAGTCATAGGCCTGAATTAGCCTAAAGGTTCTAAAACTAGGCTCTGCAATCGCCTGGAATGTCCTTTTGCTCAAGGAATTCATGTTCACTTAAGCTTTGAACTTTCATTGAAAGAATTTATCAATTAATGGCATCAGCACACTACATGGGGAGTGTTCATTTTTGGCATAGATTTCCAGCAAGAAAATAAAGCATTTCATATTTGTTAACTGACAGGAAACATCTGAATTTTGAAATGTCAGTGCAGTATTAAGCATCTGATATGGAAATCACTATGTATTTAATTTCAAAACAAAAAGGGTGAGCATCATCAAAGTTAAAGTTTGGGCATAAGGAGTGTTACCAGCTCCTTGAAAAAATTAAATGCACTTCATGATCTACTATATTTGTATTCACAACAGCAATTTTAACAAGGTGAAGGAGTGGGAAGTTACCATAGCCTGAAACAGAAACACAAAAGTTAGAAGCTGAGTTGTTGAGTCAGATCACGTTCGATTCTATCTTAAAAGCCAAGGACAATCGAAGCCTTGGTCTCCAAACCAAGATCTCTCCCCCTTTTTAAAAGAATGTTCAGGGTAAGCAATGCTATTCAACTGATAGCACCTCCTCTGCTTTGTATTCTGACAGAAATTTTGGGAGTTGGCAAAACAAGTCAGTGAATTTATGACATGGAAGCAAGTGGAGTGTCCTTTTGAAAGGGATTGGAAGATTCTGCAATACTTGCTTTCTGTCCCAGTCTTCAGTGATGATGGTAAGGAACTCTGGACTTCTGCAGGGATGGTGTCACTTGCTACTGATTAATCTCTTTCTGTGTTAATTTGTGGCGTCCTCACAAGGAAAAACCTCTGTCTGGCAAGGGAAAAATGCTCTTCCCTTACAAATGATAGAGAAGATAAGATTTGTCTTTTATGTCTTTTAAGATTTTTCTTATATAGTCAGTGAGAATCAACATTGGTTCTGAAATAGAACAAACCAAATTGATGTGGTCCCTCTAAATGTCACATGAAATGTATTTATGTGGACTTTCAGGATCCTTTGCATTCAATGGTGCTGCTTAAGGAAGAAAACAGGGACTTCACTGGCTATTTACAAAGCACCATGTCCCTGGGCTCATTTTATTTTCTCTTGAGTGCTTTCTTCTCCCTGTGCTTTTGAGTTTCCACTGGTTGTTTTTTTCCCCCTGAGGGCAGTCTTTGTTCTCATGCACAGTTTGTTAGCATTGTCTGGGTGCAATTATAAGCAATGCTATACTTCCTAATGGGATTCTGAAGCCCTAAACTGAGGGATGGATAATACATGCCTGCTTCATTTAACTCAGTCTGCTCTGCAACGAGAGCAAATTTTAAAATGCCAGTAGGCCTAACATAATGTATTTGCTTCTGATTGCAGCACTTTACTTGGCTTCCTATGAAAGCGAGGGTCCTGAGAACCACATTGAAAAGGACAGATGGAAGACACTAAGGTTTGTGTCAGAGATTACCCAGATCAATAAATAAATAGAATGGGATACAGAGCAAGCATCAAGCAGTTAAAACCAAATGGCATGTTACATGTTTCAACAGATGGGGCACAGCGAGGTTGTAAACCCCACCCCCCTCCAATCTGGGACTCTTGGAAAAAACAGAACAATCAGTCTTTATCTTAAACCCTCTCAGTCCTTCTTTCCCTTAGGAAATGGGAATTAGAATAAGCAATTTTGTATTTTAATTTCTTGTGTTACTCAGTGAAGGAAGAAATTACTTTCTAAACTGCCAAGAAATCCCCAGTTCCTCACAAGTACTATGCAGAGCACTCTGGAGTCCACACAGATGTTTTCACAGCTACTGCATCCCTTTCTGCACCAGCCTTTTAGACAAGGCTGAGGTTTGCATAATGATTGCTCTGGGCAAATGCATTAATGAAACCAGTTAACAATTTAGAGGTCAGGCTGGGGAAGAATATTCAGCAAAATCATATTTTTGGCTTTTCTTCTACTGCTCTTAGAGTGCAGCCTCATCAGCTCTTTGAGTTTACTAATTGTGGAAGGCTACGTGAACCATTAAGGCAGGGGCATGTAACAATTCCATCTGATTGATTCCACTCATTTTGAGAAGGCAGAGAGTTACTCACATCAGGACACAGACATTCCACATGACACAGGGTGACAAGATGAAAATCTGTAGTAACAGGAATCTCAGTTTCACAGCCTCCTTACCGCAGTCACTCTGTCTGAGAAGATTTACATCTTTCCAGTGATTGTCTTTACCCATTTGCATTTCCCTCTGCCTTTCAGGTCAGCACTTCTGGGCAGAGTCTAGAGCACACCATGTCTGCTGTTGCTGTGTTACGTGGATTGCCAAGGGGCATGGCTTGGTTTATTTTTCTGTGCACTGAGTGGCACTCAGAGCGATGAAAGGTGTGCAGTCAGTTGCGATATCATGGCAGCGAAGATGAAAGAATTTAATTCAAGAACAAACAGGCAGCTTCTCCCATCTGACAGATGAGATAAAATCACAGCCCACTCAGCTGGGATTTAGGCTGAAGTATTGATTGAGGATCCTTTGAAGATCTCAGATGCTGCCTATGAATCATTTCACACCTGGATGGAGTATTCTTTGCTTTTGCTGCAGCTTGCTGCTACAAGGACTCTGCAGAGCTGCCACAAGGACTCACAGGAGGTTACAAGAGGGGAAATGTTCACCATTCCTTTCAGTGAAACCCAGGTCTGCATTGAGGAGCTCTCATTCCTAATAAGCTGAATATATCCCAGAAGATTGGGATTGCTAAGAAGGGAAAGGACTGGACACAAAAATTGGCTGCTGAGGAGAATTTCTCCCTACCACTGTAATGGTGGCTGGTGTTTTTTTTCTTTTTCCAATGTGTTTTTGAGTTGGCTGCTGGCAGACAAACTCGTTATTATTTTAAGTTATTAAAAAATATAAAGTAATAAAAATCAAGGCTATGGTAGAAAATACACCTGCTGTAAAAAGATACTAGCTGTGTAGCTCTATGACTTCTAGTGAGGCTTTTTCTTTTGTTCACTTCTTTACAATTAACCACTATATGCTACAGACATTCTTATTTTTACTGTGAGGTTTTTTTACTCTTGATTTTCCATACTTGACCTTCTTCTGTTAGGTTGAACAAGCTGACTTTTCTAGAATAGTCTTTGAGAAACTGGCATAAAAAATATTAGAGTATGTTTTTATTAAGTAATTTTTATAACTGCTTTTTTTTTTGAAAGGGTAACAGTGGTGAACACAATCCATTTTGACTGAAATAGCAAGATGCCAAAAAGAAAAAAAGAGGCTTCTTCTCAACTCCAGCTATGAACAAAACAGTCTTCCTGTGTGTTTGCTTTAGGGATTATGACTGTGAAGTAGTTCACTGTGTTACACACCTAATAAGTTTTTAGTAGCTCTGAATACTTAGTCACTCTATTTATCCTAGGACAACCTGATTGAAAAAAAAATACAAAACCAAGCCTGTAGCTGTAGACCACCCTGGATGCAAAAATCAATAAGCAAAGTACATACTTGGCAAAAAAAACCCTATTTGCAATTTTTCTGTTACTGTTGTTAAAAAAAATGGAAAAAAAGTAAGAATAAATATATTTATTTGTTGCACAGCATCTCTTGAGTCTTCAGATAAGGTGGTTTTTATGTTCTGTTTGTACCTTTTCAGGCAAATATTTTAATTTTGAATTCCATAGTACATGTTGAAGGTAGCCTTTGTTAGTGGGGATACTGTCCTTAACTACAGCCTGTTTGCTGGTACAAGGTACTGGAAGTCTCTGAGTTACATGTTCCACAAAGCTCAGCACCTCAAGCCCTGACAGAGAAGGTTTCCTCTCCTTTCCCATTCCTTGTGTTGGGATGAAGGAGGAAGAAGAGGCCAGCTCTTGGAAAGGAGAAAACTGCTTCTACTGTGCACAGACTTGCCTCCCAGCTTTCATCATGTGAGGTCCTGCACATCCTCCCCTCTACATCCTTCCCCTGTTGTTGAGGCTTATGCCTGGTGCTTGAAAGGGGAATGCAAATCCCAAACCTCTGGCAAGCCAGAGCTGCTCCTTCAGCCATTATTTCACTCAGTGTTTGATGTTAGAGCCTTGCCATGCTCTGTGCCCTCTGCTCCATCATTTGGTGCAGCCAAACCATGCTGGGCTTTAATTTTGAACATCCCAAGCTATGTCAGGCTGTTGCAGCACTGGGTGGAAAGAGCCATTCACACCTGTCCATAGCAAATGGGAGAGAAAGGGACTGATTCTGATTCGAGCAGCTCCCAAAGGAAACATCACACACTCTCCAAAATGAGGAGTTACAAGAACTCATTAACTTTACAAGTGTTCAGGCAGGACTGAAATCAGTGCTGACAGATGCTCAGTACTTAATGGAGGCAGAGACAACCACCATGTCTCCTGTACAAATGGCTCAAGCATTACTTATTTCTCATGGTGCAGAGACAAAAACTTTGCCTCTTACAGACCCAGGTGAACCAACTTGTTCAAAAGAGTCTATAGATGTCTGGCTAAGCCCACAAGAACAATACCTGTCCTTACCATCCAGCTATTTCCCTGCTCTCCTATTTGGAAAAATCTTGATGGCATCATCATGAAAAGAGCAGTCAGATGAATGCAAAAATATGCAAGAGCCTATTTACAGCTGTCATGTCCAAAAGAGCAAGTAAGAACCTTTACATCCATGTGGGTGCTTGGCATTTGTGTTGTATTTTGTCAGCCTTCCCAGACAGATGTTCTTGACAGAGCTGAAACTGGTATTTGATCTTGCACTAAAATAGGCAAATAGGCCAGTAGGCAAAACATCATTCATTTTCCAAGACTTATGTTACTCTAGGGAATATTCCCTGTCATTTTGGGAGGCTTTCCTTACTAGCTGTGTTTAGTATGCTCCTTTGTGGGCTTCCTGCAGTATTTTTGCTGGAAAAGAAGAATAAGCCTTTTGTAGTGCAGCAAAGGCATTATCTGATACCCACTGACACTTCATCATCATTACACTGTGCTGCACGATTTTTTTCTTTCTCCTTCATTAGAAAGTTTTAGCTACAGTGTGACCCAAAAGGAGATTTCACTGTAAACCAAGTAAATACAGTGTCCTCCTTTCATGGAGATTACTTTTCAGGAAGAAAAATACAAAAGATAATGTGGATAAAGCAGTTGGTTTTCATCAGTTATTTATATAGCCCAAGAAGTCTGAGTGCCAGTGATTCTGTGGGGCCAGATTATCTTCTTTCTTGTGCTTTTCTCCCCTATCTTGTGAAGTCCAGAAGTTGGAAGGGGAAATGGTTCTTAGGTGGACTTCCAGCTGCAGGGGAAAGCAGCATCTGGAGCCAGTGTATTCCAGGGAACAATAAACCAAGCAAAATATCTGTTGGTGTTACAGCAGGATCTTCTGCACACCTCCAAATCTGGCCTAGTGGTCAAAAGAATAAATAACTTTCCTGGCATTAATGAGTTCTTATTGTCTGACAACTCACTAGCATTTATATATGGAATGCCTCGCTGCTTTTTAAATGAGTTTTTATTGGGATAAAGTTTTATGTAGGAAGTCAGAAATAATTAGGTCTGGGAGAAAATAATTTCAGAAGGAGTTAGGCTTTCCCTTGTCCTTTTCTCTTCCACATGGTTCAGAGGAGATGAATTCTGCTTTTCCATTAAAAAATTGCAGTCCATGAACATTCCTGGTTTCAGCTTCTGCCTGTCAAGATGTGGATGGGAAACTTTAGTCTGATGCAGAGTGCCCTCTTGTGATACAAATGAAACAAATCCAGAGATCTGGGTGGGATGGGATGAGGAAAAATGAATGAAGGTTCCCAAGAAAAAATGTGTTTAGAAACCAGCAATTGCTTTATCTCCATACTCTTCAACTTCTGCCGACATGTGGTGTGAAGCCAATGAGAATTAAGTATCATAATGGATTTTACTGGGGCATATTTCCTACACAACCTCACTTCTCTCAGCCCTTTCTTCAGAATGGCTACTTTGTAATTGAAATAAAGCTAAAACCAAGCAACAATCCAGATTAACCACCTGGAAAGCTGGTTTCTTCGGAGTAAAGGAAATGAGATTCAGCAAAGTTATCTTGCTTAATGCCCAACTGAAAAGTGTTCAGGTATTTTGAGTGGGGACAAAGTAAAATGCAGAATGAAAAAAACTGCATTTGAGAGCATGATCAGAGTTTTCTCCCTGTAATTTTATGTCCTACTGAGTCAAGGTTGCATTCATTGAATGTTTCTCTTGGGATTGGCCATGTGTGGTATATGATTCAACATAAATCTTCTCTTGTAATTTCTTTTTTTTTCCTCTTAACTGCAGAGAGGGGGGTACAAACCCCAAAAACAACTCTAGGTTTTTGTAAAGAAAAAAAGCAACAAGCCTGCCATCACCCACATATTTAATTTTTGGAAACAAATACTCAAGTACTTGGGAAATGAACCCAATGAGCATATTAAAATGGTTTTGAATAAATTTATTCTCCCTCTCTCCCCTTTCTCCCAGCCTTGTCATTGGTCAAATGCAAAAACTTTAGTTCTAAACATTTAGAACATCAGTTCTAAATTAGAACTGATGTTCTAATTTAATTCTGAATTAGAACTAAACATTTAGTTCTAATGCTGTCTCTTACATGTTGATTTCAATCACATTCTTGCTGCTTTTCTCAGTCCATTCATTTATCAGTTTGATATCACATTGCTTCCAGAACCACCTGTAAGCAGATGAGATATCTAGTTTACAGTGTGGAATTTACTTGGTTATAGAATGAATTATACAATGTAGGTAAGCTCATGGCAAGAGGCTGGCTCCTACTTTTCCAGCAAAAAACATTTGAAAACAAAATGCCCTTGAAACAGTCATCTGAAGTTGAGGAAATTGCTTGTCTTGGAAACATTAAGTTTTGAAGAAACACTGAGCAGAGATAGAGACAGACCAGAGCCAGAGGTATGGAATATCTGCTCATTCCTGAGACCAGGCTTTTGTGTCAAATTAAATTTGCCTTGGGCTTTTGGGCAAAAGAGAGATTCACCTGATGTCACACCTGCAAGCACATGTGGTTTAAGACACTGGAAAGAACCAGCACCTCCAGCACTTCATTCATCTCCTCTCAGGTGAGGTGATCTCACTCTTTGCCACTCTTCCTGGAAAGGCTAAAATTTGATCCCACCTTTAGCAAGTGGAGCATGGAGTAGTCCCTGACCCTACATATTTCTTTCAGTTCATAGAATATTCTCCATACATGTCCTACTGTGCAGTATCTCAGTGGGAGAGCTTGAATACCCCTCCAGATGTGTCATATGCTGAAGGATCTGTGCCTTGCAAAGCAATTCTTCTCCATGTACTAAAACAAAGTGATGTGTAGCTCCTTTCCCTTCGTGCACTACAGAGCCAAAACATACACAAAATAACCCCAGAAGAAGAGGGGCCAGAGGCTGCAAGCAGATGGAGGTGGTCCAGGAAGGACCACACACATTGTCTGGAAATATTTCTGCTTCCAACTGCTCCTGGCTGTCTCAGGGAGGAGTGAGGTGCAGATTTCTGCAGCTGGCAGGACTGACTGGAGCCATTCTTTGCACTGTGGAGCATCTGTGTGGCAGATACTGCCTGGGGAGCTGCTGGAAGAGCCTCCTCTCCTGCTCTGAGCACACCTGCATTGCAGAAGAGACTTGCAATCTGTTGGGCACAGTCTGCCCTTTCTGCTAAACACCCAGGTAAAGCAGTTCCTTGAGGCTTGAGGGGAGAAAATGAGTGACAAGGTAGAAGAGGGGCAAAACTGAAAAGAAATCCTTGCTATATATCAGAATTTGTTTTTCCTGTCCCTGGGCCAAAGTGTAAGAAAAAAAGACCCTGCACCCCTCCCTTGTTTGGCTTCCCTTGTTCAGCTGTCATCACCAGTTCGACCACCAGATGTCTACACCCAACAGAAAAGTGAAATGTAGCACCGAGATGAGCAGCTGGAAAAAGAAATGAAAGGAGACAAGAAGTGACAGGGAGGGAAAGTGCAAGGGGAGCTGTAAGGGCTTATTTCCAGGCCTAGACACCCTTGAGGCAGGGATGATGCTCAGCCCCTCCTGGTGAGCTTTCATTCCCATTTTGTATTCCTACCACCAGTGATGCTGAACTGAGATGGGTCCCTTTGGAGAGTGGTCAGGAGAAGGGAATGCTTGGAAGCAGTGCTGTGGCTATTTAACCTGCCTGCTCAAACTTATGACTTCATGGGCAGTGCCACTGGAGAACTTTTTTAATGTAAAGATGAGACCTGGGTCAACACTAGAAAAGGTTTGCATGCAAAAAGTAACCACAATAGCAGGTTGCTTTGAAATGTGATATCTGATATTTGAATTAGAAGAAATTAGTGTCTTTTCAACAGTGCTAGGTCTCAACTGAACCCTAATACTATCCATCCTTTCATGTAATCTAAATACTGGTTTCTGTTTGGGAATTAAGAAGCAATGCCATTTCCCTCATACAGTCCCTTCTTTGTATGCCATAATTTTTGTTATCATATCTGCATAAAGAGGCTGCTCAAGACATCCTAGCAACATTCAACCTGTCAATCAGCTTTAAAGAGAGGCAGTAAAATATAGTGAACTCTGCCCAGCAATCATTTCAGTGGGGTGAGAAGGTATTTTTCCCACAAGGCTGAGCAGGAGGGGTTTTTTTGGCAGATGGGGACACAAGGAAAAGAGGGAGCTCACTTGTTATCTGCTGCCTTCTGAACAACCACTGCTGTGGTCCCAACCTCAAGCCAGAACTGCAGCATCACCTCTTGCCAAGGGTGTTGTCCCAAAAATGGTTCTCACCCAGTGTGCAAGAGGCCAATTCACAGACTTGAGGCATTTATTTACAGGGGTGCTGGGTGACAAATAAACCTTTTGCTATTTTTGCTATTTTAGCAAACAAAACAACAAAACATGTTTTGTTTTTTTTTTTTTTTTTTTACGGCAGTGAAACTTAGATAATTGATGTGCTTTAGGTTTCAAATGGTGTTTTTTTTGATTGTTTGACTTTTAATTGTTACTAGATGAGCCAAAACCACAAGAACAACCCCACACCCACAATAAAAAAAGCTTTTATTTGAGGTGGGAGGGAAGAAGGGATCAACCCCAAACAAAACACTCTTTCTGGAAATACAGTGGGCAAGTGAGACTGTGTTGTGTTTCAGGTTGAAGTCCATCTTCTAGACCTACTGATTCAACAGGCAAGTCACAAAATTAAGAGCAAAATTCTTAAAATAAAGAAATATTTTGCAAGGCTTGAAAGATCCAGAAGCACTGCTATTTTCCAATCCCTGCTTGATTTCTACCTAAAAAAAAAAAAAAAACAAAAAAAAAAAACCACACCAAACCAGCAAAGCAACATTTAACACCATCAATTTTATTCTGCTACAAAACATGAAAGAAGCAGAAAGGTACAATCTAAATCCCCATGTTTTCAAGCTCCTGCTCCTCAATACTTTGTGGCAATAAATGTCTCATCTATTTCTCTCTAAGACAGCAGTACAAATGGAAAGGATTAAAAACAGGCCACCCCTGTTGTGCTTCATAGGTTTACTGCTGCCCCTGCAGTTTGCAGACAGGGCAGTGGTTATTATAGGATATAGGCCTTGTGTGATATGATTGCACAGCTTTTTCTTTCACAATAACACCAAAATAAGTTGCAAGCTTTCCAAATTTTCAAGCTCACTTGTATCAAATGAAGTTCTAATCTAGCTTGACCAAAGCATCCCTAATTTTGCCCAAACAGAACTGCTACCCTGAAACAAGTTCTGGAGGGATAAAAAGGTTCTGTAATATATCTAAGGAATTTTTAGAAGAGGTGTAACAGCTGGACCTGCCCACACAGGTATGAGGCCCTCAAGACAGTGCCCTGCAGCTGACCTCAGTTCTTCCAGGTCTGGAATGTTGATCTCCAAAGTCTCCTGGGAGATGCACTCCCGGGTGTACCCATTACCTTTTCCACTTTACCAGCAAAGAGCAAGACCCCACACAGCCCTCATGTACCACAAACAGGGAGCAGTCTCTGCATTCCTGGCTGCATTTCTTAGGAACTTTGCAACAGGAGAAGAGGGTGCTGACAAATTTCCTCAGGGAATCTGGGTCAGTTGCTGCATCCCAGAGCAGCTCATTTGCACTGTGTAAGGGGTTGCTGGGACAAGTTTTCTCATCACATGCTTCACTGAGCACTGTAACGTTTCTGATTTGAAGTTGTTGAGTGTGAAATGTATGTGACCAGCATTTATTTAGGATTTCTTCTTCTGGGGGCAGGTTCTGTTAGAATTTATGTGAGTTGCTTCATCCCAGACATGGGCAGTGATTGTGGAACACTGAGATCTGTTGGAACCAAAGGAAGATTTATAAGTAGGCAGTGCCAAAAGGAGAGGGTAATTGTGGAGAAGAGAATTGGAGAGCCAGTGTCCTAGAGGCTACAGGTTGGCATTAGACCAAGTCTTCTTGACAGCATCCATGGGAGAGGTATGCATGCAGCTCTTTGCCTGTTGTAAAATCCTTTCATCCCTAGTTTGTCAGGCTGTTTGGGTAAACAACCCTTGGAGACCGATGTTTTGAATCAGCATGAAGAGACTTGCTGGGAGAGAACAGCCCTTGTGAAACCTGGGCTCTACCAAGACTCAATGTTGAAAATAGGCAATGCTCCATTCTGGGGTGAGCCTGGGTGAAGATATATCCTAGGACATGGGCAAGCTCCTTGCAGGACTATACAGTGGTGTGAATCACTACAATATGTCCATGGACAAAGACTCTCTAACTAGTTAAAGTTACAAAGTGATGTGTTTATTAAGATGCCAGCAGGCTGCACAGGGGGTAACCCCCTAGAGACATGGCAGCCCCATACAAGGTTCCTTGTCCTCTATTTATTTCCCAAATCTTACATTCCATACAGATGCATAAACCCAGCACCTCCCATCCCTGCTCTGTATTAAAATGAGGTCAGTAGTCCATCACACATGTGTGCAATTCTTCTCTTGAATTGGGTGGGTGGTCTCAAATTGGGTCAGTGGTGCTGAAAGATGAAGTAAGGAAAGTCTTCATCAGGTCTCCATGACTCTCTGGCACAATCCAAGGTGCCCTGCTTTGTGATGGATTGGTATAAAGTCCAGGTGTTAGCCACTGCTCTACTGGTTTCAATCTGTTCTTATAATGGTTCACTTACTCCATCTCCTTCTATAAACAAAACTGAAACAAGCTCATAATTGGCAACAATACCTCTATTATCTCTACCTTCAGCATCTAATAATCATCAACCTATCGTTTGTTTATCTAACTTACACCCTGATCAATATGAATTGCTTCTAACCCTTAGCTAAAATCCTAACTCTTTAAAACCACGATTCAGGTGTTTGAGGGTCAGCTCGAGAGAACAGGAGAGAGCAAGGGCTGCAGGTGTGTGACCCCCAGACCCATCCGCGGGGCAGCAAAGCCAGCAGGACGAGCACTTGTGTGCACGGCCTGGCCTGAGCTGAGCCCTGCACTCACCTCTCTGCCGGGGGGTGTGCTGGGGAGCGCGGCTGGGACGGGGCAGCCTGCGGACAGACCGCCGGACAGACCTCCGGACAGACCGCCGGACAGACCGCCGGACACACGGCCGGACACACGGCCGGACAGACCGCCGGACAGACCGCCGGACACACCGCCGGACACACCGCCGGACAGCGGGCACCGCCGGAGCCCCGCAGCGCCGGGGGAGGGAGGGACACACGGACAGGGGAGGGACAGACGGACAGCGGAGGGAGGGAGGGAGCGGGGGAGGGACGGGCGAGCACCGCCGCCCCCGAGCCGCCTCTGCCGGGCAGCGGGAGCGGGTCCGTGCCCAGCCGGCCCCGGGAGCAGCGCTCCCGAACCTGCCGCCAGCCGGGCACGCAGGTGAGCAGGGCCGGGGCGGCACCGGGGCCGGGCAGCCGGGGGCAGCTGCGGCCTCCCGGGGCCGTGAGGGGGCTGGAGGGGCGGGGGTGCCGGTCCGGCAGCGCCTGCACCCCGCGGGCCTGCGGCGGACCCGGGCTGGGCTGCGCGGGGTCCCGGGAGCATCCCCCGGAGCATCCCCGCGAGCATCCCCCGAGCATCCCCGAGCATTCCCTGGACCATCCCCAGGAGCATCCCCGGGAGCATCCCGGAGCATCCCTGGACCATCCCCGGAGCATCCCCAGAGCATCCCCTGGACCATCCCCGAGCATCCCCCCGAGCATCCCCCGCGAGCATCCCCCGCCAGCATCCCCGGCCAGCATCCCCCGGAGCATCTCAGGAGGATCCCCCGACCATACCCCGAGCACCTCTGGACCATCCCCGAGCATCCTGCCGCGGGCACCTCCATCTCTCCCGGGTGGGTTTTGGGTTTTGGGTTTGCCCCGTCTGTCCAGCGCCCCCGAGCCCGTGAGGTGCCCTGTAGCACACACAGCAATGAATGCCCTGTTGTGCCTTTTGTCTCCTGAGCTGTGGATAAAGCTGGTCAGAGTGCAGAGGAGCAAGGCTTTGAGTTTTCTGCTAGAATTGGCTTCTGTAATGCTGAATTACCAAAATCGCCTGTCGGTCTGTTATTGATTCCTGCCACATATGTGAGTTTCTGACACAAGTGGCCAGTGAAGGGCACCATGTGGAAGAAGGGATCTGTCAGATCTGACTGTTTATTCCATTGTCCACTGGCAATTATCCATGGGAAGACAGAAGCTGCTAACATTGTCACTCCAGTGAGGTTGATAGATTATGAACCTCAAACATCACACAGTAAACCTGTTGTGTTTCTGGATACAATCCAAACAGTAGGTTTTTCTGTGCCCGGGGGCAGTCACTCTGCCACATATAATTTTAAAGTGTATGGGATATCCTTTATTTGAAATGCAGTGACTGTCACTGATTTCAGTAGCAGAGACTGCTACAGTGTGCTGATGTGTTTCCCGTAATCTCCTCTCTATGCTGTAACTTTGATTGCTGTTTGGGGTTGCTTTTAAATATGGCTGCATGCTGAGCTAAGATCTTTGGCTAAACCATGTGCAGTGACACACAGGTCCCTCTCCAGAGTTATTTGGTTTGGTACCCTGATGTGCAATTTGTTTAAATTCTCTTGTGCAGTACAGATTTGCCTTCATTTCTGGCATATTGAGGTGTCCCTGTTAACAGGCTGAAGCACCTACTGTCAAAATGCATCTGTGAAATTGGCACAAATGAAAAATATTACTCAAAGCCACAATAAGCAAGACAGAGCTGAGAAGAAAGACTGTTTTAAATAAAACTAGATTTGGAATGTGAGGTACCTTCTCAGGTATTACAGTTCTGACCCACTGAAGGCTTTAAAAAGGAACTGAACTCTGCATCTGTTAAAAGTATGGTTATACTAACAAGTAAAAGAAAATTGCTGGAGCCTCCCAGTTTATTTCTTGTCATCTGATCGATGTACCTTGTCAGGGCCATGTTCTTATCCAGTTCCAATAAAATGGTAAAAGACATTATCTTGTTCCACAACACTGGGGGTTCAGCCTGATAGAGGTGTCCTTCATCCATGGGCAGACAAGCAGCAGCTTTGGGCCTGCTGATGCCTGACTACAACAGCAGCATGATTCCCTGCTCCTCCTAAAATGATCCAGTGAAACATGCCCAAGATTGTGTCCAAGGAAGGAGGTGGGTCACTGCAAATCTGCTGAAGGCTGCTGGTTGCAACAAGTGCTTGTTTGAGGCATGGGTGTGTTCTGACAGGAGCCCAGGACCTTCCTTTCTCCTGGTCACTTGTCATGAGTAGCCAATGGAAGGGGGTAATTTCCCATTAAAAGATAATTGTTCCTTGACAGCAGAAGCAGCTGTTACACTAACAAATACCATCCAGTTTTAGATGAGTGAGTGAGCTGCAGAGATGATGCCAGCTGCCTGTTATATGTGCACACACTTACTAATCACATATCCCTTATGCCAGGCAGGTATGTACCCACTGGTTAAATTAGTCTGTGTGCACAATAATTATTCCTCGATGGGGAAGTGACCCAATTTTTATTTTTACCTTCTAACAGTTTTCTTGCTTTAGCAGTCAAGCACAAGATTTTTTCCTTCCTGCTGTTTGTTTTGTATTTATTAGGCTGAAAGGAGCTTACATATCTCTTCAACTCACAAAAATGAAGTAGTAGCCATGACATCTTTTGCTTTGTTTCTACCACCCCTCCCTAACTCTTCTCCTTGCCCTTTACCCTGCTGACTTGCAGGACTGTAGAGGATAAAAGCAATCAGCTGTGTTTACTACAGTTGCATATGGCAAATTCAGCTGCCAGCTAATTACTAAACTCACTGCTCAAC
This sequence comes from Muscicapa striata striata, assembly GCA_030060385.1. Taxonomy (NCBI): domain Eukaryota; kingdom Metazoa; phylum Chordata; class Aves; order Passeriformes; family Muscicapidae; genus Muscicapa; species Muscicapa striata. Next base: position 4,335,762 of record JAREIS010000037.1, read on the forward strand.
ATTCCATGACTTTATGTTATTTTTTTCCCCTTTGGGAATGAAATAAAACTGCAAATTTATTTTCCCACCTAGGTGTCTGGACAAAATGGGGAATGGCTTCGTGAAACCCAAGCACCTGAGGCAGCCAAACAGGCACGTGGCAAACCTTGCTATTGGCTGTGCTGCCAGCCACAAGTTTCTGCTGGACCCATGCCTAGGCATCAATGTGATCAATGGGCAAGCTGATGTCCTCTGCAGCAAGGTACTTGAACTGGAAAAGGAGCTGAGGAGAAAAGATCAGCAGCTGCAAGAGAGTCAAAGCCATGTTGCTGAGCTTCAGGAACAGCTGGCTATGCAGACTAAGGTCATAGCAGAACTCACCAAGGAGCTGCAGAGCAAGTGTATACAGTTGAACAAGCTGCAGGATGTTGTTAGCACTCAAGGAGAGCCCTCTCTTCAGCCTTCTCCATTTAAAGTTTCTGCTGATAGGAGGAGAGGAGCCAAGGAAGGTGTATCTGCAGAGCCAACAACAAGGCTGTGTGATTTGAGCAGGCAAACTATGTTTTCCCTTGAAAAAGCAACAGTCCGAAAGGATTCCAGGTGAGCTCTATGTTTGTGTTACAAGGTTATTACTTTTATCACAATTATATCCTCTCCTCATGGTAAATCAGGATTAAAGTATTTATCTATTTCATGTAGGCTTTGCAGCTGTGATAGGTGCTGGCTGAGGCTGTGGGTAACCTTAACCAAGAATCATTTGTATCCCACAGATTTCAGATAAGAGTGGTGGGTGGTCTCTGTATTTCAGTTGAGAATCTCACAGGTTTTTGGGGATTTACCTTTATTGCCAGCTCCCTGCTTCCCTCCAGCTTCTAACAATCATGGTGTAGGAACTGAGTATTTCCTGTTCCTCTTTGAATCCAATTAGACTTTGTAGACTCTGACAGACCCAGAAATCTCTGTGGTCAGAGCTGACCCTGCAGACAGAGGTATCAGACTGGTATCCTTCAGCATGACTTAGACCCTCTTTTACCTTGCAGTGTAGACATAACCTGAGAGTTTGGTTAACATGGTGGCAGCCAGAATCTGCCTGGACTTCAGCCAGTGACTTTAGTGCCTTCAGATTTGTGTGGAGCTTTATTATTCATGCCATACTTGAGTCCTTAGCACCACAGACCTGGGAGTTATGAGGCATGTTTTCTCATCCATCACATCCAGCACTGCACCTTAGAGGGTGCCTCATGAATCAGAAAGGCTGCCTGAGTCACCACAAAGAGCTCAGAACTCCAGCTAGCCGTGTTTTTCCAGAGTAAGGGAACTGCATTAATATTTTATCACAAGTGCCTGGGTAGCTTAAATCAGTTTTAAGAGTGTTCTGTTTGTAACCTGTCTTCTCCTTGGCATGATCCTTGTACTGCAGTCCACCACATGGTTTTCTAGGGTGCTTTCAGAGACAGAATTGTGACAGCAGTGAGGACTAAAGCCAGCAGAAAAGCCAGTGGATAAGCAAAGTGCAGCAGCCAGAACCAAAGCAATTATTCCAGCTTAGAAATCCAAACCTAGTGCACATCATTTTTTGATGTCATAGTGGTCAAAGAATTATTTGATCTTCCAAATATTTTGGAAGCAAAGATGCCAAAAGAGGCACCACAAAGTTGTACTGCTGTGCACTGCTATGCCTCTAGGTTAGATAACCCTGTGATACACATGCACATGTGTAAGACACCATCACCCTGCTATTGAGGCAGCCAAATGATGAAAGGCACAAACATTTGGTTTCCTTACCTGGTCTGTAAATACTGTAGTAGGTCAAGTTCAGGCAGTTCAGATACATAAGGATAGAGTATAACCTTCACTGTCTACAGAATTCTGTCTGCTGTAATTATAAATAGAGAACCTTTAGCCTGACAGTGTCTATAGGAATGTTTGGAGTTGCCCCCTTTACAGAGAAAGGACTGAATGCAGCCCCACTGCTGTGTGAGGTAACTTCACAGTGCTGCTGCACAGCTGGGAAAGGAGCTGTCTCAGAAGGAGGGGAAGCTCCATGCTTCTTGAATTTGCATTGATTCCAGAGTGTCATTAGAAATATTTGTAAAACAAGTGGCACAATTTGATGCTATTCTTATGGCAGGGGTTTGAGTGCCATATTTTGTTGGAATATCTCTGCAGGAATGATTTTAATGAAAGTTTTAGAAGCATAGTCTCCTGTTCTATAGTTCTGGAAGCTTTTGTGCTCATCTTGGGGTTATATTGGGTATATGCAATTGTATGTATTGGGTTATATGCAATTACTGTATTTTACTGCAGTATTGTATACATGATGCAGGCCAGGATGAATCAAATTAGCAAGGCTGGTTTTAGATGAAAACTAAGTTAGAGTTTATATTCCAATAACCCTGTTGCTTTCAGCAGAAGGTAAGTTATGATCCCTATTTCTAAACACAGTCCTCACCATAGCTACTTGGTTTTATTTTCCTGCCTCATCTCATCACCTTTACTTATTTTCAGTCATTACATGGCTAGTAACAATGTAAGTGTATTTACATGCTCATTCCTGGATTGTCCTCAGGAGATTTTTCCCACATAACCTAGTTTTGATGACAACCTCCCATTGCTTTATGAATACAAACAAGAAGAGGCCTTAAATGCCTCAGAAATCTGTCAGGGTTTTGACTTTGTCAACATTAGCATGGGGACTTGAAGGCAGAGTTTATCTTCCACATCAGCAGCAAAAGAAAACTCACCAGCAGGGCCATAAAAGCCTCATCAGTGCAGAAGTTGTTTAATTGTGTTCATTTCTGGTGTGGCCATGAGGCTCTGTTGTACAGGATGCCTTTGAGCCAGAACACACTGAAATCAATCAAACCCATAGATTGCCAGAATGCATGCATGGCCACACATTCACCCAGTGTTCATTTTTCCATGTTTCCTCCTTCCCAAAATCCAACCCCTGGGCTCTGCCACCAGCAGCTCAAACACAGACAGTTCTTGTCTTCACAAGTCCCCCATTTATGTGCATTTACTACAGCAGGAAATGGTGCAGAGTGTCTCAGGGAGCAGTGAGAACAAGGCTGCACAATGAGATTGCACAGACAATTCCCTCACTGAGCAGGCAACCATCCCACAAGGTGTGAACAAGGCAGGCAGGGCAGAAATGAGAGGAGTCCTCTGGAGAGCAATGAATGCTCGCTGAATAACAAACCCCAGCCACACTGGGCATCTCAAACTTTGTGCTTTTTTATTTGCAACCAGTGAGAAGAAGCTTATCACAGATGCCCTGAATAAAAACCAGTTCCTGAAGAGGCTGGAGCCTCACCAGACACGGGACATGGTGGAATGCATGTATGAGAGGACCTTCCAGCAAGGGAGCTACGTCATCAGGCAGGGAGAGCCGGGAAATCACATTTTTGTGCTCAAAGGTGAATATTGCTCACTTGTACAACTCACAAGTGCAAGGAACTGCCAAGGGGTTTGGAAGGTTTTGCAGGAAATCACAGTGAGGGTGCTTGTGCTCCTAAATAATTTGTCCCTGTGGAGGGTAATGCAAGTTTTATTTGTGACTTTTATGAAACAGAGCGAGAGCAATAGAAAACATTTTGGAAACAAGAGTCTTGATTTAATGGTTTTTCATTACCTTTTTTATTTCTGAAAGCCCAGAAGCCAGCAATCCCTTTCTGTTGTAGGTGTAGCCAATCCTTTCTTCTCCAGAGGAAGAACAGGTATTATTTAAAATACAGAGAACTGCTCAATGGTAAAGCCACTCCTGAAATAAACTTATTTTCAACATTTGTAAGATACCAGTTTTCTCTGTATGGGAAATTGAAAGATGAGGTCTGCATTCATTGTTCTCAAAGTTGAAACTTTTTTTTTTAAAAAGACCTGCTTGTTTTTTTTCTGGGAAAACAAACAAACAAAAAAACAGCTAAGCAAACAAAAACCTTTAGGATAAGAAGGCTTTCCTAAAATAAGGCCACCAAGTTCTGCAATCTTTTATGCTGACTGCTACTATGCCTCAAATTGCTGATCAACAATAGTTAAACATCTGGAATTTGCTCCTATCAGCAATAAGCTCTATCATAATTTCACCATTAGGTTAATTAGTGATTAATTTGCATATTTCATCAATTGGGAACCACTAAAAGTCCCAGAGACTCATATGAATTTGAGTTCACACTATAAGGAGTATGTTCTGTTGAGGTGGGAATATTTGAACATGAGCAAGCTGATGTATATTGAAAAGCTAATTTTCTGGCTTCATGTGGGTGGGTTAGATGGAAAACAGTGATGGTAACTGTGTTAGGAGAACAGAAATGTTACGGGAACAAAGAGGAGGCAGGATTTGTGATGGTGTGGTCATGTCCTTGCAAGACAAAATGCTAACACCTTGAAAATAGATGAAATATCAGAAAGGAGATGTGCACCTGGAACTTTTTCTGGCACATTAGAACCTTCCTTGAGGAGATGGTGTGTGCCTTGGAGAGAAGAGGGCAGAACATTCATAGCATGTTTAAGGGAAGGTTTTTTGGGTCATAAACTGTGAAGAAGTTCAGACTTTCTTTGCCTTTTGCTAGTAAGGCTCAAGAAAAACTTCTTGAATGAAGATTTAATGTGCTTTTAATTTTTCTGCCCTCTCCTTTGCGTTCTGCGTGTATATGCTCATACATCTATATGAAGTGATAAACCATGAGTAATTTCTCCTGTGATCATTATTTCAAGACTTTTTTTCTTTAGACCACACTAGAGTATCTGAACCACAAATGAGTGGTTTGTTGTAGCAAAGGATTTAGAATGGCCTTCCCTTCCCGAGCACATCTGTAGATTAGCAGTACATTTAAAAAAATAAATCTTTACTGGTTTCTGCATGTGTTTCAAAGCACTTTTTGCATTGTTAGTCCCATTCCAGGGAGTGGCAAAGTCAGAAATATGATTTGTTTTCCATTCAGTCTGTGCAGCTGAGTACAGGTTTAATACCTCTTATCCTGATGATTTTTGACAGAGGGCAGTCTGGAAGTCTTTCAGCAGAATAAACTACTCTCCTCAATACCTGTGTGGACAGCATTTGGTGAACTGGCCATTTTATACAACTGCACACGGACAGCTTCTGTGAAAGGTACCTGAGGTTAAGTACAGCAACCTTGCTCAAAATGCAGACTGTGGATTTTTTGTGAGATCCCTTTTATATCCAGGTTTTCTTTGAAGTTTTCATTTAAGAGATGCTTGCATGCTTTGGTTATCTACAGTAAACTCACATATTTCTTCCTTGAGTTCTTTCTGCTTGGGAACTCGAATAATGCTATGCCATGAATGTAATTCCATCTCTGGCATAACCCTTGATAAACAATTAGGCACCTCCAAATTAGCCTGATCTGTAGCATACTAACAACTAGGGCAGGATTGTGTTTTAATTTTGGATGCTTTAGTAGAGGTGGTGATCTCTGGTTCTTCTGTTCTCGTGTCAAATGCAGTACCAAGGATGAAATTACAGTGAGTGTGAAGGCATATTAGAACCATGGTGGTTTTAGTAGAGAGGGTACAGTCTAATTCAAGAGGAAATTTAATATTCAAGAATTAGTTGCTTTTGTGCTTCTTTTAGTTCTGTATCATTGTTATGTTGCTGAGTTTTGCCTAGATCCATTTGCAGCTGTCAGTCTGGGGACTGACCAGGATGGAGTTAAGTGTTGCTCTGATACAAATATTCTTCTTCCTGCATAAGACTGGGTTTACATCCATTAAATACCCCCTGATTCCCTTTCTAACATGCCATAATTGCTCTGTGACAAACAAGTAAGAGACTAAATATGGTTATGTTCATCATTTTTCCACTCTCCACCACTCCATAAATAATACTTCTGTTTGAAGACTAATTTCTGTTCTTGTCTAAATCTGCAGGGACTTGGTGCCACCAGTAAGTATGAAGAGTTCATGTTGACTTAAAAAGGAGCAAATGGAATAAAACAAGAAGTTGTTTGCTGTAAAAGCTTTTGGTCTTTCTTCCTGCACCCTGTTTAGGCACTTAGTCATTGCTGGCTATGCAGATGGAAGTTATTACATGTAATCTGTTTTTGTTGCTGCCTGATAAACAGAACAACATCAGTAATGTGATTATTTTTCTTACTAACATGCTGTTCTAATTGAATATGTTCCCTATTTTTCTTTTTTGCCTGCTGTATAGTATTAGCATTATAAAGTAGTGTTTCTGTATAATAAGATGTCAAGCTGCTTTAGGCCTTTGTTAGCATTAATTGGTTTTGAGGTAGGAAAAGAATTGTCCAATTATGGACAAGAAAAGGTATTTGAATGCTTGCAATCACTGTAGAAATCCACCCCTCCCCAATAGCTTTTCCTGTCTTCCTTGTGGAGGAAGAGCAGTACAATGTTTGATTCCAAAACTGAGCATGAGTAATAAACACATGTGAAAACCCTTTCCTGATGCTGCATCTCCTGACTCCCTTTTCCTGCAAAACTCACAAGTAAAGGATTTCATCTAAGCAACATTTCAGTGGCTGCTGCTGCTCAGCAGCATCTTCACAGGCAGTAGCTGTATTTGAAATTGGCAATGTGATTTACCCCTATGTTTCTGAATTTATCCTATTTTTTTTTAAATCTCATCTTTGAGATTGCAGGCGTTTTTCCAACCCTTTAACCACTTCATTTAGTTAAGGGGCGAGATACAGGAAATACACTTGCCATAGACTGGATACTTACCATATTTTCTTCATGCAAAGTAAACTGAAAGATGTTATCTAGGAGAGAAATAAAACTAAAGTAGCACCTTTGTTCTCCCATCCAGCATCCAAAGATATTTTTTGATCTATTCTGATGGATGGCAGAGCATATGTGTGTATTGTGTGCAATGAGAAATTACTGTTCTTCATTTTAAACCTGGCATTTTTGTTCCCTGTAAAAATGATTTAATGTTGATGATAGATGGAGGGAATCAATTGCCCTAAATTTTTCTGAAAATTTTATCTCACAGAAAACACAGTTTTGTTCTTTCTTAAGGCAGAAGGAAAACTGCTGAATATGGTGTAACATCTTTTAAAATAAGAGATTAAATTTAATAGAATCACCTTTTATTTTAAAAAAAGTGTTCTGTTGTGTTGATGATTGCACTCAGAGGCTGCTTAGTGGCTTGCATCTTTGATGTTGAATCCTGTGCCTGCTACTGTATTAATGGTTTTATTATATTTTGAAAATGCATCATTAATATTTTGATTACCCTTTATTCCCTTATATAATGGATGGTTTGGAGGAAACTGTGTGAAGATCTCAGGATTTAATGAAATTAAATGTATTTCTTGACGTCTGCTATTTCTGTCTTACTACAGTTTTCACAAACATTTGCATATAATCTAAATTAGAGTCAGATCCAAGCCACAGTATTTAACATCATAGGTTTTGGAAAACCAACCACATTCTGCTTTCTTTCAAATCAGTTTCTTTGCATTTTACAGCTTTTGAGTGCAGTGACTGTCCATGATTAGGGTAGATTTTCCCAAGTGTTCAGCCCTGTCATTTTCAAGGTTGCTCAGCATATGGAATTACATTTAAATCACTCTGCAGAGGAACCATTTGGAAATCTATTCCTTACTTTAGTGAGCATTGTTTAAGTGGGAATTTATTCTTTTGTAAGTCTGATTAAAATAGGTGCTGGATATTTTAAAATTCAGCCTTGAGCCTTGTGAAATAGCCAGTCTGTCTTCTACCATGAGCTGATGCTGTAATATCATCCATCAAATAATTTGTAAAGATTGCTGATTTTGTTCTTTTTTTTTGTTTTCTCAAAGCAATCACTAATGTTAAAACATGGGCACTGGACAGAGAAGTGTTTCAAAACATCATGAGAGTGACAGCACAAACCAGACAAGAGCAATACAGAAACTTTCTTAGAAGGTAAATATGATTAATTTCTATTTCTGATGTTGCTTTGTGCTATTTGCTAGGGTGCACAACAATATTGTGTTCTTCTTGTAAACAGAGAGAAAAAGGTGCTCTTCTTACAAATGTAGCCTCAAAAGCCTGAATATTTGTCTTTTTTTCTTTTAAGATTCTTAAGAGTGTTTTTCCATTTTAGTTGTTTTTCTCCTGCATCACACTGGTGCTTGAATGCCTTTATGTACTAGTATAAATGTATAGGAAACTTACAGGTCTAGAATTTAAAACAATATAATAAGTAAAGTTAAGTAAATCCTCCAATAAGTAGTTAGTCTGCTACTGAAGTAGATTAAGGAATATTCCTTATCCTTTGGAGATTTGAATATGAGATCTGCATGTCTCTCAACTTATTAACTAATTCCAACATAAATTACTAGGAAATCTGCAGAGCAGAGTAATTCTCTCCTGCAGGGAGCACTGAGAGTGGTGCCATGCTTCTCATTAGGAAGAGGGGGAAATTAGAGGTTCCAAACCATAATTAGATTATATAATATTTTATCTTTTTAACACAGAATGACCATTCTGTTATGCTTTCAAATCAAGATGCCAAGCCTGGCCATGCACAGAATGTCTTGTGTATTTTCACTTCCCTCTCCACCTTTGATTTTTAGACACAATTCTTTGCTGAGCCTAAATAGATGGAAATTTCTATAATTTCCTAAATTTTACAAGTCTGAGTGATCAGGGTGGAAAGTTTTTTTCATTCTTACCAGCAAGTTCACAAAGTTTTTACTGTAATTGGGTAATATTTCAGTAGCTGTCCAAAGAATACTGAAGTTTTTACCTTTGATTTTGCAGTCTCTGCAGTGCACTTGAAAATATATTCTTGAATTGCTATAATGTCTTGGGTTTGTAATTGCTGGATTCTTTTGAAATCATTCCTTACACCCACTAAGGTCCTTCCTCTCCTGAAATACAAAGCTGATTTACAAACTGAACAATGTTTGTTGCATTTCTAAGTCAGGTGAGTTTACTTTATCAAAAAAAACAAATGCTTGAACTTTCCAAATTAAGATTTAGTAAATTAAGATTTTGACTGTGTTCACCACTAGTTTAACCAGTTATAAAATATGGCAAATAATATATATATATAAATAAAAATTAAAATATATACAAAAAATTGTATAGATGAGATAATAAAAAATTGTTAATGATAACTACTTTGGGTTGTGGGGCTTTTTTTTCGTTTGTTTTCTGGAAGTGTGTCCCTGCTGAAAAACTTACCTGAAGATAAATTAACCAAGATCATGGACTGTCTGGAAGTGGTAAGATATTCTTAATTTTTTTCTAAGTAGAATTCATTAAGCTTTCAAAAGAACAATGGAGAATAAATCAGAGAAAAAAAAAAAAAAAAAAAAAAAAAAAAGACCAAGCTTTTTTAAGAGTGATTGGAATTGAATTCCAGGTTGGCAGAAAATAATAATATTTAGTGACATAGAAGTTATATTTTTGGCATCAAAGGAGTCAAGCAAGTAGTTAAGAGGATTTGTAATCTATCCTTTATTAAGATTAAGTACAAAGTTGTTCTCCAGGACTCTTTTGCTAATCAAATTTACCTCTTTGTGATGTGGATATGTAATACTTTCATATTCCTTGGACCACATACACTGCAAAATGTAAGGGAAGAAGGCATTGGGTCCCCAGCACATGGTTCCAGCTAAACATCTGTTTTTTAGGGCTGCATTTGGCAGCAGCCTTTGAAGGGAAAAGTTTGATATATAATAGGAAAGTTGGATATAGTTGGGATTTTTTTCCAGTGTGTAGCTCTTTGTTCTTTTTTGCATGGAGGCATGAAGGATATAGGAAATTGAACATCAGTGAAACATCCACATGTGTTAAGAACTCTTAATAACCTTTCAATGATTTATTGGACAATACTGTCTCTCATTGCCCCCCACCAGGAGTATTATGACAAGGGAGATTACGTTATTCGGGAAGGAGAAGAGGGAAACACCTTCTTTATAATAGCAAAAGGAAAGGTAAGGGGTAATAAATAATTATTTGTAAAGTAACATGTACAAACACTTGCATCTCAAAAACTATCTTCAGGAGCGTGGTCTTCTATAAAAATGGTGCAAAGTGTTTTTAAGTTCACAATGCAGTGATAAAAACCTGGAGCAGCATTGCAGAGGTTCAGAGAGCCGAATTTTCCATTCACAATGAACCCATGTTATACTGTTCTAATTAAAATCTAATTAAATTGTGTCCTGAAGCCTCTTGACACTGTGGCAGAGATGTAAAGGTAATTTTTTTTTTGTAAATGAGATTTGACTCTATGCCTTCTCCTAGATGGTGCAAAATCTGTTGGGCAAAACATAGAATTGTGGAAAGTCCAAGAAGTGATGGAGTCCCAGGCTCAGTGGAGAATGCCTTTGAGGTGTCTCAGAATCCTTTCCTGTGTTAGTCCCAGGGGAGCAAGGCAGCAGCCTTTATCCCTCAGCTGGTACATTGGGGGCTGACACAGGACTCTAAAGAATTAAAGCAGGAGACTTTTCCTCAATAAACTTCCAGTTTCCAGAGTATCTCTGTGTCTGTAGATATCCTAGTTTGGTTTTTGCTAGCATGGGCATCAGCAGAATGTGCTCCTGTGGGAGCAGAGTTTCATGAGTGGAAATGTGAGTTAATCCTTCTAGAGTGCTGCCTATTCAGCTAAGATAAAAGCTCATAGTTCATCTGTCCACTGTGGGAACTAAAGTATTTTTCAGTTTTTCATTGAAATGTGACTTATTCTGCTGTTTCAGAAGGTATGAGGAGAAAGATGTTGAGGAGTTACCAGTAATGAATATATTCCTTCTTCCCAGCAAAAATCAGAGAGGAATCAGGGAATTTTTGGTTGTAATTTTTGAGAGGAGGGGGTAACTATATATATTTGTAATTCTTTCTGCAGTGTTACTGAGTTTAAGATATTTCTGAAATACACATAAAGAAAAAAATCATTGAATACTTTGAAATTTTACTTTATTAAATTTTTGTTGCTGTGCTTTGCAGGTGATAGTTACCCAGAGCACTACAGACCACTCACAGCCTCAGGTGATTAAAAATCTACACAAAGGAGATTACTTTGGAGAAAAGGCTCTCATTAGGTTGGTTCATACTGTCTGATGCATGATGTGTAGGATTTCAATTGTCCCAGCACTGTGTGTCAGATTCTACAGCTCATGGCTGTTTTGAATATAATCTTTATTTTGATTGTAAAGCCAGTAAAATGCAGGTAGTGATGACCAAATTTGTGTTAATGTTTTGAGGGGTTGCAGAGAGCTTGAAAGTTTACATTGGCATCTACCTTTGCTTTTCCCTGTAGAAGTCAAATTCTGACCCTCTGCACTGTGGTTTATTGTCAGTACTTCAGTTAAAACTGGTGAGAACTTGTGCCAGGTGATTTCAGAATGGATAAGGTCCATCATGACTGGAATGAGCTCTTGTTTCCATTGCCCATGGCAGTAAGAAACAGAGAGGAGTCACACAGTGCATATAAATAATTGTGATTGAGTAGGGAATCACTTGGGTTTGGGGATGTTTTATATCCAGGGATCATGTTAGAAATAAGAGAAAATCCTGATGTAGTGATAATGACATCTGACCCTAATTTCTTGGAAGGTTGCTGAAGGATGTCATGATCCAAACCCTGTTGAAACTATTGAAAAAATACTGTGCAGGTACAGGCTGCTGAGCCTTTCCCCTGGAGCAGCTGTTACCTTCCATGAGTGCAGTGTGAGGTGCTCTGAGGATTTTGATGTGTTCTGAATTCCCTGGTGTGTTTCAATCCCCAGTGACGACGTCAGATCAGCAAACGTTATTGCAGATGAGTACAACGTGGAGTGCCTGGTTATAGACAGAGAGTAAGTGATCACACTTCAGCACAGGGCTGGCATCCCCTTCTGCAGGCTAACCTGGCTGCCAGGTGTTAATGTGACCTCACTGCAGGCAGTACCACAGCCTTTCCCTAAATGCATCCTGAAGCTGTGCTTTAGGAACAGTAACTGCCTTCCCTGCTCTGTTTAGGGTCCACATTATCCTTTGTTTTCCTTTTGTCACTGATGTATTCCAAGATGCCTCTCTTCTTGTCATTGACATCCTTGACCAATTCCAGATGGCCCTCAGCCTTCCTTGTCTCGTTTATATTCACCCTGACAACCTCTCTATATTATTCTGAGTAGCCTGACACAGCTTCCATCTCCTGTGTGTTTCCCACTTGAGCCTGAGTAATTACAGGAATTTATTTCTCCACACAAGCCTCTTGCCCCCTTTGCCAGATTTCTTGATAATTTCTTGAGCCTGGAGGAAGTGATCCTTGAGTGTCAACCAACTTCAACTGGGTCATTACTTAAAAGTTCAGCAGTTTATGATGTTTCATTTGTGGTTTTAGGACATTTAATCAAACAGTTGGAACTTATGAGGAGCTGCAGACTTACCTGGAAGGTTATGTGGCTAATCTGGCCCAAGCTGATGAAAAGAGACATGCAAAGTAAGTCAAATCTTTTGTTTGTTACACCTATAGCAGGTAATTATTAAAAAGAGTGATAGATATGTAAGTAAAATCAGGAATAGGAATGACAGCAATCACTGTAATAAAACAGTCTGGCTATGCTTATGGAACCAACAAACTTTTTCAGATACAAAAAAAATTACGTAGAATATCAGGGTATTGACTTCCAAACAAGAATTCACTCTATTCCTGGAAAACTGAGCACAGGAAAAAAAGTGATGTTGTTTTTACCCCTGAAGGCCAACTTTAACTCTGGCTGAGTTAAGGAAATTGTATTACTGTGCAAAAGATTGGATCATTTCAAAAAGAAAGAGGCAGACATAAAAGAAACAGTTTATTTTTAATGTTTCAGTGTAGCACTGATGGTATTGATGTCTGCCTTTTAGCTGTGGGCCACAATTTCAGTTTATGTGCCTCTGATTTCAGTCTGAGCACTGCTGGAAAGTTAGCAGAGTGTAATTTTCCTCTGTTTAGAAATACAGCTGCATTCTTATTTCTGATCATTCTACTGGAACTGGTACACAGTCCTTCAAGCATTGCTTCTCCAGCTTGGAGTGCCCAAACTTTTGCAGCTGCCCACATCATCAGGAATTTCAGCAGGGATCAGCTCTTGCTAAAATTAATGTCGATCCACTCCACAAATTTCAGTGGCCTTCTAATTCTAATTTACTTCCATTAGATTCCATTAGGATTCTGTTAGGAAATAAGAAGGGTTTTCTTTCCTCCTTCTCCTTTCCCACTTCCCCTTTCCTCCTTTTCCATTTCCTTTCCTTCATATAGGATCATTAAAAGTAATGGCAAGGAAAAGCACTAACCTATGTTAATTTTCTTAATGCAGAGGAAGATCCTTTTGTGGACAGTTGACCAAAGAGGTGTCTTTGGAGATGATAGAGCTGAAGGAGAAAGTAGCCCAGTTCCCTCCTGCCCCATTCCAGAATTTAGAAGTTGTCACAACTCTGGGTGTTGGTGGGTTCGGAAGGGTTGAGCTTGTAAGAGAATGTTTTAAAATTATTCATGTAGCTCTCTGTCTTGGATGGTTGATTTAGCCACTGAATAATGTGAAGGATTTTGGTATTCAATGTGCTTGTGTCCCTCAGGCAGAAATAATTCTCCATAAAGCAATGCATAGTTAAAATAAACATTACAAGGCTTGGGTGTTTAAAGAAGCAAATCCATTCTTGTGAGCCTCCATTTTCTGCTGTTAGAAGTGCCTTCCTAGATGGATATAGCCATCAGTGTGTGCCTGTGGAGTTCACAGATATGCCAGCTCTCTGTGCCCTGGATGGCAGGTGTTTTTGCAGGAATCTGCCTGGACCTGGAGCAGTCTGAGCTGTCAGAGCTTCTCTGTGTGCCCCACAGCAACCCCAGCCAGCATGGGCTGCCTCTGAGCTGGGCTCACTGGGAGATTTCCAACAATCTGCAATGGCTCTTTTGAGTCATATTCAATAGCCTGGACATCTGTGCTTCTGGGATACCAGGAGCTTCATTAGCCCAAAGCCTTAAATCCCACTCGCCCCTGGCTGAGTTGCAAATGTCTGACAAAAACCTGAATGCTTTTTGTGTAGGCTGCTGAAGGTAATGGTAAATCAAAGGAGACTTTGTGCTTTTAGTGAAGTCAATAATCCTTTACAGTAGTTAGATCATCAGCTGTTTCATTCTGATTCATGCTTCACAAAAAAAAATTCCACACTGGAATTCTACTGCAGCATCTGAATACTAAGCTAAGAATTGAATTCTCATCCAGCTGTAGAACACAGATATCTGCTTCCTTCATTTCCAAGAAGCCCTGTTTTAACTTCCATCTTTTTATTGCATATTGGATAATATTTCAGTGTAATGCAAAATCACTTGTATATATTCTTCCTAAACTGCCTCTCCTTTTTGTTCTTTTGTGTCATGTTGGTGATTAGAAATCTTAAATTGAAATTGGGACCACTGTGATATAAACTCATTGTAATATGTAGAAACTATCCAAGCTGCTGCTATTTGGTATATATAAAATGAACAGAGGGAGCATTTCACTTTATGAATGGGGACTGGGAAACTAAAATATCTGATGCTTGGCTTAAAATCATACATAACAGTTCTGCAGAAAATCTGGAATTTGTCCCTTGTTACAGCCATCAATTTCAGTCCTGTGCTGTGTTGGAAAAGATGGGTATCAGTGTATCTACTGAGAACAATTTAGTAAAACATCCTTTCTTTGCCTCATTTTTCATCATTTTTATTCACAGGTTAAAGTTAAAAATGAGAACATGGCTTTTGCTATGAAATGTATAAAGAAGAAACACGTAGTGGACACCAAACAGCAAGAGCATATCTATTCTGAGAAGAAAATCCTCGAGCAGATATGTTCTCCATTCATTGTAAAGTAAGTTTGGCATAAGGTTTCCTTGATTTTTGTCCCCCAGCTGGCCCCCAGGGCAACACTATTAGGGATGAGGTTTGGCACACATGAGTTCTGGAGGAAAGACACTGCAAGTCTTGCATTTTATTTTGCTTTTCCTGAATTGCTTCTGTGTGTCTCCACAGGCTGTACCGCACATTCAAGGATAACAAATACGTGTACATGCTCCTGGAGGCTTGCCTTGGAGGGGAACTGTGGAGCTTGCTGAGGGACAGGTAACAGCAAGCACAGCATCACCTTGCCCTTTAAAGTCAGCCCGTGGGGCTACTGAGCAGGTTCTCCATCAATGAAAAGATGTTTGGTTCAGTTTGTTTAATATGCTGGTTGTAACATACTATATATTCTATTATCTGTTTAATAACTGAGGCGCATTTTCAGAACTTATTTCCAGAAACTTTCAGAACTTAATTGTGACTATTTTTGTTCCAGAGGCAGCTTTGATGAATTCACCACCAAGTTTTGTGTTGGGTGTGTGACAGAAGCTTTTGACTATCTGCATCAAATAGGAATTATCTACAGAGACCTGAAGCCAGAAAATTTAATTTTGGATGCTGAAGGATATATAAAATTGGTAAGATGTAATCCATTGTAATGTTACCCTTTTATGCCTGTATCCTGTTTCTTTGCAGGGGGTGTATAAATAGAGAGCAGGTAATTATAGAACCAGGATCCTGGAGTGTGGTAACTCTCGTGCTTCAGCAATAAAGAGGGCAGGCTTCTCATTGCACAACAAGAAATAAAGGCATTGCAAAGCCACTGCAAGCCATGGGCAAACTGGGGAATTGCAGCCTCTGACAGCTCTTGTCACAGAATAAACAGCAAAAGAAAAAAATTCTCCCAGCAGTCAGTTTTATTGTAAGAGCAGAAACCACATTTCCCAGGTGCAGCTACCTCCCTGTCCAGCCTCCAACAATTGTAGTTCAGAATTCATTGATTCAATTTACAATCACAGGTTCCCTCTCTTTGTAGAGAGGAAGCACAGAAAATAATTCCTGCCATGCTTTACTGTGACCATGAGAAGTGCAACAGGAAAACCCTTCAGGGAGCTGGAAATATCCATTCTGAAGACAATGAGCAACCCACTGCTTTCCAGGGACAGTAAATCTCACGTCCTCAAGGAAATCATGGGTTGTTCTCCCCAAAAGGAAAACTATTCAGAAAATTACTTGTGGTAATAGATGGATCTGTTTTGTAACATTCAGTAATCCCATGGAATTACCTCTCTCTCCTTCACACTACTCTGTGCAGTTGCTCTAGCTGTAAACTAGCAGCCCTGGGATCTTTGCAGGAGGTGAGGAAGCAATTAGGACCTTAAGGCTTCCCAGTGCAAAACTCCTCTGCATTATGCAGCATATGTTGATTTTGATCAGGTTGATTTTGGATTTGCAAAGAAGATTGGATCAGGGCAGAAAACCTGGACGTTTTGTGGAACACCTGAGTATGTTGCCCCTGAAGTCATCCTGAGTAAAGGCCATGATTTCAGTGTGGATTTTTGGTCCCTTGGGATTCTTGTGTATGAACTCCTCACTGGCAGGTAAGTGCTTCCTACTCAAAGTTCTTACCCAATTTGTTTGTTTTTAGAAACCTTTCCATGGTCATTTTTAAATAGCCTTGAAAGATTACACTTCTTTATGCATGCCTTACCTTCCATCATTTCAGAAATGTCACAGACCAAGGGGGTTACAAATTCTCAGCTCTGGCTTATCCAGACACAAGCTGTAATTGGCAGGTGTAGGGCTCCTGTAGCTGCTGCTGCTGCTGTTTCTGTGAGGAACAAGTGACAGCAGACTGCTCTCTCCCCCATTAGTGGGTGATGGGGTGCAGTGGGGTGGGTGAGCTGTGAGCTGGGCTCTCTCTTTAGCTCCCTGCACACTTCCATGACAACTCCTTGGGAATGCTCAATGGCAATACAAGGTGGAAGCTTCTCTGAGTTAGGCTTAGAGGGACACGTGGTCATGCATTTTGCCTAGTACCTTCTCAGCTTCAAGCCTTTCTATTGTCTTAAACAGGCTGAAAGAGTGAGGGTTGTAAAACTAGGAAGGTGGGCTTTTTTTTCATTTTTTTTCCTATATTCTCAATTATTTGTTAGGTAAGTACTGGCTACATCTGCTCTTGCCAGATGTTCCACTTACCAGTGTTGCTTTCTTTTTCTAGCCCACCATTCTCTGGAGCTGATCAGATGATGACATATAATTTGATTCTCAAAGGCATTGAAAAGCTGGATTTTCCTAAAATAATAACCAGGCGACCTGAGGATTTGATCCGCAGACTCTGCAGGTAGGAGGGGCAGTGTGGGGCAAAGCCTGAGTTTAGACAGATTGAGCTCTTTCAGGACTCAGACTCAAGCACTGAATTCCTGACAACTTCACTTGGAATTGTGATGCATGGCCTGACCCATCCTGATTATATTCAGTATGCATGGCATGCCCCTGTATGTGTCACACCTCTGAGTCTGCAGAGCCTCTGGGCTTTCTCTGTAGCTGGGATTTTCTTTTCTGAAAAACATCTTTGGGAAAATTTATTAAGTGGGGGTTGAACAAAGAGCTGAGGAATTTGATTTTCAAATTGAGTACATTACTAAGAAAAAGAAAAATGTTCCCAAAATGTTTTAAGCATATAGATTCTGCAGAAAACATAGGGGACATAAAGACTGGCTTAAGTCCTTTAGAAATATACCAAAATATATATCAGAAAGGCCAGCCTAACTCAATGGCCTGCACAACCTCTGGCTGGTGGCACTGACTTTGGATTCCCAGCTCCTGTGGGATTTCATCCATAGCACCAGGAGCAGTATTCAACACTCTTGTGTGCCATGACTGGAATGATCTTTGTAGCTGTAAACTTTGATCTGCCTCCTTTTGTAACTCAGACCTGCTGGCCAGGAATACAAAAAAAAGGATGTGCAGCTAAACCTCAGCCTGTGCTGATTTCCCTGTGCTGCTTCTCACAGCTGAGTGATGCTGTTTTAGCTTTCTAGAAGGTTTCTCCATCCTCAGAAAAAAGGAGCAGTGAGCAACACTTCATTGTATCTCCTCTTGGGGCCACATGTTTTATGCAAGCTGCATCCCTGTGCAACTGTTAAATGCAAGCAGTTAGGACCTATAAATGTTCTTTTTAAAATAGGGATATTTTATATATTCTTATCCTTATTCTTTTTTCTCTCTCTCTCTTTTTTTTTTTTTTTTTTAAGGCAAAACCCTACAGAAAGATTAGGCAATTTGAGGAATGGAATAAATGACATAAAGAAGCACAGGTAAGCAAAAGAGACGTACAAAAAGATAATTTGGTTTAATTTGCAATATTTTTAATATGTTAGAACCCAGACTGGTATAGACATCTCTCTCGCTCTTGAGTATTTTTGCAACTACAGCAAGCAACAATATGAACATAAATCCTCAGCATGATTATCTAGAAATCTTATTTTTTAGTGTTTTTGCTGCAGGTTGTTGATGTAGCAGTTTAATTCAATTCTCAGGGAAATCAATGCCTGTTCAGCATCTGCCTCTCAGACCTCCTGACCCTTCAACATTTACTTTTTAAGAATGAGTAGTTAAGAGCTCCAGAGTAATCATTTTAGGGTTTTGTCCTCTTTCTTGTAACAAAGAAAGTCTTTCTCGTAATGAATTTTTCTAATGCAAGTCCTTCTTCTGACAAAGAAAGCCCTCTGAATGTCAAAAATGTAAATTAAACACTTTCTGCTTTCTCTTTTTATCTGAGTTGTTTCTAAGCTCTACACTTTGTGTTGTAGAAAGCCAATTCTTTGATTTTTCTGCTTATCTCCCCCTTCTCAAGCTGAAAAAAGGGTGGCATTCCAAGGATGTATTTCTGCCTGCATTAACCTGCCTGTCTCTGCACCTCCTCCATGCAGAAGTGCCAAAGTGCCTGGTGGTCCTGAAGCTGCCCCCACCTCCTATGGCAATGATGATGCTTCAAATTCCTCCTTCTGTGTTGTTACAGGAGTTAGCATGAAAAAAAGCTTCTTACAGCCCTTGTTCAAGTGATTTTCAGCTCTTTGTGGTATAATTTCAGAAAAGAACCTGTCTTTCTCTTTTGGTCTCTCCCTGTCTTTCATCTCTCTTCAATCAGGTGGTTGAGTGGTTTTAACTGGGATAGTCTGAAAGTGAGGAAATTAACATCGCCTTTGAAACGAGAGGTATTGGCTTTGGCTTTCAGTATCATAATGCTTTACTAGCACAGCTTGGCTACAAAGAGAACTGATGGTGATAGATAGCAAAATTTCCCAAAGATGCATTTGAATTATTACAGTTCAACATTTTTTTTGTGAAAATTGAAGGAAAGAGAGAGAGACAGCAAGCAATACATAACTTGCAATCAGTCAAGTAATGGAAATATTATTCTGCCTGTGTACTTTGCATTACATTTTCACCATTACTAGAACAAATGGTGTTTGGTCAGAAACTAATATTGAAAAAATGTATCTCCCTTGGTAATGGGCACATTATTAAGATGCACTGTTCATATTACTGTGAAGAGTACAAATTCCTGTGTTCTGCTATTGAGTTCCAACACATCCTTGAGTAAGCTCCAGTTTTAAATGGCCTATTTGTTTTTGCCCTAAGATTAAGGTAAAACATTTGAAACTCACTTTGGTTTTAATTTAAAACAAAAAGTAATTCTGAGGTCTGCTTTGGGTAGCTACCCTATGAGTGTAGATTCATTCTCAAATAGAATCCAAATTGTACAGTGTGGCCCAGTTTTCTTGCTGAATTAACAGGGCTTCAAGTAAAATCAAAGATTTTATAATACTTGGGAAGCCTTTTTGTATAAGAAGGCTAATGCCACTGTTCTGTTGTACAGTGTAATTACTGGAGGTATTTCTTTTAAAGAATGAGGAATTGCATCCATTGAAAGACGTCATCTATATCATATTAGCCTTTCATGTTGGGAACAACAAAAATGATGCATAATCAGTACAGAACAATTTCAAAAATTACTTTCTGAAACACCCTTTTGTTTGTGTTTTCAATGTCCTAGCTGTCTGGACCGACTGATTACAGCTACTTTGACAGCTATCCACCTGAAGTGGGAAGCCCTCCAGATGAACTTTCAGGCTGGGACAAGGATTTCTGATCATTTGTCCTTCTGGCACATTTTTAGTGACTCATAGGCATCAGTTCTATCTTGTTCCTTGCTTAAAATGAAGTTACACAAATTACACAGCACTCCTTGAAGAACAGAAGACAGTACAGAACCAGAACTTGTTTGGATAATCCACTAAAATCTGTGCATTTTATAACAAGGGCATGCATTCAGTCAGCAGCTGTAACCTGAATTTTTTTTTATACACAGTGTCTCTATGAACATTCTGAGATACCATTGATCAGATCTGTGGTTTTGCCACTAAAAACATCACTAGCTACAATTTTGATATTAACAAGGTTACCCTACATCTTTTTTTTGGGTGGAGAGGTTGGGTATCAGAAGCCAACAGTTGTGACATTTGTCAGTAGCTAAAACTATATTATTGTTTTTATTTTTCTCTGCTCTGTTTCGCTTTTCCCCCAAAATGTCCTGTATTGCATTGATACAGACATGTGTAGAAAAGAGACTTTTACTGAAAGGTTGATTTGATTTAGCTGTAGCTAAAATGGTATCACTGTGTAAGCTGCCTCTCTGTCACTCTAGTTTTGCACCAGGTTGGATATGTGAGACTGGTCAAACAAAAGATATATCCATAATAGAAGCTGCCTAGAGAATCAGACTGTGCTGTGCATTTCCCTTACTGCTTCAAAGAGCCATGTGCCTTCCTCTAAATGTTCTGCTTTTGTGTAGTGTGGAGATAAAATAGATGGACAAAAAGCTTTTACCTTGCAGGGAAAAAAATGCAGATGGATGTTGTGCATTCATGGCTTATACAGAAAAATTCTGCTGCTCTGTGTTATGACCCCCAACTGCTGTTGAAATAGGGATGTTTCTGGCTCTCATGCTGGGTTTATGGAATGGAAGCATCTGCAGCCACTGCTTGGATTTATTTCAGCTCCTGCTGAGACCAAGTCCAATCTAAATTTCCATACTGAAGCTGCTGCAGCAATACTGCATTTCACACTCTGGATGGAAAACCTCCCGGGCAACTTGTACTGTGTGCTCAGGGTTTAGTTACCCACGGCTGCTGGATCATCTCCCTTGCTGCTGGTCATGACTTTTCCCACTGGGAAGGGGAAAATGGGGGAGGGAATGCCACAGGGGCAGTTCCATGGTTTGTTCCATGGTTAGAATTATTTTTCACTGGAGGGTGACCATCGCTTTGACAGCAAATCAATTCAAATATTTTGTATAGCCTTCAGCCTGAATAAGGCAATATAATATTTTCCATCTAATTCAATGAAGGTTGGATGGAGCCCTTGAAAGAAGACACTACACATTTAGCTGTTTTTGTTTCTCTGTCTGTTTGCAAATTATTATGGAAACTTGCAGCCAGCAGAGTCTGTGCAAAGTGAAATCAGAGAGGTGGAACAGGGGCTATAAGCTATAGATGGTTGCAACTTAACTTTGTTTAGTAATACCAAAGACTAAATTTTATTTTTGGTATTTATATGAAGCACTAGACGTTAGATATTTGTGTTTCTCCATGCATCTGTCTTTCCCTCATAAATACTTTTATTACCGTCAAAATAATACTGTGACAAGTTTTATAAAAAGCTTTTGAATGTATTTTTCCATTGTATTTATATGTAGTTTCCTTATAGATATATAAAATATTATTGGGATATATATATATATATATGTATGTATGTTTTTTAAGTGAAAAAATAGCTGTATGATAAGTTTAGTGCAGTTAGAATTAAGTCTGTGCAGCTGTGGGATAAATTTCCTTTATAAAGTTTAACTTAGCTTGTTTATTTGTGTGCAAATAAAGTAAGCTTACAACGTAATGAGAAGGACATTATTTTTTTACAAGCATATTCCATACAGCGGTCCAGATTCACAGATTGGATTTATACTTCTTGTCTACATGACTCAAAAACAGAAAAGGTTACCCTGGAGAGAGAGCCAATGATGTCATTTCTTGCAGCATGCCTCCCACTCAGATTTTGCTTTCCCTAGTGGATGCTGAGAAAATGAATTTATGAGAAGCTGCAATAAATGAGGTCACAGATTATTTTCTCCTTATGTAGAGTTCCCACGTACGTTCAATTCATTCTAGTTCTGGCATGTATGCAGCTGACTGAGGGGAAGTTTTCCAGAAACAAGCAGGAGCTGATACAGTAGAGACTAAATATTACTTGATCTCATGCCATCTGTCTTTGACAGACAGATGTACTTCAGCTCAGCACCAGTGGAGTTATGCTGATGTAAAACAAGGGGACAAATAAGTGAGTCAGGCCCAAGCAGTGTCACAGTGCAGGAGATCATGGGAGAATTGAATGGACAATTAGGATGATGATCAGATTATTCTTATTGCTGTATTTCCTAATTTAAAGTCATTGGATAATGCATTTTGACGTTCAGGTTTTGGGCATGCTGTGGATATGTTAGTAACTGTCTGAGTTCTCTTACCTGCACTTTGCCTTTCTGTCCTGTCAGCTTTGCTTTTATGGTGTGGCTCCCTCAGAAACTCAGCTGTAGCTGTGCCTTTTCCCCTGCACTTCTGCCACAAGAGAACTTGCCTTAGGAGGCAGGAGGGATGAAGGCTGCTCCTGACAGAGAACAGAGGTGAGGGAACAGTTAGCCTGGGCTGGTGAGATGAAAGTGCCTTCCCCCAGCTACCAGATCAGAGTGGTGATGCAGGTGAGCAGTTCAGAGAGGCAGGAACAGCAGCAGAGTGAGAGGATGCAGTCTAGTGGCAAGAAGAATTTTTATCTTTGTCCTGAGAGATTTAAGTCCCTTGATGATTTTGAAGTCTCTCTAGAGAGCTGTGTGTTACTTTGGGTTTTAAAACCTTTGACAGTTTGACAATTTGGCTTCCTCAAAATTGTGTAGAAAATGTGGGAAAGAAGAGAAAATTAAAACCAGCCTTCCCAACTGTAATGTAGCACACTGTCCTGAATTCTTCCTCCATTCCCACTTTTTGCAAGGCAGAACAAGGCTGCCACTCTTTATCTCTTAAGTCCCTTGTGCCTGAATGTCGTAGCACAGTTGCTTGGTTTCCTGGCATGGATCTGAACATTTCTGATTGATTTCTTTACATCTTGATGCAGGGCTAAACCAGTAGGGGTAAATCAACATGCACACAGGAATGCACCCAGTACAGAAATTTGTTTCCCAGTTACATTTCTCACCACTGAAGTGGTTGTTTATCCACATTCAGGGATGTGGTTCCCGTGGTTGTGGTGCTGTTCTTGTAATCAAAGGTGAGAGATGATGGCTTGGTTCTCCTGTACATCATGTGCAAGATGGTGCCAGACAAGTTCAAAGCAAACTGAGCTGCACAGCAGGCACGGAAAAGGTGGGTAATTATTTTCTTGTAAACCCATTAGCTGTTGTTTGCCACATAAATATTGCCCAGCTGTCTGTCTTGGGGATAGCAGCAAGACAGCAGCAGGATTTAACTCAGGGTCAGGTGCATCCTTTGGCAGAATTCCCAAACCTGAGCTCATTGTGACTCCTGCTGTGCTGTGCCTCTGTGTCAAGCTCTCTGAAATCTACTTTGCAACGAGCTCGCTACAAATTTATTAGATTCAGTTGGGTTTATTGGTTGAGCTTGTGAGATTCTTACCAATAGGCATTGTCACACTGAATTTTATAAACCATGGATTTATTTGAGCAGCTGTTACCAGACAACTGTTGGAAACTGCTGCATCTGGTTTTGTGCACGGATCCTGATGCCCACCAAAAATCCAAGCCTGTTCCCAGCTTAGCAGGTGGCATTCCCCACGTCCTAATGACACCAGGCCCAGGAGTGACCACTGGATTAAAAAGTGAATCCTATTGTACAATAAGCCTGTGCCCATCACTACCTCTGGCTGTCCTTAAAGCCAAGACAGGAGTCCACAGAGCCCCACACCTGAGAGCTGAGCTCTTTTTCATTACAGCACAGCAGTGAAAATCATTTTGTTGTCTGCAACTGCCTGTTTTCTCAGTCAGGAGAAAAGCACTTTTGTCTTCCAGTTTTTAACTCTTTTTAACTTGTTTTGCAAATAGATTTTACTTTTCTCCTGGCCCTTTCCCTTAGAGAAGGCTTGCAGATATGAGCCTGCCTTGGCCAAAAAATGGCTCAATGATTTTCAAGTCCCTTCTGCCTAAAACCTACCAGGGCACAATTGTTTGCATTTGATGTATAGAGGTACAGCATAAAAACAAAACAAAAACAAAAAAACAAAAACCAAAAAACAAAACAAAAAATCCAAACAAAAAAAACTCCAAAATACCCCATATTATCATTGTCTCTTCCCTGAATGTTCTTAAAGCTCTCACTGCAAGAGACTCCTAATGGTCTAGAGCCAGAAGAGGCTGGAATTTGGCCTGTCCTTTTTTTCACAGGCTGATGGTGGCTGGTGACTTGCTGATTTCCCTACACAGGACTTGTTTTCCTTTGTCTGCATGGCAATTTCATGCCACAGCAAAGGAAAGAAAAGGAATTTTGAAATGGAAGAGAACACAGTTCCACAATAATTTCCCTAGGAGTAGGTGTAATCGTGAAATCTGGTACTTTTGGATGAAATGCTCATCCTATCCCTTAAGAGGACTGAACCCTGCAAAGAGAAATTTGCATTTAACAGTTGTTATAATGTGCAAAAGGAGTAATAGCATAGTAACTGATTAGATTAACCGATTTAACTAATTTCACAGCCACATTAAGGACAAGAGGGAGAGTGTGGGAGGCTGCAATTTGCAACCAAGAAGTGCAACAAGGAAGAGCAAAGGATCTAGAAACAAACCAGCTTGAAAGGGAAATACTGTGGGTGTGCCAATCAGGCAGGCAAGGCAAAAGTCAAAAACCAGAGACAGCCTTTTCAGTCCCCTCACCACCTTACAGAACACTGGAGACAGAAATTTTATGAAAATGCACTTTTCTCCTCTTTTTAAGAGGAGAGAAAGACAACAGCTAACTTGTTAACTATTCTGCATAAGTATATATAGAAATGTCGAAAAGTGACATACAATTTATTGTTCTGGTACTTGAACTGTGAAAATATTGAAGGAGAAGGAGGAGGAAAAGGAGAAGGAAATAGATTACTGAAGAGTGTGTTCATAGAGATGCTGCCACCCAGTGTCAAGTTCAAGTATAAATATAACTAGAAAGGCCAGAGAGAGAGAATTTAAAACCCTTAACTAGACATGCTTAAAGGATCAAATGTCACACTGCTGGGGTTGTACCTTCCCCCTTTCACTAAAGGAGCTGCTTGTTTCACCACAAAGTGAAGTTTGTCATCAGATAAGCATCACGACTTGAAGAAATATAAAAGCATCAGGCTTTAGCTATGAGCTGCTGACTTGTGTCCCCTGTTCCAGTTTCTCACAGCCTGCCCTACTCCCTGGCTGGGGCAGAGGGATGTGGGGGGAGGCCCTGAGGTGATCCCTGTGCCTGTTTGGACTGATGCAGGTAACACAGGGCTGCAGTTGTTCACTGCAACTCTCACTGGCACCCTCCCACCCCTGCTCTGGGAGGGTCTGTGCCAGCAGGACAGGAGTTCCTGTTGCCATTTCTCCCTTGGCCCTGGCTAACAGAGGCTGTGGATAGCAGATGCTCCTCTGCTCAGCAGTGCTGGAAGGCAGCCCTGGCTGATGGACACCACAGCTTGTTGCAGTTGCAGCTAATGGGCATTCCAGTGACTGGACGTTCTGGATAAGAGATGCTCCTGCTTCCTACAGCTCTTGCTGGCAGAGGGTCCAGCATGTTACTACTCAGGAAGCCCCAGCTAACTTCAGTTGCTGCTTCTTAAAGCTTTGGCTCTGTCTTGCAGCTCCAGCTCCTTGACAGTTTTGATGAGAGGTGCTGCTGCTCAGTTCAGGTTATTTCAATTCCAGTTACTGAACACTCTAACTTCTTGTAGCTATGGCTTGTTTTCAATTGAAGATGATTTCAGGTCCAGTTTGTTGAAACTCCAGGTTTTGTGTGGCACTTCTGGCTCCAGCTGATGGACATAGGCTTATTTTGATTTCCAGCTCATTCCAGCTCCACTTTGTTGAAGCTCTACCTCCAGCACTGGATGCCCAGAAAAGGAGTTTCTCCTGCTTCTTCCAGTACCTGTTGATGATGGATATTTTCCATCATTTTACTGCTCAAGTTATTTGAAGTCATAGGTTAGTTCAGCTCCTGCTTCTTGAAACTCCAGCTCCAGAACAGTGGGAGCACTGGTGGGACAATGTCGTTTTGGAAGGGCATAGGTACTTCCACTGGGAAATCAAGAACTCTCAACACACCACTGCCTTCCCAAAAAGGCTGCCAGGGGGCTCCTGGGAATCAGGAGAAACCAGTGTCTGGGTTTCTAGTGACTGGTGCAGGCACTCAATTCATTTAATGGAATATAAAAGCCAAGCCAGCAGACCATCGACCCTATGGATCTCATCACAAGCTCTTTGTCACCTCTGACTGCAAATATGTGCTCTGTGTCCATGGGCAGGCAAGAGCAACATCATCTTTTACAGCATAGTGCTGTCAGTTCCCTTGGATACAGAAGATAAAGGCTCTTTTTGGCCTGACACACAGTTGTCATCTCCTGCCCAAAGGCTTGTTTGGGTTTGGATTTGTTCTAGGCCAGTTCCTGCAGAAAATACTGTTCTGTGCTTGCTGGCCAGCCAGGCCTGGAGGCAGAGGGTGATGTTTAGTGAACGAATGTCCACGTGTTCCCAGGCAGCAGCAAACACAAAGCCCAGCCAGTGTGCAATAGCTGAGCAGAGACTGCAGGAGCCATGGCATGCATGACAGGCGCCTCATCAGCTCACACATGAGCACACAATAGTTTTATGCATGAACAGCCTGTGAAACTATGAACAGCATCCCATCATGGCACAAGTGAATGCCCTAAAACTTCATGCATTAGTGCCCAATTAGCTCATGCATGAGTGCCCAATTTATTTATACCTTAGCCTCCAATCTCTTCATGCACAAGCACTCAATCTATTGACAGATGAGCCTGGAGACAGCTCACATCAGCACCCAATTAATCCAAGCCCCAGTGCTCAATCAGCTCACACAGGAGCAGCTACTTCTCATGCACCCATAGCACATGCAGGAGTGCTTGCTGGGCAGAAATTGCAGGGTTCAGGTCAGTGATGCCATATTCCCACCCTCTGGCATTTCTTGGTGTAGGTGCTTCTCCACTGAAAACTGGCTCTTGTCAGGAGCATCAGAACTACATTCAAGGTCCCTGTGCTAGCCCAGAGGTGCACAAGGAGCCCTCTTTTTTTCCCAGAGTAGTGAAGGGCTGAGGAGTACAGTCCAGCAGGGGTCAACACATCTGCCCAGCCCTGGGAAGAGGTAGAAGTGTCTTTCTCTGCCCCTGTGCCCAGCCCCTGACTTTGCCTATTAGAGTTCAGCACTGCCCCCACCTCTGCCTTTGCTTTCTTCAAGGGTTGTACCAGGGCCACACAATTTCTCACTACGAGATAAAAGAACGTAAGTTTTTCCTTACTAAGGAGGTAAGGCTGAGCTACAGAGTTACTTTTTGAAGGTTATTTGGTTGCAAATCTCTATCCACAATCCTACACTGCTAAAAAAATGAGGACCTTTTCTCAAAATGTTTTGCTACTCAGTCACAAAGCCACAGCTTTAAGAGAGAACTCATAGTAATTCTTAGCAAGGCAAGAATTTCAATGGTCATCTATGAGAAAACCATCCACAGAACAAAATCCTGAAAATAACAGTTCACTGGTCTTTTGCAGCAAACACATTTGTGTGAGTACAATATTACCTGGCTGCTCCAGAGCTGGGATAATGGGACAAGGATCACGGAATTAGAAGGCAGGGAAGCCAAGCTGCTGGGAGCACTGAGACCATCAGCTGACCAAAACATACCACCTGTATGTAACATTGAAACCCTCCTACTCCTCCAGCAAGGAAAAATACAAGTTCTATCTCTATTTACATAGGTTGGAAGGACCATGTTACTTTACAGAAGATGCACAGTGAATCTTTCCAACTCTAACTTCAAGCACAAAGTTTACAAATATTTCTGTGATAAGGCATTTCAAGTGAAAACCAACCCTGGGCTTCCAGAGGTGTAGCACAGAGCAGTGACAATCCCAGCTCAGCTACCCTTTTGCAGCAAGGCAGCATCATGAGAGACCATCTGCCAAAGGGAACTCCTGGCTGAGAAACTACAAATTCCAATTTACAAGACTGAAACTCCAAGGTCACCAGAAAAATGTTCCTCCTCAGCGCTCACAAGAGCCAAAACAGGTTTTAACTTCCCCTACATCTGGAAACCAAAGAGCTCAGCCAGCACAACACTTCATTGCCTACACAGCAAGATAGCAGAACTGTGCAGTGATAATGACACTGCACCAACAGAAAGCCCACAGCTCTTCTACCACAGCTGACAGGGAAGGTTCCAGATGCCTGCTTTCCTGAGACTTCAAATTTTTCTAATACAAAAACCTAATCAAACACTTGTACATGACTCGCTCTCCTTGCTAAGCTGTGTGCAACCATACTGGTCACCTGAGCAGCAGCTCGAGTCATGTAACCTACCCCTGCCCCAAAACCAACTCAGAGAGCATTCAGGATGTTATCCAGCTGCAGGCTGAGAAGAAGAACATTAACTAGGGAAGCTCCTTCAACAAGTCTAAGCAGCAGAGCAGAGTCTCTCTCAGAAGTATATACATACAAATACACAGCTTAGTGTGTTCAGTAAGTCATTAAGAACAGGAGTTCCTCATCAGTGAAGAAACAAAGACTAGCAACAAAAAATACACTCCTGTAGCCAAGTGCATTTGAGAAGGAGGCAAAGACTGAAAAATATAAAGGCTTAATACATTTATCAGTAACTGCTGGCACGTACTGTAGAACAGGCTACAATCTTCATACACAAGGAATTCATGGTAAGTACTGGCCAAGCATTGTAAAGAACAGGTTAAACAGAAAGCTGAAAGCATGCAAAACCTCCACAGGCTTATTTAACTGTTCTGAGTATGTAAATCCATCTCACACTTGTCCAATCAATCTGCTTTCAGTCCTATTTAAATGCTACAAGGACCAAAATTAAGGATTTAGAAAAGGACTGGAAACAGCAGCTGTTTGCAAGTAGCAGGTAGGAGGAAAGTCCAGGTGACAGTTCAGGTAACCCCCTGCTCAGGGGTTAATTCCACTCCACTGTGAGCAAAGCTGGCAAGCAGAGAACTCTGTTTTCATCTCTTACTGCAAAGGAAACAGCAGATGCATAAAGAACATGCCATACTTCAGACACACCCTTTTTTCTGAAGGGGCCATAAAAGCAAACAAGTAACCTAATGTGACCCAGGTGGTTACAGCCCTCCCTATGTCTTCACTTGCTCACAGAACAAGCTAATATCAAGTTATTATACGTTCA